>CM024957.1:35764824-36964824 GCA_014282245.1 Rhododendron simsii | reverse complement strand
TATTGTCTAAGAAATTGGGGCCGGAGTGCCATTATTTGTAAGCTTATAAACTTGTTGTTCACCCGGACAGAATATGGGAAACATTTTGGGGCATTATGAAGTAATATTGTGATGGATTTTATCGAAAATGCAATTATTATTATGTTGAAAATTCAGGGCGTGACAACTTGGTATCAGAGCATAGGTTTAGAATACCTCAAGACCGTGGGGAGACTTCGTCTCATGGGTTCAAAAAAAAAAAAAAAACATTGCATCTTTTACATGACATGTGTGTGCTTGTGTGATTGACATTCATGGAATTTTGTGGCATTGCTTTTACTTTATCGTAGAGTGGCGTAGAGTCGTTAACCCGTGTTGGGAAGTTGTGGGTTTGACCTCATAGTAAATATGTTGTGATTGATAGTTTTCTCTCTTAATTCTTGTAGCAAGATGCCTCCGAAACGCAGTATTAGACGGGGTGGAGCAGGAAATAGGGTACTCGTGGCCGTGGCCGACTCTCTCTGGGCCTGCCTTCCATTGGTTCATGTCGCTCAACATCTCCAAAAGAAGAACTTGGGAGGATATTGGGGCTGCCGTTATTGCACAGTACAACTACAACTCTCTGCTCAAGATGACTACTCGTGAATTGGAATCCACCAAAATGGAAGCAAAGGAGTCCTTTGCGGATTTTGTTAAGAGGTGGAGAGCTAAAGCCGCTCTAATGACTGAGCGCCCGAGCGAGAGGGATCAACTCCGCATCATCTCCCGCAATCTCCAGCCAGATTATACCAGGCACCTGGTTCTTGTTCAAGCATCTGCTAGCTTTGAAACCTTCTTTGAGTCTGGCCTGGCCATTGAGGATGCACTGCAGAGTGGAATTCTGCCTAGGGGGGAGTCTTCCTCACAAAAAGCTAAGCCGAGGGCTTACTCTGGAAACAGTAGCACACTGTTTAGTGGCAGCGATTATGCCAATTCAACTACAAATGGGGACAACGCTGCTACTTCCCCCAACATTACAGCCGATGTCAATCAGGTTCAAAACGCCCAAGGCTACCGGGCCCGAACCCAACCTCGAAGTTTCTCTATCTTTGAGGCACCTTTGTCCGCAGTGATGGAAAAACTTGTCAAGTCTGGGCATCTCAAGCCTTTGACGCCAACTTCCCCGCCAAAAGTCCTACCTTCTGGTTACAAGCCTCACCTCTTCTGTGCCTTCCACCAAATGCCTGGCCATCCCACTGATGCATGCTATCGTCTTCGACATGAGATTCAAGATCTCATTGACAATGGCACGGTTCATGTTCCACCAAAGCCTAACGTCATTTCCAACTCCTTGCCTCAACACGACTCTGACCCTCTGGTTGGTCAGATATCTATCATCTCCACTCAAATCAACCCGAGCTCCACCATATTCAACCCTAGCCACTACATCGTCCCAGCAAATCAACCCAAACCCATCGTATCCATCCCGTCTGAACCGGAGGTTAACATGATGGCTGTAGGTTGGGCAATTGAGGTTTTCTCTGCCGACACCTGGATTGACAGTAATGAGGAGCTTACGAAGGAGAAGACTGACCGGCTGAGGTCCATTATTCAAAGGATCACCGAGTAGGTTTGGTCAAAGAAGCTGAGGAAGCCGCAGTGCTGTTACTTGGGCCTGACACCCGCTGGATCCTACCTCTTTTTGTGGAAGCTATGGGTAGCTTTTTAAATATTGCATTTTCAAACCGCGTCTAGTTTGCATTGGCGTTTTGTCTGAGTTTGACACAGAGTCATTTGCGTTTGTCTAAGTCTAGCTCTGAGTCGGAGGTTGTGCCTCTTGGCCCTCCACGTCGTAGCTTTTGTTTCAAGTTTTGAGTCTGCTATACTTGGCAACCCCAAGGGGCTTTCTTTATGCATTATCTTGCTTCTAAGTATTTTGCTGGCTTTTGAATAAACTGTGTCGTCCCTGACGACGAAGGGATAGATTTCGATGGGATTATTCCAAGGAAATGTGTTCCCTCGCCGAAAGGGAAGACGAAAGGCATGCTCAGCCTATAAATTGAAATAATAGTTTTCAAATAAACTTGAAAGATGAAGTAGATCTCCAAATGGTTCAAAACTGGTTCAACATTGTCCCCAGAGGAGCATTGTGCCCGGTCAGACAGGTTCGAAGAATTCATCAATGACTTGGCATGGTCTCACAAAGACACGCCTGGTATTGATCTTGAGATAAAGGAACATCAAATCTCCCTGCTACCAGATGCCAAACCATGTAAAGCAAAGCTCAGAAGGTCCAGCGCCTCATACCATCCTCAAATTTGCAGGAACAGCGTTTCGCCAAGCACAAGTTAGAATGTTCAAAATTGGCCTGGAATAGGGCATGTCAACCAAAGCGCTTTGGACTCTGTGCTATCAAAGCAATTTTATCTGGGGCTGCGGCCAAACATCATCAACCTCAACGGCAATAAATTCAAATACCTTGGTCAGCATGGATCAATTCAAAAGCCTTTTCCCTGAGAGAAGCTCGTTGGGCTGAAAACCCCAACGGTGGGCAGTTCCAAGCAAAAGTTAGAGCAGCCTGCTAGACCGAAACCTATGAAGGTGGTCTAGGCAAAAGTAAAGGCAATATTTGAAAGCTCGCTAGACCAAAAACCCGAATGGGCGGTTCTAGGCAAAAGTTAGAGCGTAAAAGGTGAGGTAAATACTCGAGTGAACCTTGGCCTGAACTACGTTTTGACCTGATTCCCTAGCTTGGGATACGTAGGCAGTCTCTCTTTGAGACTCGGTCACACTCTATCAATTGGATCCATGGTTGACGTTTGGTACACATCAAAGGTCGAAGAGAATCAAACATCAAGCTGCATGGGAGGCGTCTGAAAGGGGGAAAACCTTTTGTCTTTTAGTTTTATTGCAAACTACTAATTCAATTTCAAAGCTGAGCATAAAGCCTTAAAAGACTTTAAGCATAAAAAACAGAACGAAATGCTGGTGAGGCCTAACGGCTCACAGTTTATTATAAGTTCAGTGAAGTCTGATGTGAGCAGTTGCAGTAGCTTTGCAGTCATGTACGCTAGTTTGAGGTTCACGCGCACTTGTTCATAGTTATGTGCGTTTGTCTCAACCCTGCGTGCGCATATTCAATTCGAGCAGCAATCGATAGCAGTTTTGTCATACCGTGTAGACTTAATGTGACTGCACGGGGGTGTCGGTTTCAGTCTGGGCCTATATGTGTCATCATTTGCGTCTTGTGGCCGTCTTTGTGGCATTTTTCTAGATTTCAATCCATTGTCATGTCGAGATGCTTTTCTCAGTTCTATTTGTTCATCCAGGTCACCGCACATATGTTTGACCTTACAAGTGTCAGTTTCATCTGTCTAAAGGGATATTGTGAGTTTTGGCACGTTAATACCCAAAATTTCATTGTATTCCATGTGTCTAAGGGTTCGCATTGTTCCCTGGGGCTCTTTCCCCCTTTTCATTCGAGCTAGGCACGTCTGTACATATATGTGTGTCTGTGTGTCGACTCAGTTCACTTGTCAATGCAAATTAGATATTAGCACATGGTTTATATGTCAATAAACTGGAAAAATGCAATTTTTATATTGCTACCCTTGCTTCTGTAATCCATAAGCTGTGGAAATCTCGTGAACGGCAAGGGCACGTCAGCCCAAGGCCAAGCAAAGCATCTCTCTGGGGCTTATCCGCCCAAGCATCAAAGGAAGGGGCACGCAGGCCCACTGTTGTTTCTACATGTCAACTGGGCACGCCGGCCTGCTCAATATCTCTCTATCGGGATGCGTATCTCAGAAGCAAAAGACAGTAAAGTACTGGGGCTCAGTGGTAGTCCTTAGGCATCGTTGTCCTCCTAGGAGCCGCCCTTAGCTTGCATTTGCATTTTCAATTTGTGCACTTTGTTAGTATATACATCTTTGCATATTGTATATATCAAAGGTGGCCAGAATGGTCGCCATCATGACTTTGTTTACCGAAGGATGCGATGCAATCTCCTGCGGTGTTGTTCTGTTTGTTAGCGGAGGCGATGGAAATCTTCCTAACTCTCGATTTGTTGGCCGAAGGATGCGATGCAATCTCCTGCGGTTTTGTTCTGTTTGGTTACTAGAGGCAATGGAAATCTCCATAACTCTTGATTTGCTTGCCGAAGGATGCGATCGAAAATCTCTTGCGGCATTGTTCACATGGCAGGATGCGATAAAATCTTCTGCCGATCCAAATCAACAACAGCCGGTCCTGTCCAATCTTCAACGGCACGATCATCTTAAAGCATGATCCGCCCGATCCGCATCAACGACAGCTGGTCTTCTCCAATCTTGAACGACTTGATCATTCAGCACACTGATCTTCTTGCCATATCATCAACGACGGTCAGCCATATCGTCCTTCTCCAAACTTGATGGTCAGCCATATCATCAACGACGGTCAGCCATGTCGTCCGACTCAGTCATTCCCGATGGTCAGCCATATCAGCAATGACAACCACGTCACCTGTCTCTGCCCATTCAGAGACGACAATCAACCACGTCGCCTGTCTCTGCCCATTCAGCGACGACAAACAACCTCGTCCAACCTCATGGTCTGTCTCTGTCCATTCAGCGACGACAAACAACCTCGTCCAACCTCATGGTCTGTCTCTGCCCATTCTGTGACAACAAACAACCACATGGCCTGTCTCTGTCCATTCAACGATGACAATCAACCATATCATCCTTCTCCATCAACGATGATCAGCCATATCATCAACGACAGTCGGTCCTTTCCATTTCTCAACGGCTCGATCATTCTGCAAACTGATCTGCCCGTCTCAAATCAACGACAGCCGGTCCTGTCCATTTCTCAATGGCTCGATCATTCTGCAAACTGATCTGCCCGTCTCAAATCAACGACAGCCGGTCCTGTCCATTTCTCAACGGCTCGATCATTCTGCAAACTGATTTGCCCGTCTCAAATCAACGACAGCCGGTCCTGTCCATTTCTCAACGGTTCGATCATTTATACTGATGATTGTCCTATCCTGTCTGCAACGGTTTGGTCATTTATACTGATGATCCTCCCATCCAGACTTCAACGACTCGATCATTTATACCGATGATCCTCCCATCCTGTCAAATTCCTCAGCGGTTTGATCACTCAGCTCATTGATCTCTCCGTCCGCACCCACGACAGCCGGTCCTGTCAAATCCATCAACGGTATCTAGCCATATCATCCATACAATCCACAACGACGATCAGATTATCGTCCGACGGTTTGTTCAATGGTCCACCATCTGCAACTAGTTGTTCCCCAAGAGAGTCCGCCTCGGCCTGCCCCAAACAACTACCTCTACATCAGTCTAGCTTCACATGCATCTTCCAGCAGCCTTATTGCTCTGTCTCGGATGGTCTATGATAAGGAGATTGGCTCTGATTCCCAACAGATGGAATTCAACCTGCCTGACACGACCTACCTGTGTTTGTTGGAATACTTCGTGCCGAGGATAGCTTGATCCCCAGCAACGACGGCCTGTCCCGTCCAAATCTGCAACGACAGCCTGTTCTGTCCAAATTCGATCAACAAGCGGCGATTCGCTCGTCCACTTCTACTTCCATCCTCGGCAATGGACAGCCAGTCCATTCCACCGATCAGGTTCCTTAAGTTTATTTGTCTACATTGCTAGTATGCTTTGCTCTGGATTGCCTTGAGGGGTGTCTAGAATTCTTTGACGTTACTTGTACCAAGTTGATGGTGCTCAAGTGCCGTCAAAGAGGGGCTACTGTAGACACCCCAATCTGGGCTTCCAGATTAGTTTACTTACGGTTTTTGATTCCCCGATGATGAAATGGATCAAGAACGCCTTGGGAATGATAGCGTGTTTGAGTTTTGAGTGTTTGCAAAACCCTTGAACCTAACCTAGCCTAAGCCACTTAAAAAACCAAAAACCCTACTGGTCCGCGCCAGGGCGCAACCATCCCGCGCCCGGGCGCACCATCGCGCGCCAGAGTCACTCCATCGTGCGACAGTGCGCCAGGGCGCACCATCGCGCGACAGACTGACTCCGTCGCGCGATGGTCCAACCTACCACCAATCTTTCCTGAGATGGACAGTTGGCCACCAATGCAGCCTCAGCCAGGCCTCGTGGACTGGCTGAACTCCTCTGTTTCCAACCAGATTCACCTCCATCCTTTCCTATATATATCCCCATTTGTTTCTCTTTCAAAGGGGTTCAAGATTTGGAAAGGGTTACACCTTGGGTTACAAAATCACAAGCCACTTTGTTTCCTTGCTTCTATCACCCATACAACCTCAAGAACATAGCTTGTTCTTCCACCTCAATTCAAACATCAAAAGCTCAAATACTCTTTCAAACCCGAAACCAAAGGTATAGCTTACCTTTGCTTTGTTTTCCGTTCTGATCCCTGAGGGGGGCTGGCAGGGTCAAGGCTGGTAATCAATACCAGTCCTGGTCCTAAAGCTGGCAAGGTTTCAAAAACTGTCATGGTAGGAACCAGCGCGCGATGGTCCCACTCACGCGCGCGACTGTTTTAGTCTGTGCTCGATGGACCGCGTGGGGATTGGTGTCCTACTGTTTTGCATTTATGTGTATATAGATCACTCTGCAAGCATGATAATAATCAGTTTACTGCTTTCCTTTGTATAAACTGCTAGTCTTAGTTCAATATGAGTTTCTGCTATTTTGGAATACCCCTGGGATAATTCTGGACCTGTCCCAGAACCCAGAAAATGTGAACCAAGCACTGGTCTTGTTGCGCCAGGGCGCAACCATCCTGCGCCAGGGCGCACCATCGCGCGACAGACTCAGTCCATCGCGCGACAGTGCGCCAGGGCGCACCCTCGCGCGACAGTGTGACTCCATCGCGCGATAGTCTGCTCCGACCAATGAATGGCCTTGCACGGGTAACTTGAATTTAGGCTGTTATTCTATCCCCACACTGTTTATGGGGTGTCTTGTCAATTTCTAGGGCCTTTAAGCCTTTAAATTGTATATTATACTGCTTATAACTGCGTGGTTTGTCCTGGGTGTGCACTGGTCCTTCCAGAGCCCAGATGGTTTGAGAATAAGAGTTGTGGGTTTGAGCTCACCGGCGCGCGCTTGTCTTGGAATTATGCGCGCAGGAGTGAACAGCATACAGTGACTTGTTCAGTGCATACTGGTTTCTTCCTGCGCATGTCACTCCAAAATAGGGGCCCTCCAGTTTGTTTAAACTCCCATAGCAGTCTGTTCTCATCCTATACTAACTGTTCATCCATGCTATCATCACATCCTGCAAACATGTTACAGCTTTAATCCCCATTAAACTGTTCCCCCGCCCTAATTGGCTAAAAGTTGATTAATCAAACAGAATCGCAAATGAACATCTTTTCGCAAATGCCTAAGTAGAGACCGATCTCCGGATTGGGCGAGAGGGGTGCCATAAAACCCTTCCCCTCTCGTAACCTGGCTCCCGAACCCAGATATGGTTATGACGGACTGGTTCCTTAACTTTTTCAAATCAAACAGCACGGCAAGTGCTTCGAAATACGGTTCCTTGGGTGTCGGACCTTCAAACCCGAGTGGCGACTCTGTATTTTCGCGAGCGCTTGTCGTCCAGCTTCAAAAAGCGCTCCCGCGAACCGGCAGCATCTCTCCTTTCTCAAGAGGGTGGGGAACGGAATCCCTTCCCCGGAGGAGGGAAAGATTCGGGCAAAATCGCATTGCCCACACCGCTTAACTTATTCGATATGTCGGATATAAATATCCACCTGCAAGGTTTAACATAATCGAAACTTATAAGTTTACTCAAAGGGTATCATCAATCCCTACTGGGACGTGGATTCCATCAATAATTACTAGTTGTCATATATATAATGTTGTGACCCAACTCACCGAGACTATTGACCGTATAAAGATCTCACTCTTTAATGAATCAAAGTTAACAACATTAAATATACACCTCTAATAATTATTTTTGGATTAAGAGCATAAGCATTCATAATAACCATGAGGTTCCAATTGTCTTATAAAGTTAGTATAAAGACAATTACCTCAATGCGGTCCCAATTCAATACACACAAAGTGTACTAGCACAATGAGTTAGAACTAGACCGTTCTCTGTAGTCAAGACAGACCTACTAAACATTGTACTACAGTCCTACCGATGGTGTGTCCAGTTCCATCTAAGACTGCGAACCATATCTTATATTTCACAAGAACTGATGATCTGATCTTCTGTGTGTAAGCCAAACTCTACACACCAGATCATCTATTTTGTAAAATAAAAGACACATGCACAACATATAATAATATTATGCAAATATTGCCCATAAAAGATTCTCATCAAAAATGGATAAAACTGATTAATAAATAGCAATCAAATATTAATTCATTACACAAAAGCATAACTTTTAGATAATCTTTTAACAAACTCTCACTAAGACTCAAAACCATGCTACTACGCATCCCACTTCCATTCCCTTTACATGACTATCAAAAGTCTTAGCTTTTAAGCTATTCGTAAAAGGATCTGCTAGGTTGTTTACCGATGCGATCTTGGACACAGTTACATCACCTTGCTAAATGATCTCTCGAAACAGGTGATACTTACGCTCGATGTGTTTTCCTTCTTATGAGTCAATGGCTCCTTAGAGTTAGCAATTCCACCACTATTATCACAATAGATGTAAAAATTAATTGCACTAAAGGAATCACTTCTAGATTCATCAAGAAGTTTCTAAGCCAAAATGGCTTATTTGGCTGCTTAAAAAGTTACCATATACTCGGCCTCCATGGTGGAATCAATCAATGCGCGATTGCTTGATACTCTTCCAACTTATGGCTCTACCTCCTAGGTAAACACATACCTCGAGGTATACTTCTGGAATCCTTATTTGACACAAAGTCTTGGTCTATGTACCCATAAGGTATCAGACTATTTGACTGGTAAACCAACATATAATCTCGAGTTCTTATCAGATACTTGAAAATATGTTTCACAATAGTCCAACGCTCTTACCCTGAATTAGACTGAAATCTACTAACCATGCCAATATCAAAGTAAATATCAGGTCTAGTACATAGCATAGCATACATGAGGCTTTCTACTGCCAAGGCATAAGGAACTGCCTTCATCTTCTTCATCTCCTCAGGTATCTTACAACACTGATCCTTAGATAGATTAATTCCATGTCTAAAAAGAGATGAACCCCTTTTTGGAATCCTGCATGCTAAAATGAGCAAGGATTTCATCGATATAAGTAACTTATGATAAGCCCAACATCCTATAGTTGCGATCTCACATAATCTTAATCCCAAGGATGTGACCGGCTTCTCTCAAGTCTTTCACATCGAACTGGCTAGATAGTCACACTTTCATCGAAAACAACATTCCCACATCGTTTCCGATTAGCAGAATATCATCTACGTATAGTACCAGTAATACCACCACTTTTCCGTTGCGCTTCTTGTACACACATGACTCATCTGGACATTGATCAAAATAAAAAAAAACTCGATTGCTTGATCAAAACAAATGCTTTAAGATCTAGATGCTTGCTTGAGTCCATGAATAGACTCCTTAAACTTGCATAACGTACGCTCTTGACCCTTTGCTATGAATCCATCTGATTTCATTATGTGAATGCGTTCATCCAAATTTTTATTCAGGAATGCAGATTTCACAACCTTTTGTCAAAAATCTGCATCTTTATCTTCTAATTCCTCATTGTAGTTGCAGGATTTAGCATGTTGTTCTTCAGTGATCATATCATAAGATTCTCCCAAGAACGTATACCGATTGAGTAGGACAACAACCCTCCCACTACGACGAGGTACCAGTGTGTCAACAACTCTTTCTTGCAGTGTAACCTCCGGTTCTATTGGTGTTGAAGAAGTCTTTATCGGTCCATCTCCTCTCAATTTCTTTAGAACAATCTTACTTCTGGGCTTATGGTCTATTTCATAGTCCTTCACTAAGTATCGAGTATTGGTGCTAACAATGACCTTCTGATTCTTAGAACTATAAAATAATCCACATTTCGTTCCTCTAAGGTACCCCACAAACAGACAAACTTATGTCCTTGATTCCAATTTATCTGCGTTCCCATTTAGCAAATATGCTGAACTACCCAAAACCCGAACATGCTGCAGACTAGGTTTGCGCCCAATCCACAGTTCTGTGGGTGTAAATGGTACTGACTTAGATGATACCAAGTTAAGAATGTACATTACTGTTTCTAGTGCATGTCCCCAAAACGAAATTGATAAATCTGAATAACTCATCATTGATCTCACCATATCTATAAGAGTCGTATTCCTTCTTTCTGCTAAACCATTTCGACGTGGATACTTGGTGCTGAAAACTGGAATGTAATCCCTTCAGCTAACAAGTACTCCCTAAACTTTTCCAAGAGGTATTCGCCACCACGATCAGATCGCAGTGTCTTACGACATTTACCTAGATGCTTCACCGTTTTCGCCCTATACTCCTTGAATTTCTCAAAACATTCGGACTTATGGTGCATTAAATAAATGTAAACATTGAGTAATTATCAATCAAAGTGATGAAATACTCAAAATCACCTCTTATTTGGACATTCAAGGGTCCACACAAATCAGAATAAACCAATTTCAATGGCTCTTTGGCTCCATAACCTTTTACGGATAAAAAAGTCTTTTGGTCATCTTACATTCTAAATAGGATTCACAGATTAGAAGTTCCTCAACTTCCAATGAACCTAAAGGTCCATCCTGACTAGTCTAAAAAACCTATTCAGACTAATATGACCAAGGCATAAGTGCCAAAGATACATTTGGTTCAATTTAGAAGGCTCATTTCTCTTACATGGCATATCATTAGTGTTATTCAATTCATGTAGTTGCACTGTAGGAAATATAGGATTAATAAAGTAGAGATTATCCACCAATGAACCAGAATAGATAAAACGTTTATTTAACTTAATAACCTCAAAGTTACTAAAATAAACCAAATATTCATATTTAATCAACTTAGAAACTGAAACTAAGATTCTCCTAAGTTTGAGAACATAAAAATAATCTCTCAAAATTAAACTCCTATTATTATTAAAATTTAAAATAACATTTCCTACTACAACTACTGCTACTCTCGTAGCATTACCCATGTGTAGATAAATCTCTCAATCACTGAGTCTTATGGTTTCCTGGAACCCATGCAATAAATTGCAAATATGATTAGAGTTCAGTATCTACACACCAGGTACTGGCAGATGACACCACTAAACATGATTCAACGACTAGCGAAAAGATGTATCTTGATTATTCATTTTATTGAGATAGAATAGACATTCATTCTTCCAGTGTTCTTGATGCTTGCAGTGAAAACACTTGCCCGCAGGCGTTTTCACTCTACCTTGAGGCGCATAAACTGCCTCCATAACCTTTTTTCTGAGACTTGTTCTGCTTCTTCTTGCCTTTCAGCTTAGAAGTAGAAACCTTCTCTGTCACTAATACTAATGGTGGTTTCTTCACAACCAAAAGACCCTCAACTGCTTGGAGCTCCTTAAGAAGTTTCACCAAAGATAAATACATTTTGTTCATATAATAGTTTAGGCGAAATTACTTACAACTCTCAGACTGCAGTGAGTTAAGAACGAAATCAATCTGGATTTCCTCATCAATTTCAACTCCAAAGATCTCTAGTTCATTAAGAAGAGCTATCATCTTCAGAACATGATCCTTAATCGGTATCCTTTCAACATAGGTGATACTCACCAATTTTTTATAAAATTTTACTTTCTGTTCTGTGGCATTCTCATTAGGTCTAGGAGGGCACACCTCAGACAACACAAAATTGTGCCCTTCAGCAATTAACACAATATCCAAGTTCCTTTTTCAGTCAATATAATTCGATCCAGTAAGTTTATTTTCTTTGAGAATAATGACAAGTGGATTGAAAAAAAACCCATTTTTGAATCTGAGAATTACATAACAACAATTATGAAGAGTAATAAAAATTTTGAATTTCATTTTAATATTGGTTCCCTTAACCACATGTTAAAAGAAAAATATTGGCAACCCTACACACCGTAAAAAGCATGCCTCGATGGGAAGTCTCTACTTTTTATTATTTGTGTAGATAGGCACAATTTTTTAATTTTACTATCTAGACACTATACCGTGCCAAGCAAAATTAAATAGCCAATATAGCTTCGGTCCTATAAATAATAATAGTGACTCAGATAGTGAGGATACTGTTATTTACAGCTAAGCGTATACCATTACCTAGCCCCATGACCCATTGTTCCATTATGAATTATCTCAGATGGTGAAATAATTCACACAACAATTATCATAAGCCTATCCTTTAAGGAAGTTTGTACCGATGAAGCCATAATTAATTTTACCCGATGGGGGGAAGGTTCTAAAATCATCACACAAAATTAATTATATCATCTACATACTAGTAGTGGAGACCGTAGGATTTATAAAAAATAAACTCCATCTCCCACTTAGTTATTCAAAAAAATTGTGAGGGATATCAAAATTTTTGAGTTTGCAAAACTGCGATCTAGGTCAAAGTCAATTATCACCATGTTATCCTAATATGATAAACTATCACATATGCAAATAATATAGAAACACAAATAGTAAGGAAACACAAGATAAAGAATCCAGCTATTATGGTCAAAGATGCAATCCTTGAGAAATAAGGAATCCTTCCAAACTTGAAATCCTTAAGCAATAAGGAGTCCTTCCAAACTTGAAATCCTTAAGCAATCTTTCCAAACTTGAAATCCTTCAACTATACTTGTGTAAAAGGTTTAGATACTTTGAATCAATCAAGGAGACCAAAATCCAATCGTGCTTAAGCAAGAAAATTCGGATTTGACATATTCCCGCGTAAACTGCACAGCCTTCAGTATTTTGGCCATATCTTTCTCATCCGACCTCCAATTGAAGTGATTCAAATTGGGTTGGATTCAAAATTCAATTATCTACAACTTTCGTGAAGAACAGATTTTCTAATTCTAACGTTTGCTGTGTCGAAATAGCCCTGCAATCAGACCCTACGAATCTGAAAAAAATTTGTTGCATGCCAAACAGCTTGTATCTTTTGTATCTATCATCTTTGATCTTCGAACAACCGTCGAATGCTATTACAATCGAACAAACATACAAATATTGATCTTATGCCTGCATTGGAGTTCACATGCTACGTTAATTATTATAACCACGAAAAATAATCGTGGCACCCAATAAATAACACATGCTACGTTAATTATTACAACCACGAAAAATAATTGTGGTACCCAATAAATAAGAATAACCACGAAAAAATTATCGTGGGATCCAATCACATAAAATCAACGAAAATCATGTGACCATAATAGCTGGGTAAGAAAGCTGCAAAACAGAGTTAGCACAGTTCTACATTCTACCTTCTAGAATGTAGAACCCCATATTTTTTTCAAAAAAAAAATCATTTAAAAGTTTTATAAATGCTAAAATAAGAAATTTGTGGAGTTTAATTGATTTGTGGTTAATGTGATAGAATTATAAGTGAATGGGGTGCTAGTGTGATATGTATATGTTTGGGTTTATATTAGAGTGTGTGGTGCAGAGAAAAAAATTCCCAAAACACACACACACCCCACGCCACTTCTCTCCACCGGCTCTCTCCTTTCTTTTTCATACTCTCACTCAAAAATCTCACTCCAAGTTCAAAACCCACATAGATCCTTGACCAAATCAGCATCCTCTCGGGCTCTCGACCTTGGGTCTCGTTGGAGTAAGCTCGGAGAGGAGTCTCCTCGAAGGATTTCGAATTTCAAGGCTAGGGCTCGATCAATCCCGTTGGGTTTCGTTCTCCAAGTTGAGGTAGAGATTTCTTACTCTTATTATATGTTTATACGGTGTTTATGTACCTAGATCGTGCCTTGTTCGTTGTTTGAGGCTGCTTCTTTAAATCTCGAAAATCTGCAGATTATGGTCTCGGTTTTTGGGGTTTTACGCCTTCTTAAGCTCAGAATTGAATTTTGGTTCCTTCTTATGAAATAGAGTAGACTTAAAGCCCGTTCTAATGCCACTGGAATCACTCAAAACCGTTGAGAATTGAATTAATGGTGGATTTTAGAAAACTGGTCACGAATCTGTCACGTGTTGTTCAACAGATTCGTGCTGCTTCCGTAAATGCCCGTTTAGCCTGATTTTGAGTGGGAATTTGACTAGGGTTCCTTCGTGTCTTTCAAACTTCATTCAATTGCGCAACTTTTGGGACTGGAATCGCTCAAAATTACTAAGAACTTGATTTATGTGATTTTTAGAAGATTGAACTGAAATCTGGAAATCTGGGCAGTGTGCGGAGCTGTGTTTTTCATCATTTGCTATGGTTAAACTACTCTATTAGTTATGGGTCCTTATGGGTTTTAGAGATTGGTAAGTTGAAGATATTTTGACGTTGGAATCATTGAAAAATATTAAGTATACGATTTTTAATGACTACTCGAACACGGACTACTTTGTTGGAAATCATGATTTGCTCATGTGCCGATTTTAGATGATTACGGTACATGTTTGTTGTCTAAGTATTCGGGGTGATTATGTGGGCATTGTGGTATGTTGTGATGAATGTTATGAACTTGTTGTGTGTTGAGTATGATGTTAGTAAGTAATGTGAGAGGTAAAACGAAATTGAGACAATGGAATAATACGAAGAAAGCCACGGAACCACTATGAGGTGGGATGCCGGAAATGGGACGCACGGGGTCCCAAATGCCCGGAAGTGCACAAGAAAGCCACGGATTCACCGAATGGTGAGATGCCGGAATGAATTCGGGATGCACGGGGTCCCAATTGCCCGGAATGGAAATCGAGAACACTTGATATAATGAGAATGGAGAATTTAGGGATGTTTAAGTGACGTGAATATGAACGGAGTTGATTATCAAGTATTATTCTCTTACTCTTGTACACGTGGGAGACTTTCTTGTATCAATATTCATCTTGGTGCATTATCCATCTCATTTGCATATAATTCGAGCAAAGATTTCTTTACTGGGCTAGTGTAGCTCAAAATATCATTATTTTCAGGTGCCTCTCAGGGACGTTGATATGGAGTGTTTGCTGTGCATATTGACTACACTTTTGGAAAGCTAACACCGAGAAATTACCATGGCATCTTTTGTAAAATCCTTTTGAAGATGTAATCGTAATTTCAATTATATTCTTTTGACCTACATCCCCTTGGGATTATTGTCTAAGAAATTGGGGCCGGAGTGCCATTATTTGTAAGCTTATAAAGTTGTTGTTCACCCGGACAGAATATGGGAAACATTTTGGGGCATTATGAAGTAATATCGTGATGGATTTTTATCGAAAATGCAATTATTATTATGTTGAAAATTCAGGGCGTGACATATAACCTACGGACAACATGGCATGTTTAATCCATACACGTGATTACAGCCTGCTCTGATACCACTGTTGGGAAACCGAATCCCCAAGACCCAGTAATGACGCGTACAGATTAGACAACAAAAATTAAAACCCTACAAGGCGGAATTAGGGTTTTACCACAACTTCCTGCGATACGAACGCTGGTTGAACTTGTTATAGCACGCTATGCTATAAATCACGAATACTGCTCGACCATACCTTACGATCTTCTATCGTATTCCTTGCACGTCTAGAACACGAACTGAGTGTGGACTCTTTCACGATCTGTTTGCTCTCTCTAAGTCTGCCCCTATTTCGTGAATAATAGAAAAAATATCTCAACCTGACCTAGAGAGTATAACGTGTATATATAGGGTTACGATAGGGACCAAAGGAGTAATAAGTCTGGGCTCCCAGTGTAAATAAGAAAATTTAATCCCACCAGAATTCTATTTCTTATTTAACTAATTATAATTCACCCCACTACAGAATTATAATTGTACTCCCGTCCTGTAGACACCCCAATTTGATTCCCCCAGTCATTTTGTTTCTTTTCATTTTGTTTCTTTTCAGTTTCTTGTTCCCCTGATGATGAATCAGGTCGCGAACAGTATTGATTTGAAAATGGCTTGAGTTTGGTGTGTGTGGAATCCATCCCTTAGCCCCAGAACCATTAGACCCAAAACTTTAACTAAGGGTTTGACTTTCGTGCGACTTACCGAGACACTCGCGCGATGCTCTACTTGCCAGGTGGTGGTCAAAGTCAAACTTTGACTGATTGACCATCGCGGGGAAGCTAGAATCCTCGCGCGACGGTATCAAAGATTTCTTTACTGGGCTAGTGTAGCTCAAAATATCATTATTTTCAGGTACCTCTCAGGAACGTTGATATGGAGTGTTTGCTGTGCATATTGACTACACTTTTGGAAAGCTAACACCGAGAAATTACCATGGCATCTTTTGTAAAATCCTTTTGAAGATGTAATCGTAATTTCAATTATATTCTTTTGACCTACATCCCCTTGGGATTATTGTCTAAGAAATTGGGGCCGGAGTGCCATTATTTGTAAGCTTATAAAGTTGTTGTTCACCCGGACAGAATATGGGAAACATTTTGGGGCATTATGAAGTAATATTGTGATGGATTTTTATCGAAAATGCAATTATTATTATGTTGAAAATTCAGGGCGTGACAACTTGGTATCAGAGCATAGGTTTAGAATACCTCAAGACCGTGGGGAGACTTCGTCTCATGGGTTCAAAAAAAAAAAAAACATTGCATCTTTTACATGACATGTGTGTGCTTGTGTGATTGACATTCATGGAATTTTGTGGCATTGCTTTTACTTTATCGTAGAGTGGCGTAGAGTCGTTAACCCGTGTTGGGAAGTTGTGGGTTTGACCTCATAGTAAATATGTTGTGATTGATAGTTTTCTCTCTTAATTCTTGTAGCAAGATGCCTCCGAAACGCAGTATTAGACGGGGTGGAGCAGGAAATAGGGGTACTCGTGGCCGTGGCCGTGGTCGTGGTCGTGGCCGTGTGGAACCGTTAGAAGACGAGGCTAGCCAACATGGGGAAGCTTCGCATGGGGATGTGGAATTGGGGGCCAGGCCAAATCCGAGGGTGCAGAATGTTCAGAACCCTCTTGCTAGGGATATTGTTGCGGCACTCGCAGCCGCTAACCTTTTGCAACCTCCTCCTAGGGATAATGCGGACAGTCGGGCCTCAGTAGCCATGTGAGAATTCAGTCGTTTAAATCCACCTCTGTTTGATGGGGCAAGTAGTGACCCTCTCGTGGCCGACCACTGGTTGGCGCAAATCCGTAAGAACTTCACCGCTCTTAAGATTACCGAAGATGACCTGCGGATGAGTATCGTGGCCGTTCAACTTGTCGGAGAGGCCGGTGAGTGGTGGGAATCTATTTTAGAAGGTAGGAAGGACGCGAGGAGGGCAGCTAGGACCGCGGCTCAGGCAAATGAACCCGATGTTGAAAATTTGACGTGGGCCGAATTCGAGGATCTATTTGCGAGTCAATATTTTCCAGACTCATCTCGTGACCAATTGAGGGAACAATTTGAGAAGCTTGAGCAGGGTAATATGACCGTTTCTGAATACGCGTTGAGGTTTCAGTCCTTGTCGCGATTTGCTCCCGAGCTAGTAGCAACCGAGGATCGAAAATGTCGATGCTTTGAGAGGGGTTTACATTCTTCCGTAAAGAGGTTGGTAGTGGCTCAGCATAAGATGAGATATTCCGAGGTTGTTGAATGCGCGAGGAGTGTCGAAATACCGAAGGAGTCTCAGAGAAATAGGGGAGTTTGGGAACTGAGGCAACCGACCGTTACAGTTAGTTCTTCGGGGACTTTTGGGAACCAAGGGAAGAAAAGGCCAAGGGAGTCGTCTTCAGCAACTCAAAGCCAACCGAGTGTTAGGGTATCGACTGTTTCTTCTGGGGTTCGAGGAGCTCATTTTAGGCCAGCGATTACGTGTCATCGTTGTGGTCAGCCGGGCCATTTTCGTGCAGATTGTCGATCGAAGGAGTGTTATGTGTGTGGGGAGTTTAGCCATCTAGCCAAGGATTGTCCTCGTAGAGTGAGAGGCGCTTGTAGTGAGTCGGGTTCTGTGCAGCAACCGGGGTCAGGGCATGGGTTTGGCCAACAGTCATTCAGGGGTACGCAGAGACAACAACAACCACATTTCCGTCAGACCACTACCGTTCAGGGCTCTCAAAATGAAAGGGGTGCGAGTTCTTCTTCTCCTTCTCAGGCTTCGGGACAGCGGGGAGGATTTGTGCAGAATCCGACTACTCAGGGAAGGGCTTTCGCCATCACTTCTGCTATTCCACCACCTCCTGTTACTTCTCATGCTCCAGAGGCTTCGGTTGTGAGGGGTACATTTCTATTGTTCAATTCCTTCGCTAAAGTACTCTTTGATTCTGGAGCATCTCATTCATTTATTGCTGCATCCCTTGTGTGTGCTTTGGAGTTGGAAACTGAAAGTCTAAATCCACCGTTATTTGTTGAGACACCTTTAGGGGGTAGGACACCTTTGGATCGCATTTGTCGAGATTGCGAACTTCTTATTCATGATCGCCACTTCACCTTTGATTTCATTGTATTGGGAATGTCGGGCTTTGACCTTATTCTGGGAATGGATTGGTTATCTATGTTTCATGCCACTATTGATTGTTTCAAGCGTCGAGTTCGTATTTGTCCGCCTGAGGGTGCTTGTTTTAAGTTCTTTGGGGAACGTCGGGAACCGTTGGAGCCGTATTTGTGTGGGTTTCGAGAGCGGGAGTCTGTTTATTCTTTGTTGGCAAGTTTGACTCTAAACGAGGATGTGTCTGCGCGTGGGGAGTTGCCCCTAATTGTTTGCGATTTCCCGGATGTGTTTCCGGAAGAGTTACCTGGTTTACCTCCCGAGAGAGAAGTCGAATTTACTATCGAGTTACTTCCCGGAACCGCACCGATCTCCGTATCTCCTTATCGTTTTGCTCCCGCCGAACTTAGGGAATTAAAGGTCCAATTGCAGGAATTGGAAAATTTGGGGTTTATTCGTCCGAGCACTTCTCCGTGGGGAGCACCGGCACTTTTTGCGCAAAAGAAGGATGGCTCACTTCGTTTATGTATCGATTACCGTAAGCTTAACCGTGTCACCGTTAAGAATAAGTATCCTATGCCTAGAATTGATGATTTATTTGATCAACTCCGGGGTGCGACTTGTTTCTCTAAAATTGATTTAAGGTCCGGTTATCATCAATTAAGGGTCCGGAGAGAGGATATTCCGAAAACTGCTTTTCGTACACGCTATGGTCATTACGAGTTCGTAGTTATGCCTTTTGGGTTGACGAATGCGCCGGCTACTTTCATGGACTTAATGAATCGTATCTTTCGTGCCTACCTTGATCGCTTTGTGGTTGTTTTTGTAGACGATATTCTCATATACTCACCTTCGGAGGAGGAACACCAATCGCATCTCACTATCGTTCTTGAACTCTTGAGAGAGCATCGTTTGTACGCGAAACTTAGTAAGTGCGAGTTTTGGTTATCGGAGGTTAAATTCTTAGGTCACGTGGTTTCAAATGGTGGAGTGTCCGTTGATCCGGGGAAGGTAGAGTCTATTATGAATTGGCAGCGACCGAAAAATGTGTTCGAGATTCGTAGTTTCTTGGGTTTGGCAGGGTATTATCGTCGTTTTGTCCAAGATTTTTCGCGTCTGGCGGGACCTATGACTAGGTTGACACGGAAGGGGACACCTTTTGTTTGGAGTGACTCGTGTGAGACAGCTCTTGAGGAGTTGAAGAGACGATTGACTACCGCGCCTATTTTGATTGTGCCCGAATGTGGAGTTGGCTACTCCGTTTATTGTGACGCTTCGAAAGAGGGGCTTGGGTGCGTTTTGATGCAATCGGGAAGAGTGGTAGCGTATGGGTCACGGCAATTGAAAACTCACGAGCGAAATTATCCTACGCATGATTTAGAACTCGCGGCCGTTGTTTTTGCGTTGAAGAGTTGGCGTCATTATTTATACGGTGAGAGATTCGAGGTCTTTTCTGATCATAAGAGCCTTAAATACCTATTCTCCCAAAAAGAGCTTAATTTGAGACAAAGACGTTGGATGGAACACTTGGAGGACTACGACTTCGATTTGCAATATCATCCGGGGAAGGCGAATGTAGTGGCCGATGCATTGAGTAGAAAACCGACACACCTTGCGAGTCTAGCGATTCACGAGTGGAAAATGATGAATGATTTAGGACTCTACGCGTTGCACTTTGAGGAAGCCCGAGATGGGGTAACCTTATGCAATTTGACCGTTCAATCTTCTTTATCGAATCGAGTCATTGAAGCACAACAACACGACGAGAAAGCGGAGGAACTTCGTACCAAATTCCTTAGTGGAAAGGCTCAAGAAGGGTGGATGATTCACACCGATGGGGGCTTACGTTATCAAGGAAAGCTGTTCGTACCCATTTCGTGTCGGGAAGAAATTTTGCGAGAGTTCCATCATTCTCCATTAGCCGTTCATCCGGGAGGGACGAAAATGTATCACGACTTGCGTAGGCAATTTTGGTGGTCCGGAATGAAGAGGGATGTCGTTATTTTCGTGTCTAAGTGTTTCACGTGCCAACAAGTGAAAGCCGAACATCAACGACCCGCGGGAGAGTTACAACCGTTACCAGTAGCCGAGTGGAAATGGGAGAACGTGACCATGGATTTTGTTACGGGTTTACCGAAGTCGCTGAGGGGACACGATGCTATATGGGTGATTGTGGATCGTTTGACCAAAACCGCTCACTTTTTACCTGTTCAAGTTACCGATTCGATTGACACGCTTAGCCGATTGTACATTCGAGAGATCATCCGTCTTCATGGAATTCCCGTTTCTATCATATCCGATCGAGATCCGAGGTTTACTGCGCACTTTTGGCAAAGTTTGCAGGCCGCTCTTGGCACAAATCTTTTGTTTAGCACCGCGTATCATCCTCAAACCGATGGTCAATCTGAGCGAACGATTCAGATTTTGGAGGACATGCTTCGGGCCTGTGTCATGGATTTTCGTGGTAGTTGGGAGGATCATTTACCGTTAGTCGAATTTGCGTACAACAATAGTTACCAATCGAGTATCGAGATGGCACCGTATGAGGCTTTGTATGGGAGACCGTGTAGATCACCCGTGTGTTGGACCGAGTTAGGCGATGCTACATTAGTCGGACCAGATATGATTAAGGAGACCTCCGAGAGCATGAAAGCAATTCGCCAACGCCTTTTAGAAGCTCAAAAGAGAACGACTGAACAAGTCAAAGTGATTCGTCAAAGATTATTGACCGCACAAAGTAGTCAAAAGAACTATGCCGATCGTCGCCGCCGACCGTTATCGTTTGAAGAGGGGGATCACGTATTTCTTAAGGTATCGCCACGTCGAGGTTTGTCACGTTTTGGGAAGAAAGGGAAACTTTCACCGCGTTATATCGAGCCATTTGACATAATTGAGAAGATTGGGGAAGTAGCGTATCGCTTGGCTTTGCCACCGAAGCTTTCGGGAGTGCATGACGTGTTTCACGTGTCCATGTTGAGAAAATACGAGCCGGATCCATCTCATGTCTTAG
Source organism: Rhododendron simsii (assembly GCA_014282245.1). NCBI lineage: Eukaryota > Viridiplantae > Streptophyta > Magnoliopsida > Ericales > Ericaceae > Rhododendron > Rhododendron simsii. Next base: position 36,943,354 of record CM024957.1, on the reverse strand, counting down.
AGTGGTCCGAACTTGAGTTAGAAGCCGATGCATCATATGGGGAAGAACCGATACGTATCCTGGATTCGCGCGATCAAGTGTTGAGGGGTAAGACAATACCATTAGTGCGAGTCTTATGGAGTAACCAAGGCAAGGAAGAGTCGACTTGGGAACGAGAAGATGAGGTTAGGAAGAAGTATCCGCACTTGTTTCCGGCGTAGAAACCAATGTAAGCGTCTAAGTTTAAACTTTTAAATCGTACCGTTATTGCATAATTATTGTTGTTGTGACTTGGTCATGTTTATATGGTGTGTAATTTGATTGAGCATGGTTATCAAATTTCGAGGACGAAATTTCTTTAAGGAGGGTAGAATGTAGAACCCCATATTTTTTTCAAAAAAAAAATCATTTAAAAGTTTTATAAATGCTAAAATAAGAAATTTGTGGAGTTTAATTGATTTGTGGTTAATGTGATAGAATTATAAGTGAATGGGGTGCTAGTGTGATATGTATATGTTTGGGTATATATTAGAGTGTGTGGTGCAGAGAAAAAAATTCCCAAAACACACACACACCCCACGCCACTTCTCTCCACCGGCTCTCTCCTTTCTTTTTCATACTCTCACTCAAAAATCCCACTCCAAGTTCAAAACCCACATAGATCCTTGACCAAATCAGCATCCTCTCGGGCTCTCGACCTTGGGTCTCGTTGGAGTAAGCCCGGAGAGGAGTCTCCTCGAAGGATTTCGAATTTCAAGGCTAGGGCTCGATCAATCCCGTTGGGTTTCGTTCTCCAAGTTGAGGTAGAGATTTCTTACTCTTATTATATGTTTATACGGTGTTTATGTACCTAGATCGTGCCTTGTTTCGTTGTTTGAGGCTGCTTCTTTAAATCTCGAAAATCTGCAGATTATGGTCTCGGTTTTTGGGGTTTTACGCCTTCTTAAGCTCAGAATTGAATTTTGGTTCCTTCTTATGAAATAGAGTAGACTTAAAGCCCGTTCTAATGCCACTGGAATCACTCAAAACCGTTGAGAATTGAATTAATGGTGGATTTTAGAAAACTGGTCACGAATCTGTCACGTGTTGTTCAACAGATTCGTGCTGCTTCCGTAAATGCCCGTTTAGCCTGATTTTGAGTGGGAATTTGACTAGGGTTCCTTCGTGTCTTTCAAACTTCATTCAATTGCGCAACTTTTGGGACTGGAATCGCTCAAAATTACTAAGAACTTGATTTATGGTGATTTTTAGAAGATTGAACTGAAATCTGGAAATCTGGGCAGTGTGCGGAGCTGTGTTTTTCATCATTTGCTATGGTTAAACTACTCTATTAGTTATGGGTCCTTATGGGTTTTAGAGATTGGTAAGTTGAAGATATTTTGACGTTGGAATCATTGAAAAATATTAAGTATACGATTTTTAATGACTACTCGAACACGGACTACTTTGTTGGAAATCATGATTTTCTCATGTGCCGATTTTAGATGATTACGGTACATGTTTGTTGTCTAAGTATTCGGGGTGATTATGTGGGCATTGTGGTATGTTGTGATGAATGTTATGAACTTGTTGTGTGTTGAGTATGATGTTAGTAAGTAATGTGAGAGGTAAAACGAAATTGAGACAATGGAACAATACGAAGAAAGCCACGGAACCACTATGAGGTGGGATGCCGGAAATGGGACGCACGGGGTCCCAAATGCCCGGAAGTGCACAAGAAAGCCACGGCTCCACCGAATGGTGAGATGCCGGAATGAATTCGGGATGCACGGGGTCCTAAACGCCCGGAAGTGCACAAGAAAGCCACGGATCCACCAAATGGTGTGATGCCGGAATGAATTCGGGATGCACGGGGTCCCAATTGCCCGGAATGGAAATCGAGAACACTTGATATAATGAGAATGGAGAATTTAGGGATGTTTAAGTGACGTGAATATGAACGGAGTTGATTATCAAGTATTATTCTCTTACTCTTGTACACGTGGGAGACTTTCTTGTATCAATATTCATCTTGGTGCATTATCCATCTCATTTGCATATAATTCGAGCAAAGATTTCTTTACTGGGCTAGTGTAGCTCAAAATATCATTATTTTCAGGTACCTCTCAGGGACGTTGATATGGAGTGTTTGCTGTGCATATTGACAACACTTTTGGAAAGCTAACACCGAGAAATTACCATGGCATCTTTTGTAAAATCCTTTTGAAGATGTAATCGTAATTTCAATTATATTCTTTTGACCTACATCCCCTTGGGATTATTGTCTAAGAAATTGGGGCCGGAGTGCCATTATTTGTAAGCTTATAAAGTTGTTGTTCACCCGGACATAATATGGGAAACATTTTGGGGCATTATGAAGTAATATCGTGATGGATTTTTATCGAAAATGCAATTATTATTATGTTGAAAATTCAGGGCGTGACATATAACCTACGGACAACATGGCATGTTTAATCCATACGCGTGAATACAGCCTGCTCTGATACCACTGTTGGGAAACCGAATCCCCAAGACCCAGTAATGACGCGTACAGATTAGACAACAAAAATTAAAACCCTACAAGGCGGAATTAGGGTTTTACCACAACTTCCTGCGATACGAACGCTGGTTGAACTTGTTATAGCACGCTATGCTATAAATCACGAATACTGCTCGACCGTACCGTACGATCTTCTATCGTATTCCATGCACGTCTAGAACACGAACTGAGTGTGGACTCTTTCACGATCTGTTTGCTCTCTCTAAGTCTGCCTCTATTTCGTGAATAATAGAAAAAATATCTCAACCTGACCTAGAGAGTATAACGTGTATATATAGGGTTACGATAGGGACCAAAGGAGTAATAAGTCTGGGCTCCCAGTGTAAATAAGAAAATTTAATCCCACCAGAATTCTATTTCTTATTTAACTAATTATAATTCACCCCACTACAGAATTATAATTGTACTCCCGTCCTGTAGACACCCCAATTTGATTCCCCCAGTCATTTTGTTTCTTTTCAGTTTCTTGTTCCCCTGATGATGAATCAGGTCGCGAACAGTATTGATTTGAAAATGGCTTGAGTTTGGTGTGTGTGGAATCCATCCCTTAGCCCCAGAACCATTAGACCCAAAACTTTAACTAAGGGTTTGACTTTCGTGCGACTTACCGAGACACTTGCGCGATGCTCTACTTGCCAGGTGGTGGTCAAAGTCAAACTTTGACTGATTGACCATCGCGGGGAAGCTAGAATCCTCGAGCGACGGTATCAATCCATCGCGCGATGATCGACACCTGTCATATCCAGCTGGATTTTGTGATGATGAGGCGTCTGCAGGTCCATGTGACCCCGTTCCATCAACTGGATGGCGTTTGCTCGGCCATCCTCGCACCACTTAAACCCCCACTCTCCCATCAACTTGGCACCCCACTTCTCTACCAAGTAAGTGCTACCAGCATTGTTGGCTGGCTGCATGACCTTGTCTAGCCACCAACAAGCTCCCCCTTCTCCTATAAATAACCCCCATTGTTCTCTTCCAAAGGGTTACCAAAAAAATCCCAAAAGAAGAACAAGAACTACAACCTTGATCTTCTCTCACTCAAAATCCCTACCACCTATTTACTTGTCAAAGGCATACCACCCCACTCAAACCATTTTCAAATCATTCAAAGCAAAGGTATAATTTTCAGCCTTTACTGTTTTGATCCCTGAGGGGGGCTGACAGGGTCAGGGCTGGTAATCAATATCAGTTTTTGGCCCCAAAGTCAGCAAATTTGCAAGTTGCTGAGAACAGAATGACCCACGCGCGAGATATCCACTCCATCGCGCGACGGTTCACCGTTTGCGTGATAAGGGTCTCGTGGGGATGGGCTTCTCGTTCTGTTCAGTTTATATGACTTTTTTTTTTCTGTCTAATCATATTTGATCCATCCCACTGTTTTGCATGCTAAAATCAGTAGTTTAGTTTAGTTTGCTTTCCCTGTTCATGTTGGAATGTTTCTGGGTAGCTTCTGAATATGTCTCAGAACCCAGGCATGCAAAGCAATTCCTGGAAGTCCAGTCAGAACAATCGCGCGATGATGTGACTCCATCGCGCGATTAAAGGGCTCTTTTCCAGTAATTGCCCTTGCATGGGCGGCTAGGCTCTCAGCCTCTGCTTTAACACCCTCACTGTTTAAGGGTTGCATTTTATTCCAGCTGTGTTAATTTGTAAATATTGATTTACTTTCAGTACACATAAACTGCATGGTTTGTCCTGAATGTGCACTGGTCCTTCCAGAGCCCAGAAGAAGATAAAACTTAACCTGTTGGGAGGATATCAACCCTCGTGCGATGGAATGGGTTTGACGCGCGATGGTGGACTTGCATGCTGGCAGATCCATGCATGCAAGTTGGCCATTATTTGTGTTAAACTCATTCCAGTGCACTGTTTTGATATCCAATCTCAGTGTTAGATTTTATCTTGTTTATTTTCTAACATGTCGTGCCATCCATGCTATCATTTATCACATCCTGCAAACATGTTACAGTTTTAAACCCCTTTAACTGTTCCCCCGCCCTAATTGGCTAAAAATTGATTAATTAAACAGAATTGCAAACAAATAACATTTTCGCAAATGCCTAAGTAGAGACCGATCTCTGGATTGGGCGAGAGGGGTGCCATAAAATCCTTCCCTTCTCGTAACCTGGCTCCCGAACCCAGATATGGTTATGATGGACTGGTTCCTTAACTTATTCAAATCAAACAGCGCAGCAAGTGCTTCGAAATACGGTTCCTTGGGTGTCGGACCTTCAAACCCAAGTGGCGACTCTGTATTTTCGCGAGCGCTTGACGTCCAGCTTCAAAAGCGCTCCCGCGAACCGGCAGCATCTTTCCTTTCTCAAAAGGTGGGGAACGGAATCCCTTTCCCGGAGGAAAGAAAGATCGGGCAATCGCATTGCCCACACGTCCTTATCTCAATTATATTACGAGCTCCATGATATTAAATATTTATTAATTTCCCCACGTTAAGATTACAGATACCCGTTGATTAAAACAAATTACTAACACCTACTTACCTTTGTAATAGAACTCTATGCTTAGGATCGTATCTCTCTTTTATTTATGAAAAACTTGCTTGAATTTTAAGAGTGTTGTTGCATACTACACGATAAATTGCTCTTTAGATACACCATATGCAAAAAGAAAATTGTAGACCAAAACTCCCCCTTTCGATTTTACTCGTAGATAGTGAACCGACGCAGTAGATTAAGACAGGAAACAGAGAATCCTATTGAATAGTCAACCAAAGTGTACCAGTGAGATTTCATCTAACGCAATGTGCTCGCGGTGCTCTTGTCTATTCTTTTAACGGTGTCCGATCAGGACTCGGAGCTAGTCAGATTTGGGTGTTAACTGGTACACTTTATCTTGAATTACTTGAAATCAGAAGAAACATATTTTACGTACAATATCATATAAAATATTTAATTATATGCATAATAATATGATAAATGTGAGAGATTAAGCACAAGAATATACAATATTGTGTACTTATCAATCCGGATACAAGAATACACAAGAATATATTGATTAGATACCAATTGATAGAAGTTCAGAATATATTTATATTCAAAAATATATGGGTGCTAATCCGGTGCGATCATTCAATAACTTTATTCCTCTACGGGGGAAAATATAACAAAAATGTTATGAGGACAGAAAGATTTGCTCAAGCACAAACATAAATGGAGTTCAGAACTACTCGATGTATACGAGCTCCACCTTCTAAATTCCTGTAGCACCAGCTACGTCTATGGAGTAGGACCTAGATACATCAAATGATTCTATGCGCAGTTCATCGCATTGCTCCCAAATTAGAAAAGTCAGCCAATTTCCATTTTGGATAAAAAAAAAAATTTTGGAAAACAACAAGCAGAAAATCACATCTCCATCAAACAGTGTAGCAGCAACAAGCAACCACCACTGAAACCGTGAAGAGAAAATCTTATTTCCGGCTGTGCTATAAACACTTGTTTACAGCACTCAATCGTGATCATAAAAAAGTAATTTGGACGGTCAAGATGTTAATGAAGCTTTTCTTGAGAAGAGTTGATGGTGACCAGTCACAATTGAAAATGAATCTTAGCCATTGATTGCACGAATAGACGGCTGTGATTGATTGGTTGGTGCCGTAATAAGACACTCTCAACGTTGAAACCTTCACCAGAGAATAGAGAAAAATTGAATCGCTCATCAAAACTCCCCGACTTACCTCTCTCTCTCTCTCTCTCTCTCTCTCTCTCTCTCATCGCTGCTTATATATCCACTGACCTAGTGCACGTTTGATTGATTGATTGTTTTCTTTCGATGGCGCTATTGGCCTCTGATTTACCGACGATGTACACGTTGCTCGCCAACTCGCTGATCGGCGACCATAGGGTGCGCAAACCAGCCGAATCTGCCCTTGTTCAGTCGGAGAGACATTTGGGGTTCTGCTCTTGTCTCATTTTCAGCCTAGCTCCTTTTGTTGTAGGTTTTACCGTACAATGCTAGGTGCAATATAACCCCAAGGATTAGGGTTTGCTCCCTTGTAACTCCTAGGTGCTATCTCCTCTTATGAGGTGGTCCATGCTGGTTTTTCTCAAAAACCATTGCAGAAAATATATAGTTTCAAAAAAAAAATTATTTCGGATCTACTTCTTACGTGTGTGTAAAGTTTCATGAGGTAGGGTTAGGGTTTTACCTTTTCAAAGTTCAGAAACAAAACCCTACTTCTGGTTATGAAAAGGTTGATTCCTTCTTGCTCTTTGCACTCCAAAAATCTTCAACCCTATGACCCAAGGGAAAATAGCCAATAGGGTTTGTGGGAACAATAAAATATTTCTCCCCTCTTTAATCTCTCAATTCTCTCTCAATATCTTGTAGGATGAAAAATTGTCGTGTCCTACATGCATAGTTGTCAAAATTGTACGATTCACGATTCGTATCGTACGATTCGATATGATTTGGTGGGTAATCGATACGAATAGGCTGCTGAATCGGAAATAGCTAAGAATCGTAAGTGAATCGGTGATTTACAATTTGTATCATACGATTCGATACGATTCAGTAGGTAATCGATACAAATAGGGTGCCAAATCGGAAATAGCTGAGAATTGTAAGTGAATAAGTGAATCGTTCGATTCACTTAAAATTTCCGAAATTCATTTTTTACTCTTGTTTTGCTTCTTTTGTTGTTTGAAAAGGGTTCAAATATATTTTTTAAGGTCTAGTATTGTTATATGTCATCTTTTGTCTATGTTATATGTATCGATAATAAGAAAAAGAGATTTATTACTAGAGTGAATCGAAATGAGGAAGATAAATGAAATATAACAACCCTATAGACCTTCTTAAGGTTTGTTTTGTACTTATAACTCTTTGGTACAAAAAGAAACATAAGTAGGCTTTATGAATCATCATCTCTTGGAAGCTACAATAGAAGCAACTTACCTAATATTCCACGTTATTATCAAATCATCATTTAGAAGAAAATATTTATTGATTTAGGCCTAAATCTTTCATTTGTAGTGTATATTGTTGTTACCCTAATCAATAAGCATAGGTTTCTATGCATTATAGAAGGCATGACCGAATCAAAGCAATTCACAATTCGATTCGATTCACGATTTGACAACTATGCCTACATGAGAGAATTAGAGATATATATTTATAGGGATAAATTTACTTGGCCAATAAGTCAATCTCTTGTTGGGCTAGGGTTGGGACCTATGGGCTCCTTGAGGCTTAGCTAAAATTGGACTTACGCTCTCTCATTTCCATGAGTGGTGGCCCAATGAAACCAAAATTAATTTCAATATATAATTATGGCTGAACTCTAGGCCTCAAGAATATTAATATATTGTCCCCGATAAAATGCCAATATTGTAATGTCAAACCCCTTCACTATGTAATGTCCATAAGTAGCAATTGGCCATAATAAACAACTGTCACACCAAAGCATACATATATATTAAAATACCATTGAATACTAGTTCACTCACTTTTAGTCTAGAAAAATATTTTAATGAATGCTTTTGTTGAGGAGTTCCTGGTGCAGTCAACTGAAACATAATTCCATACTTAACTAAGTGACCTAAGAAGTCACCAGAGAGATACTCACCACCTTGATCTGATTGAAGGGTTTTAAAGTTCTTACCTAATTGTTTCTCAACTTCTGCTTGAAACTCGTTGAACTTTTCAAAAGATTCGAACTTATGATGCAACAAATAGGTATAACCATATCTCGAGTAATCACCTATGAAGGTAATGAAATATTCATATCCACCTCGAGCCTTGACATTCAACAGCCCACAGACATCCGAATGTACAAGTTCTAATGGCTCTTCAACTCTATTGCCCTTTGCTAAAAAGGACCTCTTAGTCACTTTCCCTTCCAAGCAAGATTCACAAGTTGGTATCGGTTCAGCAACCAAAGAAGATAAAATACCATCTTTTACCAACCTATTTGTCCTGTTTAGATTAATATGACCCAACCTCAGATGCCATAAGAGTGTGGTGTTAGACATGGGGACTCTTCTTTTCAATGGTAAAGATTGTGAACTAGTAGCTTTTGTATCATGTATCTCATACACGTGAGGAGTAACAAGGTAAAGACCATAACCATTTTACCAGAGCGTATAAAATAACCATTCTTTTTAATAATAACTTCTGAACTAAAATTCATAGAATAACCATGTCTTGCTAAACAAGAAACATAAATCAAATTTCGTCAAACTGAAGGAACCTAAAGACACTCTGATAAAACTAACTCTCTACCACTCTCAAAAGAAAGTTTTATTACTCCTACTGCTACGGCTGCAACACTTGCATCCGATCCCATGCATAGCTTGATCTCTCCATCACTTAGCCTCCTGGTTACTTGAAACCCCTGCAACGAATTACAAACAGGATCAGTTGCTCCGGAGTCAACACACCAAGTATTAGAAGTACTATCAATATAGTAAACTTCCATGACGAGATTCAATCATACCTGCATTTTTCTTACTTGCCAAAAAATCTGGGCAATTCCTCTTCTAGTGACCAACTACACCAATGGAAACATTTTCCATTGGGTTTTGCATCTGACCCTTTATTTTTCCCTTTTTTGATCCCTTTATTAGGACCAAACTTATTCCCATTATTGTTCGGAGCATTGGCAGGTTGCTTATTTTTATTTTGCCATTTACCCTTAGGCTTATTAGCCATCACATGAATCAGCAAACTATGATTAGGCTTGATAATACCCTTAACTGCCTAGAGAGAGTTCATTAACTCTGAAAGTGATAAATCCATTTTATTCATATTATAATTCAATTTGAACTCTTTGAATGACCCATGCAGCGATTCGAGGATAATATCAACTTGAGATTGACCATCAATCTCGGCTCCAAGGACCTCAAGTACATTTAAAAATCAATCATTTTTAAAACATGGTCCCTTACAGAAGTCCCCTCACTCATCTTAGAGATCATGAGTTGTCTCATGGCATGCTGCCTAGCAGTCCTACCTTGCGCACCAAACATCTCCCTGATATTAAGCATAATGTCTGAAGCACTACTAAAAGATTGGAACTGATGTTGCAGCACATTAGACATAGATGCCAAAATATAACATTTGGCCATCTCATCAGCATTCTCCCAATCTTTATACTTTTCCTCTCCTCATCTGTGCTCTCATCAGTGGGAAATGGGGGGCAATTTTCAACAAGTACATAATTGTACCCCTTTGCAGTTAGCACTATATTCAAATTCCGTTTCCAGTCAACATAATTTGGTCCAACCAATTTGTTCTGGCTCAAAATGACGCTAATTGGATTAAATGAGCTTGACATCTCAAATAAAAACATTCATACATAAATAATGGATATACAAAATTTTTGTATTCACTTATGACAAATAGTTTAATCCTCCCACCGCTATTTAGTGACAGCATCGGAATCCTAATCTCATAATGACATCTTTCCTAGGGGAAATGATGTTATTAATGATTAGCAGATCATACTTATTATCTAGACATCTCATGGCAAATAAAATATGACTCCCGATTTTTGGTCTCTTAAATAAGTCAATAAAATTCATAGGGGAATCTCTTATCACTTATTTAGTCAAGTGTATACCATCATCTAGGGCTAAGTGACAACCATAATGAGCAGCCTCTTCGAGGGGAGATGACTCACATTACGTCTCACCCAATCCTATCCATGAGAAATCCAATCTTCTAGCCAATTAGATGTGCACCCTCTGAAGGAATGACCGCACGTAGACGGTTCAAGATGCTCACTTTCACCTTACTATGGATCTAACAATGGAAAGACCAAAGGTTTTTCTCAAAAGCCCTTTCCCACTTGATTTTTAGAATTAGAGGATTATTTTTAGAACATACATACATTAACCACGTATCTCATATTCTTAATGAATGCATGCAACTGTAGTTGAAATTCTCCAATTTTAATAATAGAATTTTAACATATCAAATGTTGCTATCCATGGTCATTTATGTCCTAACAATATGATCATATCAATTTAAGAAAGAACAACAAATAAATGCCATAAAAAAATAGAACGAGCAACATGAGATTTGATCAAATTAAACTGGAGAAATAGGAAAAGTAATAGGACTCTCCTATATACAAGTTTCTCCACAAAATGATAAACCTAATACGACCCAAAATTTATCCATTAGAGGTGGCCTAAAACATGTGACGTGCAACACTTATCATCTCATGATATATATGAACATGTACTTGAAAATTATCTAAACACTTTAGATTACAATAGAGTAAAATAGATCACTGTGGGCACACGCCCCAAAAAGGATTTTTGTCCGTAAAAATTGGGTGCGGCTCTCTTTGGAAAATAGCGTGGCAAAACGCTTCGATTCAGAGTCGCCACTCGGGTTTTAGCGGTGAAAACACCCAAGGAACCGAACTCGAGAACGTTTTTGCTACGTTTACTTTGATTTGGAAAAGTTTGATTTGATTTGAAGAGGCGCAGACCGGTCCGTCGCCACCTTCGATATCTGAGGTTCGGGAGCCAGGTTACGAGAGGGGAAGGGTTTTATAGCACCCCTCTCACCCAATCCGGAGATCGGTCTCTACTCAGGCATTTTGTAAAACGTTTGCATTTTTCTCTCGGTTGATCATTGTTTAGCCAGTTAGGGAGGGGGAACAGTTAATGGGGGGATTAATACTGTAATAGCTTGCAGTTTAGATGACAAAATGTTTATGAATGATGATTCGCTTGAATTGAATCAACTGTAGGAACATAGATTGAGAACAAGCACTGTGAACAGTTTCATCAGGATGGTGTATGCTGCTTTTCGGGCGCGTGAGCAGGCAGCATGCTGGCACGCCGTGGCCGAGCCACTGCACGCCACCATACCCTGCGCACGCCACCTAAGAGCTGGCGTAAACTACCCTCTTAATTTCTTACAGTCTTTGCTCTCAACCCTCTGGGCTCTGGAATGGACCAGTGCACACCCAGGACAAACCACACAGTTGATAAGGCAATTTATGTACATATACAGACATAATAAATGGCTAAGAGCCATGAAAACAGCAAAGAAAACCCCATAAACAGAGTGGGGAGGAACAAGAGGCCAGGATTGAACTATGATGTAAAGGCCAGGCACTGGACCCCAACATACATGCCGTACGCCACCACTTAGAGGCCGTACGCCACTCTTGCATGTGGTCTAGTATTTGGCTTTACACCATCTGGGCTCTGGAACATGACCAGAAACACCCCAGAGGCCTTAAAAAGCAAGAAAGGTACAGGTATTGAAAGCTACATTTAAACTGTTCTAAAGTACAGAAAGCAGTAAACTAGTTATTAGCATGCTTAAGGTGATGACAGAAAAAGATTTAAGCAATAAACAAACGCCCCATGATCCCCACGCCAGCAGTGCACGTACAGCCATTGGTGGCGTACGGCTTGATGAAGCTGGCGTGCGCCATGGTTTGTCTCTTATGATTGATTTATTTTTCCAGAAAAGGACCTGGACTAGTATCAGTTACTAGCCAGAACCTTTCTGGTTCCCCTCAGGGGTTGAAAACAGAAAGCCACGCAAAGGTGGTATACCTTTGGTGCAAGAGATGGAAAGATGGTTTGAGCTTTGGGGTTTGAAGATGGAGGATGTATGGTGACTGATCAGTGGTGTGGGGTGTGGGGTGGTTCTCTATCTCTCACTCTTTCAATGGGAGAGCAAGAACAAGAGAGAGAAGAGAGGAAGAAACTTGGGTGTCTTGAATGTTGTTAACCTTTGCAAATGAACGCCAAGGGGGTATTTATGGTGGAGAGAGGGATTGAGACCAGGGCTAATCAGCTGGGGTTAGGGGCCTTGGTTAGGTTAGAGGGAACCTCCCATGCATTAAATGCATGGGACTTGCTTGATGGGTTGTGTAGGAGAGAGAGGGGGACGTCCCTGCAGAAAGTAATGATCAGGAGGCTCTACACTGTACTGGGGTGGTTACAAAGTCTCGAGCACGTGACAGAAAAGCGGTGATTTGACTGGCCTTGACCATGCGTACGCCACCATTAGACCGCCGTGTGCCAGGTCAAACTGAGTCAACGGTCGATGTCCGACACGTGGCAACTTCCTGGCGCACGCCAAGTAAAAGCTGGCGTAAGCAGGTAAGGTTTTGCTGGGGGCCATATGGCTCTGGATTTTAAGGGTTTGAAGGGGTTTGAAATGGGTTTGAATGAAGGGAGTCCAACACTCAAAGCTCAAGACCTTCCATTGACCTCGGAGCGTTTTCGACCATTTATCATCATTGGGGCAACGAAAGACCGCAAACGCGCTGATCCAGATAGTCCAGAATAGGGTGTCTACAATCACATGGCTTCAAGTTTTCAGTTTAATGATCAAACACTTTGACCATTTTAATTTTGATCATCCTACACGATTGACCCATTCAAAATAATGATTAAACTCTTTAATCATAAAATTGTTTCTATTTGATTTTAACTAATAAAAAAAACGTTGTGAATCTGTCCATGGCAAAAACATAATAAACTCCCACTGAGGCAAAATTGATGTCTCATATAAAACAATAAAGAACCTGTGATTCCGGAGAAAAAACCGAAATCGGTTTGATGAATATTTTGAAAACAGTTTCATATAATATGAGAAAACTGAAACACGACTAATTGCCACACCGAGGTTTACTAAATCACATGCAGGTTCAATCCAAGTCAGATTAGGAAATAATTGTTTTCTAATGGAAACTCTTTCCGAGAAAAACTTCTATTCCAAACCAAACTGTCGTGTATGCTTGATGACCCAAAAAAAAAAAAGATCTGGAAACAAGAAAACTTATGACAGAAAACTCCATTGCCAACCTTTTTGTTGTAAAAAATAACAGATTAAGTATCATGTCCAATATTGCAACATGCATACACATACATCAACATGTATCTCATATGTACAAACATATTCATCGCATGAATAATGTAACACAGTCGTATGGTTTGACCGAAACATGTACAGCATTCACATGGGCCGAACAAATCTGTGTTTTAGGTTTCATCTTCAAAACACGAAACAATACGCATACGTAAGATGGCTCTAATACCACTTGCTGGTTTTTCTCAAAAACCATTGCGGAAAATATATAGTTTCAAAAAAAAATTGTTTCAGATCTACTTCTTACGTGTGCATAAAGTTTCATGAGAGAGGGTTAGGGTTTTACCTTTTCAAAATTCAGAAACAAAACCCAACTTCTGGTTATAAAAGGGTTGATTCCTTCTTGCTCCTTGCACCCCAAAAATCTTCAACCCTATGACCCAAGAGAACAATAGCCAATAGGGTTTCTGGAAACCCTAGAATATTTCTCTCCTCTTTAATCTCTCAATTCTCTCTCAATATCTTGTAGGAGGAAAAATTGCCGTGTCCTACATGAGAGAATTAGAGATATATTTATAAGGATAAATTTACTTGGCCAATAAGTCAATCTCTTGTTGGGCTAGGGTTGGGACCTATGGGCTCCTTGAGGCTTAGCTAAAATTGGACTCACGCTCTCTCATCTCCATGAGTGGAGGCCCAATTAAACCAAAATTAATTATACTATATAATTATGGCTGAACTCTAGGCCTCAAGAATATTAATATATTGTTCCCGATAAATGTCAATACCATAATGTCAAACCCCTTCACTATGTAATGTCCATAAGTAGCAATTGGTCATTGTGACAACCCGGATCCTTAAGCACCACGATATTAAAAAAAAACCACAATCGGTCTTTTATTCCAAAACTTCACAATTTACAACTATCACTAAACTAAGTAAACAACACCCACTCTCGCAGCAACTCAGACAAGCTCGCACCATCGGCACCTGCCGCGCTAACCAACCTGCAGGCTGAAGTCCAAAAGGACCCCAGGAGTGTGTGAGAACTTTTATTGCTTCCACTTGTTTCTTTAGTGAAAGATCGCATACGAAAAGTAAATAATTGTCTAAGGAACTGGTTTGATGATTCTTATTTGTTGGGTTGGGTGGGTGACGTATAATGGTTAATTAATTATTTTGTGGTAGTTGTGGTTCCGGGTTGTCACAGTTGGTATCAGAGCTTAGGTGATAGATCTTAAATGGGATCTGGTTAAAAAATAAGAAGAAGAAGAAAACCCTTTTTATCTAATTTTGGTGAGTGGTTTGATTCTCTTTGTATTTACTAATATGTTCAAGATCTGTTGAATCTCGGAAGGGTTTGGGATGTGGGGTAAAGCACGTGCGTGCATACATGACAAATGAGTTCTTTTCTTTGGGTTTCAAGGGAACCGAGGTGGTGTCATTCTGTAGAGGGAATTTAGATGAATATTTGAGATAGAAAAGGAATTGCTGGCCATATAAGAAGTTTATTGTGTGTGGTCGAGTCCATAAGAATATGTGGCACCTTAGTTGTAATCTGTTAAATATTTGGGTGACTTTTTTTTACAATATGATTGACTGTTCTTATGTTTTTGTGGTTGTGTCGAATCTGATGGTGGACTTATTTCAAGGATTTTGATGTTAAACTAATGATCTGGTGAAATTATAGCATTAGTTATGGTGACCTGGTTAATTATCATTAGTGAAGCTAAATATATGGGCATATCATAAATGGGGATACAACCATATATGTAAGATAAGGATTTGGTTGTGTTTATTTGAGTGGGTGATCAGAGTACGCAGCGGAAGGGGGGGGGTTTCTATGGATGAGCTCCCAAAATAAAAAGGGGTTTTGTAATATAAAAAACAAAAAGCGAGGGAAGGGAATCGGATTTGAGGGGAGAGAGTGGGCGGTCCACAAGTTGAGTTGGGTTTGTGCTACAAGTGAGCCGTGTGAGAACTTTTATTGCTTCCACTTGTTTCTTTAGTGAAAGATCGCATACGAAAAGTAAATAATTGTCTAAGGAACTGGTTTGGTGATTCTTATTTGTTGGGTTGGGTGGGTGGCGTATAATGGTTAATTAATTATTTTGTGGTAGTTGTGGTTCCGGGTTGTTACAGTCATAACAAACAACTGTCACACAAAGCATACTTATATTTTAATTCCATCGAATACTAGTTCACTCATTTGTAGTCTAGAAAAATATTTTAATGAACGCTTCATTAAAATGACTAGTACTAGGTTTAAAGACTAATCCAGTGAACTAACTTAAGGGGACATTACACTCTATAATTAAATAGAGAGTGAATTTCATCTTGAAAATAATGTTCACACTGTCCTAATGTAAATCACCCAACCCACCGAGGTGTTGATCAAGTTAGACATCACTCAATGGTGACTCAAAGTGACATAGGGTAGAAACTTGAGTTCATTAACTTTCTCGGGATGAAGAGTGAATTACAATTAGCATTTTAAGAGATTCAAACTTAAGTGGACAGTGGTTAAAATAATGTGAGTCTAATGATGGTCCTTCAGTGTATACCAAATACACCAACATATTAACTTGAAGTTTTTCACTTCAATGATTGGGATGGATCATTCTATCTAATAGAAGTTAATCATGTTGCAATTGACCTGATAGATAATCCATTCCTATCAGCAATTGTGAATAGTTCAAATTACAAACATTAGTGATTTAAATCTCCCATAAGTAAATCACATTTACATGCATAAATCATATTCAATGTAATTTGAGACTTTTATATTCACCTCTTGAATTATATCCAATGTATGAAATAAAGCATTTCAGAATAATAAAATAAAGCTCTTATTGATAAACAAATATTGGTTCTGAGGGCATAAAACCAACAGTTCATACGGGGATTTGTCCACCGTCTACTAGTTGATGGTGAGATTGGGTCTCCAGCAATTAGTCGAGATATGTGTAAGCTGGTTCGGACACCATAAGTTATAAAATAAACTGCGAATATGAATTTATCAAATGAAGGGGATTTGATGTATCAATATAACCCTTGGGGTTTCCTCCTTTACAAGTCCTAGGTGCTAGAAACTCTTATGGGGTCGGTCCATACATGACTTTGTCCGGCTTTAATCGGACTCCCTGGTGGTGGGTGGTGGGCTTGGGTCCCTGGAGATTAGTTAAGGTGTGCATAGGCTGGCTTGTACACCCTGAGTTAGTAATGAAAATGTGAATATGAATATGTGTTTACCAATTTTTCCCTCGATCGAAATCGACGGAGATTTCGGGCAATAAAGCCAACAACAAAAATAAAGGCGAATGCGGCTTGTCTCCTCAAACAGATTTGAGGTTCCTTGCCGTATTTCAGGACTTCACCGGAAAAGATTGGCGAATGATTCAAATGCTATTTTTTGGTGGTGATGAATTGACTCGTAAAAGAAGACCGTCACCCGCCAATCTTCAAGAATGGAATCGACCCATCGATTGGGCGGAGTGGATTGATGGTTTAGTGAAGTGGGGTGGAGCGGAAGAAAACTAACAAATGGACTTTGTTATTTTTCCAAGGTAGATTTACAATCAAGAAGGACGGATCCCCATCGAAAGTAAGAAAATTAAGTTAATTCTACTCCTACTCCCAGTTATAACCCGAATGGGTTGGTAGACAAAAATTAATAACAAAGTTGATTTGTTGAAGGAGTTTACAATGAAGCCAAAAGAGGCTATTTATAGAAAATACAATGTGTAGGAAATAACTTTCTAACTTCTCACTACTCTTCATCATCTTCCAAGTGTCCAAATAACTTCCCACAAATTCCAAAGTGTGTAGGAGCATGCCACTTGTCTAAATAACTTCTCTTCAACTTCAAAGTGTGTAGGATAATGACAAGTGTATTTTAACTTCCAAATGTATAAGAGCATGTCAAGTGTCCTGCACTTTATTAAAATACAAACAAATAAAAACTAGTTATATTATTAATACGAAATAATAAAATAGGAAGCATTCCCATAATTACCACCTTTCGGTCGATTATCGACAGGCGATGAAATATGGTACAAACAATATGTTTATGTAATGAAGGGTTGTTGATGATCCATAAGTTCGAGGGATTTGGTGGCACAGGTCGATGTTCGTCTACTGGCTTCTGTTTATTTCAAAACAGCATTAATTGGTATTGGAGAAACCAGCATGATTCGTCATAAGATGTTCTTTCAGATTAAGCTTTTTGTTATTGCAGATTATTGTTTAATTTGTTTCTGTGCGTATGAATATAGCTGAAGCGTAAAGCCTTTTGTGAATGTAGATTTATTTCAGTTTAGTACGTAGCTTGTGTGCGTTGTGTAGAACATAGTGCTAATGCCAGGGAACTGGATACCCTTTTGAAGTGTGAGACTGAGAAGATGCTATTGCTTGTTTCTTTCCTGTCTTTTTTTTTTTTCATGTGGACTTTGAGCTTATTAATTAGGAACGGTTGAATAAACCAGAGGGCTGTTGGCTTTTCCCTAAACTATTCTTGAGTTTTAGTGAAAGAACCAAGAGAAAATATGGGAGGAATGGACTGCCTATTCAGTCGGCAGAAAAATAAAGAAAACAGAGGAGAGAGTTATCTTTCTGGAAAGCAGAGGAAAAGAAACGAAAAGTGGGGCTGCACTCTTCCCCTTTTCTCATTCAACATCACTTTAAATACAAGGCATTACACATGGGCTTTACCTAGCAATTGGGCTCATAACAAAACAAATAAAACTAGCCCATCACAAATATAAAATATAGCCCTAACACAAACATAAACATTTGGTCCAATTACCATGTGCACGAGGTCTTTTTTCTCCCTTTTACTCTTGGTATTCTCAATATTCTTCTGTATGTCCTTCCTCCTTGAGTATTAGATTATATTTGTGTGATCCATACATTGCCACGCTACTGAGCCACATTCTATGCTGTTAAAATATCTGTGCAGGGGAATTAACAATGAGGAAAAAAATACACTTGAGACAAAAGCTGTTGTCGCACTTGAGAGAGGAGAATTATCAGGTGGTGCCTATCTTTAGTTAGTTTAATTGTTCTTTCTTACGCAAGGTGGACAAGTAATTATCTATCAACAAGATTTAGCTGAGATCATTTATCACTTATCATATGACGGTTGGGGAATGGGCTACTACTTATCCATCATTTAAAAGAGAGGCTTCCTAAAACTACTCAAGTCTAGAAGTTCGATGGCTAATTTCCTGTTTGTTTGTCGTCTCTTCAAATACAGATTGCGGCTGTGTTCATCTCAAAAATTGCTCAAATTGATTATCCGAAAGACTGGTATACTTTTCACTCCTTGGCCTTTACTTTCTTGATGCATGCTATCAATATGGGAAAAAAGATGAGTGTATTTTCTTTGTGTATATTATTGTTGTTATGTGCTGTCAGTCAAATTACTGAGGTATACATTTGTTGCGAGGACAGCTTGAGTTTGAAGGTCCCATATCATCAACATCCCTGCCATTTTAGGTATTAGCTATTTATTTGGTGAACTTTGACAAGGCAAAATTTCTTACCGTGATGCTGGTATTAGCAATAGCAGTTATAAAAGGGAGCAACATAGTTCACATGGAAGAGTTTAATTCAGATGCTACTGAAGATAGTGTAGAGAGAAAGGCCCATAGCTAAGACAAGTTAAAGGGAGATGGTAGCATAGTTTTAAATATCGGCCGAATTTGAGGAGTCCGGTTCGGTTTAAAAAAAAACGTTATCAGAATTTTGCCTAACCGTAGTGCATGCGCGAGGCTCAAATCCCGGATTTGCACCCCTCCTGCGCGAATAACTCGTGACGCGCACCTGGTTAACTGGTTTCGGAATCAGTTTTCCAAATTGCCGCCCATTTTCCTGAGCACGTGATACCTCTCCTTGAGTCCTCATTCACAAACCCACTAAAGGGCAAATTCATTTAAAGTAGATATAAGTTTTGTAACTTGCCAATGTGGGACTAGAGAAAAATATCATGTTTTACAAATACATACTAAAGTTCCAACCGAAACTAGTTGTGGCTAGCGATTATGTAATGTAAAACCTCTATGGTGTGTTTATTTTAATGTCTTCATCTTACTTTTGCTGTTTATGTCAATTATATCGAAACTCATAATGTTACATTTTTCTCATATTTGTAAAATCTTATTGACTTGCGGGTTTTGATAAATTATCGGATATTTCACATGAAGAGAAAGGGCTATTACATGTCTTAAATTAATTAAAATGTGATAATTTAAGCCAATGTTGGGGGCGAAAGCCGCAAAAGTATATTTTTCAAGTTTTATACATGTTGCTGATATTTTTAAAAATTCACGACCGCGACACCCGATTCTCGCGACGTATCACTGATATGTCCCGATACCAATGTACCGATACCGCGACGGCGACCGATACTGCGATTTAAAACTATGGATGGTAGGCCAAAGCTGGAGAGAGAGACAGAGAGTGAGTGGGGTCAGCTCAGCCATGGACTGGTGGCATAACTACCTTGGTGGTTTGACAAGCCAAAGGTTTTCCCAACTTTTCATGGTGCTCGTTGTGAGGAAGGTGTGTCATAGGGGATGGTTGAGCTTGATACATTAAGCCTTGTGATATGACATGATACAATGTGATTCTGTTAACCACCCACCCACCCAAACCCCCCCCCCCCCCCCCCCCCCCCCCCCCCCCCCCCGTTTTTGTGTTAAATTCTCACTGTCTATGACGGGTCAAGGTGGGGAAATATGTATCGGGCGAGGAAGACAGCCAAAATAAGATCTCATGCCCTATTATTTTAAACAAAAATCCACGTTGGAATGGATATAGCACTCATTAACCAACTTTGGATGTAGTGGATTAGGTTTGAGTGGGTATTGATTAGATACGATCTTGTGGATTTTTAATTTGTTAAGAGTAGAATGTTTCTGATTCGGCTCAAATTGTGAGGGAGTAATAAGGAGCGTAAGATCTGAGACAATGAAAAAGACTTTAGCTCTTAATAGAAAAATCTTATTGTCCAAATGGAGGAAGTTACTATTCAAAGCCAGAAGACACCTAAGAAGGTACTATGGCCACAGCATTTAGAGAAGCACAATTGATAACCTTCTTTCAGAATCCATTCAACCCGACGTTTATAGTTTTTTTTTTTCTTTTTGTCTTGCATTTTCCAACTTTGCGTTCAGCTTGAGAACATACCCTTAACTTTTACTTCCTTAAGATTATGGGGTCTTGTTCCTCTTTTGATATATAGATTTTTGTTGGTTTCTTACCTTGTCATTTCCTGAAGTTATCCTGGCTATACATATTGATCCACCTGCATGATCACTTGCCAAGCCAGAGCTGTTTTCCGTTTAGCACAGCAGCTTCAGTCAGCAGATATTCTTATTTCGCCCAGGATTTTGACGTTTCTCTTTCAAACCTTGAAGGAGCTACCTACTAAACGTCGAGTTTTGCTGAGGGTATAGACCACTCAGACATATTTTCTTAACTTGTTTTTATATGCTCATTTCTCTTCATTTATATGTTTTGATATGTTTGCTATAGAGATTTTCTCCGAAAACATCTACTAGTCCTGACTCCTGACATATAGTTCTGTATATGGAGGGTTAGAACTTCATCTGACTAATTTTATTACTGGTTCAAGATTTGGTCCTTCAGTGCGTCTATAGGGTGGTAGAACTTCATTTTGACCATGTGTTCGAAACCTAAAATTCTCAGCTTAAAGTTCTGGTTATATTAGCATCATGTTCAGGAAGATCATAACGCTTGCCCAAGAAGTATTATGCCTGATACACTATTCATGCATCTAACTTTCTCGTTTAGATTATTGTGCTACTTCAAGTATCCAAATAATGTGTAAAGGTAAAATATCAAATTATAAATTAAAATGAATGTCTAACAACAATACAATGCTAACAAAAGGGAATATAAGTGGAAAAAAAAAAAAAGAAGTAATTTTGAATGGTAACTAATCTAATACAGTGGTAGTATATCCATTCTATCGAGCATGGCACCGATTATCGTAGCAGGGGCAGGGCCATGTCTGAGTGCACCATTTCAGATTGTGGTAGAAAGAACCATAGGAAAGTGAGAAACTCGCCTCCCTGGCTTAACTGTCGAAATTGCTCATTTTTCTGACCCTTACTCGCCGCGTTACATAGCATCCTCACCCACATCAACTTCAACATTTCCCATCTCTCATCCTTCTCTTTACTCTTTACCAGACTGACCATTATACCCGTTCCAAACTCATCTGATTCCAGCAAAGATTGGCAAGCTGCCCTTACATCTTGCTTATCTTTGATAGCTCGTGCCAAATAGCAGATACGTTTGCTCACAAGATCGCCTGATACAGCAACAGGCAACAATGAACAACGCATAACAAGTAGATACATCATGTAGCGTGATAGAATTCTGCATTGTTCCCTGTTTTCTTCCCATGACGAGGACGAATCGGAGGGAGGCATCGCATGTTGTTGAGATACAGCACCATCCCTGTTGTTTTGATCAGATGCACCATGAGTATCCATTTCCAAATTGTAGCAGATTTCTGTTACGATGTGCAAGTAAATAATTTGCAGTTCCAAAGGCTCGTGGAAGAATTCTTTCCAAAGGGGGTCCTCTTCAACAGCTCTCGTTTCGTGTAGATCAGGACTAGTCAAACATCGACAACAATGTAAAATCGGGTCAAACAGAAGAGTACGGTCAATGACAGCACTCTTGTGTGCATACTTCATGTCCTTAAAGTACTCTTCTGCCCACCTTGTGATCCCCAACAATGACCAAAGTATTCTTCTACCCACCATTTCATCTGGCTTAATATTGAGCCAAAACTCAAGTAGATCGAATTGCCGCACCATTTTACACCGGTACTGTTTTGGGAGGAAAAACCATGATTTCATTTTCCTAAACTGGATTACTTGTTCGGCTCTATTGTGCTTAATTAGCCGAAGCATTGCCCAATCAGAAAATAGATACAGTGAAATGATTGCATACACCTCCAATGCTAGAGCTCCTACTAGTAGCACCCCTGTGATGGCAATGTCAACCTTAAGCCATTTCTCTCGAGCTTCCCCGGTGGAAATAAGTTGGACGATTAATCCTATCAACACAGCCACCGTACAAGAGAAAGTGATGCAACGCAGAATCCATCCTCCCTTGCTAAAGTTTATGGGTGCCTTTGTGTATAACAAATCGAACATGAGCCCCATTTCAACCTCTATGGCATTCCAAAACAGGCTAATGTCCATGTTAGGCCCTATAGTACTATCATTTTCCCATTCGAACTCGTTTTCCATGTCGTAAAACTGTGTAAATTTCTTAAATGCCTTGACACACCCGTGGGCAATACGTAAAACGTGTATAGAATTTTCATCCTCCGATGTGGTGTTATTGCCAAGATTTGATCCTCTGCCTACATTGCCAAATGGCACAATCTCCCCGGATTTATCACGGCTCACCGATAAGAGAACCCATGTTCTCTCTCCATACTTAATAAATCCAGCCACTAACGCCGGGATTGACATAATTGAAAACCAAGAATGTTTCCAGGACATAAGAATTACGTAGACTGCAACAGAAAATTGAACCCCTAGTCCGAAAAAGTGTCTCATCCAGAGATGAGTGTCTTCCAAAGCGTAAGCCGTAATGGTGTCGGGCCCGCCAAGGTGTAGCAAGAGCAAAGGTGCCCATACGGCCCTCAATGCGTTGCCATTGTCATAATCGACTTGGGCATCTGACAGCTTGCCAAGTGCAACAGTTGCTACCCAGTCAGCCATTAAATAGGCCGACCAAACCAGGATACTAATCCATGGTGACGATATGTACTTTCTGCGATTGCCCAATAGTGAGAGGATGATCTGTAATGCGAGACTAAGGAGAACTAGTAGCCGTACATCCCAAACATCCCAGAGTCTCCTCACCCATGCTGGAATTGGATCCATCACACACTTGTCTTCAAAATATATGTTTAAAAAGTTACATATGGGGAAAAAAAAAAAAAAAAAAGGAAAGATACGCAAACGAATTTAATGTTCAACTAATTACTTTGCCATATGGAACATTACAGTTTTGTAAAGCCTAAGATCTTTAAGATTGGACAAAACAAAATTCTTACTCCCAAACTAACAACTTTAGATCGAGTGTTTTTTATTACTCAAGTATTTGGGCTAACTTCCGTGCACCTAGACAAATACTAGGAGACCCATCCAACCGCCCATTTACAGGGGTCCAAATTTAAGCCAAAGCAAAAGTCTGTATATGCTAAAGTCAGATATCTACGTCAATGTTTCTCAAAGCAAATAGATCCGCAGTCGTGAATTTAAATATTGCCACTACGTAGCAGGTTTTGGTCTTCTGATACAGGTACACCTGCTGTACTGGTGTTACCAAAAATTTACACAAATATCAACCAATTGTGTGTGTCTACAAATTCGTCTGGTCTTCCATGACATGTATTTTGTCCTTTTTATGCCGAAAATACTCCTAACTTTTATACTAGGTCGGGAGTTGTGCGGAGATATTTTGGACCATCGACTTTATTGAAGTTTGTTTTTTTATACGCTTACATGATGAAAGAGTCTACTTTAAGAAGTTTCCTCCTATCTTTCTTTTCTCTTTTTTATTATTACACATAAAATTTAATTAAGTCAGAGCAGAATTCTGTATGAAATGGTGGCCATTTGCTTACAGTTTGAGTTAGGGCTAATGAGATTAGGCATGTCACGTAATAGATCCTACATAGCACATAAAGTTGGTGCATATAAAGTGCCATCAAATTAATGGTACACAACTGCATTTATCCTAACATGATTTTAGCTATCATCTAATGAGCAAGCCCATGTCATCTTGTCAGATCCAGGGCTGCTGTAGTGCACCCCCATGTAGTGCACGTGTAGGGAGGCATACAGCCGTCGATCTCATCAATCAACAGTCCACATTAAAAATTAATTATGACCGATAATAAATCATTCTTACCGGTCAAATTAAGAATCATATCTCAATCATTCATTGTCAAAATCGATGACCGTGTGCGCCATACGGGATGCCTTATAGAGCCTTACACTACAGGATTTCTCAATTCTCATCTTGTTACCATGCCATCAAATGGTACATAAGGCATGCGATTCGTCTTACGGTGGTGTATCAAATAGTACTCAATTAATGTGGTATTTATAAGTCCATTAGAAAGGGTAAACACTTCGCATACTAGATCAAGCTCAGAATGCACTACGTCTCCATTCCGCTAAGGGGTTTTTAAAAAATAAGTACATATATGCAATTTCCAAACTAAAAAATAATGTATTTACGAAAATAATTTTTCAATTTTTTTTGCACCGTTCAAAAGACCTCATCTAGATCTATCAAACAAGAGCCACCTTGTCCAAATTATAGTTCATCCAAAAATATATTTATTTCCACGTGGTCATCCTAAATTAATCATCGTGTTATTTTTTCAAACCCCTAGGCTGATTATTTATGGTTGCCCAATAGGTTTTGTTAATGTTTTTGGCGTTCTCCGGGTTTGTCAAACCATTTTAGCTTCTTGTAATTGGGTTTCGGTGGTAGTGTTTGTTTTTATCGAGTCTAGAATCTCCACCCGGTGTTTGAAGCTGTGTTGATCAAGCTTATGCAATGCTCAAAGTGTTTGGGACCCGAATTGGAAAGGTATACATGCATATACTTTATTTTGCATTTAGACTAAACATTCTTATACAACCGAGCACAAATTATCTTATCGAGGTTCCAAATAGATTTTAATGCCTTGCATTTAATTAATATATCACGTTTTATGTTAACTGGGCATTAGCATTTTTGGCCTTAATTTTTGTTTAGTCTCCAGCGTTAGCTGGTTGCTTTGTTGGCACATTGTTAGAGCTAGCGCTTGCTGGCACAGAGCTAGCGCTTGCTGGCACAGAGCTAGCGCTTGGCTTATTCCCAGCATTAGCCGGCTGCTTTGCTGGCATGTTTTTAAAGCTAGCGCGTGCTAGCGCTTCGCTAGCGCTTGGTAGCGCTCGGCTTGTGAAGGGCTAGCGCTTGGAAGCGCTTGGTAGCGCTTGGCTCTTTGGTCGACTGGGATGCCTTGCTAGCGCGCGGTAGCGCTTGGTAGCGCTTATGTGTCGTCCTCTAATTGGCATTTGTTCTAGCCACTATAAATACTCCTTTTTCACACAATTAGGGCACGAAGTTTTGGTATAGCCGATTTTAGAGAGAGAGAGACCACTCTTCTCCCTATTCATTTGGGCACAAATTTGCATTTGATGATTTAGATCTTGTATCTTGGTCATCTTTAGTCAATCTAGAGAAATGCTTTATTTCTCATGTATTCTCTCTAGATTGTTTTAGTTTGCAAAAACAAAAATCTTCATTTCTCTAAAATTCACTCATACATGCCGATGATACTACTTGGCCGGATGATTCCGGAGCCGCGGTGAGCGGAGATCGAGAAGTTGGACTCGTGGTGGCTATGGGATCAAGAAGGAGCTCGGGGAGCTACATCAAAGTGGTGGAGTTAGGTTAAGCTTTTTGGGGTAAAGTTGTAATTTCTCTCTTAGCACTTTGTAAACCTTTTGATCTATAGCAAAATTTGGTAGTTAGGCCGTGGTTTTATGCTTAGGGTGTGTTGACCCTAAGTAGTTTCCACGTATATCCTCGCGTTTGCGTTCTTTAGATTTATTGCTATTGACTTTAATTGTTAAACTGTTAGAATAGCATGAAACTTGGTTAATGGATTAAATTGGAGGTTGGGTGAATTTTTAATTGGTTATCCTATTCACCCCCCCCCCCCCCCCCCCCCCCCCCCCCCAAGGACTTTTCTAGTGCTTAATATAATTTCAGGTTTCATCGAAAGTCTTTTATCAAACTTTTTTTTCTCAAAGATATTCGTCTAACACTAGCTAGTACCGAGGTTCGAGTTTTATCCTTCTTCCATGTACGCTATCACTCTCCATAAAC
The DNA here is from genome assembly GCA_014282245.1 of Rhododendron simsii. Taxonomy (NCBI): domain Eukaryota; kingdom Viridiplantae; phylum Streptophyta; class Magnoliopsida; order Ericales; family Ericaceae; genus Rhododendron; species Rhododendron simsii. The sequence continues at coordinate 36,917,085 of CM024957.1, read as the reverse complement.
TCTCCATAAAACTTAAAACAAGCGAAAACTGAACTAACACTTGGAAACTTAAAACTGGGAAGTGGAAACTAAAATGTATATTAACAAAAATAACCGTAATTAAGGAAAAAAATAATTCTCTTGTAATAATGGGAAACCTTACCTGTAATGTAGCCTACTAGCTAGCCTGCATGTGATGACTTGAAAACAATAAGACATAAGGTGCTCCACATATTGAGCCTCCCACTCTATATGTAGGAACAAAATGTTCCCACAGGACAGAAAAGGAAAGAGAGAACAATTCCTTGCTTGGAAATTTTAGCTAGAATATAACTTCTCTTTTTTTTTTTTTGTTCAATCGATAGAATCAATCATTTTATATTAGATATGAAGTACATAGTACAAACCCATGATATTACATCAATTATGAGAGTCCACGAGATAACCAAGCCCAACAACTCAACTAATACAATAAATAAGCCCATTATAGGTTAGAGAAAGAAAGAAAGAAAGGAAAAGCCCACACGCAGGTGGAAAGACTCGAACTCCTAACCTTCAAGTAAGAGTTTTGAACAACTGAGCTAACCCCAATTGGTTAGCTGGAATAATACTTGGAAAGTGAAATAGAGAACAAATTACTTGCTTCTCTGACATTGGACTTTAGGAGGGAACAAATTACTTGCTTGCAAATTGGTTCGGTAATTAGAAAGATTGATGGTCAGAAAAGAAACCTTACCTAAAGTGAATTTAACTTGCCATTGTTACCTTTTGGTTAGTATTCAAGACAGAGACAAGTTGAAGCATATTACATTCTTCTGATAAGCAATTCTACTCCCGTAGAAACACGCCAATATGTGCGGAAGCTTTGTAAACACGGAGTATACAAGTAAAAACATAACTAACTTAAAAGACAAACAAAAGCTCTCTAGAAAGCATATATTGTGTTTAGTGTACTCAAATTGTGATGTTCAGTGAATGTCTCATGACTCTCATCATCTCAAGAGTTGAAAAGCAGGAGCAATTACTGCCAGACACTAATCAGAGGTAGAAGAAGCCGTATACAAAATTAGGGTCGTTTTGGTAGAATCTAAAAAAGAGTCAATGTGGAAATCCCAGATGATTCATGCAAAAAAATTGGAAGCAACTATAGAAAGTAATTGGTTCCCAAAATCCCAACAGAGCCGTAAACTTCCAACCGGAGACCTCTAGCTCTACAAAGTCTGATGAGTACGTAGAAAGAAATAATTGGTTTACAGATTAATTACAAAGTCGTCAAGTTCCTGCAAAAGGAAGGTTCCTATTTAGGTTTGTTTGTCTTAATTACAGTGAAATCAGTGTCCTGTACTACACTGGAAATGCAAGTTGTACTAGCTCATGCAGATTGCAAAATTATACATTTCCCTCTTGTTCATTCTTTCCAAGTTGGTTTAACAGCGCCTTTTATGGTAATTTATGGTGGAAGCTTAAAGCCACGGAACAGAATGCAATATTCTTTTCTTCGTGTTCTTTTTCTTTTCTTGTTTCTTCTTCTTAACAAAGAACGCTCATACTGTGCTGCAGTATCCCATCTCAAACAAAGCATAACTTCAAGGTAACTCAATCACAGCGAGAACTTTTCAACACTCAAATGAAATCCAAGTATACTTCCAACACTGAACATGTACGTAAAGAATAAGCAACAAATCCCTCCTAGTTTCAGCAAATCCCTCCTAGTCTCAATATCCTGCTCTGTCATTGGCAACCTACAACAAATCTAACTTTTGGCGACACGCCCAAAAATACGTCGCCGTTGGGTATGTATTGGCGACAAATTTTGATGTCGCCAATAATTTTCACATTCAGCGACAAGGATTGGCGACACAACAAAAATGCGTCGCCGTTGGATATGTATTGGCGACACATTTTGATGTCGCCAAAAGTCTTCACATTTGGCGACGCAAGGTGCGTCACCGTTGCGTATGTATTGGCAACACACTTTGATGTTGCCAACAGTCTTCACATTCGGTGACGCAAATCGCGTTGCCAAAACGCAAATTTAAGTTCGCAAGCAATTGGCAACATGAAGCGTGTCGCTGTTGGGTACAAAGTTTTTCATCTATACTAAAATTCATTATTAGAATGATATATTACATTCGATCAAATGTGTAACAATAAGAGATTTATTTTATTTTTGGCAGGAATGATTTAGTCCCTCTTATGTAAAAGATAGACGGTTCTAATTTTAAAAACTAGCTCAAGTGGCCCTCTAGTTGTGCACTATAGGATTTTAATGTCTCTGGAACTATCGAATATGTTATGATCATGTAGTTGCTGAGATCAAATTATCACCGATTTTGGCGAGAATGATATAATTGATAAGACGTTAAATCCTAATGATTTAGATTGACCATTCAAAAAAATGAGCCAGCAACTACATGCCATTAGAATCTATACATTCAATTTACTTGTTTCAAAACCAATGTCTTATGCTATAGTATAATGTACAGTAGCCAGATGACCGCAGCATAATCACGACAATCGATACCGTTCATTTTGTTGTGGTTAGTGTTTTAATCATTCTCGTAAATTTTTAGCTCTACCGAATTTTGAAAGCCCCTTCATCGGGACGCAGATTTATTATTAGAATGAAATTTTACGTCCAATCAAGTATGTAATGATAGGGATTTACTTCATTCTTAGCAGAAATGGTTTAATCTTTCTTATTTATAAGATAGACAATTCCAATTTTAAAAAAGTGGTTCAAACGGCTCTCAAGTTGTACACTGTAGGACTTTAATACCTCAGGAACCACCGAATGTGTTACGATCATATGGTTGCTGACATCTGATTATCATCAATTTTGGTGAGAATGATATAATTGATAAGACATTAAATGCTAAAGGTTTAGATCGATCATTTAAAAAAATAGCAGACCACTACATTTAAAAGGTATACATTAAATTTATTTATTTCTGAACAAAGGTCTTGTGCTAATCATTCTTATTAATTTTTTGGTCTATTCGATTTTGAAATCCCCTTCATCGGGACGCAGATTCTTTATTAGAATGATATTTTACGTCTGATCAAGTATGTAATGATAAGAAATTAAAAAAAAACCTAGTGAACCCGTAAAATTAATACATTGATATATAAGTATCTACTCCCTTCATCCCAATTCAAATGTCCCCTAAAATTTTTTGTGCATTTTCACTTTAATTTGGTGTAAAAAAATAATATATCAATTTTTTTTTTGGTTTGAAAATGAACGAAAATCAGTAGTAGACATTTAAATTGGGACGGAGAGTAGAAGAAATTAACAATCGCAAAAAGGAAATTATTAAAATACAATAATATAAAACGACGTCATTTCGAAAAGACCCAAACCTCTTTTTTTTTGGGTCCAAAATACTTAAATTGTTTCACCCTATTTGAATTTTGATAAGCATGAAAGTTGTTAACCCTTTGTGTTATTGTTCAAACCCAATTTGAATTGCTTTAATCACAATTATGAGTTAAAAGTTATGCCCGAAATACTAAATAAATTAACTCTGATTGGGGGTAATTCAAATTGGGTTCGAACAATAACATAAAGGGCTACAATTTTTCTGTTTATCAAAATTGCTAATTTTAATTTTTAAAATAGGAGTGTGCAAAAAGCCCGCAACCCGACCAACCCGACCTGAAGGGTCTCGGGCTGCTCCGAACATAGGCGTCGGTCGGGTATGGGTAGGGTTCTGTTAAAAAAATGAGTTTCGGTTCAGATTTCGGGTCTGTGCTTTTTTTACCCGCTGGGGTCGGACCCGACCCACTTAAAACCGACCAACCCGACCCGACGGAAAAAATCGAGCTCGCGGACAAGTCTATAGCATCAGTCGGTTCGGTTGCAGGCTTGTATTTTTCGTACCCGACGTGGTCGGGTCGGGTTGCAGGTCACACCCTACCCGCCCGACCCGTGCACACCCCTAATTTAAAAGTTCAAAATCATGTTTGATTCAACTTTAATTGCTATTTTAATGTTAAATATATACTATATCTATTAGATGTTCCAAACATATAACGAAAAGTGTGTCTAGTGCAGTTGGTCAGAGCCTCGTGTGTAAAGGCTTGTAAAGTTGGATGTCTTGGGTTCGAAACCCAGGAGGTGCAAGAAAATTGTATTTTTCATCAAGTAACCTTTCAGCTACGCAACAATTGGTGTCGCCAATAGACTACCTTTTGGCGACGTTAAACACGTCGGCAAAGGTGTAATATGTTTCCCACATTAACCATGCTTTCGCCGACGCAAAGCACGTCGCCAAATCTATTGCCTTTTGGCGACAGAGGTGTTTGCGTCGGCAAATACTATTGCCGACATAGCAACGGCGACAGCATGCCGACGCAAGGACTTGCGTCGCCAAAACCCTTTGCCGACGCAAATACGCCTTTGCAGACATATTATTGTGCGTCGCTAGAACCAAATTTTGTTGTAGTGTATCTTGTCCAAATCGCTCAGCCTTAGCCCTAACCACTTTATATCAGGGATAGTCAAATTTGCGTTGTCATTAGACATGTTTTTCAATCTGCAGCCATAGACTGGCAGTATCTTGAGCATGTAAGGATCACCATCAACAAGAGCCAATACTAGCAATTTCAACTCCATCTTCATCTTCCTTAAAAATAGCCTTGTGGCCACACTCGGTTGCCCCTTAATTTGCCATTACAATATTGCATGGAAACCGGTTGTAAAACCGATCCTCAGCTAGTCTCATATAGGCTGGATCTTTCTCTGCCAACAATATTAATAATGCATCACTCTGCATATCACCAACACGGTCGATGTTGGGGGAAATCGCTTTTACACCCATCCCCATCTTTGTGCAATAGATCATATCGCCGTTGTCGCTAGCTGTCTATAAACCTACCCACCACAACCCCTTGTCGGCAGCGATCACTTTGAGGCTAGACCTCTGAGAAAAATACTAGATTATTATGTTTTTCACATGAAGGATGGGATTTTCAGAATCCTAAAAGCATGATATAATTTTCAAGTTCATCTCACAAATTAAACAATCCCACGTGAAGGTCCAAAGTCTCCAAACGGACTGCAACGACTTTTCGCGTGTATTCTTCTAGCGTTTCTCTTCATTCTGAAATTATACTAAGCACTAAAAGAGTCCTAGAGGGGGGTGAATAGGACGATCAATTAAAAATTCATGCAACCTCCTATTTTAATCCATTAACCAAGTACCATGCTATTCTATCAATTCAACAACTAAAGACAATAGCAATAAAACTAAAGAACTCGAATGCAAGGATATACGTGGAAACCACTTAGGGTAAACTCACCTTAAGCATAAAACTATGGCCTAATCTACCAAAATACTACTCCCTCCGTCCCAATTTGTTCCGCTCTTATTCCTTTTTGGGATGTTCCAAAATGATCTGCTTGTTTCAAAACTTTCCATTTTTAGATGCTCAAATTACCATTTTACCCCTCATTTGAGGAGAAATTTTCTCCCTCCCAAATTTTAATTTTAAACATGGTTAAAGGAATATGGAACAAATGGCAGGCCGGCTGAATTTGGCAGGCCCCACTCTCTTCATGACATGACAGGGGGAGTGCCTTTGAATTTGGTGGGTTAAATATTTTTTTTTACAAAATTTTAGTAATGTTTTCTCAAAAGGGTAAAATGGTAAAATTGATCAAAAGTCAATGTAAGTACAATGTTTTCTTAAATTTCGTGAAAGTCAAAGTAGCGGAACAAATTGGGACGGAGGGAGTATAAATCAAAAGGTTTACAAAGTGAATACAAATTAGGAATTCCCACAAGCCTCTTGTGACACCTAACTCCGCTCTTTGATATAGCTCTCCGAGCCCCTTCTTGATTCCATAGCCACCACGAGCTCACCACCTCGATCTCCGGGTCAAGCCGGCTCCGGAATCATCCGGCCATGTAGAGTCATAGGCAACAATGTATGGATTTAAAAAGAGATGAAGTTTTTTGTGAAAAAACAAATCAACCTAGAGAGGATACATTGAATATTGGAGTATTTCTCTAGAATGACAAAAGGATGATCATCAAATACTCAATTTAGATCATCTCAAATGCATAAGCACACAAGGGATATGAGTGAAAATATTTTTCTCTCTCTAAAGTGGCTGATGCAAAAATGAGTTACCCTAAAAGAGTGAAAATTTGGAATATATATGTGCTGAACCGAAACCTAGAGCTAGCCAATGAGAAACAGACACGATGGGCGCTAGCGCGTTGCTGGGGCGCTCAATGAGCGCCATTCAAATTATGGCATTTAAAATTAAGTCAAAAAACAAGAACACTTTGAATGGCGCCATCGGAGAGCCCTAGCACTCTTGGGGCGTATATAAGAGCTAGCGCGCTGCTGGGGCGCTCCGCTAGCGCAGCGTTTTGTTCCCTTTTTGCCTTAGAAAATTTTTCTTGTTTCAAAACAAAGCCGGCCAACATTATAAGCCTTAGAAAATTTTCCCATCACCCACCAATGCAAACAAAGAAAACTAATGCCATGGGATTAAAAAGCGTGGTTACTGTGTTAAAGTTTATGCATAAAACTTAGAAGTGATGCATGGAAAATATTACACAAAATGCATATGAATGCATATACTTCTTTCGGACATAATCTGAGCATCCTTCAAGGCAAAAGCTTCTCAATATTTCTTCATTCACCGGGCGGAGTATCTAGACAAGATAAAAAATAAAAGAACCACCTCCCAAACCCAAATTAAATGGAAAAAGAACAATATAGACTCCAATGGTTTTGACATAATCCTGAAAATTAACGCCAATAATACTAACACATTCCACTAGGAAGAAATGATTGATTGGTTGCTTGGTGGCCGGGTTTGCTCCCAGCACCAAGGGCTTGTCCGGTTAATTGGTGGTTTTGGTCCCCCACAAAATTGACCATGGTTCGATTCTTAGTATTAGACCACAAGAGAGTAATTTCTTGTGAATTTACTTAATTTCTTGTGAGTTCCCTAATCCAACGTGTATGACCTGCCTTTGATTAGATGGGAAAGGAGATTAGTTGATGTACGTGTTAGCTGGCCCAGATACCTAAGAACGTGGAACCAAAGAAAAAAAAACTTGATTATAAAATAAACTGAAGTAATCCTGCAGTTTTGGTATGGGGAAACTCTCTACAATGGAAAACTATTTTGTGGCCGTACCCACATAATTAAAGACCAACAACGTAAGAGCATCTCCAGCCCTTAACCACTGGATCCAAATCAATCAAGACCGATTCCAAACTTTCTCCATTCCGTGCTGGCTTCTTTTGTTTGATTTTTAAGTTGTCTATTTATTTATGTTTGTCCCTTTTGTTTTTTCTTGATAAATTCAATGTCCAAATACTGCCTAACAAGTGATTAATTCTAAGTTGCATGACAACGAGAAACTATACGCAACATCTTGGGATAAAGTTGGCAAAAGTGGTGAAGGAGTAAAGAATTGTGCTTTGCCTTTGCGTTTGCCTTTGCCTTTTCCTTTGCCTTTTCCTTTCCTTTTCCTGTACGAGAGGAATAAATTAATCGATGCACTTTGCTCTCTTCCCAATTAATGCTTTGGTAGCAAGACAAGGATTTCCTTCAGAATCAATCATCACTAATTAGCGTGAGCATATCATGTGATTCAAATCATTTAATTAATTACTTACTGTTTGAATACCTAACTATGTTGTCGTCAATGCTAGCGAATTAGACTCACTCGAATACGTATCATGTGAGGAGAAATGGTTGTGAGTTTAGTGCTTCCAAAATTTTATACATCTCATCCCCATGGAAACTTTCTTAATTGATCGTCGTCCAAATAGGAAACAAAAAAAGAAAGAAAGAAAGAAAAAGGAAATTCAAATTTAAAACATAAGTGAGGCCCATGTAATCTTTAAGTGAAGCTAAAGAAAACATGTAACCACTGGAGTATTAATTTCGTATTTGTACAACATATGTAAAACCTCTTAGAAAACCATGAAACAATATCGATGCTTCATACTAGTCTACAAGTGTACCAAAAATCAACTCGATCAAATATCATTAAGTACCTTATCGGAATACATGAAACTTGAAAAAAAATGAATCCTAATGGATATGAGACAATGGATCAAAACCACTGGATCGGAGACGTCCACTGTGTTAGAATTTTCTTCTTCTTTTCTTGTATACATTTTTTTCATAAATTTTTTACTCTAATGAAGATGGTTTGATTTTTCCATCCATCAAGGTGATTTTTGGCTCTACAAAGTCTTTAGTATGGACGTCTTGATCAATGCTCTGTTAGATGATTAAATTCAAGATACTCGGCTCTCTGGATATGGATAACAATGCATCTTCATTCCTCTTGCACTTTGAGCAGAAATGTTGTTTTTTGTTTTACTTACACCAACATTTATTTCTTCCGCAGTTGTGATTTGAGTTGAAGTTGCTGGAGTCTTAATTACACTAGATTGCATCCTACATCAAATGAAGAAATATGTTTTCCATTCTAATAAGTCGAAAACGGACATTAGGTCGTAATGTTGTCCCTTTTCAGACTGTAAATAACAAAATAAATGTTTCAAAATTTCCTTTAATTCATCTGTGTTTTCATCTACAATGGGTTAGGTTTACAGCTTCCAATGTAAAGCTGTATATTGTTGAAATTAATACCTTGAACTTCATATGTTGTAATTGGACAAATGTTCTTGTTTTGTATTTGGGCTAATGTTATTTTTATGTAATGGGCTAGTTTACATAAAAATGAAAATGGAAAGGAAAGAAGCAAAACAGAGTAGCCCTTCATTTCTCCCCTTTTTTCCGTTTCCTTCGGCTGCTGCTGCCTCTGTATTGAGGCAGCCACTATTTTAGCCCCATTTTACATTTCCATCACGAATTACGTTCTTATAATCCGCTCTTTTCAAACTTTGGGTAAATCTGTAGACATATATATGTTCGGGACGGTTCCGGGGATTCTTAAAAAAACCTCTAAAAAACCCCCCAAATCTTAATCTCATAGTTTTTGATCAAATTTTGATGATCCGAGCCGCTCAATGTGTTCAGAACGTGATTTTAAGGGTGCCACTACGAAATTGGCAAAAAAAATAACCAGAAAGGGCTTGATTTGAACAGTTTTTTATTGAATCGTTCAATAAAGTTCAATAAAAAATTGTTCGGATGAAGCATTTTCTGGTCATTTTTTTTTGCTAATTTCTTACGGGTGCCCTTAAAATCATGTTTTGATTACATTAAGCGACTCGGATCATCAAAATTCCATCGGGAACTTGGGGGTGTTTTTAGAGGTTTTCTTAAGAGCCCCCGGAACCGCCCAGATATATGTTTTATTGTGGATGGTTTTGTTGGCTAGGTAGTCTTCTTGTTCTTCTTGGACTGTCCGCTCGTCATCTCATTTGGGAGACTTTTTGGAGGAGTTTTAATCCCGCCGTTATTGTTGGTCCCTACGTCATTGTCGGACCGTTTTTTCACCAATTCTCCTTAAATCAATTGGCGATAGGAATGATTTCAATTAAGGCCCCGTTCCGTTTTATTTCTAAACCTTTTTTTTCAAAAAAAAAAATTTAATTTCAAGCTCAAATATAATGAAAATGAAAAATATTTTTGAATTTTTTTTGCACCGTTTAAAAGATCTCAATAAGATCTATCAAACAAGATCCATATTGATAGAAAAATTATTTGCATAAATACATAATTTTTGAGCTTAAAATTACCTTCTTTTTCTAAAAGTTCATTTTTTAAGAAATCGGAGCAGGGCCTCTAAGTCTTTTATAGCATTTGACATTGCATTCGCAAGTTTGTTTTTAGAGCGATCGTAGGAAGTGACATTGTATAACCAAATCCATGTGAGCATTGCGGTCTCAACAATTCCTCTCTCACGATGACGCTCATACGACTTGAACCCATGATTTTCTGCTCTGATACCACTTGTCGACAATTTTTCCACTGTCTCTCCTAAAACCAATTGGAGGTAGGGAAGGTTTCAATTAAGTATTTTTTAACATTCGACATCGCACTCGCAAGTCTGTTTTTAGAGCGATCGCATGAAGTAGCATTGTGTAACTAAATCCATGGGGCACTCCAGGGCCAACAATCATTTCCACTATTGCGCTTATATTCCAGGGAGATTTAGCCAAAAATCTCTCATATTTAGTTTTTTTGAACTCGAGAGATCGAAAGCACATTTTGCAATCAAATATAATAACAAATGTGTTCAATGAAAGTGCCAAAAATCCTAGGGTGACTTATGAAAGTACATCCTAAAACCCTATAAAAGTACCTAAACATGTTTTTGCCTTATGGCTAAAAATTTAAAAAGTTGAAAGATCTCTACTAAAAACTTTTTTGCTTGCGTTCTTCTCTTAAATGAAAACTATTTTACTGTACTTATGGTTAATTTTTGTACCTACTTTCCACACTTATATTCACTTATGAGGAATATTTTTGAAAAATCATCAAATTTTTACTTCCACTTTTAGAAGAGAACTATTCCATCTGTTCCAAATGCTTGTTCATTTTGTAAAGTCATCAACATTAAAAGTTGTGCAACATTACTCTTTCATCATTTCTTTGTGGAGTAAAGCATAAAGGAGGAGCAAATTAGAAAAGTCAATACCAATTAAATTTTCCACTATTGTACCCATAAATATTCGTTTTCCCAAGAGGGACAAGCGTATTGGAACGGAGGAAGTAACATTTTGCAATATCCCAAAATAGAGTATTAATTGGAGGATGGTCGGAGGAGCATTTGTGGTTGGCCGTAGGAACAATTGTGGTGACCTCCTTCGGTGATGGCCATGAGTCCGATTAGATAAAGATTCCAAAAAGTTATTTCATTTGAAAGGAAGAAAGAGGATTAGCCTATTACTGAAGCTACATATCATGATTTTCATTCGAAGTAACAGGATTTGTTATACTTAAGAAAGCCCATCATTTTGTTCACGTTAGCAATTAACTTATGCACTATAATTTTTTTAATCTTATCATTATTCAATTTTTTTTTCCCATTTGATAGTTTAACCGAAATAAAAATCAATGCTAGTTGTTTTATCTTGTATGAACCAGTTAGTGATAAGGCCCACAAACAAAATTTGCAAGGGATTTGGGATGAAAAAATCTCGGCATGCTTAAGAGGAATTGCTTTCATTCCTATCTGGTGCTAAAACATCGAAATTGCTGATGCTTGTAACTGATTCCAACTTTTCAGATGTTGCTTTGTTCGATCTGTATATTTGTTATAATGTGAGTAAACTTCCTTCATGCATGGAACTACACCATGACGTGGATGCATATGTATTCATGTTTGTGTTGAAAAAATGTTAAGCTTTAGGAAGGCGGTAATGCTACACATACAACATATTGCTACAACATGCTTACAACATGGCCAGGGACCCACCACTTTACCCGGCCACAGCAAAAAAAAAAACCCACTTTACCCGGCCCCAGAATAAAAAAAAAAAAAAAAAACCAGAACGAAGAAAAGGGAACAAAATCCCCAATTTTCAAAACTCTCCTTCTGGTCATGCGAGTTCGACGAGGGAGAGAGCGGAGGAGGATAAACCCATCACCACAACCGCCACCGCCGACCCCCATTACCACCTCCGGCGACCACCTACCACCGGCAAGAGACCACCACTGCATTGACAGAGTTGAAAACCACGCAGAAAGAGGACGACGAACTTCGACAAAGGTCTCTCTCTGTATGTATTCTATGTTAAGCGAATTGTATGATTTCAAAGCCCTAATTTCAGTTATGGATCTGTAATTTCGAAGCCCTAATTTTGTTGCTTCACTGGTATGGATGTGTGAAAAAAAAAATTGGGTATTTTTTTCCTGATTTCAAAAAATCAGGGTTTTCTTTTTCATGGAAGGGGGTGCAATGCCAGCCATACCCATAGTATGCATGTCTAACTTCAAGAAAAAAATCACGTTTTGATAATGTGTTGGTATTCATAGTTTTGGATGGAGCATTGTGTCTGATACAAACCAAAGAAGACAGCCCATAGAAGAAAATGCAAAGAGGAATCAATCTGGTGAAAGGAAACTGGGCCAAAATTTATGAAAGCTTAGTTTAGGTATGTGTTGATTTTAAGTATGTTAATAAGACGAGAAAGATAATAATGTATGAGACTGTGCAACATAGCCCACTATGTTTTGTGTAGCAACAACTGCTGTTGCTGCTATATTTGGAGTATGTTGGTATTTTGTACTATTGTTGCTGATGCTCTGTTCGAATGAGTTTTCGAATGAGTATGCTGGTATTTGGAGTATGCTTTGTTCGGTGCAATTAGATTGAAGGTCGAAGCAATGGAGTACGTTACAGTCCCCGATTCATATTTGGGCAAGCACTGTATGCTTTGTTCGAATGAGTTTTCTGTAGGTTTGTTTGTTTTTCGCATGCCCCGTTTGTTCTCATGTTTATCATGGGGACTATATTTTTAACATGCTTGTGTTATTCGAATCATGCCCCATATGCCCACTTTTGGAGGCGCCTATCCGCGTTAAGTCTCAGTTTTGAGCTACTGTGTTTGCTTTGTGGCTGCTTTTGCCATTTTATGACACTAGTGCTTGGACGCATGCTGCACGTGATAAATTAATAATTATGCTTTAGTTTACTTTTGTTTCTTTTGAATCTAGATACTTGTGGTCGTATTCTAGTTTATGCTTTACGTTGGAGTTAATGGTATGGATTGATTCTTGCAAATTGGCTTTTACACATAGGAGTCAGTTGGCGGATCAAAAAAAATAATGTAGGAGTCAAGTTGGTTTGATTTTGGAAATAATGTGCAACTTTATGGTATCAAGTGCACTTAACTTCAAATTTCAAGTGCACTCTCCTGCATTTTATTAGTGCCTTGATTTAATATTTATTTCTTTTGTTTAGATTGTTGTCATTTATGTGCATTGACAGTAGTGCTACATTGGAGATGTATTGCTGCTATATATCTTGCTGTCATCATGGAGGAATTCAAGCAATTAGATTGAATAGTGAGTAAGAATAGTGCATAATGAAAGCATCAACTATAAGCTTTTTTTTGTGATGACTACATTGAATAGTGCTCAGTTTTTTTCTCCCTCATGTTTCAATATCCAAGTAATCAACTCTAGCTGTTCATTTCTCTGTACCACTAGCTGAAATTCAAAATGAATTTGTTGATTCAGGTGTCAAGCTCAGCTTCAGCAGAACTTAACCTACTTAGTGGCAATTGCTAATGCCCAACCTCAACACATACTTGTTAGGCACATCCAACAACCTCAGCTAGAAACGGCTCAGCAACAACCAAGTGTATACAGTAGATTTTGCAAAAGCTACCTGGAGCAAACAATATAATGCATCAAGCCATGCAACTTAGAATTGGAAATTCAGGATTTTTGGGAGACAAGCGAAGAGGAAGCAGGCAAGACCTCTTTGAGACTGGTTCTAGTGGAAGTCAAGGAAGGAACTCTACCTCTGGACAGCTCATTGGGGAAAAAGGGTTCTCATCCCTAAGATGTATATAGTAGATTTTTGAAACTCTCCAACATTAGTTTGGAAAATCAAGTTGTATGTATTTTTAGAATATGAATGTATGGCTTAATGACAATGCACAGCTTTGTACCATTTTTGTAAATGAAAATTTGGATGAGAACGGTTGTGTGGGCTTATGAAGACTTAATATATGACATGGTGTTGCAATTCATTTGGTCACCTATACCAGCTCAGAATTTTTGTGATAGCATTTCATTTTGTGGTTTTTGTTATGAATGGTAATTTAGAATGAGAAATGCCTAGTGTGGGCTTTTGCATAACCTGATGTTATTGCTGTACTGATTGAGACGTGAGACGTCGGGTTAGGACAAAAAACAGGGGAGACTCTGCCAAAATTTTTTCAAAACCATTCTTCATGTGCATCTTCTATGAACATAACTGTGATGAATTTTCTTCTACTATTTTGTACAAATTCAATTTCTTGTGTTTCTTTAACAAAGTGGTCATGTTGCTTTCTTTAGCAACTTTCAAAAAAATCATCCAAGAATCTGCCCAATTGTGGAACCATTCGTCAATGTCACTCAAGTTGCAAGCTTTCATTCAAACTTTTAAGATAGACAATCAGATGTTATAACTTGATAAAAACACGACACAATACAGATACGACACGACATGAACAAATACTCAAACAGCTTTTTCTTACACGCCAATACCAAGTCTTGAAAAAAAAAAAAGAGTTTGAGATCCCATTGGGCACTAGCTAGTAAATGGACACGAAAGACCACAGATACGACACGACACAAATACTAAAATGCCCACAATCAAGTGAACTAAACTAATCTTCAGGATTATCTGATGCATTCAACATTTCCGTAAAACTTGGTGGTGGTCCTCCGACACATTGCCCATGAGTCTCCAAAACACTTGATTGCCCTCCTCCCCAAACTTGCCTACTTGTAATATTTGATTGCCCTCTCCAATCATGACTACTGAATAAGGTTGACATGTTTATTTGTGAACTTGGTGGTAGTCCTCCAACACAGTGCCCTTGAGTCTCCAAAAAATTTGATTGCCCTCCTCCCCAAACTTGCCTACTTGGAATATTTGGTTGCCCTCTCCAATCATGACTATCGAATAAGGTTGGCATGTTCGTTTGTGAACTTGGAAATGCATACATAAATTGGTTGAAGCTTGTTCCGGTTGGGCATGAACTTGGAAAAAATTGGAAGATACTTCCGCCTTGTGCCATATCCGGTCGCATAGTATAGGGCATCATGTTTGGCCACATTAATTGCCCCATGTAGCTTGGCTGACTCTGGCCAACAATAAAAATGAGAATTAATAATAACTTTAACATGATTCATGAAATTGTGCAATAAAATTAAAGTTTTTTACATTTACATTGACAACACTCTCTTGTGTCCCAAACACATGGTCAACTACAATCTCCTCAACCTCCTGAAATTAGCAAATAAAATAATTAATAAGTATTCATCGAATATTACTATATGTCCATATTACCAAATCATAAAGATCTTATACCTTAGCTTTTTCCTTGGGCAATGTCTTCTTTTTCTTTTCTATTTTCTTCTTAATAGCTTTTTCCACAACACCTTGCATCCTTTTACACGGCGGTCTCCCTTTTCGACGAAGACCTTCCGGATCAAATATGTTCGTGCTTTGTTTGGTTTTAACAACCTCATCTCCAAGTGAACATGAATCATTAGGAGTTTTGAAACCCACATTACTTTCACAAAGAATCGAACCTTCCATCAACTCTCGTTTTAGTTCACGAACCCGTGTCATCACCATATCATACTTCTCTTGAGATTCTTCTGCTAAATCAGCAACCTCATTAAAGAGATTGCACATGTTATCATGTCGACGAGCTTCAATTGACGTTGACAACTTATCGTAACATATCCGAACTTTAGTGTGTACCCTTTTCACATTTTTGCACCATCTTCTCAACACATACTTGTCAGGCACTTTTTGAATTCCCCTTTGAAACCACACCATCAATTGATGTTTGCACACCATTCCTCTGAACTCAAACAATCGACAATTACAATGTGTTTCATTGGTTTCAGAATTAAAATCGACAGTAAATGACACTTGTTTCCTCTTTTTCTCTTCTTCTTCTCCAAATGTAACCCACTCTTGTACCTCATATTCGGACACAATATCACAATCTTTTGTCTTCGAACACAAATAGTCGAGCTTACCAAAAAATTGCTTTTGAAACTCCTGAAACTTTGAATTCGTGCAAGCACTTTGAAATTGCTTCTCCAACTCATCTTCAGTTAGTAACGGGATGTAAGTGTGGAGACTTTTCGCATCTAGTTCATTTTCACTCTCTACCTTATTCGCCAATGCATTTTCATACTGCCCCACAAACTGTTTCAATGTCGTCTTTTTATGAATATAACCATCAAAATATGCACTCATACTCTCGCTTCTTTGTGTGGATGACATCCCCGCCCAAAACATATCTTTCAAATAAGCAGGCACCCATCGTTTCCTTTCTAGATACAACCCCTGTAACCATGTGTTACTTTGAAGCTCATACTTTTTGATGAACATATCTCAAGTATCCTCAAATTGTTCTATTGTCAGTGAATCATAAACTGCCTTACGCATACACAACCTAATTTTCTCGTAGGCGTCGTACCCATTCAACTTTTCGGGCAACTTTTTCATAATATGCCATATGCACCACCGATGTCTGGTGTTAGGGAATATATTTTCTATACCATTCTTCATTGCCAAACATTGGTCGGTAATAATTGCTCTCGGAGCACGACCCCACATGCATGTCTTCCAAGTCCGAAATAGCCACGAAAATGACTCGGTATCTTCATGAGAGATTAACCCGCATCCCAATAAAATAGTTGACCATGATGATTCACGCCTACAAATGGAGCAAAAGGCATCTCATGCCTGTTTACCAAGTACGTTGTATCAAAGGTCACAACATCACCGAATTCCTTACAAGCTGCCCTACTCCTTGCATCAGCCCAGAAGACATTTCTTAGTCGACCATTATCATCCAAATCCATTGCAAAAAAGAAGTCAGAATTGTCGGCTTTCATCTTCATGAAATAATTGTGCATTGCTTCAGCATCTCCTTCCTTAACCAGTGAACGTCGCACTTTATCCACATAATTTCGGCAATCTTTCTGAAGATACGGAAGCTTACCAGGTCCCCCAGCCTCAATCTGAAGTGAGTCATAAGTCTTGTTCAGGTTGATCCCGGCTTTATCATTTAGTTCAAGCTTTCTTTTGACATGCTCATCAAGTACCCTATTGCACTTGAAATACCTTACCTTTGAAGGGCTCTGTACATGATTGTGCTCCAAAACAATCCGGTTTAACCTCCACTTTTCATCCGGTAGTATAACAACAGTAACATGAGCTGGACAATCAATTTTGGATTGCGGACGTGGTTTTGCCAGGTTGCTTGTTGTCACCTTTGCCTTTCCACCACGACTACAAGAAAGAGTTACATAACTCAACTTTCCATCTTTTCCCTTTCTCGATGTTCTTTTGCACACAGCAAACCCTTTTTCTTTAGCAAATTGACAATAATAGAAATAAGCTTTGTCTAATGAGTCGAATGTCATTCCCACTTTTGGTTCCTCAACTCTATCTTCACAATTTTCTATTGTCTCCTTCCCATCATTAGTAGTATCTATCCCACCACGCTCTTTGTTTGAAAGACCTACCTCTTCTTCATTTTCACTATATCCACTCCATAACTCTTCTTCTTCTCCAGTGACTCTGCAAAATTGAAAAAAAAAAAAAAAAAATCTTAATAATGCATGGAATTGACATAAAGATTGTATTCTAGGGTACTATGAAAATTGATTGGATTATATTAAAGCATGGAAAAAATACCTGCCAAAATCAATTTGGTCATCTTCGTTTCTCCTACGCTTCGGCGATGGAAAGGGCATTGCCGACGGAATAGACTCCGATGACATCATCTACTTTTTTAGAAACAAAGGAAATATATTAGATACATAGCACATGAGAAGGGGTCCAATTAAAATCAGAAGTTAATTAGAGCACCTAACGACTTTTAGAATAGATTTCTTGTTTACAACTATAAACGAGAACCATAACCAGTTGTATTGAGATGAATGGCTGACCACTAATTCGGGATTCCTAAGTCTAGGGTTTCAATATGAAATGAACGTTGTAGGAATTAATTTACATATGCAGCAGTGAACACATACAGTAGACAATAATTGTTGCACACGCAATTTTACTAACCTAGGCTGGGATGTGTTTGCTACAAATTGAGCCTCAAAATACAATCCGAAAAAGAAAATTTCACCATAAACAACAAACTAAATTCCAAATGATACTCTTCCAAAAAAACATAAAATCAGTTTCCCAAGTTAATAGTGCTAGTAAAATTAGGGTCACCAAGAAGTTGCTGTCCATTAAGAATACAAATTTCAGTTCAAACATAAAACACCCACAGACATATAGACACACACACACAGAGAGAGAGAGAGAGACCTTGGTCGAAGTTCGTCGATCTGGTTCGTATTCCTCTCCCTGCGTAATTTTGAATCTCGTCGGTGCGGTGGTTGCCAGAGGCACAGGGGTCTCTTGTCGATGGGAGGTGGTCGTCGGAGGCAGTGGTGGTGGTCGGCGGTGGTGGGTGGTCCTGGTCGCCTCACTCTCCCTCTCTCCCTAGTTTGGTCGACGTTTCCTGTGATTTGGGGAAAAGAACCGCGTATTTTGAATTTCAAGATTTCGGTCCTCTTTTTTTTTTTTTTTTGCTGTGGCCGGGTAAAGTGGGTTTTTTTTTTTTTGCTGTGGCTGGGTAAAGTGGTGGGTCCCTGGCCATGTTGTAAGCATGTTGTAGCAATATGTTGTATGTGTAGCATTACCGCCCAAATACGGTAATGCTACACATACAACATATTGCTACAACATGCTTACAACATGGCCAGGGACCCACCACTTTACCCGGCCACAGCAAAAAAAAAAAAACCCACTTTACCCGGCCACAGCAAAAAAAAAAAAAAAGAGGACCGAAATCTTGAAATTCAAAATACGTGGTTCTTTTCCCCAAATCACAGGAAACGTCGACCAAACTAGGGAGAGAGGGAGAGTGAGGCGACCAGGACCACCCACCACCGCCGACCACCACCACTGCCTCCGACGACCACCTCCCATCGACAAGAGACCCCTGTGCCTCTGGCAACCACCGCACCGACGAGATTCAAAATTACGCAGGGAGAGGAATACGAACCAGATCGACGAACTTCGACCAAGGTCTCTCTCTCTCTCTCTCTCTCTCTCTCTCTCTCTGTGTGTGTGTCTATATGTCTGTGGGTGTTTTATGTTTGAACTGAAATTTGTATTCTTAATGGACAGCAACTTCTTGGTGACCCTAATTTTACTAGCACTATTAACTTGGGAAACTGATTTTATGTTTTTTTGGAAGAGTATCATTTGGAATTTAGTTTGTTGTTTAGGGTGAAATTTTCTTTTTCGGATTGTATTTTGAGGCTCAATTTGTAGCAAACACATCCCAGCCTAGGTTAGTAAAATTGCGTGTGCAACAATTATTGTCTACTGTATGTGTTCACTGCTGCATATGTAAATTAATTCCTACAACGTTCATTTCATATTGAAACCCTAGACTTAGGAATCCCCAATTAGTGGTCAGCCATTCATCTCAATACAACTGGTTATGGTTCTCGTTTATAGTTGTAAACAAGAAATCTATTCTAAAAGTCGTTAGGTGCTCTAATTAACTTCTGATTTTAATTGGACCCCTTCTCATGTGCTATGTATCTAATATATTTCCTTTGTTTCTAAAAAAGTAGATGATGTCATCGGAGTCTATTCCGTCGGCAATGCCCTTTCCATCGCCGAAGCGTAGGAGAAACGAAGATGACCAAATTGATTTTGGCAGGTATTTTTTCCATGCTTTAATATAATCCAATCAATTTTCATAGTACCCTAGAATACAATCTTTATGTCAATTCCATGCATTATTAAGATGTTTTTTTTTTTTTTTTCAATTTTGCAGAGTCACTGGAGAAGAAGAAGAGTTATGGAGTGGATATAGTGAAAATGAAGAAGAGGTAGGTCTTTCAAACAAAGAGCGTGGTGGGATAGATACTACTAATGATGGGAAGGAGACAATAGAAAATTGTGAAGATAGAGTTGAGGAACCAAAAGTGGGAATGACATTCGACTCATTAGACAAAGCTTATTTCTATTATTGTCAATTTGCTAAAGAAAAAGGGTTTGCTGTGTGCAAAAGAACATCGAGAAAGGGAAAAGATGGAAAGTTGAGTTATGTAACTCTTTCTTGTAGTCGTGGTGGAAAGGCAAAGGTGACAACAAGCAACCTGGCAAAACCACGTCCGCAATCCAAAATTGATTGTCCAGCTCATGTTACTGTTGTTATACTACCGGATGAAAAGTGGAGGTTAAACCGGATTGTTTTGGAGCACAATCATGTACAGAGCCCTTCAAAGGTAAGGTATTTCAAGTGCAATAGGGTACTTGATGAGCATGTCAAAAGAAAGCTTGAACTAAATGATAAAGCCGGGATCAACCTGAACAAGACTTATGACTCACTTCAGATTGAGGCTGGGGGACCTGGTAAGCTTCCGTATCTTCAGAAAGATTGCCGAAATTATGTGGATAAAGTGCGACGTTCACTGGTTAAGGAAGGAGATGCTGAAGCAATGCACAATTATTTCATGAAGATGAAAGCCGACAATTCTGACTTCTTTTTTGCAATGGATTTGGATGATAATGGTCGACTAAGAAATGTCTTCTGGGCTGATGCAAGGAGTAGGGCAGCTTGTAAGGAATTCGGTGATGTTGTGACCTTTGATACAACGTACTTGGTAAACAGGCATGAGATGCCTTTTGCTCCATTTGTAGGCGTGAATCATCATGGTCAACTATTTTATTGGGATGCGGGTTAATCTCTCATGAAGATACCGAGTCATTTTCGTGGCTATTTCGGACTTGGAAGACATGCATGTGGGGTCGTGCTCCGAGAGCAATTATTACCGACCAATGTTTGGCAATGAAGAATGGTATAGAAAATATATTCCCTAACACCAGACATCGGTGGTGCATATGGCATATTATGAAAAAGTTGCCCGAAAAGTTGAATGGGTACGACGCCTACGAGAAAATTAGGTTGTGTATGCGTAAGGCAGTTTATGATTCACTGACAATAGAACAATTTGAGGATACTTGAGATATGTTCATCAAAAAGTATGAGCTTCAAAGTAACACATGGTTACAGGGGTTGTATCTAGAAAGGAAACGATGGGTGCCTGCTTATTTGAAAGATATGTTTTGGGCGGGGATGTCATCCACACAAAGAAGCGAGAGTATGAGTGCATATTTTGATGGTTATATTCATAAAAAGACGACATTGAAACAGTTTGTGGGGCAGTATGAAAATGCATTGGCGAATAAGGTAGAGAGTGAAAATGAACTAGATGCGAAAAGTCTCCACACTTACATCCCGTTACTAACTGAAGATGAGTTGGAGAAGCAATTTCAAAGTGCTTACACGAATTCAAAGTTTCAGGAGTTTCAAAAGCAATTTTTTGGTAAGCTCGACTATTTGTGTTCGAAGACAAAAGATTGTGATATTGTGTCCGAATATGAGGTACAAGAGTGGGTTACATTTGGAGAAGAAGAAGAGAAAAAGAGGAAACAAGTGTCATTTACTGTCGATTTTAATTCTGAAACCAATGAAACACATTGTAATTGTCGATTGTTTGAGTTCAGAGGAATGGTGTGCAAACATCAATTGATGGTGTGGTTTCAAAGGGGAATTCAAAAAGTGCCTGACAAGTATGTGTTGAGAAGATGGTGCAAAAATGTGAAAAGGGTACACACTAAAGTTCGGATATGTTACGATAAGTTGTCAACGTCAATTGAAGCTCGTCGACATGATAACATGTGCAATCTCTTTAATGAGGTTGCTGATTTAGCAGAAGAATCTCAAGAGAAGTATGATATGGTGATGACACGGGTTCGTGAACTAAAACGAGAGTTGATGGAAGGTTCGATTCTTTGTGAAAGTAATGTGGGTTTCAAAACTCCTAATGATTCATGTTCACTTGGAGATGAGGTTGTTAAAACCAAACAAAGCACGAACATATTTGATCCGGAAGGTCTTCGTCGAAAAGGGAGACCGCCGTGTAAAAGGATGCAAGGTGTTGTGGAAAAAGCTATTAAGAAGAAAATAGAAAAGAAAAAGAAGACATTGCCCAAGGAAAAAGCTAAGGTATAAGATCTTTATGATTTGGTAATATGGACATATAGTAATATTCGATGAATACTTATTAATTATTTTATTTGCTAATTTCAGGAGGTTGAGGAGATTGTAGTTGACCATGTGTTTGGGACACAAGAGAGTGTTGTCAATGTAAATGTAAAAAACTTTAATTTTATTGCACAATTTCATGAATCATGTTAAAGTTATTATTAATTCTCATTTTTATTGTTGGCCAGAGTCAGCCAAGCTACATGGGGCAATTAATGTGGCCAAACATGATGCCCTATACTATGCGACCGGATATGGCACAAGGCGGAAGTATCTTCCAATTTTCTCCAAGTTCATGCCCAACCGGAACAAGCTTCAACCAATTTATGTATGCATTTCCAAGTTCACAAACGAACATGCCAACCTTATTCGATAGTCATGATTGGAGAGGGCAACCAAATATTCCAAGTAGGCAAGTTTGGGGAGGAGGGCAATCAAATTTTTTGGAGACTCAAGGGCACTGTGTTGGAGGACTACCACCAAGTTCACAAATAAACATGCCAACCTTATTCAGTAGTCATGATTGGAGAGGGCAATCAAATATTACAAGTAGGCAAGTTTGGGGAGGAGGGCAATCAAGTGTTTTGGAGACTCATGGGCAATGTGTCGGAGGACCACCACCAAGTTTTACGGAAATGTTGAATGCATCAGATAATCCTGAAGATTAGTTTAGTTCACTTGATTGTGGGCATTTTAGTATTTGTGTCGTGTCGTATCTGTGGTCTTTCGTGTTTTACTAGCTAGTGCCCAATGGGATCTCAAACTCTTTTTTTTTTTTCAAGACTTGGTATTGGCGTGTAAGAAAAAGCTGTTTGAGTATTTGTTCATGTCGTGTCGTATCTGTATTGTGTCGTGTTTTTATCAAGTTATAACATCTGGTTGTCTATCTTAAAAGTTTGAATGAAAGCTTGCAACTTGAGTGACATTGACGAATGGTTCCACAATTGGGCAGATTCTTGGATGATTTTTTTGAAAGTTGCTAAAGAAAGCAACATGACCACTTTGTTAAAGAAAACACAAGAAATTGAATTTGTACAAAATAGTAGAAGAAAATTCATCACAGTTATGTTCATAGAAGATGCACATGAAGAATGGTTTTGAAAAAATTTTGGCAGAGTCTCCCCTGTTTTTTGTCCTAACCCGACGTCTCACGTCTCAATCAGTACAGCAATAACATCAGGTTATGCAAAAGCCCACACTAGGCATTTCTCATTCTAAATTACCATTCATAACAAAAACCACAAAATGAAATGCTATCACAAAAATTCTGAGCTGGTATAGGTGACCAAATGAATTGCAACACCATGTCATATATTAAGTCTTCATAAGCCCACACAACCGTTCTCATCCAAATTTTCATTTACAAAAATGGTACAAAGCTGTGCATTGTCATTAAGCCATACATTCATATTCTAAAAATACATACAACTTGATTTTCCAAACTAATGTTGGAGAGTTTCAAAAATCTACTATATACATCTTAGGGATGAGAACCCTTTTTCCCCAATGAGCTGTCCAGAGGTAGAGTTCCTTCCTTGACTTCCACTAGAACCAGTCTCAAAGAGGTCTTGCCTGCTTCCTCTTCGCTTGTCTCCCAAAAATCCTGAATTTCCAATTCTAAGTTGCATGGCTTGATGCATTATATTGTTTGCTCCAGGTAGCTTTTGCAAAATCTACTGTATACACTTGGTTGTTGCTGAGCCGTTTCTAGCTGAGGTTGTTGGATGTGCCTAACAAGTATGTGTTGAGGTTGGGCATTAGCAATTGCCACTAAGTAGGTTAAGTTCTGCTGAAGCTGAGCTTGACACCTGAATCAACAAATTCATTTTGAATTTCAGCTAGTGGTACAGAGAAATGAACAGCTAGAGTTGATTACTTGGATATTGAAACATGAGGGAGAAAAAAACTGAGCACTATTCAATGTAGTCATCACAAAAAAAAGCTTATAGTTGATGCTTTCATTATGCACTATTCTTACTCACTATTCAATCTAATTGCTTGAATTCCTCCATGATGACAGCAAGATATATAGCAGCAATACATCTCCAATGTAGCACTACTGTCAATGCACATAAATGACAACAATCTAAACAAAAGAAATAAATATTAAATCAAGGCACTAATAAAATGCAGGAGAGTGCACTTGAAATTTGAAGTTAAGTGCACTTGATACCATAAAGTTGCACATTATTTCCAAAATCAAACCAACTTGACTCCTACATTATTTTTTTTGATCCGCCAACTGACTCCTATGTGTAAAAGCCAATTTGCAAGAATCAATCCATACCATTAACTCCAACGTAAAGCATAAACTAGAATACGACCACAAGTATCTAGATTCAAAAGAAACAAAAGTAAACTAAAGCATAATTATTAATTTATCACGTGCAGCATGCGTCCAAGCACTAGTGTCATAAAATGGCAAAAGCAGCCACAAAGCAAACACAGTAGCTCAAAACTGAGACTTAACGCGGATAGGCGCCTCCAAAAGTGGGCATATGGGGCATGATTCGAATAACACAAGCATGTTAAAAATATAGTCCCCATGATAAACATGAGAACAAACGGGGCATGCGAAAAACAAACAAACCTACAGAAAACTCATTCGAACAAAGCATACAGTGCTTGCCCAAATATGAATCGGGGACTGTAACGTACTCCATTGCTTCGACCTTCAATCTAATTGCACCGCACAAAGCATACTCCAAATACCAGCATACTCATTCGAAAACTCATTCGAACAGAGCATCAGCAACAATAGTACAAAATACCAACATACTCCAAATATAGCAGCAACAGCAGTTGTTGCTACACAAAACATAGTGGGCTATGTTGCACAGTCTCATACATTATTATCTTTCTCGTCTTATTAACATACTTAAAATCAACACATACCTAAACTAAGCTTTCATAAATTTTGGCCCAGTTTCCTTTCACCAGATTGATTCCTCTTTGCATTTTCTTCTATGGGCTGTCTTCTTTGGTTTGTATCAGACACAATGCTCCATCCAAAACTATGAATACCAACACATTATCAAAACGTGATTTTTTTCTTGAAGTTAGACATGCATACTATGGGTATGGCTGGCATTGCACCCCCTTCCATGAAAAAGAAAACCCTGATTTTTTGAAATCAGGAAAAAAATACCCAATTTTTTTTTTCACACATCCATACCAGTGAAGCAACAAAATTAGGGCTTCGAAATTACAGATCCATAACTGAAATTAGGGCTTTGAAATCATACAATTCGCTTAACATAGAATACATACAGAGAGAGACCTTTGTCGAAGTTCGTCGTCCTCTTTCTGCGTGGTTTTCAACTCTGTCAATGCAGTGGTGGTCTCTTGCCGGTGGTAGGTGGTCGCCGGAGGTGGTAATGGGGGTCGGCGGTGGCGGTTGTGGTGATGGGTTTATCCTCCTCCGCTCTCTCCCTCGTCGAACTCGCATGACCAGAAGGAGAGTTTTGAAAATTGGGGATTTTGTTCCCTTTTCTTCGTTCTGGTTTTTTTTTTTTTTTTTTATTCTGGGGCCGGGTAAAGTGGGTTTTTTTTTTTGCTGTGGCCGGGTAAAGTGGTGGGTCCCTGGCCATGTTGTAAGCATGTTGTAGCAATATGTTGTATGTGTAGCATTACCGATATTTGGGGAAGATTCCCTCTGTCATGTCTAGTCAATTTATAAAGGAATGAGGATAGCTTTCAAAAGCACATACAAATTAGGAAAACCAAAATTTGGTGTAAGATTTACTTTAACCACTTTGTTTAATTTAAAGCTCATTTGCATCAAGTGAGTCCAAGTATACTTTATTTGACCACATGTAAGTTTTTTTTTTTTTCAAAAGAAATGTACGAATTTGATATTTATCAAGTTCAATATTGTAAATCCCGTGCAAATATTGTTACCTCTCCATCTGACTTAAAGATCTTGATTGGTTACAAGCAAGGCGATGCCATACGATATTGCAAAATTATTGTGTACAATGAAGTTTTAGTGGTATATCAAAAATATAGTTGTATGCAAGACTTCAAATATATTTCATTCATTCTACAAAAAAAAAGTTATTATTTTTTTTTACCGACGTTTGTTCCCATTTTTTAGTAATTAATTAATATTTTGATCGTGCAATTAAAGATGGCTATGTTAGTGACTCGCCTTTTCTGTGTTGTATAATTGATCAAGGTAATTTGAATTTGTTATGAGTTTGCCTAGAAAATATTGTACTGATAGTTGTAATTAAATTTAAAAAAAGAAAATTTCGTGCCTAGTTATTACTTATGTATTAACTTTGTCTGTGTTTATTGTCCACTTTCACTATTCTACACACACACAAAAAATTATATGCATCTTTCAATACAAATCTATAAAAATATGCAATATACATTTTATTTGGTAGATCTCAATTTTATTCTATTATACAAAATTTTGAAAATCTTGAACCCATTATAATTAAAAGATAATTGATAATTTAAATAATGATATGAATTTCAAAAATGAACAAACACACACAGACAGATAGAGTAGGAGATTTCATAATACCTATTTTAGTTGTACAAGCACATGCATCGTTTCCTCTCATTGTAACTCCACAAACAATAATTATTGAATCACAAACATTTTATACACACTGGAAAAGCCAAGAAGAATATGAGTGAATTTTTATAAGTGTTGCCACTTTGGCTTATTTTTTGTCCTTATTCAAAATTTTTTCGCATCACTTGGCTTATTGTCAATTTTTTGGGGATTATTGCATCCTTACGACGAGAGGAATCTAAAAAGTAAAATTTTTTGACCGAAATCCAATTTTTTTTGAATAAAGACGAAACAAGTGGCTTATTGGCTTATTTTTGTTTTTTTGTGGGTTTGTTTGGCTCAATTTTGGCGGGAAAGCCAGTGGATTATTTAGAAGAACAAGCCATTGTAAAATGATTTCTACGCAAAACCATCTTCTTTTCTTTATACGCAAAAACTTCGCAAAACCTTGACTAGTGCCTCTTTCGGAGTACTTTTTTGCTTTTTGAAAAACGCTTTCTTGGGTCTTTCCCCATGTGTGAAACACAATAAAAAAGAAAAAGTAAAAGCAAAAAAAAAGGAAATGAAAAAGACAAAAGAAGAAATTATTGAAAAAAAAGGAAAAGTATTGATTGGTTTCGGTGGCTTTTGAGCTGGAAGGGGAAAGCAAAGAAAAAGTAATGAAAAAAGAAAAAAAGAAAAGAAAAGTTGCATTGATATATATACATAAATTTTCAAGTCAAGAATTCTTGATTTTTTTTATGTTTCGGACCTCATTATTTTCGATTGAATTTTGATGATCCGAACCGTTCAATATGTTTCAAACGTGTTTTTGAGAATACCCACGAAAAATTGACAAAATATATGAACGAAAAGACTTGATATGAACAATTTTTCATAAAATGCGTTTTGATCATTCGAACCGTTCAATATGGGTGCTTCTCGTCTGATCGATTACATCTCGTTTTCTCGTCACATTTTGTTTGGCCAAAACAAAACTTGTGTCACGTCACGTCTCGTAGGTCCTCTTTGATTTTGGGCAAAGGATGCCCAACCTCTCATGATCAAGTATTCGCAAAATCGCGTCCGTTTTGCTCCATCACATCTTTCGATGTCTAATTCTCGTCACTTTTGGCCTTCGGTAGCCAAAACTTCGTCTACACCTCACTCGGAGAATGATTTTCTCGTCAACTCATCATCCGGCACTCTTCACCTGTACGGCAGTACTATTCTTCCGTGTAGCACTGTTCATAAGTACGGTTACACCGTACATTAATGCTAGCTAGCACCGATACTGGATAATTTCCCTCTGAGTGGTAACAATAATTGATGCCAGTTGTATTCCTCTGTTGACTGCAAAGTCTTCTCGGCAGTACTATTCTTCCGTGTAGCCTGTGCTTCACTTTCTTTCTTTATTTCTTTTCACTTTCTTCTTTTCTCCTGCAGCAGCACCTTCTTCTTCGTCTTCTCTCTTCTCTTTTCCGCGGCTTCTCCTCTTCAACTCCGATTGTTTGGCCGGCACATGCGGCATATCGTCGGGTTTGCCTCGTCGTCAGAATTTCACCGCTGAATTCATCTCGTCAAGGTAAATCTACTTCGGGGATTAAAATCAATTTTTGTAGACTTTGGTTTCTGACCGGTGTTTGTCGTCGTCTGGTTTGCCTATGATCTCTTTCCGACGCTTTGATACCACTGTAAGAAAGCGGACGCGGCATAAATTCATGCACTCAACAACTTAAAAACTCACTTTTATTAATCAAACATAATTTCAAACACACGAGTAATCTGGTGGGGGATATCCCCTAGGGGAATCCACGTCTCTCTCCTCTCTTTCTGCTCTTACTCTTTTTCCTACTTCCCACACTTTTACAGTTTACTTGTACACATACACGCACTTTTACACTTTGTTTCATTTTTAAGTTGTGTACTTTGTATGTATTTTTGTCACTTTTGTTTTTTCTTGGCAATTAAATTCGATGCCCAAATACTTGTCGGGCTGTTCGGCGAATAAGCCAAATGATTTATTTTTTATTATTCTTATTCAATTTTTTTCGCATTTATTAGTTTTTCGTCAACATTTTGTGGTTTATTGCTTCTTTATGACAAAAGGAATCCAAAAAGTAGAAAATTATATTATTTTTTGATCCGCTATAAAAAAATTATGATCCAAACCAAATTTTTTTAATAAAGACAAAAAAATTAGCTTATTATCTTATTTTTGTTTTTATTCAAAAAATTTAGGTTTTGGATGTAATTTTTTACTTTTTAGATTCCTCTCATCATGAAGAAGCAATAATCCAAAAATAAAAATGACGAAAAACTAATAAATGCGAAAAAAATTAGAATAATGAAAAAAAAAAGTCATTTGGCTTATTATACGCAACATCTTGGGATAAAGTTGGAAAAGGTGGTGAAAGAGTAAAAATTGTACTTCGCTCCGTGAATAAAATTCATGGCTTTGTGTAATCCCAATTGTCCGTTTCGGCAATCAATTGTCTGGATTTTTAAAAATTATTCGCGAGAATAGTTAAACTATTCTTGCGAATAGTTCTTTTTATAATTCGGACCATTCAAAACACTTTTGGACACATGCGATTGAGCATCGTAAACTTTATTTACGAGTTGCTCCGTAAAGAAATTTTTGTGATAAATTAATCGATGCAGCTTTGGTCTTCCCAATGCTTTGTTAGCAATATAATTAAGGATTTCCTTCAGAATCAATCAAACTTGTGTTTCAATTGTGAACCATGACTAATTAGCGTGAGCATCAATCGGAGGCGAGGCTTGGAGCTTGCTCTATTTGTGGAGAGATTGGAGCTCGCTTACTTGAATGTAAAGCCTATTAATGATAGAGTGCAACCACTAAAGCATGCAAAGTGGCGGCAGATTCTAGATAACCCCATAAGAAAATTGTTAGTAGTTTTGTAACTCTAGTATTATGCATTGTTTGTTTGCACAAAACCAATTGGCAATGGGTAAAGAATGAAGAAGTAAAACATCATCCGTGCTATGCACGAGTGAAAAAAAAACAATACTAAATGCAAAGTGTTAAAGCAACGAACACAAAAATAAATTGGCAATGAGTGGAGAGGCCGGTAAAGCTCATGACAAAATAGTTTTGGAGGTGAAATTTTAGCCACTGTTGCATGGCACAAGCTCTTTAACACTCTCTTCACGTTTAACCTTTGACTTGCAAATGAAGAAAGAAATAAAAAATACATAACACAGATCACCATGAACCTAAGCGCACTTTTAGCACAAACAACGGGAATTGACCAATAACGGAATAGAATCTTGTCAAATGCCTTAAAAAGCTTAGTTATGATATCATGTTATAGCATCCAATATGAAAACAATTGACCATGACTAGAGAGATCATTGGGGCTCATGTATTAGTTTTAGATAGAGGTGGACAATAGGTGGGTTGAAATGGGTCATAATTTTAATAAGGGCGGGTCGAATATGGGTTGATAGTTGAAACGAATTGCGTCGAATATGGATCAAGTCAAACCCAAACCCGACCCGACCCGACCCGACCAGTTTCTTTCCTTAATTTTCATTTACTTTTAGCTGCTATCTTGCCACTTTATCCACCAACTGACTCATTTACCCACCATAGATTGACTAGACAGACAGAGAGAGAGAATAATTGACACACACACACACCTATATATTAGTATTTGGAGTAGTGGAGCATCAAAGATTTGTAGGGAAATGGCAATTCGCATGACCTTCTCATTGGAACAGCTGATTGAATGGTTGAACCATGGCAACATCATTTCCAAACGCTTCTTTGTAAGAGTTCAAAGGTGTTCACGTTAAAAATGCTGGCGTGCGTGGGATTAAAACTCAAGTTTCGTTGTGGCACAAGTGTGTCTTACCGCTGAACTACACTAACTTCCTTAGAAAATAATTGACATACGTAATATTTATTAGGTTTTCGCTATTTGGGGCCTTATGATTGAGTCCAAAATGAAAGACTCAAAGCGGTCGTCTGATGGGCCTACGCCCAGGGATGGCCTTGGCTAGATGTAACTAAAAATAAGTAAAAGGGCATGGAAAGCAGTTTGGTTTTGGTGAATCTCGTCTTCTCGTCACATTTTGTTTGGCAAAAACAAAAAACTTACGTCATGTCTCGTCTCGTCGGTCCTCTTTGATTTTGGGCATAAATTGCCCAAACCTCTCGTCAAGTATTGGCAAAATTGCATCCGATTTGCTCCGTCACATCTTTCGATCGTCTAATTCACATCACTTTTGGCCTTCGGTAGCCAAAGCTTCATCTACAACTCACTTGGAGAATGATTTTCTCGTCAACTCATCATCCGGCACTCTTCACCTGTACGGCAGTACTATTCTTCCGTAGAGCACTGTTCATATGTACGGTTGCACCATACGTTCAATGCTACCACCGACACTAAATAATTTCTCTCTGATTGGTAATAATAATTGATGCCGGTTGTATTCCTTTGTTGACTGCAAAGTCTTCTCAGCAGACCAACAATTGCTTCACTTTCTTCTTTTCTCATGCAGCACTTTCCTCTTCTTCGTCTTCTGCCTTTTCTTTTCCGCGGCTCCTCCTCTTCGATCAACTCCGATTGTTTGGCCAGCACATGTGGGCAACGTCGTCGGGGTTGTCTCGTTGTCCGAATTTCACCACTGAATTCGTCTCGTCAAGGTAAATCTACTTCGGGGATCCAAATCAATTTTTGTAGACTTTGATTTCTGATCCGTGTTTGTCGTCGTCTGGTTTGTTGAATTCTGTCAATTTTTATGCCCGTCTAGCTCTTGATTTCTTTGGCCCATCTAGCCTGTCGGTTTTGTCCCAGGATCTCTTTCCGATGCTCTGATACCACTATTAGAAAGAGAACGCGGCATAAATCCATGCACTAAACAAATTAAAAACTCACTTATATTAATCAAACATAATTTCAAACACATACGAGTAATCTGGTGGGGGATATCCTCCATGGGGAATCCACGTATCTCTCCTCTCTTTCTGCTCTTACTCTTTTTCTTACTTCCCACACTTTTACTTGTACACATGTATATGATACAAGCTCTAAATCAAACGACAAATCCCATGAAATCAACCGTGCTCCTACCAATTTCGACTTTCAAGACCAAATCTATCTATTTGATCTTTGACAAATCTCTCGATCTGATCCAAATTTTTATCAAATCCTTGAACATATTTCTCACGTGTAAATCAAGTTTACCTCTCGGCTCTCTCTCACACACATGTGAAGTACTCAATATCAAGAATTATGTGCGGCTAAAACGATTTCTTTTGTTTCGTTTTTAAGTTGTGTACTTGTATATATGGTTCTCTTTCATTTTTTCTTGACAAATTCGATGTCCAAATACTTGTCGGGATTGTTTGGCCTAATAAGCCAAATGACTTATTTTTTTGTTTTTATTCAAAAAAATTTCGCATTTATTAGTTTTTCGTCAACTTTTTGGGGATGATTACTTTTTTATGACAAGAGAAATCTGAAAAGTACAAAATTAAGATCAAATTTTAATTTTTTTTAAAATAAATATGAAAAAATGGGTTTATTGGCTTATTTTTCTTTATTCAAAAAATTTAGGTTTTGATTGTAGAGCAATTTTTTACCTTTTAGATTTATCTCATTATGAAGAAGTAATTATTCACAAAAAGTTGACGAAAAACTAACAAATGCGAAAAAAATTGAATAAGGACAAAAAATTAAGCCATTTGGCTTATTATTCCCAACATCTTGGGATAAAGTTGGAGAAAGTGGTGAAAGACAAGAATTGAACTTTGCCTGGTGAATAAGTTATTTTTGCCCCGTGAATTGAACTTTGCCCCATGAATAAGTTATTTACGGTTCTGCGCAATTTCAGCTGTTCGTTTCGACAATTAATGGTCCGGTTTTTAAAAACTATTCTCGCGAATAATTTTTTTACAATTTGGACCGTCCAAAACACTTTTGGACACACACGATTGAGCGCCATAAACTTTATTTACGAGTTGCTCCGTAAATAAGTTTTTTTGATAAATTAATCAATGTAGTGTTGGTCTTGCCAATGCTTTGGTAGCAATATAATTAAGGATTTCATTGAGAATCAATCAAACTTGTGTTTCAATTGTGAACAATGACTAATTAGCGTGAGCCAATCTCACGGTTAAAGAATGGACGGCCGATGAAATAATTCACTCTGTGAGGAACTGTATCGGGTGTCATTACAGAGAAAAACTATATTATGGAGTTTCCGTGAATAGTGGTTTGCGAAGCTGAATTGTGCCGGTCCAAAGTGTGTTGGACGGTTTGGATTTAAAAAAACTCTTTGCGCGAAGAGTTTTTACAATCCAGACCGTCCAATGCCAAAACGTATAGCTGAAATCGTGCAACTTCACAAATTGCTTATTCATGGCTCCCAGTGAATAAGCCAATCTCATGATTATATATGACCAAAATCAGTTTCTATAATACTTCCATATAGAATGATACGGAGTATTGTCTTTGAAAAATTCTAAAATCAGCCTAATAGGATGATAGTAATAAGTGTGTAAATGTATATTAAAGAATACAAAAGTATACATAAATACGTATTTTCCTTATCTTTTAGTGTACTTATCGTCAGCCCACTGTCAGCCCAGTGGGCTGACAATAGCAAGACCGATTATCTTTTGTGATTCCTGTATTTCAAACTATTAGGCCTATTTTGGCTAAGTAGCTTATTTTTTGTTTTCATTGAATTTTATTTTTGTATTTGTTAATTTTGCAACAAACTTTTGTGGATCGTTGATTTATCTCAATGAGAGAAATAAGAAAAATAAAAAATTATAATCACACCTCATAATTTTTTGAATAAACAAAATAAAAAGTTGAAAAGACCACAAAAGATTGTCTTTATTTAAAAAATTATGGGATTATATCACAATTTTTTTACTTTTTCGATTCCTGTCGTGAAGACAAATTAATAATCCACAAAAGTTTGACGTAATAAGGGCAAAAAAACAAGAACTATAAATAGCTTTCTTTTGATTAACGTTGACCTGGATCAAAACTATAAATAGCTTTTTTTTTGTTTTGACCGCTCTCCTGTAGTAATGGCACATCGATCATTAACCTATCATCAAGTCATTATCAACTACGTTACCAATACTTTTTTTCCTTGACAGTTCCAGAGTTACTCTGGTTTGACGAGGTCGGGAGCGTGGTTGAAGCATCTCCAAAAGGACTGACGACTGAAGGAAGTAACCAGGTTACTTTTTTTTTTTCTTTGAGTTGAATCTCCTTTTGTTCCTTGTTGGATTAGGAATTAATGTTGGAAATCTGTCTTCTTGAATTGGAAAATGGCCCCATCTCTCCTTAGCAAATTGAAACGCAAAAAACACTTCGAGGCACGTTACTAAGTCACTTTCGTAAAGACAATATTTTCCCCACTAGATGGTGTGCATTGGGCTTACATCAAATCCACCTTCAAGATATAACGAAACCTAAACTCAAAGTTCTTTGTGTCTATGCTTACCCGAATGAAGACAGATAGAACAAC
The DNA here is from genome assembly GCA_014282245.1 of Rhododendron simsii. Classification (NCBI taxonomy): domain Eukaryota; kingdom Viridiplantae; phylum Streptophyta; class Magnoliopsida; order Ericales; family Ericaceae; genus Rhododendron; species Rhododendron simsii. The sequence goes on along the minus strand of CM024957.1, from coordinate 36,883,301 downwards.
AGACTATCAATATACCTAAAAAGTTCTTGGAAGAAGGTGTGTAGAGAGAGCAAAACTTATTCAATGATCACCGCCAATCCACACTGTTTTATCGCCTTATAGAAACCATTCTCCATTTACGATGAAAAGATGACAATTTCCAGTGAATCTAGCGTTTGCAACGACAATAAATAAGAGCGAAGGCCAAAGTTTAAAGAATGTGGTCCTTTATCTTCCAAATCCAGTACGTCTTCTCTTATGGACAATTAACGTGTAGTTAGTTCCATGTGTTACCTTTTCATCGGGCTTAAAGATCTTGATTGGTTACAAGCAAGGCGATGCCATACGAATACGATGTTACAAAAATATTTTGTACAATGAAGTTTTTAGTTGTATATCAAAATAGTTGAATGCAAGACTTCAAATATATTTCATTCATTCTGCCAAAAAAGTTATTATTGTTTTTTACAGACGTTTGTTCCCATTTTTTAGTAGTTAATTAATATTTTGATCGTGCAATTAAAAATGGCTAGGTTAGTGACTCGCCTTTTTATGTGTTGTATAATTGATCAAGGTAATTTGATTTTGTTATGAGTTTGTATAGAAAATATTGTACTGATAGTTATAATTAAAATAAATTTTGTGCCTAGTTATTACTTATGTACTACCTCTGTCTGTGTTTATTTGTCCACTTTCACTATTTTACGCACACTAAAAAATTGTATGTATCTTTCAATACAAATCTAAAAAAATATGCAATATAGATTTTATTTGGTAGATTTAAAATTTATTCTATTATACAAAATATTAAAAATCTTGAACCTGTTATAAATTGAAAGATAATTGATAATTTCAATAATGATATGAATTTCAAAAATGAACTAACAAACACAGACAGAGGGAATATGAGTTTTCATTATACCTATTTTATTTGTACAAGCACATGCATCATATCCACTTATTGTAACTCCGCAAACAATAATTATTGAATCACAAACATTTTACACACATCCACATCTTTTACTAGGTTTTACACACACTGGAGATGTAGTCTGTGCAGGCCCAATATGAATATGAGTTTTTGTAAATGTTTGTAGTTGTAAAATGATTGCTCCGCAAAACCACCATTTTTTTATCCTCAAAACCTTGACTGCCTCCTTCGATCGGAATACAATTTTTTTTTTTTTTGAACAACGCTTCCTTGGGTCTTTGCCCATACTAGTACAATATGGGTACAGTGCTATGGCAAAACTAAGGCCCCATTTGATAATAGTGATAGATGGGTGAGATTCGTAAAGAGATGAGATTAGGATTGGGATTGGTAATGAAAAGGGATTAATAATGAGAAGGGATTAGTAATGAGTATGTTTGTTTGGGATGAGATTAGATGATAGGATTATTAATATTATGTTTATTTCCATGGGTTAGGATTGGATTGATAGTATATATTTCCATTTTTGCCCTTATGCAAAATTGAAGGATAACAATCATATGAGAGCCCTAGAGCAAAAAAAAAAATTATGATCCTTTAGAATAAAATAATCAGAAAAATAAAATCTTCGCACCGGTTTAAATGGATTGAAAATTGGAACACTTAATTCATTGTTTTGTTTCGTAGGCAGGATCTGTTCTCTTCATCTTCTCTCTTCACGATATTCCATACAGAAACCTTATAAATCTTTCTCTCTCTCTCTGGACCTCCTTATTTGAAAAGGCTGCTGATTTTGCCACTACTTTTTTTTTTAACGTTACTCTTTTGTAAGTGTATTTTAATGTAAAAAAACATTTGCAAGGGAGTGGAGTTAACAAAAAAGAGAATAACAAAATCATTTCCTATTGAAAATGACTGTATAAATATATATATATATATATATATATATATATATGTTTGAACTAGCTAGTGCTAGATGCAGGCTCAGCCCTGAGATTTTCGAGATCCTAGGTGAGATTTGAAAATAGAGCCTATAGTATATACAAACTTTTGATAGGCATCTCATTGGAACAGCTGGATGAGTGGTAGAACCACGGCAAGACCATTTCCTAACGGTTTTTTTTTTTTGTAAGAGTTCAAAGGTGTTCACGTTAAAAACGTTGGCACGGGTGGGATTCAAACTCAAGTTTCGCGTAAGGCACAAGTGTGCCCAAAGCCGGCCCTGGCTAGATGTAACTTAAAATAAGTAAAAGGGCACAAAAAGTCGTGCCTCTCGTCTCTCGTCTTCTGGTCACGTTTTCTTTGGCCAAAACAAAAAACTTGTGTCACATCTCATCACGTCGGTCCTCTAATCTTGGGCATAGAGTGCCCAATCTCTCGTCAAGTATTGGCAAAATCGCGTCCATTTTGCTCCGTCACAACTTTCAATCGTCTAATTCTCTTCACTTTTGACCTTCGGTAGCCAAAACTTCGTCTACAACTCACTTGGAGAATGATTTTCTCGTCGAACTCATCATCCGGCACTCTTCACCTGTACGGCAGTACAATTCTTCCGTATAGCACTGTTCATATGTATGGTTGAACCATACGTTCAACGCTAGCTACCACCGACATTGGATAATTTCTCTCAGAGAGTGGTAATAATACAATTGACTTTATGATAATTTTATGCTAAATTTTTCTGTGTTAGTTTTACGCTCAACCTTTAAGTGATATGGATTCGTCTCGACGAGAGGAACCGAAAAGTAAAAAAATTATGACTTTTATACAAGTATTTTGAAAAATATCCAAAAATTGACTTTTGAGCTTTTCTTTGGATATTTTCAAAATACTTGTGTAAAAGTTATAATTTTTTACTTTTTCAACTCCTCTTGTCCAGACGAATCTATATCACATAAAAGTTTATCGTAAAATTAACAAACGTAAAAAGAAAAGTTAAGTAAAGATAAAACCAAAAAATTATGCTGCCCAAGTTAATTACTAAGACCTTAAAATAATGATGTTGATATCAATTTTATCTTGCTATATAGTTCCGAAGGACATGCGGAGTTATAACAATGTTGATACATTGTGCCAAACCGATCGTGACAATAATGTTCAACACATGAATCCTCCCGAACTGTTGCATTCTCTGAATTTACCAGTAATCCCCAATCATTGCTTGTATTTAAAAGTTGGAGCACCAATAATGCTTCTAGGAAACACCATTCCGTCCTAATTTGGATTATAACTTGAAAAAAAGTTCTCAACTTAAAAAATACTCATTACCTCTATTTCTAATCGTTACTCTTATTATCTCCAATCATTAATCTTATTTTTCTTTTTATATCTCTCATTTTATTACCCTTATCTCCAATTATTACCCTACTTTCTCTCTCCGTCATTGCCCCAAAAATTCTTTTTAAATTTTCCAAAGTTATCATCCAAACACAAACACATAATTCAAGCGGAAGTTGTCACGGGTCTAGAGTTGGTGAAATAGTTCACCTTCACGTGCTTTTAACCCAACTCAAGCCAAAGAAACTTATTCAATGATCACCGTCAATCCACACTGTTTTAAAACCTTATAGAAACCATTTTCCATTTACGAATGAAAAGATGACAATTTCCAGTGAATATATCTAGCATTTGCAGCGACAATAAATAAGAGCGAAGGCCAAACTTTAAAGAATGCGGTCCTTTATCTTCCAAATCCAGTCTTCTCTCATGGACAATTAACGTGTAGTTAGTTTCACATGTTACCTCTCCATCGGGCTTAAAGATCTTGATTGGTTACAAGCAAAGTGACGACATACGATGTTACAAAAATATTGTGTACAATGACGTTTTATGGTATATCAAAATAGTTGTATGCAAGACTTCAAATATATTTCATTCATTCTGAAAAAAAGTTATTATTTTTTTTACGGACGTTTGCACCCATTTTTTAGTAATTAATTAATATTTTGATCGTGCAATTAAAGATGGCTAGGATAGTGACTCGCCTTTTTTATGTGTTTTATAATTGATCAACTTAATTTGATTTTGTTATGAGTTTGTACAGAAAATATTGTACTGATAGTTGTAATTAAATTTTAAAAAAGAAAATTTCGTGCCTCGTTATTACGTATGTACTTCCTCTGTCTGTGTTTATTTGTCCATTTTCACTATTCTACACACACTAAAAAATTGTACTCATCTTTCAATACATATCTATAAAAATATGTAATGTAGATTTTATTTGGTAGATAACAATTTATTCTATTATACAAAATTTTGAAAATCTTGAACCCGTTATAAATTGAAAGATAACTGATAATTTAAATAATTATATGAATTTCAAAAATGAACTAACAAATACAGACAGAGGGAGTATGAGTTTTCATTATACCTATTTTAGTTGTACAAGCACATGAATCGTTTCATCTTATTGTAACTCCACAAACAAATACTTTATACACACATTCACATCTTTTGTTAGGTTTTACACACACTGAAGATATAGTATATGAAGGCTCAATATGAATACAAGTGAGTTTTTGGAAATATTTATAATTGTAAAATGATTGCTCCGCAAAACCACCTTCTTCTATTTTCTCCGCAAACAAAAGCTTCGCAAAACCTCGACTGCCTCCTTCGGAGTACTTTTTTTTTTTTTTTGGACAACGCTTCCTTGGGTCTTTGCCCATGTGTGAAACTCAATAAAAAAGAAAGGGGAAATTGCCAATCAGGGAAGGAGGGGCAAATATTGCCCACTTCATGGATCAGTTTTTGGAATTCCTAAGTATAAAGAAAGCGCAAAGTAAAGAAAAAGAAAACGTGACATTGATTGGTTTCGGTGGCTTTTGAGCTGGCAGGGGAAAGCAAAGAAAAGGTAATGAAAAAAGAGAAGTTGCATTGATATATATAGAGAAATTTTTAAGTCCAGGATGCCTATTTTTTTATATTTCGGACCTCATTGTTTTCGATTGAATTTCGATGATCTGAACAGTTTAATATGTTTTTGAGGATACTCACAAAAAAATCGACAAAAAAATGACCGAAAGAACTTGATTTGAACACTTTTTCGTAAAACACGTTTTTAATGGTGATAATGATAGTAGTGGTGTGGTAGTGGTAGTCGTAGTCGTAGTAATCAAGTGATAATGCTGGTTGTGTGGCTATCCAATTTGGCTTCGGAAATGCATAGATCCCACCTAAGGTGAATCCCGATGATGAAATGTTTTTCGTATGTTTTGATGAAGTGTGAAACTCTTAAGTTATGAAGGAGTATGTTTGAACTAGGGATGCTAGAGTCAAATAGAACTTTTTTTTTTTTGATCCGCGAGTCAAATAGAACTTAAAATAAGTAAAATGGCGCGGAAAGCCGTTTAATTGGTTTGGTGCTTCTCGTCTGATTGATCACATCTCGTCTTCTCGTCACATTTTGTTTGGCCAAAATAAAACTTTCGTCACGTCACGTCTCGTCGGTCCTCTTTGATTTCAGACATCGAGTGCCCGAAACCTCTCATCAAGTATTGGCAAAATCGCGTCCGTTTTGCTCCGTCACGTCTTTCAATCGTCTAATTCTCATTAAGTTTGGCCCTTAGTAGCCAAAACTTGGTCTTTAGTAGCCAAAACTTGGTCTACAACTCACTTGCAGAATGATGTTCTCGTCAACTCATCATCTGGCACTCTTTACCTGTACGGCAGTACTATTATTCCGTATAGCACTGTTCATATGTACGGTTGCACCATACGTTCAACGCTACCACCACAGACACTGGATAATTTCTCTCTGAGTAGTAATAATAATTGATGCCAGGTTTATTGTTTTGTTGACTGCAAAGTCTTCTCTGAGTGGTAATAATAATTATTTTAGCCTCTGCTTCACTTTCTTCTTCTTCTTCTTCTTCTTCGTCTTCTCTCTTTTCTTTTCCGCAGCTTCTCCTCTTCAACTCCGATTGTTTGGCCGGCACATATGGGCAAGGTCGTCGGGGTTGTCTCTTCGTCGGAATTTCACCACTGAATTCGTCTCGTCAAGGTAAATCTATTTCGGGGATCAAAATCAATTTTTTGTAGACTTTGGTTTTTGACCTGTGTTCGTCGTCGTCTGGTTTGTCGAATTCTTTCAATTTTTATACCCGTCTAGCTCTTGATTTCCCCGTCTGGCACGTGGCATAAATCCATGCACTAAACAAATTAAAAACTCATTTTTTCTTAATTCCCACACTTTTACATGTAGATATATAGATATACAAGGCGGTTTCAGGAATACCTAAAAAAATACTTCAAAGTTTTTAATTAAATTTTGATGATTCGAGCCGTTCAATGTGTTTAAAACATGTTTTTAATGGCATTCTTTACATATCAGTTCAAAATATGACCGAGAAATGCTCGATCCAAACAGTTTTTCATAAAACTATATATATACACATCTGTGAAAAATTGTTTGGATCAAACACTTTCTAGTCATATTTTCAGCCGATTTTTCGCGGGTACCCTTAAAAATATCTTTTAAACAAATTGAACGGTTCAGATCATCAAATTTTGATCGAAAACTATAAGATTGAGATTTGTAGACTTTGGTTTCTGACTCATGTTTGTCGTCGTCTGGTTTGTCGAGTTCTGTCAATTTTTATGCCCGTCTGGCTCTTGATTTCTTTGGCTCGTCTGGCCGTCGGTTTTGGCCTAGAATCTCTTTCCGACGCTCTAATACCACTGTTAGATAGCGGATGCGGCATAAATCCATGCACTAAACAATTAAAAAACTCACTTTTATTAATCAAACATAATTTCAAACACACGAGTAATCTGGTGGGTGATATCCTCCAAGGGGAATCCACGTCTCTCCCCTCTCTTTCTGCTCTTACTCTTTTTCTTACTTTCCACACTTTTACTTGTACACACACATATAATATACAAGCTCTAAATCGAACGACAAATCCCATGAAATCAGCCGTGCGATTTCCAATTTTGACTTTCAAGAGCAAATATATCTATTCGATCTTTGACAAATCTCTCGGTCTGATCCAAATTTTTACCAAATTCTTGAACATATTTCTCACGTATGCGTAAATCAACCTTACCTCTCACAAATACAAACACACATGTGAAGTCAATGTCAAGAATTATGTGCGGCTAAAACGATTTCATTTGTTTCATTTTTAAGTTGTGTGCTTGTATGTATTTTTGTCGCTTTTGTTTTTTCTTGACAAATTCAATGTCCAAATACTTGTCGGGCTGTTTGGCCAATAAGCCACATGACATTTTTTTTTTATCCTTATTCAATTTTTTTTGCATTTATAAGTTTTTCGTCAACTTTTTGTGGTTTATTGCTTCTTTATGATAAGAGGAATCCAAAAACTAGAAAAATATTTTTTTGGATCCGCTGTAAAAAATTACTATCGAAACCCAATTTTTTTATTAAAAAGAAAAAATTGGCTTATAAGCTTATTTTTGTCTTTATTTTAGATTTTGACTGTATTTTTTTTACTTTTTAGATTCCTTTCATCAGGAATAAGCGATAATCCACAAAAAATTGACGAAAAACTAACAAATGCAAAAAAAAAAAATTAGAATAATGAAAAAAAAAAAAGAGCCATTTGGCTTATTATACCCAACATCTTGGGATAAAGTTGGAAAAGGTGGCGAATGAGTAAAGAATTGTATTTTGCTCCATGAATATGTTTATTCACAGGTACGCGCAATTTCAAACGTTCGTTTCGGTAATCAATGGTCCGCATTTTAAAAAATTATTCGCGAGATCCAGAACACTTTTGCACTCGTGCAATTGAGCGCCGTAAACTTTATTTATGAGTTGCTCCTTAAGGAAGTTTTTCTGATAAATTAATCGATGTAGCGTTGGTCTTCCCAATGCTTTGGTAGCAATATAATTAAGGATTTCCTTCATAATCAATCAAACTTGTGTTTCAATTGTGAACCATGACTAATTAGCGTGAGCAAATCGTGTGATTCCATGAAACGTGGAATTGAATCACACGGTTAAAGAATGAACGGCCGATGAAATAATCCAATCTGTGTAGAACTGTATCTGATGTGATTATACGGAAAAACTATTTTATGGAGCCTTTCGTGAATAGTAGTTTATGGAGCTGAATCACGCCCGTTCAAAGTGTATTGGACGGTCTGGATTTAAACAAACTCCTCACGCAAAGAGTTAAACTCTTCCAGCGAAGTGTTTTCTTACAATCCGGACCGTCAAATACCAAAATGGACGGCTGAGATCGTGCAGCTCCACAAATTGCTTATTCACAGCTCCCCATGAATAAGTCAATCTCATGATTATATATGACCAAAATATGTTTGTATGATACTTTCATATAGAATGATACGGAGTATTAGCCTTTTGCATGTGATCCTTGTATTGCAAACTATAAGGCCTATTTTGGCTGAGTAGCTTATTTTTTGACTTCATTGAATTTTATTTTTGTATTTCTTAGTTTAGCATCAAACTTTTGTGGATGGGTGATTCTTCTCGACGAGAAAAATCAGAAAAATAAAAAATTATAATCGCAACTCTTAATTTTTTGAAAAAACACAAAAAGAAGCCGAAAAGACCACAAAAGTTTGTCTTTATTCAAAAAATCATGGGCTTAGATCATAATTTTTTTACCTTTTCGATTCCTCTCTCGTCAAAACAAATTAATAATCTACAAAAGTTTGACGCAATAAAGACAAAAAGAAGAAGAATAAGAAGCCAAAATAGGCCTAAAACGCCTGTTACCCGGCAAAAACTTCCGCTTCCTTGGTACTTAGAAGCCCTGATCAAGCCATCTTCTCATTCTGTTTGTCTCGCATTCTCTTCTAAACAAGCTCGAGTTTCTTTCCTAGCTATTCATCTCCTGCTCCTGACTTCTTCTTTCTTTATTCAACTTAAAAGACCAAAGGGTGTTTGGAGGACCTGTGACATTTCAATTTGCTCGATCGGTTTGAGAACAACAAAGAGTAGAGGTATGCCTGAACACTTTCCTGCAGGTTTTATTGATTAATGTCGGCCGGGATCAGAACTGTAAATATCTTTTCTTTTGTTTCCACCGCTCTCCTGTGGTAGTGGCACATCATTAACCTATCATCAAGTCATTATAAACGGTGTCACCAAAACTTTTTTTCCTTGATATTTCCAGAGTTACTCTGGTCTGACGAAGTTGGGAGCGTGATTGAAGCATCTCCAAAAGGACTGACTGAAGGTAGTAATTAACCAGGTTACTTTCTTTTTTTTTTTTTCTTAAGTTGAATCTCCTTTTGTTTCTTTTTTTTTTTTTTTTTCCTTTCTTAAGTTGAATCTCCTTTTTTTTTTTTTGGTTGCGTGTCCTACAAATTTGGGTTTTGAGATTCATGGCCGGTCACTCCCCCATGTTCAACCTCTGCCTCGCATGTGAAGAAATAAATGCAAAATTCATAATACACATGGATCACCATGAATGTCACACCCTAAAAAGGTAGTGACTAGCCATGAACCACAAGACCCCCAATTGTAGGACACACAACCAAAAATAAATAAATTAAAACCAAAGCTTTGAATTACTAAGCAATCAAGAATCCTTTTAATCAAAACAACTCCATCCGAAAAGGTTCAGTCAAAAGCATAGAGCACAACAATCCCATAAACCAACAACACAAATGAACCATTAATAATAAAAAGAATGGGAATTAACCAATAACAAAATAGAATCTTGTCAAATGCCTCAAAAAAATATAGTTTTGATACCATGTTATAGCACCCAATACGAAAACAATTGGCAATGACGACTAAAGAAGAGACCATTGAGGCTCATATATGAATCATGAATCATGTAGTACTTACATTGCTCTTTATTGTATGTTCTTTTATATATTCTCTTTATTTACTGTTTTTAGGTCCTTTCGTGCTTTAAATTGATTGCTTTAACCTTTTAAATTAAATCTCATCCTTGACAACTGGCGTTGGGACTCAATGCAGAGAAAACGAAGAAAGAGTGGATTGAAAATGTCTAGCCCAACAATTGTACTGGATAAAATTATAGAGAAACTCGTTGACATAGCATTCGAATCAGTGGGGCGTCATCTCGGTTATCTTTTTCATTACAAACAGAACATGAAGGATCTTGAAGTTGAGATGAATAAGCTTCAACAGCGGAGAGAAACCATTGAAGGACAGATTGGTGAAGCCAAGACTAGGGGTGATGTTATTCTTGATAATGTTTCACAGTGGCTAAATGGAGCGGAAAGGCTGAGACAAGGAGTTGACACGTTTATGGAGGAAAAAACTGTCAAGGAAAACGTTCAGTGCTTTAAATTTTCATGTCCTGACTTCATCTCATGGTACAAGCTAAGCAAAGAAGCCGAAAAGAAGATGAGCGATGTGAGACGTCTCTATGAGGTAGGAAACTTCGGTACAAATATTGCACGTCGTGCCCAATTTCCATCCATCGGGGAATACATGAGTTTTGATTCAAGAGAATTGGTTTTCAAGAGGATCATGGAGTCATTGACAGATTCCAAGGTTAATGTTATTGGGGTATATGGAACAGGAGGGGTGGGTAAGACGACAATGGTCGAAAAGGTTGGCGAACGACTGGAAAAAGATGATCTTTTTGATGAAGTCGTGATGGCAGTTGTCTCTCACGATGCAAATGTGGCCAAAATCCAAGAGGTACTCGCTGACCGTTTGCGTCTAAAACTGGAAGCAAAAACTGAAGTGGGGAAAGCAGATGAACTCTGGAGTAGATTGAACAATGGGAAGAGAAATCTTGTAATATTGGATGATACTTGGGAAAAATTGAACTTGAAGGAAATAGGTATTCCTATCACAAATGGAAACAAAAGTTGCAAAGTTGTTCTAACATCACGAAACCAACGTGTCTTCAAAGATATGGACGTTGATAAAGATTTCCCAATCGAAGTGTTGTCGGAGGAAGAGGCGTGGAACCTATTTAAGAAGAAGATAGTAAATAGTGGCGACTCCAATGATCAACTTCACGACATAGCGTACGAGGTTTGTAAAGAATGTCAGGGCCTGCCAGTCGCTGTAGTTGCAGTTGGAGCTGCATTGAAAGGCAAGAGTATGGATGACTGGAAAAGTTCACTAGGTAAACTTAAAAAGTCCATGCTAAACAAGATAGAGGATATTGACCCACAGTTGTTTACCTCTTTAAGGTTGAGCTATGATTACTTAGAATCCACGGATGCAAAATCGTGCTTCTTGCTCTGCTGTTTGTTCCCAGAAGATGCCCAGGTTCCAATTGAGGAGTTGGCAAGTCACTGCTTGGCCAGGAGGTTGCTTTGTCAAGAACCGACCACATTGGAAGAAGCAAGAGTTATTGTACGTTCAGTGATTAATACCCTCAAAACTAGATGTTTGCTTTTAGATGGCGAAAACGATGATTTTGTGAAAATGCATGATATTGTGCGAGACATTGCTATTTTAATAGCCAAAGAAGAGAAAGCATTTCTAGTCAAACATGGTGTTGAAGAGTGGCCGGTGACAGAGACTTACGAGAAATGCTCGGCGATCTCATTAAGGTCTGAAACTATTAGCGAGCTTCCTGATGAGTTGGTATGTCCGGAACTCCACACTTTAATGCTGGAATGTGGGCGCAGGGTTAAAATTTCGGATGAGTTTTTTAGAGGGACAGAGAAACTTGTGGTTCTAGAGTTGAACAGAGTTACTTTATTACCACTACCATCTTCACTTGAAAAATTGAAGGAACTTCGAATGTTATGCCTAATTGACTGCAATTTAGTAGATATAGCTATTCTCAAGTATCTCAAGAATAAGCTAGAAGTACTTAGACTTCGAGGGTCTGATATAAAGGCGTTGCCACCTGAGGTAGGAGAGTTAACCCGTCTTCGGTTGTTAGATCTGAAGTATTGTTACGAGCTCAAAGTGATTCCAAATGGTGTCATAACCAAATTACACCTGCTTGAAGAACTACATTTCCCACTTAGCTTCGAGAATTGGGAGGGCACGACAGGCAATGAGGAAATAAACAAAGTGAGTCTTGACGAGCTAATGTCATTGACTCGATTATCGACATTAGCTATTCACATACCACATCACAGGCTGTTGCCTAAAGACCTTGGCTTTCAGAATTTGATCAGATTTAATATTAGAGTGGGTGCCACAAAATATTACGATAGTACTGATTATTCAGTGGTGGTGCTTAGGGGCATTGACATTGATGATGATTTCAACATCTTGGAACGCCTACTTGGCAAACCTGGAAGATCCTTCAATAACTTAACTCAACTAGCAATTTGGGATTGCAGGTTGAAATATCTCTTCTCCCCCTCCTGCGCAAGAGGACTTCTGCAACTCCAAAGTCTACAAATACAGGGAAGCGAGATCATGGAAGCGGTAATTGGAAATGAAGGAGAAAATGATGAAGAAATAATTGCAAATGTTATAACCTTCAGTCAATTGAAGTCATTGCATTTGGATGGACTACCACACCTCATAAGCTTCTATCCTCGGACAAAGATGGCAACAACAATTGAGAGTCATTCTTTTCCACCTACACTGTCTCTCTTTAATGAAAAGGTACGCTTCGTCAACATTACATTTTTGAGCAATGTTACGGTATAACCACAATTAGGTACTATGTGATGTGTCATAATTACATTAGTAGAAAAATTCTTTGTTTCTTTTTGGTAAATAGAAAAAAAGAGATCATATTCTTCACTTTTTTTTTTTGCCTTAATCATGTAATTAATTATCGAGAATATCCTTGACTCTTAAAACCACCGCTTGAAAATTATTGCCATTTGGTACAATTATATTCCACATTTTGAGTAAATTTTAGTATTATGTTAATCAATGCTATTATGAATTCATATTGTCCAATGATTCCCAAACTTCAAGTTTGAGGCTTGGAATGTGGTAGATTAACGTTGACGTAGCTTTTGACTTTTAGTTTTCTAGCGTGCGTTAATTCCCCTTAGCAACCCGGTTGGTATAATGGCTTACAAATGATGACTTGGGGGCAATGTTTTGAAAACTGAGGGCCCGTTCCGGTTTTTAAAAAAATGAACTTTTAGGAAAGGAGGATAATTTCAAGTTCAAAAATCATGTGTTTAAGCAAATAATTTTTCTACCAATATGGATCTTATTGAGATCTTTTAAACTGTGGAAAAATAAATAAATAAATTATTTTTTATTTTCATTATATTTGAGCTTGAAATTACCTTCTTTTTAAAAAAGAAAGTTTAAAAAGAAAGCGGAATGGCACCTGAGCAAATCAAAAAAGAGACCTGGTGGATGGGTCATAAGTTCAACCGGTATTTAGCCGTGACATCATACGTAATTCGGTAAGACACAATTCCCACTCTTTGGCACTATAATCAAAAGGTCCAAATTCATTGTTTTAGCCCTTGTTGAGCTGGAGTAATCATTAAGGCTTTGTTTGCTTGCCTCATGAACTTGTGAATTTCATTCTTTCTTAATTTGCTTCAAATCAGAAAATCGAACTCGGGAAGCGAGGATACGTTAGAAATTACAGTAAAATAAAAATATCCAACATTGGACAGAAAATTTTAGCTCATTTCACTAATTTTGGATGAATACATATATATAAATTTCAAAATCTAAATTACAAAAGTGTCTTCAAATATCTTGTGTTATCCCACATCGGGATCCAACGAAATTAAGCAAGTTTGTTTGGCTAAATATTTGCTTCTATTGACCCTTTGTCCTTCTACAAAATCCCATGCATTTAAAGTTGCAGGCAAAATAAGCAAATAGTATGCAACGTACGGCACGTTTGTCGGACGGATAATATTTTATGAGTAGTAATTGATATGTGTGGGTAAGAGTGGGTGTATAAGAGTAGATAATGTGAAAATTACTTATTACTGTTATTAAATCATTGTATTGAGAATAAAAAAAAATGTATGAGGCGTTAATAGGTCTTTTTCCCATCTGGATAAGCTAATCCTAGATTGGGAGGTGGGGTAAGCTAAGAGCCTTGGCTTAGGGGATTATTTTAAGTTTACTCAATGAAGGAAGATGGTGAACTTTCAATATTTCATTACCATCTTTCACAACCGAAGTTAACGATTGGAGAATGTTCAATTGGTAGCTAGATGGTGACCAACGTTTCTTTTTTGGCCAGGTTGTCTGAATAGCTAGGTGAGATGTTTGGGATGTTCTGTAAAGAAATAGATTATGTTCTCACAACCTATTAGAGACTAGGTGGATGGGTCACTGGTTCAACCGGTATCGAACCGTGACATCATAAGAAACTCAAAACTATTTTGAAATTTATATGCAGATAAAATTTATTTATCATATATATGTAGTCATCCAAAATTAGTGAAATGAGCTAAAATTTTCTGTCTAATGTTGTATATTTTATTTTACTGTAATTTCTATCGTATCCTCGCTGCCCTAGTTTCGATATTCTGATTTTAAGCAAATTAAGAAAGAATGAAATTCATAAGTTCATGAGACAAGCAAACAGAGCCTTAATGATTACTCCTGCTCAACAAGGGCTAAAACAATGAATTTAGACCTTTTGATTATAGTGCCAAAGACTGGGAATTAATTGCGTCTTACCTGAGTTCCGAAACGTACTCAACGACATAAGTATCCCACATCGGGATCCAACGAAATGGTTGCTTAAATAAAAGCAGTAAACAAATAGTATGCAACATACGGCACGTTTGTCGGACGGATGAGATTTTGGATAGATGCGTTCGGAAGAATGATATATGTTATGAGGGGAATTGGTTAAGGAGGTGGATTAGCTTATAATTAAGAGTACTGGATAATGTGAAAATTACTTTATTACCGTTATTAAATCATTGTATTGAGAATAAAAAAAATGTCCGAGCGGTTAATAGGTCTTTTTCCCCACCCAGATAAGTTAATCCTAAATTGGGGGGTGGGGTAAGCTAAGAGCCTTGGCTGAAGGGTTAAATTATTTTCAAGTTTACTCAATGAAGGAAGATGGTGAACTTCCAATATTTCATTACGATCTTTCACGACCGAACTTAATGTTTGGAGAAATAGCAAGGTGAGATGTTTTGGATGTTCTCTAAAGTAATAGATTATGTTCCCACAACCTATTTCTTTGTATCTCCATTACTCTTCTCTTCTCTTTCTTCTTCTCTTCTGGTTAATTACTAAAAGCTCCGTGAAATAATTTGGACGGATGCGATTCACCTCCGCAAACCACTATTCATGCACGAAAAGCTCCGTGAAATAATTTTTCTGATCACATGGACATCTAATGAAAACAAGTGTCAAGCCACATGCAACCATGATTTGTTAACATGAAGCTAACTTTAGGAAGCCACTTATTCTAATATATATTCTGTGGGTTTAAATTTTCATTTCCTTTTTGTTAATATTGCTTGATATTACCGACCTTGGGGTTTACGAGCGTTGCAGGTTGCATTCCCAGCTTTGGAGGAATTATACATTAATTCAGTGCCAAAAATAACAGAGATATGGGACAAGAACTTACCTCCAGCGGAGTCCATTTGTCTATTGAGGTTCTTGGAAGTTTGGAATTGTGAGAAATTGATGAATGTGGTCCCGTCACACATGCTCCCACTGTTAAAGAGTATAGAAACACTAAAAGTTTCCGAGTGTCCGGAGATGGAAGTGATCGTAGTCTTCGAGAAAAGAGAGGAAGAAACACAAGAAGCTACCAATAAAGATATGATCATCATGCAGGTATAGTACTTATTTTTAATTTCTTTTGGGTGCGTTTAAAAATTAGATACTTATGCATATGTATCCATGTATTCATGCTTTAAAACCAACGGGGTTGGAAAAGTATGGCATATGTAAACATTCACGCTTCAACTTTATTTAGCTCCTCACAATCCAACTGTTAGGGTTTCACAAGGGAGCATGGAAGGCTAAAAGTAGAGAGTTATGTCTGATATCATTTCCACATATAAGAGCGCAATTTAGTGGAATATTAATTTCAGATTCCATTTCATTTACGTAATTCTTAATGTTTGGATACCTAACTTTGTCGACCGTAATTATGTCCTTCAGTTCCCTCAACTGCGGATTCTGAAACTCTTTGATTTGGGAAGACTTTCAAGTTTCAACACTTCTACAATAACAGAAACACGACTCTTGTTCAACTACCAGGTATGGATGTTCCAAATCTGTGAATTAACTGTTGCCATAGATGATGTAAAACACGTGGAGGTCCAATTCCATGATCACCTGGACCGTGTTGAGCCTCGGAAGCCCAAACGATATTTAATTTCTGACTACCCGATTTGGAAAAATTCAGACAAGCTCCGAATGGCCCCAAACTTGGTGGGCTGACTTATTTTCATGCTTGAGTCAATACTCACCACCATAAGTTTTTGAGCAATGGAGTTTTTCGGCCTAATTTCGTCCATTCCGGCATTGGATTGTCCAAATTTAAAAAAATCTATTCACCGAAAAAGTCTAACTCATTGCACAATGTGAATTTTTTAATTCTTGACCATCCAATACACTTTGGAAGGACGCGATTCACCATCCGTAAACCACCATTCACGAAAAGCTCCATGAAATAATCTTTCTTATCACATGGACATCTATAAAACTAGTGTCAAGCCACATGCAACCATGATTTGTTAACTTGAAGCTACCTAATATATATTCTGGGGTTTAAATTTTCATTTTCTTTTGGTTAATGTTGTTTGATATTACCGACCTTGGGGTTTACAAGCGTTGCAGGTTGCATTCCCTGCATTGGAGGAATTATACATTAACTCAGTGCCAAACATAACAGAGATATGGGACAAGAACTTACCACCAGCAGAGTCCTTTTGTCTATTGAAGTCCTTGGATGTCTGGAATTGTAAGAATCTGATGAATGTGGTCCCGTCACACATGCTCCCACTGTTAAAGAGTATAGAAACACTTAAAGTTTCTGAGTGTCCGGAGATGGAAGTGATCGTAGTCTTGGAGAAAAGGGAAGAACAAACACAAGAAGCCACCAATAAAGATATGATCATCGTGCAGGTATAGTACTTATTTTAATTTCTTTTGGGTGCATTTAAAAGTTAGATACTTATGCATATGTATCCGTGCATTCATGCTTTAAAACCAATGGAGTTGAAAAAGTATTGCATATGTAAATATTCACACTTCAACTTTATTTAGCTCCTCACAATCCAACTGTTAGCCTTTCACAAGGGAGCGTGAAAGGCTAAAAGTAGAGAGTTACGTTTGATATCATTTCCACATATAAGAGCGCAATTAAGTGGAATATTAATTTCAGATTCCATTCCACTTCATTTATGTAATTCTTAATGTTTGGATACTTAACTTCGTCGACTGTAATTATGTCCTCCAGTTCCCTCAACTGCGAAAACTGAGACTCGTGAATTTGGAAAGACTTTCAAGTTTCTACAACACTTATACAATAACCAAAACACGACCCTTGTTCAACTACCAGGTATGGATGTTCCAATTCATTGAATTAACTGTTGCCATAGATGATGTAAAACACGTGGAGGTCCAATTCCATGATCAGCTGGACGTTGCAAGCCTCGGAAGCCTGAACGATATTTCATTTCCGACTACCCGATTTGAAAAAATTCAGACAAGCTCCGAATGGCCCCAAACTTGGTGGGCTGACTTATTTTCATGCTTGAGTCAATACTCACCACCATAAGTTTTTGAGCAATGGAGTTTTTGGGCCTAATTTCGTCCATTCCGGCATTGGATTGTCCAAATTTAAAAAAATCTATTCACCGAAAAAGTCTAACTCATTGCACAATGTGAATTTTTTAATTCTTGACCATCCAATACACTTTGGAAGGACGCGATTCACCATCCGTAAACCACCATTCACGAAAAGCTCCATGAAATAATTTTTCTCATCACATGGACATCTAATGAAAACAAGTGTCAAGCCACATGCAACCATGATTTGTTAACTTGAAGCTAACTTTAGGAAGCCACTTATTCTAATATATATTCTGTGGGTTTAAATTTTCATTTCCTTTTTGTTAATATTGCTTGATATTACCGACCTTGGGGTTTACGAGCGTTGTAGGTTGCATTCCCTGCTTTGGAGGAATTATACATTGATTCAGTGCAAAACATAACAGTGATATGGGACAAGAACTTATCACCAACGAATTCCTTTTGTCTATTGAGGTCCTTGGAAATCCGGAATTGTGAGAAACTAATGAATGTGGTCCCGTCACACATGGTCCCACAGTTAAAGAGTGTAGAAACCCTTGAAATTTCCAGGTGTCCGGAGATGGAAGTGATCGTAGTCTTTGAGAAAAGGGAAGAAGAAACACAAGAAGCCAGCAATAAAGATATGATCGTCGTGCAGGTATAGTACTTATTTTAATTTCTTTTGGGTGCGTTTAAAAATTAGATACTTATGCATATGTATCCGTGTATTCATGCTTTAAAACCAATGGAGTTGGAAAAAAACGCATATGCAAATATTCACCCTTCAACTTTATTTAGCTCCTCACAATCCAACTGTTAGCCTTTCACATGGGAGCTTGAAAGGCTAAAAGTAGAGAGTTAACTTTGATATCATTTCCACATATAAGAGCGCAACTAACTGGAATATTAATATCAGAATCCATTCCATTCCATTTACGTAATTCTTAATGTTTGGATACCTAACTTTGTTGACCGTAATTTTGTCCTCCAGTTCTCTCAACTGCGGATTCTGGAACTCTTTGATTTGGGAAGACGTTCAAGTTTCAACAACACTTCTACAATAACAGAAACACGACCCTTGTTCAACTACCAGGTATGGATGTTCCAATTCATTGAATTAACTGTTGCCATAGATGATGTAAAACACGTGGAGGTCCAATTCCATGATCAGCTGGACGTTGCAAGCCTCGGAAGCCTGAACGATATTTCATTTCCGACTACCCGATTTGAAAAAATTCAGACAAGCTCCGAATGGCCCCAAACTTGGTGGGCTGACTTATTTTCATGCTTGAGTCAATACTCACCACCATAAGTTTTTGAGCAATGGAGTTTTTCGGCCTAATTTCGTCCATTCCGGCATTGGATTGTCCAAATTTAAAAAAATCTATTCACCGAAAAAGTCTAACTCATTGCACAATGTGAATTTTTTAATTCTTGACCATCCAATACACTTTGGAAGGACGCGATTCACCATCCATAAACCACCATTCACGAAAAGCTCCATGAAATAATTTTTCTCATCACATGGACATCTAATGAAAACAAGTGTCAAGCCACATGCAACCATGATTTGTTAACTTGAAGCTAACTTTAGGAAGCCACTTATTCTAATATATATTCTGTGGGTTTAAATTTTCATTTCCTTTTTGTTAATATTGCTTGATATTACCGACCTTGGGGTTTACGAGCGTTGTAGGTTGCATTCCCTGCTTTGGAGGAATTATACATTGATTCAGTGCAAAACATAACAGTGATATGGGACAAGAACTTATCACCAACGAATTCCTTTTGTCTATTGAGGTCCTTGGAAATCCGGAATTGTGAGAAACTAATGAATGTGGTCCCGTCACACATGGTCCCACAGTTAAAGAGTGTAGAAACCCTTGAAATTTCCTGGTGTCCGGAGATGGAAGTGATCGTAGTCTTTGAGAAAAGGGAAGAAGAAACACAAGAAGCCAGCAATAAAGATATGATCGTCGTGCAGGTATAGTACTTATTTTAATTTCTTTTGGGTGCGTTTAAAAATTAGATACTTATGCATATGTATCTGTGTATTCATGCTTTAAAACCAATGGAGTTGGAAAAAAACGCATATGCAAATATTCACCCTTCAACTTTATTTAGCTCCTCACAATCCAACTGTTAGCCTTTCACATGGGAGCTTGAAAGGCTAAAAGTAGAGAGTTAACTTTGATATCATTTCCACATATAAGAGCGCAACTAACTGGAATATTAATATCAGAATCCATTCCATTCCATTTACGTAATTCTTAATGTTTGGATACCTAACTTTGTTGACCGTAATTTTGTCCTCCAGTTCTCTCAACTGCGGATTCTGAAACTCTTTGATTTGGGAAGACGTTCAAGTTTCAACAACACTTCTACAATAACAGAAACACGACCCTTGTTCAACTACCAGGTATGGATGTTCCAATTCATTGAATTAACTGTTGCCATAGATGATGTAAAACACGTGGAGGTCCAATTCCATGATCAGCTGGACGTTGTGTAACGCCCCGATTTTCTAAATAATTTCGGAAGCATTAAAATATTATACTTAGCATAAATAATATTCTTTTTATTACAAACCGCGGAACAGTATCTCTTTATTACAGCAAAAGGTCAGAATTATTATGCTCTACTCCACCTGTACGGAGGCCTGTGGGTGACATGACGTCACAGAGCAAAGACTCAGAGCGACTCTAGTTATGATACGGATTCCAAGCATAATCTTGCTCAGTTTCTGCCCCTGGTATCTCTCCTGAATAGTACGGATCCTGCTCGCAAGGCTGATCTCCTATGTCATCATTACCTGCAGCTTCTGGCAAATTGATCGCCGAAGCAACCGATTTACCAGGATACGAACGTATCCGTGAGCGATAAATCACCCAGTAGATACCTTAAACCCATTAACCCATAACATAAAAGCAATAATATAAGAATGAGCATAAAGAATAAAGTTGCAGCAATTATGAGCATATTATGAATTATCTTGTCTTTAAGTGATTTCTAGATTTCTCTACCATGAGAAATAATCCTCCCAAACAACCTCTGAACAATGGCGACTCTGCCGATTTACCCTCCCCTTGCTTGCCCAGCCTGGGGTCCCAGACAAATAAGACCAAACTACATGTCGGGTCGAACTCGGCTGTACCATCACAAGGAGCGAATGATAACCAACCAACCGCGAGAAATGATACCCATACTCTGGTTTCATCCAATAAATACACCCCCGGAAAATCCGGAAGATAAATCCAACAGTGCCATGTTCAGGGTTCGCAAGATAATGATCCACCGGTCTTAAACCACAAGTACCGATACCGTCGACCATTCATTCAGGAATCCCACGGTCCTCGGCCACTCTGGTTATCTCCTGACCATAACGTCACAACTGTGACTAAATAATAATTTCACTTTCCCTAAGAATTTAACGTCTAATCATTTTATTCCAACGTACGAATACCACCCGGGATACCTATTGTCCAATTTCTATGTTCACAAAGCAACAATCAAGACAATAACAACTTATCGAAATTCATGAAATAGGTTTCCATAATTTAATTTATTAAATCGTCCTTTTGTTATAGTCTTTTAATGGCTTACCTATTATTTATAGGTGATATAACTAATTTATTAACTATAATGACAAATTAGAAAATTTTTATGATTTGATAAAATAGTCCACATATTACTAAATACTAAATAGTTTATAATAAATTTCCTTTTAAGAAAAAAAAAATTGTCTCAAGGATAGTTATTACTTTTGTATTATTAAGTAATATTATAAATATCTTTTATACTTTAACTTCCTTTCTAGAATTACTAAATAAAAGTATTATCAATTTAAATACTTTTTTTATCTCAAGATATTATATGTAATTATCAAATAGTAAGAGAAGTCTGAGCAAACATATAATCTATTTTTTTTTTTTTTATAAAAGTATTACCAATTATCCATTTAATCCACCATATAAATTAAAATGATATAACTATTACATTTTATACTGAACTGATATTAATAGTATGAAAATAATATCAAGTCAGTAGTTTTTAATAATAAAAATATCATTAAGATTGTAAAAAAAATATCAAAAGGGTCGTCTTCTATGTAAATAATATCAAATAGATAGTCTGACCTAGAAATAATATCAGAATGGTAAAATCTGCAGAAAACAGACAGCCAACTGTTTTTGTTGTTCCGGCTCATTCCAGCCCTTTTTAACACGTCAAAACTACTTTTTTATGCTTAGAAATAGTGGGAGAAGAGGTACATACGTTCGGTTTTGATCAAAACAAGCTTTAAACGAGTTTTTGAGTTTTTCGGTTCGCCGGAGAAAACGACCGGAGCACGGCTGTCCGGGATTTTTTCTGGGCCGATGATGGCTGTTTTAAGAAGCTTGAGGTGTTTATGGAAGTTTGGGAAGGTTAATTCGGGTTAAGAGGTGGTATAAGTCACAAACCCGCTTTTCTCTCTCTATGGTTTCTCTTCCTATTTCTCCATGGGAGGAGCTTAAGCTTTTCTTTTCTTTTCTTTTCTTTTTTCTCCTATCTATCTACTGATTTCCTAACTGGACAGAGGTTTGAGAGAGGTGTGGAGTTGTGGCTTTGAAGGTGAGGGAGGGGTTGTATTTATAGGGAAATTGGAGAGGAAAGGAAAGAAGAGGAGAGGGAGGTTACGGGAGAGGGAGAGGAGTTATCTGGTGAAGGTTTTGTGAGGGTAAAATATTCTAGTGTGGATAAGTGTAGGAATAGGTACGGGTTTACACTGAAATAAGTCTCGCGGTGATCAATCGTTCGGTTTTCGATTTCGGAAAATTCTAAGAATTTAATCGCAACGTCACAAAATCATTTCGACGCTAACCTGGGTCTTTCTTAGTGAAAAAGAAATCTCGATTATCAAAGAAAATATTTTTGTGAATTTCCGAAAGCTCGATTTGATTTTAGGCGGTCCTTAACTAATTAATCGGAATTTAATTAATTAAAACAAGAGTTTAAAGAAAAGCTAATATTATGGAATTTTTATTTTATTAAAAATTTCGGAATATTACACGTTGCAAGCCTCGGAAGCCCGAACGATATTTCATTTCCGACTACCCGATTTGAAAAAATTCAAACAAGCTCCGAATGGCCCCAAACTTGGTGGGCTGACTTATTTTCATGCTTGAGTCAATACTCACCACCATAAGTTTTTGAGCAATGGAGTTTTTCGGCCTAATTTCGTCCATTCTGGCATTGGATTGTCCAAATTTAAAAAAAACTATTCACCGAAAAAGTCTAACTCATTGCACAAGGTGAATTTTTTAATTCTGGACCATCCAATACACTTTGGAAGGACGCGATTCACCATCCGTAAACCACCATTCACGAAAAGCTCCATGAAATAATTTTTCTCATCACATGGACATCTAATGAAAACAAGTGTCAAGCCATATGCAACCATGATTTGTTAACTTGAAGCTAACTTTAGGAAGCCACTTATTCTAATATATATTCTGTGGGTTTAAATTTTCATTTCCTTTTTGTTAATATTGCTTGATATTACCGACCTTGGGGTTTACAAGCGTTGTAGGTTGCATTCCCTGCTTTGGAGGAATTATACATTGATTCAGTGCAAAACATAACAGAGATATGGGACAAGAACTTATCACCAACGAATTCCTTTTGTCTATTGAGGTCCTTGGAAATCCGGAATTGTGAGAAACTAATGAATGTGGTCCCGTCACACATGGTCCCACAGTTAAAGAGTGTAGAAACCCTTGAAATTTCCAGGTGTCCGGAGATGGAAGTGATCGTAGTCTTTGAGAAAAGGGAAGAAGAAACACAAGAAGCCAGCAATAAAGATATGATCGTCGTGCAGGTATAGTACTTATTTTAATTTCTTTTGGGTGCGTTTAAAAATTAGATAATTATGCATATGTATCCGTGTATTCATGCTTTAAAACCAATGGAGTTGGAAAAAAACGCATATGCAAATATTCACCCTTCAACTTTATTTAGCTCCTCACAATCCAACTGTTAGCCTTTCACATGGGAGCTTGAAAGGCTAAAAGTAGAGAGTTAACTTTGATATCATTTCCACATATAAGAGCGCAACTAACTGGAATATTAATATCAGAATCCATTCCATTCCATTTACGTAATTCTTAATGTTTGGATACCTAACTTTGTTGACCGTAATTTTGTCCTCCAGTTCTCTCAACTGCGGATTCTGAATCTCTTTGATTTGGGAAGATGTTCAAGTTTCAACAACACTTCTACAATAACAGAAACACGACCCTTGTTCAACTACCAGGTATAGATCTTCCAATTCATTGAATTAACTGTTGCCATAGATGATGTAAAACACGTGGAGGTCCAATTTCATGATCAGCTGGACGTTGCAAGCCTCGGAAGCCTGAACGATATTTCATTTCCGACTACCCGATTTGAAAAAATTCAGACAAGCTCCGAATGGCCCCAAACTTGGTGGGCTGACTTATTTTCATGGTTGAGTCAATACTCACCACCATAAGTTTTTGAGCAATGGAGTTTTTCGGCGTAATTTCGTCCATTCCGGCATTGGATTGTCCAAATTTAAAAAAAAACTATTCACCGAAAAAGTCTAACTCATTGCACAAGGTGAATTTTTTAAATCTGGACCATCCAATACACTTTGGAAGGACGCGATTTACCATCCGTAAACCACCATTCACGAAAAGCTCCATGAAATAATTTTTCTCATCACATGGACATCTAATGAAAACAAGTGTCAAGCCACATGCAACCATGATTTGTTAACTTGAAGCTAACTTTAGGAAGCCACTTATTCTAATATATATTCTGTGGGTTTAAATTTTCATTTCCTTTTTGTTAATATTGCTTGATATTACCGACCTTGGGGTTTACGAGCGTTGTAGGTTGCATTCCCTGCTTTGGAGGAATTATACATTGCTTCAGTGCAAAACATAACAGAGATATGGGACAAGAACTTATCACCAACGAATTCCTTTTGTCTATTGAGGTCCTTGGAAATCCGGAATTGTGAGAAACTAATGAATGTGGTCCCGTCACACATGGTCCCACAGTTAAAGAGTGCAGAAACCCTTGAAATTTCCAGGTGTCCGGAGATGGAAGTGATCGTAGTCTTTGAGAAAAGGGAAGAAGAAACACAAGAAGCCAGCAATAAAGATATGATCGTCGTGCAGGTATAGTACTTATTTTAATTTCTTTTGGGTGCGTTTAAAAATTAGATAATTATGCATATGTATCCGTGTATTCATGCTTTAAAACCAATGGAGTTGGAAAAAAACGCATATGCAAATATTCAACCTTCAACTTTATTTAGCTCCTCACAATCCAACTGTTAGCCTTTCACATGGGAGCTTGAAAGGCTAAAAGTAGAGAGTTAACTTTGATATCATTTCCACATATAAGAGCGCAACTAACTGGAATATTAATATCAGAATCCATTCCATTCCATTTACGTAATTCTTAATGTTTGGATACCTAACTTTGTTGACCGTAATTTTGTCCTCCAGTTCTCTCAACTGCGGATTCTGAAACTCTTTGATTTGGGAAGACGTTCAAGTTTCAACAACACTTCTACAATAACAGAAACACGACCCTTGCTCAACTACCAGGTATGGATGTTCCAATTCATTGAATTAACTGTTGCCATAGATGATGTAAAACACGTGGAGGTCCAATTCCATGATCAGCTGAACGTTGCAAGCCTCGGAAGCTCGAACAATATTTAATTTCCGACTACCCGATTTGAAAAAATCGGACAATTTTGGAATAGGCCCAAACTTGATGGGCTGACTTATTTTCGCGTTTGAGTCAATACTCACCGGGCTATCATGGGTTTCAGAGTCATGTGGAAAGAACAAGGAAGCTGGGGGGCTGCTAACCCCTGGGGGACAGCAGCGTACTGCTGTGCCGGATTTTGGGGCCCACCCCGCTATCGCTCCGTTGATTAGAATCGTTCACTTTGTAGAGCTCATCGAGTAGAACAACTTTGCTAAAAATCAGCTTAATTGGATATAATTAAGTGCTTGATCGGAACCTTTTTATCTTGAAAAGAATGGATCCCAAACACTGGATCAAATCCATTGTAACCCATGGACCGAGAGTTAGATGGGCTCCGATCAGGCACTTAATGATATCCAATTAAGCTGATTTTTTACATAGTTGTTCTACTCGACGAACTCTACAAAATGAACGATTTCGATCATCAGAGCGAGAGCGGGGTGGGCCCCAAAATCGGGACAATAGCCCCCCCCCCCCCCCCCCCCCCCCCCCCCCCCGAAGAACAATGGGTAATTATAGAAAGGTAGATGCTTCATGTATTTATTAAATGTTGTAATGGAGGAAGGAAATTGGATAACAGAGAGACTCTCAACCAAGAGAGTCAACCATCTCAATAACTAGTCCCACTAAATCTCCCAAAACATAATTTTCTGCTGTTAATGGCGATTTTCTGTTGTATGGTCGTCAGTAAATGTATCCTCACAATCTTGAGTCTCAACAACAAGGTCAGCAGCTACTCCTTTAACTGCAAATATATCTAAGCCCACATTCTCATTGGCCGTAAAAATTTCATTAAGAGCACTTGCATACTCCGAGGCACAGTTTTCGAGACATTCTATTAGAACAACATCATTTGTCTTTTTGAGTAGCACGTTTACTTGGTTGAGAGTAGCTGTTGCTTTAACCGCTGTAGCATAAAACATGATAAGAGCAACCCCTTTAACATCTACAGCTAAGCTCCTAGGGTTTGATCTTAGAGTTGAAATGCAAAGATCTAGATATAGAGTTTTCTTGCAAGTGTCGCCAATTAAATCAGCATGTGAATGGCAGCTTAGAGTGAAGAGGAGAGAAAAAAAAAAAAAGAAGTAGCAAACCTAACATTACCGACACATGGTGGGACATTAGCTTAGTGGCATGATGGGGTAATACTTCCTAGCGGAGGCGATGGGGTACCATTCCGGCCTGCACTTCCAGTTTTTGCACCGGGCAAAAAAAGATGCTAAAAATAGAGTGTTGTGATATCATTTCCCTTAAGCAGGTGGAATTTTCTCAACTGTTTGAATACCTTACTTAATTTGTTGTCTTCAATGCTAGCAAATTAGACTCTGAGTTTCATTATAATGTCGAATGCTCCAATTTCAAATGATCTCCCACTGCGAGGAATAATAGGTTTGCCGGCACTTGAAAAATGCCATTAAAGGCCCGTTAAGCGCCGTCAAATGTTCCGCGGCATATTATACCAAGCTTCGGGGACACGGCCGTCGCCGTCTGTCTTCAGCACTTAAAAAACGTCGGGATAGAGATGCTTTTAAAAACACCATTTAAAGGTTCAACTGTTTATCTTCGCCATCCGTCCCATTACGATGATATCATTATGACATGTTCTGTTAAATTTTTCTCACAAAACGCTGAAATCTAGTTTTTTAAAGCCCACAAAATCTAGGCCCACCTTAATTACTCTCAAACTCAATGCCGGCCAACAATGTTTTCAAAGGGCCTTCACTGTAAAAAGGAGATTTTACAGTGTAGTACACTTTAGCAATCGAATAACTATCATGCCAGGAGAAATGGTTGTGAGGCCCATGTACATCTCATCGGTCCAAAATTTTGTACACCCCATCGGCCCAAAATTGTACATCTCATCAGCCCCATAGAAACTGTCTTAGAGCTTGTTTGATAACCTAAATTCAGCACTTAAAACTGAATTAATTAAGTAATAAGTGATTCAGTAGGTTTGATAACCACATTTTACATTACTTAACAAATTAGGTACCACTTAAAATTTAGGCCAAAAAGTTGAAAAAAAATAAGTAGCTTTGAGCTACTTAATTCTGGCTGAATTTTTGTTTACTTACATTCAATCATCATACCACTACCACGACCACAACCACCCCCACCAACACCTCCACCACCACCACCACCTCCTCCACCACATCACCACCACCAGCTCCACAACTCCAGCACCACCACCGCTTTCTCCACTACCACTACCACCACCACCACCACATTACCACTATTTACTCCACCACTTCACCACCACCACCACCACCACCACCATCTCCACCACTCCACCACCACCACCACCACTCCTCCTCCACCACCAGCTCCACCACTCCACCACCACTTCCTCCACTACCACCACCACCACCACTACCACCACCACCGCCAGCTCCACCACTCCACCACATAACCACTACCAGCTCCACCACTCCACCACCACCACCACCACTACCAGCACTACACCACCACTCTTACCACCTCCACCACCATCACCACTCCACCATCTCCACCACTCCTCCACCACTCATCCACCATTTCCAAAAGTATATTATGACCGTTAGTAAATTAAGAGAGAATTAAAACAAAATTAATTCATTATTTTTTTTTAATTCAGTACTTAATATATTTATCAAACAACTTTTTAGCCTAAAAATTTCAGCATTCAGTTTTCAGAACTTAATTTTTCAGTTTTCAGTTTTATCAAACAGCCCCTTAGTTGATCGATGGTCATCCAAATAGAAAAAAGAAAAGAAAAAGGAAATTCAAATTTAAAACATGAGTGAGGCCCATGCAATCTTCTAGTGAAACTAAAGAAAACATGCAACCACTAGAATATTAATTTTCAATTAGTACATTATTAGGTTTTCTTAATTAGGAACCTTTTTGTTTAATATAGCATAAATTGCCTCGAATATTAGATTTTCTGAATTAGCTACGTTGATTTTATTTTCCTCGCTATTGTTTGTTTTGTTCTTAAAGACATAGATTCGGTATTTTTAGGTTATTAGAAATTGAGTTGTAAAAGCCTGGGTAGGTGCAATTGTTTTTTAGTAATGAAGAATTGAGAGTTTTTTCATAATTGTGTGTTTGAAGAGGGAGTATTTCTGGTTCATACTTGTTCGTGATTCTCTTTGTTGCTCGTTCTTCTTTTTCAAGATGCTGCTTAAGCTGTTTGTGTAAGACTGCTCAGGCCTGTGTAATAGAAGTTATAAATTAAATAAAAGTGAAGTCGAGGAGCTTTCCTCGCTGTTTTCAAGTGTTGAACCCCATTCCGTGAACATCGACCCAGACTCTGGTAATAGGGTACCGTGGATCAAGTTGATTGATTATGACCGAATCTCACGGAGAGATTGCCTACGTATCCCTTTTCAAGGAATCAGGTCAAAACGTAGTTCAGCAAGGTTCGCTCGAGTGTTTTAGCTCTCCTTTTACGCTCTAATTTTTGCCTAGAACCGCCCGTGCGGGTTTTCGGTCTAGCGAGCTGCTTGATTGATGCCTATTTATTTTTGCCTAAACCGCCTTCTCAGGTTTTCGGTCTAGCAGGCTTGCTCTAATTTTTGCTTGGAACCGCCCACCCTTGTGGTTTTCGGTCCAACGAGCTTCTCTCAGGGATAGTAACGCTTGAGTTGATCCAGGTTGACCAGAGTGTTGAACTCGTTGCCATCAAGATCAATGAGCTGAGCTGCTCCCCCAGAAAGGATGGTCTTGATGATGTACGGTCCGGAACGCTTAGGTCGGAACTTACCGCGGGGATCGAAAACTGGCGCTCGAATCTCCTTCGTGACCATGTCACCCTCAATTAAGTCTCTAGACTTCACCTTTTGTTAAATGCCCGGGCGATTCTCCGTTGATACCCTTGAACATGATACAAAGCCCGGAGCCTTCTTTCATCAAAAAGCATGAGTTCAGCGAATCTCCCACTGAGCCATTCAGATTCCGAAAGTTCTGATTCCACCGCAACCCTCAGAGATGGTACCTCGAGTTCTATGGGGATAACTGCTTCCATTCCGTAAACCAAGGAATAAGGGGTTGCCCCTGTTGATGTCCGGATCGACGTTCGATACCCCCAAAGAGCTAGAGGCAGCTGCTCGTGCCAGTCCCTGGCGGACTCTGCAGATTTCTTGATGATGGTCTCGATGCTCTTGTTTGCCGCTTCAACTGCTCCATTTGTCTGAGGGCGATAGACGGTCGAGTGATGAATCTGATCTTGAATTCTTCAAAGAGTTCCAGAACTCTACCCTTGAAATGAACCCCATTGTCTGAGACGAACGCCTGCGGAACTCCATATCGATAGATGATATTCTTCCTGATGAAATGAGCGACCTGGACTGCAGTTAAGGTCTTGTATGATTCAGCCTCGACCCACTTAGTGAAATAATCGATCGCTACTAGGATAAACCTGTGACCATTTGAAGCAGAAGGTCTGACCATGCCGATGACATCGATGCCCCACACAGAGAAAGGCCAAGGCGAAGTCATGCCAAATAGGTTAGAAGGTGGTACATGCATCAGATTAGCATGGATTTGGCACTTGTGACATCGCCGCACGATCCACACACTGAGATTCCATAGTAGACCAGAAGTAGCCCTGACGCAAAACCTTCCTAGCAAGCATGACGCCGCTCATGTGGGGGCCGCAAATCCCTTCGTGGATTTCTTCCATAATTCTGACAGCTTCAGCGCTGTTGACGCAGAGTTTGTGCATCCCACAATGAGATTCTATACAACCTCCCTCCACAGATGATGTAATGAGCAGCGATCCTTCGTAACGCAGTTTGGTCCTTCTGAGAAGCATCAGATGGGTATAAACCACTCTCGATGAAGTTCCATATGTCATGGTACCAGGGTAGGCCATCATCCACATCATCGATGGCGTTGACACATTGATGAGCGGGGTGGTCCCGTTGCTCGATTAAGATAGGACGGAGCTTGACGCCTAACGGTAGTTCGACCATGGAGGCCAGGGTAGCAAGTGCATCAGCGAAATGGTTCTTCAACCGAGGAACATGAGTGAAAGTCACCTTAATGAAACGAGGGATTAATCCCTCTAAGTCGTGATGATAAGGCTTCAGTTTCTCCTCGCGTACTTTCCAGTCTCCATTGGCCTGAGACACAACAAGATTCGAATCCCCGATGACTTCAAGCTTCTCAACACCGAGCGCGAGCAGCTTCCATACCCACAATGCAAGCCTCATATTCAGCTTGGTTATTAGTGACATCGAAATTAAGCTTAAACGCAAGCGGAATATGAGAATCATCGGGAGTGACTAGCAAAACCCCGATTCCGAACCCCTTCTGATTGGCTGCCCCATCGAAGTAAAGAGTCCAAACATCCTCAACAACTGTCAGCACTTCCTCATCTGGGAACGCGAAATCTGAATCCTCAGGCCCGTCCACGGGATGGTCAGCTAAGAATTCTGCAATGGCGCGTCCCTTTACCGACTTTCTTGTGACATACTCGAGATCAAATTCTGCTAAGAGAAGCAACCAACGTGCTAACTTACCAGTAAGTGCAGGTTTCTCAAATAGATACTTGAGAGGATCCATTCTAGAAATCAACTTCACTGGGTAAGCCAGCATGTAGTGTCTTAACTTCTTAGATGCCCAGACAAGGGCCCAGCACGTCTTTTCTAAAGCGGTATAGCGTTCCTCGGCTCCAACCATCTTCTTGCTCAGGTAGTAAATAGCTTTCTCTATTCCCTTGTCCCCTTCTTGAGCTAGCAAACATCCCATGGACGTAGAACTCACAGATAAGTAGAGAATGAGAGGTTTTCCCCGTATAGGCGGCATGAGAACAGGCGGGTTCTGTAGATAGTCCTGGATTGAGATAAAAGCTGCTTGGCACTTTTCTGACCATACGAACGGGGTATTCTTCTTGAGTAGTCGAAACATCGGCTCGCAAGTTAAGGTTAACTTGGCGATGAATCTGCTGATGAACTGAACCTTCCCCAGAAAACTCCGCACCCCCTTTTCAGACTCAGGTGGCTTCATGTCACGTATTGCTTTGATTTTCGACGGATCGACTTCAATCCCACGGGAAGTGATCATGAAACCCAGCATTTTGCCTGCTGTGACTCCGAAGGTGCACTTCTGAGGATTAAGACGCATCCGGAACTTGCGGAACCTTTCGAAGAGTTTCCTTAGCACGTGGACATGCCCTTCCCGAGTTCTTGACTTGGCGATCATGTCATCAACGTAGACCTCAACCTCTTTGTGCATCATGTCATGCAAAATAGTCGTGGCAGCTCTTTGATAAGTCGGACCAGCATTCTTCAAACCAAACGGCATGACCAAATAGCAGTAAGTCCCCCACTCAGTGATGAAGGTTGTCTTCTCGCGGTCTTCAGGTGCCATGAGAATCTGATAGTAGCCTGAGAAACCGTCCATGAACGAGAGCAAAGCATGCCCTGCAGTATTATCCACCAGCACATCGATGTGTGGCAAGGGAAAATCGTCTTTGGGGCTTGCTTTGTTCAAGTCCCGGAAGTCAACACAGACACGAATCTGGCCATTTTTCTTAGGAACAGGGACGATGTTGGCTACCCAAGTGGGATACTGAGAGACTGCGAGGAAACCAGCGTCAATCTGCTTAGTGACTTCCTCCTTGATTTTCTGCACCCAATCTGGTCGCATCCGTCTGAGCTTCTGTTTCACTGGCTTAGCATCGGGCAACAGGGGGATTCGATGCTCCACTATCTCAGGATCGATACCGGGCATGTCTTGATGAGACCATGCAAAGATGTCGCTGAACTCAGTGAGGAGCTCTTTGAACTTACGATGCTCCTCCGGATCTAACGTGGAGCCCACTTGAACCATTCGAGGATCACTCTCATCTTTCAAGTTTATTAAGATTATCTCTTCTTTTAATGGCTGAGCATGCCTTTCGTCTTCCCTTTCAATGAAAGCACGGATTCCTTGGGGATGTCCCCATCGAAATCTATCCCTTCATCGTCTGGGTCGACACAGTTTATATAGAGATCATTCAAGTAGTCAGAAGAGGAGTCCTTCATTTCATAAGACCCTGCAGGGTCGCCAAGTACAAGGGAGTCGAATTCGAAGTAAAAGCTATGACGTGGAGGGCCGAGAGGCACAAACTCCGACTCAGAGCTAGACTTAGACTCAAAAGACCTGACAGACTCAGTGTCGGACTCAGCTATGTCATCAATGCAAGTAAGGCGCGGCTTGAAAATGCAATTTTTAAGGCTACCCTTAGCTTCCATGATAAGAGAGGTGGGATCCTCGAGGGCGTCGGGCCCGAGCATAAACACTTCGGCCTCCTCGGCTTCTTTGGCCAAACCCACTTGAGAGAATTCTCGGAAGAGCTGCTCCAAGCTCCCCTGATTGAAAGATCCCAGCCAGTCAGTCTTCGGCTTGGGTTGGCTAAGCTTCCTCTTGAATTCCGCGCTAGCTGGCTCTTCGTCACTGGAAGACCAAGTATCATCCGCGAAGATCTCAAAACCAGGTAGCAGCTCCCCGGTGACCGAGTCGATAAAGGGCTCAGCTTGCCCACGATAGATATCATTCCCCTTTTCGCGGACGAAGTAGCTGTTGGGATCACCATAAAGGGATCGAGGTTTTCCCGTGTATTTCCTTCTTTTGGCATCATTGGCAGAGGAAGAGTATCCCAAGCCAAAGCGGCCCTCACAGGAAGGAAACGCAGGGAATTCCGGAATCCCTTGTTGGTGAATTCCTAAGCCAAGGCCAGGTAGATAGGACATCCTTCTCATAATGTCCAGAGCGACAGAGCTTATGATGAAGTCCCCATCCACGTTGATGGCCATGACCGAGCCAGAAGTATCAAAAGAGAATCCCGCGAGATCGACGTCTTCGTTGTCGTGCGCGATACCCAAAACAGGTGTGCCGTCCTTCTCGAGCGGGCGAATGCCTGAATCCCCGCAGATAATCAAAGTCCCAGTGGGAAGTCCCAGCATGACTTTCTGATGAAGAGTGGATGGAACAGCCATGATGTCAGATCTGTGAAGCCATGGTCTTCCTAGTAAGAGATTGAACGAGGCTGGAATGTCGACCACATGGAACTCGACATCCATTTTGAATCCCTCTGCATCGAGAGTGAGCACGAGTGTGCCTTCAACTAGACGACGTGTGCTGTCGTATGCCTTAACGGCCATGCTGGAAGGTGCAAAGTCCTTCTTAGTCAGTCCCAAACGGTGAGCCACCCTCAAAGGGCAAACATTGATTGCCGAGCCGTTATCGATAAGAACGGTTGGAACCCAAAGTCCTCGGCACTTGACAGTGATATGCAAGGGTCGATTGTGGTCAACTCCTTCAAGCGGCAGATCCTTATCGGTGAAAACCACGGTATGCTTAGAGGCAGGTGGGAGGATAAGGGAAATCATCGCTTCAGGCGTGACGTCCGGTCGGATCTCGAGACGAGAGAGAGTGTGGCAGAATTTCTGACGATGCTCCCGGGAGGAACAGATTAGTCCCCCGAGTGATATGGCAGCGGGAATCCGCTCCAATTGCTTTTGAATCATGTCGTCGCTTGGGGCATTAACTGGTACCTCAAATGGTACAGACCTTGAGAAAATAGGAGGTTCGTTCTTCCGGTTAGAAGAGTTGGACGAACTTCCCGCTTGCAGATTAGCAGGTTGAAAGACTCGCCCACTTCTTGTAACATTAAGAACGTTCTCTAAAGAGGGTACCATTTGAGGGTCTTGACTATCGTCCCACAGATCAACAGGGACTTCTCCCAATTTGCGCTTCCCCTTGTCGGAGGTCGCAGGGGCCACAGGCACTTCCATGTTCAAACCCAAATCCTCAGTCAGATCTTTGATCAAAAGTGAATCCCAAAAGTCCGGATCCCCAACAGCTATAGCTTCTTGGATTGGTTCTGTACTAGCGACAAAAGGGACATCCCACAGCCCTCCATCAGCAAGGGAGCGATTGACAGTCCAAACCTCGGACCCAACCTGGATGTTGACTACATCATTGACATCCCAAAGATCAGCTGGCGGCACAAGGTCCGTAACCATGATGCTGCAGTCCTCTTCAGGAGGGGAAGACACAACAGGGCGCGGAAGGTTTTCGTCAACGATGAAGAACGTAGGATCATACTCGGGATCAGCCACCGAGTTAACCAACCTGTCAAGAGTGGAAGGGAAGAAACATTCCCCTAGGACGCGGGTTTCATCCTGAATGAGATCCTCCTCTAAATACTGGATTTCATGGCTGGGCAGAGCGTAACCCTGGAGAGGATTAGGGTCAAATCCTAATGGAAATTGCCAAGCAGGCTCGAGGTCCCAATAGTACTCTTCCTCAAGTAAAACAGGCTGAGGTTGTTGGAAGAGCATGTCCAACGAGAATCCGTCCAAAGGATCAACCATGGCTGCCTCGTAATTGGCCATCCAAGCATCATACCAGATGTGGTCAAAGGGAATGTCTTCGGGATTAGGTGGGAATCCTTCTAACTCCAGCTCCGTCCACTCATTGATTATGGGAGTGGCATAGTCATCATTATCAGCTATAGCCCATCCTATAGCCTGCATGTCAAGTTGTTGCTCTGGTTGAGGGGGAATAGCAGCTCTAAAGTGGTCCAACAGACTTAGGGAGGAGCTCGGATCCGTCACGTTGAAGTACGGATTATCCATGGTAGAGGCAGAATCGAGATGTACAGCAGGCATAGGCTGGTGGAACAAGTCACTGATGGAAGCGTTGAACACAAACGTTCCATTCTGTAGATGTGCAGAGGGCCCATTGAAATTGGACGACTGTCCTTCCTCGGAGCGAATATAGGAAATCTCGGCCTCGGACTGAGAGGGGATAGGCACAATTGGCCTAGGTTGATTCGTTGAGGTTATATGGTCGGTGGGGTTGAATATAGTGGAGCTGAGGGATATATCAGTGGGGCTGATGGATATCTGGTTAATGCGCGGAGCATTGCTGTGGTTTGGCATAGAATTGGCGAGGATGTTGGGTTTTTGAGGTGCCGGTGGTGGAGCATGAAGAGTCCCTTCATCTATGAGATCTTGAATCGCATGTCGGAGGCGAAAGCAAGAATCGGTAAGATGGCCGGGCCCTTGGTGATAGGCACAGTAGAGATTGGCTTTGAAGTTGGGAGAAGGCTTCTTAGGTAGAGGAGTTGGGTCGAGGAGTTTCAGATGTCCTGATTGGATCAGTTTCTCCATGACTGAAGATAGTGGTGCTTCAAAAGCGGAGAAACTACGAGGTTGGTTACGCGGTCGGTTGTTCTGCGGAGTTTGAACCTGATGGACCTCGGCAATTTGGTTAGCAGCTTTCGAGGAAGAGGCATTGGTACCACTGGTTGCGGTATTGGAGTAAGTCCCTCCCCCAAACAGCGCATTAGTATTTCCAGAATATGCCCGAGGCTTTGACTTTGATGGATTGGACGATTCTCCCTTTGACAGAATTCCACTTTGCAATGCATCTTCGATGGCCAAGCCAGAGTCGAAGAAGGTGTCAAAATTGGAGGATGCTTGAACGAGGACCAAGTGCCTAGCATAGTCTGGTTGGAGATTGCGGGAGATGATACGGAGCTGATCTCTCTCGCTCGGGCGGTCAGTCATTTGAGCGGCTTTAGCCCTCCATCTCTTGACGAAATCCGCAAAGGATTCCTTAGCGTCCATCTTAGTGGATTCCAACTCCCGAGTAGTCATCTTGAGCTGGGAGTTGTAGCTATACTGCGAAATAAACGCAGCCCCGATGTCCTCCCAAGTCCTTCGCTTGGCAATGTCGAGTGACAGAAACCAATGGAAAGCGGGACCCGAGAGGGTTTGAGGAAACAGCTGAGACATGGCCTCGGGCTCGACAGATAGTAGCTTCATGGCAGCATGGTAACCATAGAGATGGGTTTTAGGATCGCCAGTGCCATCGAACTTGGCTATGTCGGGCATTTTGAACTTGTCAGGAAGCTTGGCGTTGGGATAAAGGCAGAGACGGTCCAAGTCGATCCCTCCGGCACTGAGTTTTTCGGACTTTGAAACAGATTCTTCCAGCTTGGCCATCTTGGCGACGAGAGCAGTCATGTCAGGTGTTGAACAGTCCTAACAGCAGTGATGCCTGGATTCTGAATGGGATTCCGAGTGCCCTGAGTGTTGACCAAGGCGACCAGACGCCCTGGATGGTCCGGATCTTCGACCATGATGGGTTGCTCGTGCACGTCCTCTTCGGCCTCGCCCTCCTCTTGAACAGTTGGAGGAAGACGAGTGTTAAAGAGGTCATTCAAGCGGGTCATGTTAGCATCCGTCTGAGCAGCCCTTTGTTGTATAACAGCGATACTAGCCTGGATGTTCATAAGCATGGTTTCCAGAGAGAGTGGTTGCGGTTGATCTGCCATGACCGTTGGCCCAGAGGTGCTTGATGCAGAGGAGGGGGTAGGAGATTCCGGAGAGTCTGTTTCTTCGAGGACCGGAGAAGATGCGGACTGCAGGGTAGCAAGCAGAGAACGCGGGGAGTCTTCCGTTGTGACTGACTGGGCTTGCAATCTGACTAGCCTCTGAATCGGATTCCGGTGCAGACGTTCCCAAGTGGGTTTGGTTTTCTGCCTCGATACTTTCCTTGGCGGTGCAATGATTCAGAACCTTTGCTTGCAGAAAGTGAGAAAAGGCTAATAAGGGCCCTGCAGAAACTTTAATCTAAATAAAAGACTAAAGCGAAAACACAGTCACCGTCGTCAGTGTCGCCCTTAGACTCTAGTACTAGCAGACAAGTCTGTCTTATGACGTTTGGACATTACCAGTGATCCTCAGAAATCTTTTCATGGTGTATCCTTTTTGTATCAACTAAGGCAAAGAGATGTCAAAACAGTCTAAAGATTTCGGTTCATCCCGCTTTGATAGTTTCAACTTTTGAACTTGGAACTTGGCGTAGATAGGCACGATGCTATAACCGGGGAGGCATAGGCAGCACAGTGCCGTAACCGAAATGGTGTACATGCTTCGCATGATAACCAAAATGGTGTAAGCATCGCGGTATCTTTCCCGTTTTGTTCCTCGTTTTCTGTTTGAAACTTCGATTGGGTAATTTAGCCAAAGGCTTTAGAAGGTCTTGATTTCCCAAGGTTTAATTGATTCAAGGAACTTGAGAATTGACAACGTGCACCATTGAGATGCACGACTCCTCATCGGGCCATGGTAAGGTCCTAATAAACATAAGACAGACTTGAAGGAGAGAGAACCTAGGAGCCGCCCTAAACATGCTTCTACGCAAAACGGTATGCATGTATGAACAGTGCATGCGATAGGGAAAGCAGTAACACATTGACAGTATAGGGGGTTAGATGCAAGTAATCCTACCCTGTAGGTACCTGTCCTAATTTGGAGAGTGCTAGTGCTTTGTATATGCAAAGGCTGGTTTTGGCTTGAATCAGGTTCCTCGGACTAGAGCCAAGATATACCTCCCGCTGCCCGCGTAACCGCAGAGCAACAGTCGAACGGTAGAATGACTCATCATCGTTGAAGGTTGTTAGTCATTCGGGGTCCCCGGGCTCCGGTAAACCGTGCCGGATTGCCAAAACGATCCAACGAGGCTTATCCCACATCGATGCAAATGAGAATGCTAAAAAGTTGATTAATGGAACAGAATCGCAAATTCGCAAATGCCTTTTCAAATTTGGCTCTCTTTATTCAATCAATATTTAGAAGAAACTACGCGGGAGAACAATCGGAAAAGTCCCAGATTGGATGGCCGGACGCGAGGTCCTGTTAAATCACCAATCCTTTCTTTAGCAGCGCGAAGCTCACTATTTTGACAGACTTTTGTGGGATTGTTCTCGAGCGTATTAAAATCTAAGTATAGATCAATATTGGTTGGATCCCCAGCGGAGTCGCCACTGTGGGCAATGCGAATTGCCCCGACTCTTTCTCTCTCCTCCGAGGGAAGGGATTCCGTTCCCCACCCTTTTGAGAAAGGAGAGATGCTGCCGGTTCGCGTGAGCGCTTTTGAAGCTGGACGTCAAGCGCTCGCGAAAAATACAGAGTCGCCACTTGGGTTTGAAGGTCCGATACCCAAGGAACCGTATTTCGAAGCACTTGCCGCGCCGTTTGATTTGAAAAAGTTTAAGGAACCAGTCCGTCATAACCATATCTGGGTTCGGGAGCCAGGTTACGAGAGGGGAAGGGTTTTATGGCACCCCTCTCACCCAATCCGGAGATCGGTCTCTACTTAGGCATTTGTGAAAATGTTTATTTCGCGATTCTGTTTAATTAATCATTTTTTAGCCAATTAGGGCGGGGGAACAGTTAATCGGGGATTTAAAACTGTAACACGTTTTGCAAGGTGTGGTAGATAGCATGCATGGATGAAATAAATGAGATAAAACTGAAAACTGCTTTCTGGATGCCAAAACAGTGCAGGGTATGAATTTATCACGAACAGTGACCAACTTACATGCAGAAAATGGGAACATGCAAGTCACACCATCGCGCGACACACCCATACCATCGCGCGAGTGTCAACATCCTTTTACAGATTCAATTTTATCTCCTTCTGGGCTCTGGAAGGACCAGTGCACACCCAGGACAAACCAAACAGTTTATGTATACTGGAAGTAACTACTTATTACAATCTGACTGAATAAGAATAACACACAACCCTTAAACAGTGAGGGTGATAAAAACAGAGACCAAAGGCCTAACTGCCCATACAAGGGCAATCACTGGAAACGATCAAACCATCGCGCGATGAAGTCACATCATCGCGCGATTGTTCTGACTGGACATCCAGGAATTGCTTTGCATGCCTGGGCTCTAAGACATATTCAGAAGCTATCCAGGGGCATTCCAACATGAACAAGGAAAGCAAAATACACTAATCTACTGATTTTAACATGCAAGACAGTGAGATATATCAAATATGATTAAACATGGAAATATGAAATCATATAAACTGGATCGGAACAAGAGACCCATCCCCACGAGAACCATATCGCACGAGCTAGAAGCGTCGCGTGATTATGTGGGTTCATCGCGCGTGGGTTCTCATGTTCACAGCATCTTGTAAATTTGCTGGCTTTGGGGTCAGAAGCTGATATTGATTACCAGTCCTGACCCTGTCAGCCCCCCTCAGGGATCAAGACAGTAAAGGCTGAAAGTTATACCTTTGCTTGAGAATGGTTTGAGTGAGGTGGTATGCTTGACAAAAGGAGAAAGTGGTAGTGACTTTGATTGAGAGAGAAGATCAAGATTGTGATTCTTGTTCTTTCCTTTTGGGAATTTTTTGTGGTAACCCTTTGAAAGAGATCAATGGGGGGGGTTTTATAGGGAAAGAAGGAGCTTGTTGGTGGCAAACATGGCTAGGCAGCAAGCCAACAATGCTGGCAGCAATCCCTTGGTAGAGAAGTGGGGTTTAAGTTGATGGGAGAGTGGGGGTTTAGGTGGTGCAAGGATGGCCGAGCAAACGCCGTTCAGTTGATGGAACGGGGTCACATGGCCCTGCAGGCGCTTCATCATCACAAAATCCAGCTGGATACGACAGGTGTCGACCATCGCGCGATGGAGTGGGACCGTCGCGCGAGGGTTCTAACTTCCCCGCGATGGTCAATCAGTCAAAGTTTGACTTTGACCACCACCTGGCAAGTGAAGCATCGCGCGAGTGTCTCAGTAAATCGCGCGAAGGTCAAACCCATAGTCAAAGCTGGACTCAATGGTTTTGGGGTTAAGGGACGGGTTCCACATACACCAAACTCAAAACCATTTCAATCAAAACTGTTCTCGACCTGATTCATCATTGGGGGAA
Organism: Rhododendron simsii; assembly: GCA_014282245.1. Lineage (NCBI taxonomy): Eukaryota > Viridiplantae > Streptophyta > Magnoliopsida > Ericales > Ericaceae > Rhododendron > Rhododendron simsii. The sequence goes on along the minus strand of CM024957.1, from coordinate 36,843,285 downwards.
CAAGAAACTGAACAGAAATAAATTGAAAAGAGACCAAATGACTGAGAAATCAGATTGGGGTGTCTACAACCATGCAGTTGATAAGATAGATTACGTACACATACAGACATTAGAAAGGGCTAAGAGTCAGAGAATAGCAAAGTAAACCCCATAAACAGAGTGGGGTGGAACAAAAGGCCAAGCTTGAACTGTGATGTAAGGGCCAGGCACTGGTCTGTGGCAAACATGCCGTACGCCACCAAAGGGGGGCCGTACGCCAGGTTTGTGTGCTAACCAGTGTTTGGCTTTACATCACCTGGGCTCTGGAACATGACCAGAAATATCCCAGGGGCCTTAAGAAGCAGAAAGAAGCAAGTATTGAAAATTACAGCTAAGCAGTTCTAGGATACGGAAAGCTGTAGATTGGTTTTTAGCATGCTGTAAGGTGATGAAATAAGAAAGAAAGCAAATAATGGACTTTCCATGATCCCCACGCCAACCGTGCACATACAACTAAAGGTGGCGTACGGCTTAGTAGGGCTGGCGTGCGCCATGTGTGGTCCTTTACGATTGGCTTATTTTACCAGAGAGGGGTCTAGACTAGTATCAGCTACTAGCCAGAACCCTTCTGGTTCCCCTCAGGGGTTGAAAACAGAAAGCCACGCAAAGGTGGTATACCTTTGGTGCAAGGGATGGAAGGTGGTTTGAGCTTTGAAGGTTGAAGATGGAGGTTGGATGATGACTGATCAGTAATGTAAGGTATGGGATGCTTCTCTATCTCTCACTCCTTCAATGGAGAAGTAAGAACAAGAGAGAGAGGAGAGAAAAGGCTTAGACTCTTAATGGTGCTAACCCCTTGCAAATGAATGCAAGGGGGGGGATTTATAGGGGAGAATGGACTGAGGAAGGGGGCTGACCAGTTGGGTTAAGGGTTTGGTTGGGTTAAGAGAGGAGTCCCCATGCATTAAATGCATGGGACTTGGGTTGAAAGGTGGTGTAGGAGAGAGGGGGAGCCGGCCAGCTGAAATGTAATCATCAGGGACTGTGGACGACGTCATGGTGGCCACAAAAGTCCCGAGCACGTGGTTGAATAGTAACGGTTTGACTGGGTTTGACTGGCGTGCGCCAGGTCTGGATTGGCGTGCGCCATGAATAATTAAGTCATCGGTCGATGACTGACACGTGGCAAATGACTGGCGCACGCCAAGTGGAACCTGGCGTATGCAAGTAGGGTTTTGCTGGGGCTTCTTCTGGCTCTGGCTTTGCGGGATTTTTGAAATGGGTTTTGGAAGGGGGAGAGAGTTCAACGCTCAAAGCTCAAATCCTTCCATCGACCCACAATGTTCTCGACCGTTCATCATCATCGGGGCGACAAAGAAAGTAAAAGGACTAATCCAGACAGTCCAGAATGGGGTGTCTACAGAAGCCCCCCTTTGACGGCACTTGGAGCACCATTGATTGGAGACAAGTAACGTCAAAGGTTTTCTAGACACCCTCTTCGAGGCTATCCAGAACAGAAAGAAAGGCATGAATCTTAAAGAACCTGATCGATTTAGCCAAACAGATTATTTGAGAAAGACTGCCGTTGCTGGGGATATAATAGATGAATAGACCATAGAAGGCGAACTCCGCTGGGGGAATAATCATCCACGCTTCGTTGGGGAATCCATGCTCTGTTGGGGAAAGGAGACAAATTGGACGGATAGATCGTCGCTGATTTGAAGTTGGGCGGATGGATCGCCGTTGAATTGAAATTGGACGGATAGATCGTCGCTGATTTGAAGTCGGGCGGATGGATCGCCGTTGAATTGAAATTGGACGGATAGATCGTCGCTGATTTGAAATTGGACGGGTGGACCGTCGTTGAATTGAAATTGGACGGGTGGACCGTCGTTGAATTGAAATTGGACGGATGGACCGCCGTTGATTTGAAATTGGACGGGTGGACCGTCGTTGAATTGAAATTGGACGGGTGGACCGTCGTTGATTAGAAATTGGGCGTACAGATCGCCTTTGATGGGGATCAAACCGTCCTTGGTACAAAGAACTCCAACATCCACGGGTAGGTCGTGTCAGGTAGGTTAAATTCCATCTGTTGGGAACCAGAGCCAATCTCCTTATCAAATACCATCCGAGTCAAAGCAACAAGGCTGCTGGAAGATGCATTTGAAGCAAGACTGTCGGAAAGGTATCTGTTCAGTGCATGCCGAGGCAGACTCTCCTGGGGAACACTTAGTTGCAGACGGACGAACCTATCAAATGGTATTCTGATCGTCGTTGATGAATTGAGCCGGACGATGTTCTGATCGCCGTTGATTTGAGACGGTGGGTCATCGTTGAGGAATGACTCGTTAAACCATCGTTGATTTGTGACGGTGGGTCATCGTTGAGGGATGACTCGTTAAACCATCGTTGATTTGAGACGGTGGGTCATTTTTAAGGGATGACTCGTTAAACCATCGTTGACTTGTGACGGTGGGTCATTTTTAAGGGATGACTCGTTAAACCATCGTTGATGTGTGACGGTGGGTCATTTTTAAGGGATGACTCGTTAAACCATCGTTGATGTGTGACGGTGGGTCATTTTTAAGGGATGACTCGTTAAACCATCGTTGATGTGAGACGGTGGGTTATTTTTAAGGGATGACTCGTTAAACCATCGTTGATGTGTGACGGTGGGTCATCTTTAAGGGATGACTCGTTAAACCATCGTTGATTTCGTTGAAAGAGGTTTTGAACTTTGTTGGGAAACGGGGATGGGCAGACCATCATTGAATGCAAAGGGGCGGATTCTCCTGGGGATGAATCAGTGGCGGACAAATCATTATCCTTGGGGATCGAACCTTCTTCGGCCTAAAGAAACTTCAACAGCCACGGGTAGGTCGTGTCAGGTAGGTTAAATTCCATCTGCTGGGAACTAGAGCCAATCTCCTTATCAAAGAGCATCCGAGACAGAGCAATAAGACTGCTGGAAGCTGCACTTGCTGTAGATAGATGTGGATTAGGATAGGCGGACGGTTATTATAGATTGTTTGGATGGGCGGACCGCCGTTGAGCTGGACGGTGGGCGATATTCTGAATGCCGTGAAAGGTTAGAAACGGACGATATGGCTGATCGCCGTTGATGGATTGAAGTGGACGACATTCTGGTCGTCGTTGCATTGAATTGACTTTGAGGATGACATGGCTGATCGCTGTTGAACTTGAGAAGGACGATATGGCTGACCGTCGTTGAACTTGAGAAGGACGATATGGCTGACCGTCGTTGAATTTGAGAAGGACGATATGGCTGACCGTCGTTGAATTTGAGAAGGACGATATGGCTGACCGTCGTTGAATTTGAGAAGGACGATATGGCTGACCGTCGTTGAATTTGAGAAGGACGATATGGCTGATCGTCGTTGAACTTGAGAAGGACGATATGGCTGATCGTCGTTGAACTTGAGAAGGACGATATGGCTGACCGTCGTTGATTGATCTGATTAGAAGGACGACATGGCTGGCCGTCGTTGATTGGATTGATTTGAAGGACGACATGGCTGGCCGTCGTTGATTGGATTGATTTGAAGGACGGGTAGACCGTCGTTGATTGAATTGATTTTAAGGACGGGTAGACCGTCTTTGATTGAATTGATTTGAAGGACGGGTAGACCGTCTTTGATTGGATTGATTTGAAGGACGACATGGCTGGTCGTCGTTGACTTAGAATTGGACGAGACTGGAGGATCATTCTTCAGGATGAATGTGCCGTCGGTGAACTTGGATTTGAGTTGCACGAGTCATTACTGCTTTGAATTGTATTCTGATCACCAAAGTGTGCTCTAGGTGCTAGCGGAGTAGGCTGTGTGCTTGACATTTGCCATGGAGAAATGGATAGGGAGAACGACATGTGGCACCCTCCTTACAATTGCACCATCAAGAGGAGCGGCTCCGGCTCCAATTCCAGCAGTGACTAGATCCCAGGTATGAAACCGCAAAAGCCTGATTACTTGCTGCCTTCGCTGTTGGACAAGCATGCTTTGGCACTTGATAGACTTTTCCTGTTTTCAACAGTTGATATAGAATATGCAATAATATGTACTTAATGCACGTGCAAATTGAAAATGCAGATGCAAGCTAAGGGCGGCTCCTAAGAGGACGACGACGCCTGAGAACTACCACTGAGTCTCCTTACTTTACTGCCTTTTGCTTTTGAGTTTCGGGCTCGCGTGACAAAAATAGAGGGGCATTGAGCGGGCTGGTGTGCCTCAGTTGACATAGTAACGGCATTGGGCCTGGTTGCCTTTTCTTTGATGCTTGGGCAGATGTGCCCCGTTGATTTGATTTGCTTTGCCATGGGCTGACATACTCTTGCTGTTCACACGATTCCACTGCTTGGATAAAAGATAGAGGCTAGGGTAGAAATGTAAAAATTGCATTTTTCAGTTTGTTGACTTTCCTTTGAGAAATAGCGCATAAACCCACCGCTAATATCTAATTTGCATTGACAAGTGAACTGAGTCGACGCACAGACACACATATATGTATAGACTCGCCTAGCTCAAACGAAAAGAGAGAAAGAGCCCTAAGATAAGACACAGACTCTTAGACACACGGAACATAATGAGATTTTGGGCATTTATGAGCCAAAATTCAAATATCCCGTAGATAGGTGAAACTGACACTTGCGTAAGGTCAAATATATGTACAATGACCTGTACGAACAAACAAAATTGAGAAGAAAGCCCCAGAATGGGAAACAGATTAAAACACTCGAAAAATGCCACAAAGATGGACAAAAAGACACAAAGGGATGACTCGTATAGGCCCGGACTGAAACCGACACCCCCGTGCAGTCACATTAGGTTCGCATGACTTGCATGATATAGAAAAACTTGGCAAAAGCACCTTGAATGATATTCGAGGTGCTTTGAACTTGAGATGGAAAATGACAAGTTGGAGGCAGTAGCTGACTGCTTCTGTATACTGCTCGAATTGAAGAAGCGCGTGCAGGCTTGAGACCAACAGGCATAACTATGAATAAATGAGTATGAACCTCAAACTAGCGCACATGGCTACAAGTTCGCTGCGATTGCTTATACTAGACTCCGCTGACTTAGAATAAACTGTGAGCCCGTTAGGCCTCTAGCATTTCGTTCTGTTTTTTATGCTTCAAATTATTTTAAGGCTTTTGCTCAGCTTTTGAAATTGAAGAAGTAATTTGAAATAAGATTGAAAGACGAAAGGTTTTCCTCTTTCTGCACAAATGAAGCTTGTCTTCTTCTTGACTACGGTGATGTACCAAGCCTTTGATCCAATTGATAGATTGCGACCGAACTTCAAGGAGGATTTGTCAAAACATAGTTCAGGCGGCCAACGTGGTGCACCAAAGTCAAAACTTGAGATCCAGTTGATAGATTATGACCGAGTCTCGAAGAGAGAGACTGCCTACGTATCCCTTTCTGGGGAATCAGGTCAAAACGTAGTTCAGGCAAAGGTTCACTCGTGTGTTTTACCTCTCCTTTTACGCTCTAACTTTTGCCTAGAACCGCCTTTTCAGGTTTTCGGCCTAGCGAGCTTTCGACTTTTTGCCTATTTATTTTTGCCTAGACCGCCTCCTTAGGTTTTCGGTCTAGCAGGCTGCTCTAACTTTTACTTGGAACTGCCCATCCTTGTGGCTTTCAGCCCAACGAGCTTCTCTCACGGAAAAGTAGCACTTGAATTGATCCATGTTGACTACGGTGTTGAATTCATTGCCGTCGAGGTCGATGATTTTTGATTGTAGCCCCAGATAGAATGGCTTTGATAGTGAAATGGTCCTGACTGCCCCGGCTGGAAATGCCTTGCTCCAGGCCACTTTTGCACCTTTTAATGTGCGCTTGATGGAACACTGTTGTCACTGTTTTGAACATGGTACAAGGCCTAGAGCCTTCTGAGCTTCTGCTTTCTAACTTGGCATCTGGTTGCAGAGGATCCAATGCTTCTTTATCTCTTGATCGAGGCCAAGCGTGTCTTTGTGAGACCATGCCAAGATGTTGTTGAATTCTTTGAACAAGTCTAAACGGGAGCAATGCTCTTTCTGGGGACAGCGGTGAACCAGTTTGAACCCTTCGGGGGTCTACCTCATCTTTCAAATTTATTAGAAATTACTTTTCTTTTTTAAAGGCTGAGCATGCCTTTCGTCTTCCCTTTCGGCGAGGGAACACATTTCCTTGGGGAGACTCCCATCGAAATCTATCCCTTCGTCGTCAGGGTCGACACAGTTTATTCAAAAGCCAGCAAAGTATTTATAAGCAAGATAATGCATATCACAAAACCCTCAGGGTTGCCAAGTACAGCAAAATGACTCGAATTGAGAATAGAAGCTACGACATGGAGGGCCAAAAGGCGCAAACTCCGACTCAGAGCTAGACTTTAGACGACTTGACAGACACTGTGTCAGACTCAGACTCGAAAGTGTCAATGCAAAATAGACGCGATTTGAAAATGCAACTTTTATAGTTACCCTTGACTTTCTTGTAGAGAGGTGGGAGCTAGAAGATGTCAGGCCCAAGCAACAGCACCTCGGCTTTTTCAGCTCCTTCGGCCAGACCCAATTGCGAGAACTCATTGAACAGCAGCCCCACAGTCTGTTTTCTCCTTTGATTGACTAAGCTTCCTCTTGAATTCCTCCTTTGCAGGTTTCTCATCACTGTCAACCCAGGTGTTGGCAGTAAGGATCTCGATTTCACCTATGGCCGTCAGGTTAACCTCAGGTTTGGGTAAGGAAGACACGATTGGTTTGGATTGATTTTCTGGAATGATGTGGAGGCTAGGATTGAATATGGTGGAGGTAGGGTTGATTTGAGTGGAGGTGGTAGATATTTGACTAACATGTGAGTTAGAAACATGTTGAGGCAGGGGCTCAGAGATGACACTGGGCTCAGAGATGACACTGGGCTTTGATGGGAGTGGAGCTGGGATGATGCCATTGTCGATGAGATCCTGAATGGCATGTCGAAGGTGAAGGAGTTGGAAGGAGTGGCTTGAGGAAGCCAGCTTCGAGGAGCTTCTCATAAACTGAGGACAATGGTGTGGAGAAGCGAGAGAAGGTCCTTGGTGGGTTCCGACGACCGGATTGAGGATTCAAAGTGGAATCTTTGCTTGCTTTGTAGCCGCACAGCACTGTGCCTTTCACATGATGCACTCTTTTGCCTTTGGGATTGATTTCTTTGCTGTGCGTACCCTCCCTTTCAGCAGTGGCTTTGAACAAGGATCCAGCATTCTCCTTCGGGTGAGTCCTGGCTTCATGAAATTCAGCCAGGTCTTTAAACATGTCCTTTGAGTATTGCTTAGTTCCGATTGCAGGAGTGTGGCAGGCTTGAGAGGATTCCTTGACTAGCCCCATATCCGGCTGCAGAGCTATGGTGGTAAAGAGGTCAACCAGCCCCTGGACCATGATCATTTGTTTGTCCATTTTGTAACCTAGCTCCTCTACAGCCCTTTTCAGCTCAGCCAGCTCTGCTTGTGATGTCATTTTGGCTTGATGATCGATGAAGGTGATGGCTTAAAGCTTTGGACAGCAAAGTAAATGAGAACTCAGTGGCGTTCCTGCAATAAGCTTTTGAAAGAATTTGGAAGAATGCAATGCGCATGTCATCGTCGTCGGTGTCCTCCTAGACTCTAGAAACGAGTTTGTCTCATGACATTCGGATGCTGCCAGAATCCTCAGATTTCTTTTCGATGGTGTATCCTTGTTTGAATCAACTAACACTAAGAGATGTCAAAATAGTCTAAGCCTTTGACTATTCCATTCTCGAAGTTTCAACTTTGGAGGTCGGAACAATTCGGTGTAGATGACGTGATACCGGAACCGGGGTGGCGTAAGCAGCCTTGATGGTGTAAGTGATTAGCACTTTAACCTGGATAGTGTAAGTATCACGGCATTCTCTCCGTTGTTCCTAGTTTTCTGTTTGAAACCTCGACTAGGCATTAGACAAGGGCTTAGAAAGTATTGATTTCCCAAAGTCTCGTCTATCAAAGGACTTTGAAAATTGATAACGTGCACCATCAAGATACACGACTCTTCATCGGGCCAAGCAGCGTCCTGATCGGCATGAGACAAACTCAAATAGACTACCTAAAAGCCGCCCTAGTATGCTCCTACGCAGATCGGCATGAATGTATGTACAAGCATGCGATAGGGAAAGCAGTAACACATAGACAGTTTATGGGGGTTAGATGCAAGTAATCCTACCCTGCAGGTTCCTGTCTTAGGTTGAAAGGTTCTAGTGCTTTGTACGCATGTAGAGGCCGGTTTTGGTTTAAGCGGGTTCCTCTGACTAGAGCCGCGGTATACCTCCTATTGCAACGCGTGTAGCAGAGCAATAGTCGAACGGTATTACGACTCATCATCGTCCAAGGTTGTTGGGCATTCGAGGACCCCGGGCTCCAGTAAACTGTGCCGGTTACCCAAAACACCTCAACGGGGCTAGCCAACATCGATGCGAATGGAAATGCTTGAAGAATGATTTGAGTGAGGGAGAAACGCAAGGTTTTGAAAAATGCTTTTCGAGTTTGGCTCACTTTTATTAATCAATACTTGGAGAAAACTACATAAGTGAACAATAGTAAAAGCCCCAGTTCGGATTGGTCGGATGCTGAGATCCTGTTACGTTACCATTCCGTTCTTCAGCAGCGCGGAGCGTACTGTTTTGACAGGCTTTTAAAAACTGTTCTGTTATGTATTAATTGCCAAGTATCGACTAATGCAATGAGTCCCCAGCAGAGTCGCCACTGTGGGCACACGCCCCGAAAATCGCCCGATTTTGTTTTGTAAATATTCTTGGGGGGCGGCCCTTTTAGAAAACAGCGCGGTGAAACGCTTCGATTCAGAGTCGCCACTCGGGTTTTAGCGGTGAGGCACCCAAGGAACCGAACTCGAGAACGTTCGCTACGTTTTGCTTTGATTTGAAAAGATTTGATTGATTTGAAAAGGCGTAGACCGGTCCGTCGTCACCTTCGATATCTGAGGTTCGGGAGCCAGGTTACGAGAGGGGAAGGGTTTTACGGCACCCCTCTCGCCCAATCCGAAGATCGGTCTCTACTCGGGCATTTTATTTAAAACGTTTGCATTTTCCTCTCATTTTGATCATTCTTTAGCCAGTTAGGGCGGGGGAGCAGATAATGGGGATTAATACCGTAACATCTTGCAATTATGATGACAAAAATGTTTCTGGATGATGATTTGCTTGCTTGAATTGAATTAATATAAGGACATAGATTGAGAACAAGCACTGTGAACAGTTCGATCAGGATGACGTACGCTGCCCGTCGGGTGCGTGAGCAGGCGATATGCTGGCATGCAATGGTCAAGCCACTGCACGCCAACACGCCCTGCGCACGCCACCTCAAAGATGGCGTACACCACCTCGTCAATTTCTCACAGCTTTTGCTCTCAACCCTCTGGGCTCTGGAGTGGACCAGTGCACACCCAGGACAAACCATGCAGTTGATAAGATAGATTACGTACACATACAGACATTAGAAAGGGCTAAGAGTCAGAGAATAGCAAAGTAAACCCCATAAACAGAGTGGGGTGGAACAAAAGGCCAAGCTTGAACTGTGATGTAAGGGCCAGGCACTGGTCTGTGGCAAACATGCCGTACGCCACCAAAGGGGGGCCATACGCCAGGTTTGTGTGCTAACCAGTGTTTGGCTTTACATCACCTGGGCTCTGGAACATGACCAGAAATATCCCAGAGGCCTTGAGAAGCAGAAAGAAGCAAGTATTGAAAATTACAGCTAAGCAGCTCTAGGATACGGAAAGCTGTAGATTGGTTTTTAGCATGCTGTAAGGTGATGAAATGGACAAGAAATAAAGCATGAAACAAATGGACTTTCTAGACCCCATTTCACAACTGGAGTACGCCAGTTTTGGAGGACTCGGACCTGCGGTACGCCACCTAAAAGGTGGCGTACGCAGGGTCCAGACAGATCCCAGACAGATTAAATTTTAAAACTGTACGTACTGTCACGGACCTGGCGTACGCGGGCCTATGACCGGCGCACGCCGTGTGGTCCTTTACGATTGGCTTATTTTACCATTGAGAGCTTTAGGGTCTGGACTAGTATCAGCTACTAGCCAGAACCCTTCTGGTTCCCCTCAGGGGTTGAAAACAGAAAGCCACGTAAAGGTGGTATACCTTTGGCTTTTGCAAGGGATGGAAGGTGGTTTGAGCTTTGAAGGTTGAAGATGGAGGTTGGATGATGACTGATCAGTAATGTAAGGTATGGAGGGATGCTTCTCTATCTCTCACTCCTTCAATGGAGAAGTAAGAACAAGAGAGAGAAGGAGAGAAAAGGCTTAGACTCTTAATGGTGCTAACCCCTTGCAAATGAATGCAAGTGGAGGGGGATTTATAGGGGAGAATGGACTGAGAGAGAGGGGGGACAGTCAGTGACTGGAGCCTTAGCCCTTAAGGGTCTCCACTCTCATTGGATGGGTTAAGAGGGAATCCCCATGCATTAAATGCATGGGACTTGGGTTGAAAGGTGGTGTAGGAGAGAGGGGGAGCCGGCCAGCCGAAATGTAATCATCAGGGACTGTGGACGACGTCATGGTGGCCACAAAAGTCCCGAGCACGTGGTTGAATAGTACACGGTTTGACTGGGTTTGACTGGCGTGCGCCAGGTCTGGATTGGCGTGCGCCATGAAGGTCAAATCTAAGTCATCGGTCGATGACTGACACGTGGCAAATGACTGGCGCACGCCAAGTGGAGTACCTGGCGTATGCAAGTAGGGTTTTGCTGGGGCTTCTTCTGGCTCTGGCTTTAGAGAGTTTGAAAGGGATTTGAGAGGAGTTCAATGCTCAAAGCTCAAACACACTAACAAGGTGTTCTTGATCCGTTTCATCATTGGGGAATCGAAGACCGTAAGTAAACTAAACTGGAAAGTCCAAAATAGGGTGTCTACAGTAGCCCCCCTTTGACGGCACTTTGAGTACCATTTGTTTTGGTACAAGTAACGTCAAAGGTTTCTAGACACCCGTTCAAGGCTATCCATATGAGTCAAAGTAGGCATGAACCTTAAAGTAACCTGGTTGGTTGAATTTGGACGAGCGGCTGCCGCTGCTGGGGATAATATGGGCAGGTGGACCGCCTCTGCTTGATTGAATTGGAAGGACAGAACGGGCTGCCGTAAAAGGCGAACTCTCCTGGAGAATAATCCATTGCAAGAGTTCCGACTCTACAGTTGGGGAAAGAGAATCATTGGATTGGCAGACCGTCATTGATTTGACATTGCGCGGGCGGACCGACGTTGATTTGGAATTGGACGGGTGGACTGTCGTTGATTTGAAATTAGACGGATAGACCGTCGTTGATTTGAAATTGGACGGGTGGACCGTCGTTGAATTTGATATTGGGACGGATAGACCGTCGCCATTGATTTGACATTGGGCGGGCGGATCGCCGTTGAATTGATATTGGGCGGGCGGATCGCCGTTGAATTGATATTGGGCGGACGGATCGCCGTTGAATTGATATTGGGCGGACGAATCGCCGTTGAATTGATATTGGACGGATGGATCGCCGCTGACTTGAAATTGGACGGGTGGACCGTCGTTGATTTGAAATTGGACGGGTGGACCGTCATTGATGGGGATCAAACCGTCCTCAATACATAGAACTCCAACACCCATGGGTAGGTCATGTCAGGTAGGTTAAATTCCATCTGTTGGGAATTAGAGCCAATCTCTTTATCAAAGACCATCCGAGACAAAGCAATAAGGCTGCTGGAAGATGCGCTTTGAAGCAAGACTGAAGTAAAAGTATCTGTTCGGGGCAGGCCGATGCAGACTCTCCTGGGGAATAATTAGTTGCAGATGGACAGACCTATCGAAGAATATTCTGATTGTCGAACCATCGTTGATTTGAGACGGTGGGTCATCATTGAGGGACGACTCGTTAAACTATCGTTGATTTGGTTGAAAGAGGGTCATCGAACTCTGTTGAGAAACGGGGATAGGCAGACCATCGTTGAATGCCGAGGCGGACTCATCCTGGGGATTAATCAGTTGAGACGATGGGACAAATCATTACCCGTTGAGGGATCGAACCTTCTTCGGCCTATAGAAACTTCATCGTTGATTTGAGCCACGGGTAGGTCGTGTCAGGTAGGTTAAATTCCATTTGTTGTGGGAATCAGAGCCAATCTTCTTATCAAAGACCATCCGATTGCAATTTGAGACGGCTGGAAGCTGCACTTGCTGTAGATAGATATGGATCAGGATAGGCGGACGGTTCGTTATAACCACATTGATTTGGACGGTGGGTCATCGCTGAAGACGACTCGTTAAACCATCGTTGATTTGAGACAGTGGGTCGATATCGTGAATGCCGTGGGACGACTCGTTGGAAACCGGATGATCATGGCTGATCGCCGTTGATGGATTGAAAGTGGACGACATTCTGAATCATTTCGTTGAACTGAGAATGACGGGGATATGGACAAACCATCGTTGAATTGAGAATGCCGATATGGCGGACTCGTCCTGGGTTGATTAATCAGTTGCGGATTTGAAGGACGATCATTGACCGTCGTTGATTTGAGAAGGACGATATCGACTGACCTTCGTTCGGCCTAATTTGAGAAGGACTTCATGACTGAGCCACGGGTAGGTCGTGTCAGATTGAATTGAAGGTTACGATATGACTGACCATCTGTTGATTGAATTAGATTTGAAGGACGATATGGCTGACCGTCGTTGATCATAGACCATCCGAGACAGAGCACGATAATGACTGCTAGAACCGTCGTTGCACTTGCTGTAGATACGATATGACTGACCGTCGTTGACTTGAGAAGGACGATATGACTGACCGTCGTTATAGATTGAATTGAAGGACGATATGACTGATCGTCGTTGATGGTGAATTGATTGGATGAAGGACGATACGCCGCTGACCGTCGTTGAATTGGTGAGAAGGACGATATTGACTGACCGTCGTTGATTGAATTGAAACGGATGATATGGCTGACCGTCGTTGAATTGGATTGACTTGATTTGAAGGACGATATGGCTGACCGTCGTTGGATTGATTTGAATTGAAGGACGATATGGCTGACCGTCGTTGAATTGGATTGATTTGATTTGAAGGACGATATGGCTGACCGTCGTTGGATTGATTTCAATTGAAGGACGATATGGCTAACTGTCGTTGAATTGGATTGATTTGATTTGAAGGATGATATGGCTGACCGTCGTTGATTTGATTTGAATTGAAGGACGATATGGCTAACCGTCGTTGATTGAATTGATTTGAAGGACGATATGGCTGACCGTCGTTGAGGTTGTGTGCTTGATATTTGTCATGGAGAAATGGTCAGAAAGAACGGCATGTGGCACCCCCCCTTTATAATTGCACTATCCCAGAGTAGTGGTTTCGGCTCCGGCTCCAGTTCCAGTAGTGACTTGATCCCAGGTATGAACCCCAAAAGTCTGATTACTTGCTGCTTTCGATACTGGACAGGCATGCTTTAGCACTTGATAGATTTTTCCTGTTTTCAACAGTTGATATACAAAATGCAATGATATGTACTCAATTGTATGCACAAATTGAAAATGCAGATGCAAGCTAACGGCGGCTCCTAAGAGGACGACAATGCTTGAGGACTGCCACTGAGTCTCCTTACTTTACTGCTTGCTGCTTTTGAGTTTCAGGCTTGCGTGACAAAATAGAGGGGCATTGAGCGGGCTGGTGGGCTGGCGTGCCTTAGTTGACATAGTAACGGTATTGGGCCAGTGTGCCCATTCCTTGATGCTTAGGCAGATGTGTCCCATAGATATGTTTTGCTTTGCCATGGGCTGACATACTCTTGTTGTTCACACGATTCCACTGCTTGGATAGAAGATAGAAGCTAGGGTAGCAAAATCAGTTTCTTGACTCTCCTTTGAGAAAGAGCGCATAAACCCACCACTAATATCTGATTTGCATTGACAAGTGATCTGAGTCGACACACAGACACACACATATGTATAGACTTGCCTAGCTCGAAAGAGAGAAGGAGAAAGAACCCCAGGATGCGATGCGGACTCTTAGATTCGCGGAAAAATGAAATTTTAGGCATTAATGAGCCAAAATTCAAATATCCCGTAGACAGGTGAAACTGACACTTGAGTAAAGTCAAATAGATATACAATGACATGTACGAACAAACAAAATTGAGAAGAAAGCCCCAGAATGGGAAACAGATTAAAACGCTCGAAAAATTTCGCAAAGATGGACAAAAGACGCAAAGGGATGACTCGTATAGGCCCGGACTGAAATCGACACCCCCGTGTAGTCACATTAGGTCTGCATGACTTGCACGGCATGACAAAACTTGGCAAAAGCCCATTGAATGGTATTCGAGGTGCTTTGAACTTGAGATGGAAAAAAAAACGAGTCGGCAGTAGTAGCTGGCTGCTTCTGACTGCTGCTGGATTGAAGAAGCGCACGGGTTTGAGACCAATGTGCACAACTTTGAACAAAAACGCGTAAACTTTGGATTAGCGCGCATGACTACAAATCCGCTGCGGCTACCAGACTTCGCTGAACTTAGAATAAACTGTGAGCCGTTAGGCCTCGCAAGCATTTCGTTCTGTTTTTTGATGCTTCAGATATTTTAAGACTGTTGCTCAGCTTTGAAATTGAAGAAGTAATTTGAAATAAGATTTGAAAGATGAAAGGTTTTCCCCCATTCTGCACAAATGAAACTTGTTTTCTTCTTGACTACGGCGATGTACCAAAGCCTTGAATCCAATTGATAGATTGCGACCGAACCTCAGGGAAGGATTTGTCAAAACATAGTTCAAGCGGCCAACGTGGTGCACCAAAGCCAAAACTTGAGATCCAGTTGATAGATCATGACCGAGTCTCGAAAAGAGAGACTGCCTACGTATCCCCTTCTGGGGAATCAGGTCAAAACGTAGTTCAGGCAAAGGTTCACTCGTGTATTTTACCTCTCCTTTTACGCTCTAACTTTTGCCTAGTACCGCCCGCTTGGGTCTTCGGTCTAGCGAGCTTTTGACTTTGTCTATTTATTTTTGTCTAGACCGCCTCCTTAGGTTTTCGGTCTAGCAGGCTGCTCTAACTTTTGCTTGGAATCGCCCACCCTTGTGGTTTTCGATCCAACGAGCATCTCTCAGGGAAAAGTAGCACTTGAATTGATCCATGTAGACCATGGTATTGAATTCGTTGCTGCCGAAGTCGATGATTTTTTACCTGCAGCCCCAGATGAAATGACTTCGATAGTGAAAGGGGCCTGACTGCTTTGTTTGGAAATGCCTCGCTCCAGGCCACTTTTACACCTTTTAATGTGCGCTTGATGGAACATTGTTGTTACTGTTTTGAACATGGTATAAGGCCTGGAGCCTTCTGAGCTTCTGCTTTCTGGCTTGGCATCCGGTGGTAAGGGATTCAATACTTCTTTATCTCTTGATCAACATCAGGCGTGTCTTTGTGAGACCATGCCAAGATGTTGTTGAATTCTTTGAACGGGCACAATGCTCTTCTGGGGATAGTGCCGAAACAATTTGAAGCTTCTGAGGGTCTACCTCATCTTTCAAGTTTATTAGAAATTACTTCTTCTTTTAGAGGCTGAGCATGCCTTTCGTCTTCCCTTTCGGCGAGGGAACACATTTCCTTGGGGAGATTCCCATCGAAATCTATTCCTTCGTTGTAAGGGTCGACATAGTTTATCAAAAGCCAGCAAAGTACTTAGAAGCAGGATAATGCATATCATAAAACCCTCGGGGTTGCCAAGTACAGCAAAATGACTCGAATTGAGAATTGAAGCTACGACATGGAGGGTCAAGAGGCACGAACTCCGACTCAGAGCTAGACTTAGACGACTTGACAGACACTGTGTCAGACTCAGACTCAAAAGTGTCAATGCAAAATAGACGCAGTTTGAAAATGCAACTTTTATAGTTACCCTTGACTTCCTTGTAGAGAGGTGGGCGCTAGAGGACAGCAAGCCCAAACAATAGCACTTCGGCCTTTTCAGCTTCTTCGGCCAGCCCCACTTGAGAGAACTCTTTGAATAACAGCCCCAAAGTCCATTTTCTCCTTTGATTGTTTAAGCTTCCTCTTGAATTCCTCCTTTGCAGGCTCATCACTGTCAACACAGGTGTCGGCAGTAAGGATCTCGATTTCACCTATGGCCATCAGGTTAACCTCAGGTTCGGGCGAGAGAGACAAGATTGGCTTGGATTGATTTTTCGGGATGATGTGGAGGCTAGGATTGAATATGGTGGAGCTTGGGTTGATTTGAGTGGAGCTGATGGATATCTGGCTAACATGTGGGTTGGAACCGTGTTGAGGCATGAGCTTGGAAATGACTTCGGGCTTTGATGGGAGTGGAGCTGGAATGGTGCCATTATCGATGAGATCTTGAATGGCATGTCGAAGGCGGAAGCAGGCATCAGTGAGATGGCCAGACATTTGATGGAAAGCACAATAGGCATTTGAATTGTAGGATGCCGGAAATATTCGAGGTGAAGCAGTTGGAAGAAGTGGCTTGAGGAAGCCAGCTTCAAGAAGCTTCTCATAAACTGAGGACAAAGGTGTGGAAAAGCGAGAGAAGGTCCTTGGTGGGTTCCGACGATCGGATTGAGGAACATGATGCACTCTTTTGCCTTTGGGATTGATTTTTTTTATTGCACATATCCTCCCTTTCAGCATGGGCTTTGAAAAAGGATCCAACATTCTCCTTCGGGTGAGTCCTGGCTTCATGAAACTCAGCCAGGTCTTTGAACACATTCTTTGTGCACTTTCTAACCGTAGAAGTGTGGCAGGCTTGAGAGGATTCCTTGATTGGCCCTATATCCGACTGCGGGGCTGTGGTGGTAAAGAGATCAACCAGTCCCTGGACCATGATCATTTGCTCCTCTACAGGCCTTTTCAGTTCAGCCATCTCTGTTTGTGCTGCCATTTTGAATTGATGATCGGTGAGGGTGATGGCCTAGAGCTTTGGACAGCAAAGTAAATGAGAACTCAGTGGTGTTCCTGCAACAAGCTTTTGAAAGAATTTGAAAGAATGCAATGCGCATGTCATCGTCGTCGGTGTCCTCCTAGACTCTAGAAACGAGTTTGTCTCATGACGTTTGGATGCTGCCAGAATCCTTGGATTTCTTTTCGACAGTGTATCCTTGTTTGAATTGACTATCACTAAGAGATGTCAAAATAGTCTAAGCCTTTAACTACTCCGTTCTCGAAGTTTCAACTTTGGAGGTCGGAACAACTCGGTGTAGATGACGTGATACCGGAACCGGGGTGGCGTAAGCAGCCTTGATGGTGTAAGTGATTAGCACTTTAACCTGGATGGTGTAAGTATCACGGCATTCTCTCCATTTGTTCCTAGTTTTTCTGTTTGAAACCTCGATCGGGTTTTAGACAAGGGTTTAGAAAGTTTTGATTTCCCAAAGTCTCGCTGATCCAAAGACTTTGAAAACTGATAACGTGCAACATCGGGATGCACGACTCTTCATCGGGTCACGCAACATCCTAACAGCCACGAGGCAGACTCGAGACCAACCTAAATGCCGCCCTAGCATGCTCCTACGCAAAACGGAATGTATGTATGTACAGGCATGCGATAAGGAAAGCAGTAACACATAGACAGTTTATGGGGGTTAGATGCAAATAATCCTACCCTGTAGGTTCCTGTCTTAGGTCGAAAGGTTCTAGTGCTTTGTACACATGGCGAGGCTGGTTTTGGCTGAAAGGGGTTCCTCTGACTAGAGCCGCGGTATACCTCCCACTGCAATGCGTGCAGCAAAGCAATGGTCGAACGGTATTACGACTCATCATCGTCCAAGGTTGTTGGGCATTCGAGGACCCCGAGCTCCAGTAAACTGTGCCGGTTACCCAAAACACCTCAACGGGGCTTATCCAACATCGATGCAAATGAAGAATGCCAAAAAAAAATGATCGAATGAGAGAGAAATGCAAGATTTTGAAAATGCCTTTTGAAGCTTGGCTCACTTTTATTAATTAATACTTGGACAAAATTACACAAATGAACAATAACAAAGCCCCAGTTCGGATTGGTCGGATGCTGAGATCTTGTTACGTTACCATTCCGTTCTTCAGCAGCGCGGAGCGTACTGTTTTGCCAGGCTTTTGAAGATTGTTCATTTATGTATTAATGCCCAAATACTAATTAATGCAATGATCCCCAGCAGAGTCGCCACTGTGAGCACACGCCCCAAAATTTTCGGATTTTGGTTTGTAAGAATTTGTTTGGGGGTGGCCCTTTTGAAAAATAGTGCGGCAAAACGCTTCGATTCAGAGTCGCCACTCGGGTTTTAGCGGTGAGGCACCCAAGGAACCGAACTCGAGAACGTTTGCTACGTTTTGCTTTGATTTGAAAAAGGTTTGATTTGGAAGAGGCGTAGACTGGTCCGTCGTCACCTTCGATATCTGAGGTTCGGGAGCCAAGTTACGAGAAGGGAAGGGTTTTATGGCACCCCTCTCGCCCAATCCGGAGATCGGTCTCTACTCGGGCATTTTCGTAAAACATTTACATTTTTCTCTCATTTGATCATTTTTTTTAGCCAGTTAGGGCGGGGGAACAGTTAATGGGGATTAAAACTGTAACGGCTTGCAGTTATGTGAAAAAATGTCTATGAATGATGATTTGCTTGAATCGATAGAATGAATATAGATTGAAAACAAGCACTGAGAGCAGTTTGAGCAGAATGGTGTATGCTGTCTCTCAGATGCGTGAGCAGGCAACATGCTGGCATGCAATGGCCGAGGCTCTGCACGCCACCATACCCTGCGCACGCCACCAAAAAGCTGGCGTACACCACCTTTTGTCACCCACAGCCTTTGTTCTCAATCCTCTGGGCTCTGGAATGGACCAGTGCACACCCAGGACAAACCACGCAGTTTATAATATGATCATATTTACAGATTACAGACAGCTGAAATGGCTTGAAGCCATGAAAATAGACTGGAAGCCCCATAAAACAGAGTGGGGAGATAACAAGAGGCCATGATTGAGCTATGATGCAAGGGCCAGGCATTGGTCTATGTCAAGAATGCCGTACGCCACCCCATGGAGACCGTACGCCAGGCTTGCGCGCTAACCAGTGTTTGGCTTTACATCAATCTGGGTTCTGGAACACGACCAGAAACACCCCAGAGGCCTTTCAAAGCAAAAGAAAGCAAGTATTGAAATGCACACCTATACAGTTCTAAACACAGGAAGCTGAAAATTGGTTGTTAGCATGCAATAAGGTGATGAATAGACAAGAAATAAAGCATGAAACAAAGATCTAGACCCCATTTCACAACTGGAGTATGCCAATTTTGGAGGACTCGGACCTGCGGTACGCCACCTAAAAGGTGGCGTATGCAGGGTCCAGACAGATCCCAGACAGATCAAATTTTAAAACTGTACGTACTGCCACGGACCGGCGTACGCGGGCCTATGACCGGCGCACGCCGATTCTAGTTAGAAACGATTTTTTTGTTTTTGAAACTTTGATAGCTTTAGGGCCAGGACTGGTATTGATTACCAGCCTTGACCCTGTTAGCTCCCCTCAGGAACCAGAACAGAAAAACAGTACCAAAGTGTGTACCTTTGGCTTTTGAGGTTTGAGAGATGTTTGAGCTTTGAACTTGAGGGTTGGATGATGGAGGGTGATGGATGTTTGACTGTGAGAAGTGTATGGAGGGGTCTCTTGTTTACTCTTTCAATGAATGAAAGAAGAGCAAACAAGAAAACCAAGAAAAAAGAAAGAAATGGGCTTGAAGCTTAGGGAGCCAACCCTTTGGAAGACCAATGGAGGGGTTATATATAGGGGAAGAGGGAGAGAAAGGGGCTGAGGCCAGTCAAAGGGACTGAAGCCTTAGCCCTTAAGCCTTCATTCTCATTGGATGAGAGGGAATATGATGATGGGATATGTGTAAGAGATGTCCCCCCGGCCGAGATTGCTTTTTCAATGAATTGGAAGGTTCCCATGTGTTGTAGACCCCTACCGATGGCTTCTGCATGCTGAAAATGCTGAAAAACACAAGTTTGACTTGGCGTACGCCACTAAATACCTGACGTACGCAAGGTCAACTCTGGTCAATGGTCAAAGTTGACCGATGATTGACATGTGGCAGAGGACCAGCGCACGCCAATTGAGTACTAGCGTAAGCAAGTAGGGTTTTGTTGAGGCCTTTTGGTTCTGGTTTAGAGAGTTTGAAAGGGATTTGAAAGGGTTTTTGGAATGCTCAAAGCTCAAACACACTAACATTTCTGGGTGTTCTTGATCCGTTTCATCATTGGGGAATCGAAGACCGTAAGTAAACTAAACTGGAAAGTCCAAAATAGGGTGTCTACAAGTAGCTGACTGCTGTTGATTGCTGCTCGAATTGAATATACGCGTGACTACAAATTCGCTGCAGTTGCTTGCACTAGACTTTGCTGAACTTAGAATAAACTGTGAGCCATTAGGCCTCGCCAGCATTTCGTTCTGTTTTTGATGCTTAAATTCTTTTAAGGTTTTATGCTCAGCTTTTGAAATTGAAATAGTAGTTGGAAACAAAATTGAAAGACGAAGGATTTCCCCCTTCAGACTCGTCTCATGCAGCTTGATCTTCGATCCTCTTCGACCTTTGATGTGTACCAAATGTCAACCATGGATCCAATTGATAGATTGTGACTGAATCTCATGGAGAGATTGCCTACGTATCCCAAGCTAGGGAATCAGGTCAAAACGTAGTTCAGGCTAAGGTTCACTCGAGTATTTACCTCACCTTTTACGCTCTAACTTTTGCCTAGAACCACCACTTCGGGTTTTCGGTCTAGCGAGCCTTCAAATATTGCCTTTACTTTTGCCTAAACCACCTTCATCGGTTTTTGGTCTAGCAGGCTGCTTTAACTTTTGCTTGAAACTGCCCACCCTTGGGGTTTTCAGCCCAACGAGCTTCTCTCAAGGAAAAGGTTTTTGAATTGATCCATGTTGACCAAGGTATTGAATTTATTGCCGTCGAGGTCAATGAAATGGCCGCAGGCCTAGATGAAATGGATGCAAGGTCCAAATTGCTTCAGTTGACATGTCTCGCTCCAAGCCAATTTTACACTTTCTAACTTGTGCTTGGCGGAACGCTGTTCCTGCAAATTTGAACAAGGTATGAGGCGCTGGACTTTCTGAGCTTTGCTTTCTATGATTTGGCTTCCAGCAGGGGACTTGAAACTTCTTATCTCAGGATCAACACCAGGCGTGTCTATTGAGAGACCATGCCAAGATGTCGATGAACTTTTCGAGCCTGCCTGACCGGGCGCAATGCTCCTCTGGGGACTGTGTTGAACCAGTTTGAACCATTTGAGGTCTACTTTATCTTTCAAGTTATATTTGAAAACTACTATTTCAATTAATAGGCTGAGCATGCCTTTCATCTTCCCTTTCGGCGAGGGAACATATTTCCTTGGGGATGAACCCATCGAAATCTATCCCTTCGTCGTCAGGGTCGACACAAGTTATTTAAAAGTTAGCAAAGTACTTAGAAGCAAGATAATGCATATCACAAAAAAAAAGCCCCTCGGGGTTGCCAAGTACAACAAAAAACTCGAACAAAAGCTACGACATGGGGGGCCAAGAGGCACAACCTCCGACTCAGAGCTAGACTTTAGACTACTCAAAAGACTCTGTGTCAGATTCAGACTCAAAAGTGTCAATGCAAACTAGACGCGGTTTGAAAATGCAATATTTAAAAAGCTACCCATAGCTTCCACAAAAAGCGGTCGGATCCAGCGGGTGTCAGACCCAAGTAACAGCACTTCGGCTTCCTCAGCTTCTTCGACCAAACCTACTCGGTGCTCCTTTGATCAATGGACCTTAGCCGGTCAGTCTTCCCTTTTGCAAGCTCCCCATTACTGTCAATCCAGGTGTCGGCAGTGAAGACCTCAATTGCCCAACCTACAGCCATCATGTTAACCTCCAGTTCGAACAGGATGGAAACGATTGGTTTGGGTTGGCTTTCTGGGACGATATAGTGGCTAGGGTTGAATATGGTGGAGGTCAAGTTGATTTGAGTGGAGGTGATAGATATTTGACCAACCAGAGGGTCAGAGTTGTGTTGAGGCAAGGAGTTAGAAATGACGTTAGGCTTTGGTGGAACATGAACCGTGCCATTGTCAATGAGATCTTGAATCTCATGTCGAAGACGATAGCATGCGTCAGTGGGATGGCCAGGCATTTGGTGGAAGGCACAGAAGAGGTGAGGTTTGTAACCAGAAGGTAGGACTTTTGGAGAAGAAGTTGGTGTCAAAGGCTTGAGATGCCCAGACTTGACAAGTTTTTCCATCACTGCGGACAGAGGTGCCTCAAAGGCAGAGAAACTCCGAGGTTGGGTTCGGGCCCGGTAGCCTTGGGCGTTTTGAACCTGATTGACGTCGGCTGTATGGTTGGGGGAAGCAGCAGCGTTGTCCCCACTTGTAGCTGTATTGGAGTAGTTGCTGTTACCAAACAGAGCGGTACTATTTCCAGAGTAAGCCCTCGGTTTAGCTTTTTGTGAGGAGGACTCTCCCCTCGGCAGAATTCCACTCTGCAGTGCATCTTCAATGGCCAGGCCAGACTCAAAGAAAGTCTCAAAGTTTGCAGATGCTTGAACCAACACGAGGTGCTTGGCGAAGTCAGGCTGAAGATTGCGGGAGATGATACGAAGTTGATCCCTCTCGCTCGGGCGCTCAGTCATCAATGCAACTTTGGCTCTCCACCTCTTAACAAAATCTACAAAGGACTCATTGGCTTCCATTTTGGTGGATTCTAACTCCCGAGTAGTCATCTTGAGCAGAGAGTTGTAGTTGTACTGTGCAACAAAGGCAGCCCCAATATCCTCCCAAGTTCTTCTTTTGGAGATGTCGAGCGACATGAACCAATGGAAGGCAGGCCCAGAGAGAGTCTGAGGAAAAAGCTGAGACATGGCCTCACTTTCTACACCCAACAACTTCATTGCAGCATGGTAGCCAAAGAGATGAGTTTTGGGATCACCGCTCCCGTCGAACTTAACCAAGTCAGGCATCTTGAATTTGTCAGGAAGCCTAGCATTAGGGTACAAGCAGAGACAATCCAGATCAATTCCTCCTGCGCTGACCTTCTCGGATTTTGAAACAGCTTCTTCCAGCTTAGCCATCTTGGCCATGAGAGCAGCTATGTCAGGGTTCTGAACAGGCCTAACAATAGCGGGGTTTGGATTTGGAGCAGGCACACGAACCTTTCTAGGGGCGGGCTCAACAATGAGCCGACCTTCATGGTTTGGATCCTCAACAAAGATGGGGGTGGCATGAACATCCTCATTGTCCTCGTCCTCCTCTTCAACTACTGGTGGAAGACGAGTGTTGATAAGGTCATTCAAGCGAGCGATGGAGGCGTCAGTCTGAGTGGCTCTTTGTTGCATGGCAGTGATACTGTTCTGGAGGTTCATGAGCATGGTTTCCAGAGTGAGCGGTTGCGGCTGATCTGCCATGACAGGTTTTTCAATGGAGCTTGCTGAAAGAGCTGAAGATGGGGAAGCGGGCGGCGTGATCTTTTGCAATATCGATGGCGAACCCGACTGTAGGGCGGCCAATAGTGAATCTGGAGAAGCCTCCGTTGTGACTGACAGGGAATCTAGCCTGACAAGCCTTTGAACTGGATTCCGGTGCAGACGTTCCCAAGTAGGTTTGGCTCTTCCTTTCGATACTCTCTTGTTCAGTGCAATGGTTCCAAACTAGACAGTAAAGTAATTGAAAGCTCAGTGACGTTCCTGCAGCATGCTATGTACAAGAATAAAGCAATGTACACGTCATTGTCGGTGTCCTCCTAGACTCTACAACTATAGACAAGTCTGTCTCATGATGTTCGGACGCTGCCAAATTCCTCGGAAATCTTTTCGAGGTGTATCCTTTGAATAGAATCGACTAACACTAAGAAATGTCAAAACAGTCTAAGCCTTTGACTACTCCGTTCTCGAAATTTCAACTTTGAATTCGGAACAACTCAGTATTGATGACATGACACTTTAACTTTGTACGCCGCGGTGTATAGTGACTTTGCACTTCAACCTGGGTAGCACCAGTGACACGGCATCACTACTTTTGTTGTTCCATATTTTCGGTTGAAACTTCAATCGGGCATGAGCCAAGGACTTAAAAAGGTTTGATTTCCCAAAGTCTCACTGATCTAAGGACTTTGAAAATTGACAACATGCACCATCAAGATGCATGACTCTTCATCGGGTTATGATAGCGTCCTAATAGGCATAAGACAGACTTGAAAGAGAGACAACCTAGAAGTCGCCCTAAACATGCTTCTACGCAAAACAGTATGTATGTACAAAAATAGAGACGAGTTTGCCTCACGAATTTCAGACGTTGCCAGAATCCTCAGAATTCTTTTCGGCCATGTGTCCCTGAGTAGATCGTCAGATCCTAAAAGATGTCAAAATAGACTAAATCTTCGACTAGTCCCATTTGAAAGTTCAACTTTGAATTTGGAACAACTCGGTGGTGATGACATGGTACCTTAACCTTGAACACGGCGGTGTATAGTGACTTCACACTTCAACCTGGGTGGCGCCAGTGACACGGCATCACTACTTTTGTTGTTCCATATTTTCGGTTGAATTCTTAACCGGGCATGAGCCAAGAATGTAGTAAATTTTGATTTCTCAAAGTCTCATTGAACTAAGGACTTTGCGATTGATAACGAACATTCGACAGAATGAACGACTTCTCATTGGGTCCAATAACGTCTTAGACTGCGCAAGACAAACTCGAAAGAAGGAACCACTCTAAGCATGCTCCTATGCAAAATAATGCATGTACAGTACATGCGATAGGGAAAGCAGTAACACGTAGACAGTATATGGGGGTTAGATGCAAATAATCTTACCCTGTAGGTACCTGTCCTAGTTTGGAGAGTTCTAATGCTTTGTATATGCAAAGGCTGGTTTTGGCTTGTAACGGGTTCCTCGGACTAGAGCCAAGATATACCTCCCGCCGCCCGCGTAATCGCAGAGCAACAGTCGAACGGTAGAATGACTCATCATCGTCGAAGGTTGTTGGTCATTCGGGGTCCCCGGGCTCGGGTAAACCGTGCCGGATTGCCAAAACGATCCAACGAGGCTTATCCCACATCGATGCACATGAGAATGCTAAAAAGTTGATTAATTAAATGGAATCGCAAATTCGCAAATGTCTTTTCAAATTTGGCTCTCTTTATTGATCAATACTTAGAGGAAACTATACAAGAGAACAATCGGAAAAGTCCCAGATTGGATGGCCGGACACGAGGTCCTGTTAAATCACCAATCCTTTCTTTAGAAGCGCGAAGCTCACTATTTTGACAGACTTTTGTGGGATTGTTCTCAAGTGTATTAAATTCTAAGTATAGACCAATATTGATTCGATCCCCAGCGGAGTCGCCACTGTGGGCAATGCGATTGCCCGATCTTTCTTTCCTCCGGGAAAGGGATTCCGTTCCCCACCTTTTGGGAAGGGAAAGATGCTGCCGGTTCGCGGGAGCGCTTTTTGAAGCTGGACGACAAGCGCTCGCGGAAAATACAGAGTCGCCACTCGGGTTTGAAGGTCCGACACCCAAGGAACCATATTTCGAAGCACTTGCCGCGCTGTTTGATTTGAAAAAGTTAAGGAACCAGTCCGTCATAACCATATCTGGGTTCGGGAACCAGGTTACGAGAGGGGAAGGGTTTTATGGCACCCCTCTCGCCCAATCTGAAGATCGGTCTCTACTTAGGCATTTGCGAAAGATGTTTGTTTGCGATTCTGTTTGATTAATCAGTTTTTAGCCAATTAGGGCGGGGAAACAGTTTAATGGGGATTAAAGCTGTAACACGTTTGCAGGATGTGAATGATAGCATGGATGAGCAGTTAGTATAGGATGAGAACAGACTGCTGTGGGAGTTTAAACAAACTGGAAGGCCCCTGTTTTGGAGTGACGTGCGCAGGAAGAAACCAGCATGCGCTGAACAAGTCACTGCATGCTGCTTACTTCTGTGCGCGCAACTCTAAAACATGCGCATGCCGGTGAGCTCAAACCCACAACTCTTACTCTCAAACCATCTGGGCTCTGGAAGGACCAGTGCACACCCAGGACAAACCACGCAGTTTATATAGCAGCATAATATACAGTTTAAAGGCTAAACAGCCCCAGAAATTGACAAAACACCCCATAAACAGTGTGGGGACAAAATAATGGCCTAAGGCCGAGCTACCCGTGCAAGGCCATTCACTGGTCAGAGGCAAACTGTCGCGCGATGGATTCACTCTGTCGCGCGAGGATGCGCCTTGGCGCGCGATGGTGCGCCCTGGCGCCCTGTCGCGCGATGGAGCCAGTCTAGCGCGAGATGGTCGTGCCCTGGCGCAACCAGACCAGTGCTTGGTTTACACATTTCTGGGTTCTGGGACAGGTCCAGAATGATCCCAGGGGTACTTCAAGACAAACGATAAGCATATTGAACTACCGCTAACAATTTCTAACAAAAGAAAGCAATAAATTGGTTATTATCATGCTTGCAAAGTGATCTATACACAAAATAAAGCACAAAACAGTAGGACACCAATCCCCACGCGGTCCATTCCACGCAGTACAAGAGTGTCGCGCGAGAGAGTGGGACCATCGCGCGCTGGTTCCTACCATGACGGTTTTTGAAACCTTGCCAGCTTTAGGACCAGGACTGGTATTGATTACCAGCCTTGGCCCTGCCAGCCCCCCTCAGGGATCAGAACAGAAAACAAAGCAAAGGTAAGCTATACCTTTGATTTCGGGTTTGAAACAAATTTGAGCTTTGATGTTGAAAGTTGATTGGGGTGTTTGAGGATTGTTGAGTGTGAGAAAATGGGGAAGAACAAGCTATGTTCTTAGTAGGGACTTTTTAACCTTTCAAAAACAATGGAACCCTTTTAAAACCTTTGAATTTTGTTAACCCTTTTCAAAGGATGAACAAAGGGGGGGTATATATAGGGGATAAGGTGAATCTGGTTGGAAACAGAGGAGTTCAGCTAGTCCACGAGGTCTGGCTGAAGTAGCATTGGTGGCTAACTGCCCATCTCAGGAAAGATTGGTGGTAGGTTGGACCATCGCGCGACGGAGTGAGTCTGTCGCGCGATGGTGCGCCCTGGCGCACTGTCGCGCGATGGAGTGAAACCCTCGCGCGATGGTGCGCCCCGTCGCGGGATGGTTGCGCCCTGGCGCGAGATGATTGCGCCCTGGCGCGGACCAGCTGGGTTTTTGGTTTTTGAAGTGGCTTAGGCTAGATTAGGTTCAAGGGTTTTGCAAACACTCAAAGCTCAAACACGTTATCATTCCCAGGGTGTTCTTGATCCATTTCATCATCGGGGAATCAAAAACCGTAAGTAAACTAATCTGGAAGCCCAGATTGGGGTGTCTACAGGGGTTATAAGGGAGCAATGTTATGTGGCACCAGCTGCCAGTGACTTGATCATTTCACATCACGTGGGGTCGTTCCCCTATTCACTTTTAGCTGTTGGATGTGCATCGTAAGATTATGTGATGATGATGTTATGAATCCTCTTCTTATGAAGTTATGAGAAAGTTATGATGAGTTGTGTCATAGAATTTTATGAATGTTATTTCCATGGTAAAACGTATAATTCTGGTATTGTATCTCACACGA
The DNA here is from genome assembly GCA_014282245.1 of Rhododendron simsii. Classification (NCBI taxonomy): domain Eukaryota; kingdom Viridiplantae; phylum Streptophyta; class Magnoliopsida; order Ericales; family Ericaceae; genus Rhododendron; species Rhododendron simsii. The sequence continues at coordinate 36,815,667 of CM024957.1, read as the reverse complement.
GCTGTCGGTTTATGAAAATTAATTATTTTCTTACAGGTATTGCCAAGTAGAAATGAGAATGCTGCTGCCTGGGGGACATGTAAAGAATGTGTTTAGTCAATATTTTGAAAACTTCAAAGTTGGGAATTGACTATTCCCTGTTTGGCATAAGGTCACTTTATATTGTAAAGTTTTTTTAAATCTTTAAGATTCTGACGGTATATTTTTTTATATCAATTATGCTTCCGCGCTTTTAATTTTTTTTACAGTCTTTGCATCTCTTGGACTGAATAATGAGGCTTCGGGTGGAGGTTACATCCACTGGCCGGTCACGATAATCCTATCGTTTTGACAACTTTTGGGTTAGGATCGTGACAGATAAGGCGGCGCTGCGGTGGTTTTTGGGTCATAAGCCAATTGGTACTTTATAGACGATTCCTCACGATCAGTTCCACTGGTATCTGAAGGACAGGGTCCCAGTTTCAGAGCAGGAGGAGGAGCAGATGGCGAGAGCCTATCTGTTGTACTTGTTCGGGGCCTCGCTGTACCTCAACATGCGAGCTACAGTGCACTTGGCCTACTTGTCGGCCCTTTTCGACTTGCGCACAGCTGCCAGATACGATCGGGGAGGAGTTGCTCTGGGATCTGCTACAGCTTCATGGGAGAGTTCTCACGAAGTAAGAAGGCGATTGCTGGCTACTGGAGGGTGTGGGAGGTAAGACAACGAACTTGTAATTTCATTTTTCGAGCATTTCCCTTTTCTTTTGACTTATGACTTGTTGTATTGACACTTTGATTGCTAGAACTTACAGCTATGGGCTTACGAGGTGTTGAAGATGTACCCTCCGGAGAATTCGTGCCTGGATTTGAAGATGCTTCCCCGTGCTTTGGTATGGGGGCCGCTGTACAGGAAGAAGAAGAAGTCGAGAAGTAGCCTCCAAGCTTTCAGGGCGTACCTTGATGAGCTATTGGGCACTCAGGTAAACACATAATCTCTAACTACCAATGCCTTTGAATTGCTTCAATGATGTCGCTAACCGACTGTTTGTTGCCTGATTGTTGATTGTTTGCAGGTGGAGTGGGACCCATGGAGGACTACAGGGGTCGAGCCAGAGTACCTTGCACAGAGCAAGGTGGTAGCTGCGAGCCGCATGCTGCTTGAGTCAGCCTTTGGGTGGCAGTGGTACCTGGGCAACTGAGTGACGCGGCAATCACTTGAGTCTTCTGAGTTTGTCACGCCCGGGCCACTTCCACCTCGTGCTTCACATACAGACTAGTACACACTGGCTGAGCTACAACGCTTCACTGTCCCGACAGACTTTACTGCCCTCTTGCGGTCTGAGCGAGACTATGCTGTTTACCGGAGGCAGTACTTGGCGAGGCCACTAGGGGTTATGGAGCACATAGCCGTGGAGAGCGAGGCTAAGGAGGCTGGGGAGGAGAGGTGTAGCCAGGGCAGCAGGGCTGCTTGCTCGAGGGAGAGAAGCGGATATGCGACAGCGACGGGCCTTCCTCGACTTTCTTGGACGCTGGCTGTGCGAGATGCACAAGGAGAAGAGGCGACAGTTCAGTTTGAGCCTGCTAGGACAGAGCCAGGAGAGATTACAGGGCCGGTATGATACTCTTTCACCCTTTGCACTTTCTTTACTTCAACTTTCGCATGTATATTTGATTTGCATTCTGATTTTGACAAAACTGTAATACAGGCCCCGATGGAGTGGGTACGAGAGGCGGTGCGCCTGATGAAGGCCATGGAGAAGGAGTTTCACAGAATAGCGAGCGGAGCCTCATTGCAGCTTCATTATCCACCTCCAGCCCCAGCTCCTGCTGTGAGCCTCAGGTATAACCTCCTATTCCGCTTTTGGATAGGATCGCTTTCAATATTTCCTGCACTCAGCATTTCAATATATACAATATGCACAATTTATGCTAAATGATTTGAATGAACATGTAGGGACGTGCTAGGGCGGCTCCTAGGAGAAATAGCCTGAGGCCACCTCCGCAAAAGAAGATAGCCCCGAGTTCCTCTCGGCCAGCGGCGAGTGTGTAGAGGGGAGTACAGATCACTCCGGCCAGCGAGGAGCTCCAGTTCTGCCGAGAGCTGAGGAAGAGGCCCGCGGAGAAGAGGCCTGCTGAGGGTCGTTCTCAGAAGAAGAGAAGGGAGGAGCGAAAAGAAGAAGAGGAGGAGGACACGTCCCTCAGCAGTGGCTCTAACTCCGCAGGCGACCCTCGGTTCCGGATGGACCCGCGAGAGATGGTAGAGAGCGAGGAGGACAATGACGACGAGGACCTTTTTGGCGACCGAGGGCTATCACTGAGCCTTGGTTTACTTTGCTGTCTTTTGCTTTTGACACTTTGATACAGTAGATATTGGATTTTGGATATGGGGCCTGCGTGCCTTTTGACTTTTGGGCGAGTGTGCCTTGATACTTTTAGGTTTTGCTCGGGCCATTGAGCCGCTTGGATACCCTTCTGCATTTTACTTTTGAGAATTGATATGGAGTAGTATATAATATCTGCATTTTCTGTTTATCAATTCCCTTTTGTTGACAAGATTTGTCAAAGGAAACGAACAAACCATTCGCTAATATCGAACATGCATCAATAATAACTCTGAACTGACACGAGACACTTGCACATGCGCACAATGGACTTAGCTCAAAAAATAAGGGTGGAGAAGCCTTAGGATACGAAATATACCCCAGACACGTAGAGGATACGGGAAAATGGGCTCTCGTAGGCCAAACCCCGAAATTCTCCTAGGCGAAAGAAACTGACACTATTAAAAGACAATATAGGTGTATAATGACTTGCACAAACTATTAAAACCGGTAAAAACATCCCGGTACGAGGAAAAATACCAATAAAAAGCTGAAAATGTCGCAAAAATGGACATAAGACGCAAAAGATGACTCGATATGGTCCTGGACTGAAACCGACACCCCCGTGCAGTCACATAAGTCCTACGTAGCGTGTACGGTATGACAAAATTTGGCAAAAGCCCCTGAAACAAAATTCGACCTTCCGTATCCTTGATTTTAGCTTGAAACGGGCCATCGGGGGTCCGAAATCTTCAACAGGCGTGGCTTTTGGAATCCGACGCCTTGCTAAAGTCCCAAATGATATTTAAGACCTATAGGAACCAACAATGGACTAAATCAAGCTCCAAAACTGAAAACGACCATGTGGTGGCAGTAGCTGCGGCAAACTAGTTTCTGGTGAACCAAACTGGCGTACGCCAGGGGTTCGGCCCCGTATGCCAAGAAGTGGGGGATACGTACACGCTAGCTGTTAATTGGCGTACGCCAAGTTCCTGAGAGTCAGATCCACTTGACTGACCAACTGTCCTTTTTTCAGGGGGCAATTTGTTTTTACCCTCACACGATTTGAACACGGTTTCTGAGGCTTTAAAAGGCAGAGTCCTTGCCATTGTGTCCCCTTGGAGGCTAGTAAGTTGCCTGCATGACTCAAGTGAAATGGAAACGAATGGCCAAGGCCTATAAAGCTGGGGTGTATGCTTTGTGGCATTCACAGCTCCATTTGCTCCCCTTTTCTCCAGTACAAGCTTATATTTTCCATGGATAACCCCCTTCCCACTTTGCTTAAGCCTTGGTTGGTGCAATTTTTGAGTGTTGACTGGCTCAATTTCTAGTATCATGGCCTTGCTTCGTTCCGCTTTCTTCGACAAGTACCGCTTCGCCCAGCGCTTTTGTGGGCTGCCCTCAGATTCTGGGACCCTGACGTCCATGTCTTCCGCTTTGGAGATGACGAGATGTGCCCGACCATTGAGGAGTTCCAGGCATACCTCCGCACCTACTCATCTCCGACACTCGTCGTTCCTCCCTATCAAGTGAGCATGCCTAAGTTGCTGGCCAACTCGCTCAACATTTCTCGGGGTTTGGCGAACACGATCCTAGAGGGTGGCCAGGTGAACATTCTGCGGCTGATCGAAATGTACAGTTCGGACGGCGATTTGGATAACGATGAAATTCAAGCGCGTCGGCGTTTTGCCCTAGTCATCTGTCTTCTTGCCGCCTATCTGCTTATTCCTGCCGATGGTCATGTCAACCCCTTGCTTGTGAGCATGGCTGCTCAAATGGGGGCACGAAGGAACGTGATCCCTTTGGTCTTGGCTGAGACAGTCTTAGGTTTGGATCTAGTGAGCACGGACCAGTCGGCCGTCTTTAGCGGGAAGCCGCTCTTGCTTCAAGTAAACTCACTCAGCTCACCTTTTTTCGATTTTCGCACCTTCTCTTTTTACCTCGACACTCGGCTTAGGCTGCTTCCTACCTTCGTACTTGTCTTTTCGCTCAGGCTTTATCTAACTTCTTACTTGTCTTTTCGCTCATGTAGCTGTAGTTGTCAGACAAACTGAATTTACTGCACCCACCGGCGGCGGGCTGGAATTTGTTCCCGAGAAGGATTCACCAGAGGGAGATGAGGTACCCTGACTTGGACATGGAAGGCTGGTATGAGTTCATGCAGCAGATGTAGCCTGAAGAAATTGCTTGGAGGTGCCCTTGGTTGGACCTTCCAGACATGGCTATCCATTCTGATGGCTTTGACAGGATGGTCATCACGGGACTTACTAGCTTCACCTTTTACATTCCTGGTCGCATCCTTCGCCAGTTGGGCTTTTCGCAAGAAAACATCCGTATCAGCACCGGGGGTTTCCATCTTCCTAATTTCAACGCTCAGATGCTGAATGGTTATCAGAGGCGCTGGGGCCTAAGGGTTCTCCAGGCAGAAATGCCGGATTTTTCTCCAAGGCTGAAGAACCGCTATAGACAGTGGCTAAGAGCAGATGTGCAAGCAAGGGAAAACATCGACTGACTCCAGACCACTCTGCTGTACTTAGAATAAGCTGTGAACCATTAGGCTTCTCAAGCATTTTATTTTTGTTTTTCATGCTTCACTGTTTTTAAGGCTTTTATGCTCAACTTGTTGTATTAGAAGTAGTAATTTGCAAAAAAAAGTTGAAAGATGACGGGTTTCCCCCTTCTGATTCTCCAATGCTGCCTCAGTTTGTCCTTGAGCTCTTCGACCTTTGACGAGTACCCAAAATGTCAAACCCCGGATCAATTTGATAGAATGCGACCGGGTCTCAAGGTGAGACTGCCTATGTATCCCTTTCAGAGAATCAGGTCAGAACGTAGTTCAGGCTAAGGTTCACTCGTGTGTTTTGCCTCTCCTTTTACGCTCAAACTTTTGCCTAGAATCGCCTTTTTTAAAGTTTTCGGTCTAGCGAGCTTTCGACATTTTGCCGATTTATTTTTGCCTAGACCGCCTCCTTAGGTCTTCGGTCTAGCAGGCTGCTCTGACTTTAGCTTGGAATCGCCCACCCTTGTGGTTTTCGACCCAACGAGCATCTTTCAGGGGTAGTAACGCTTGAGCTGATCCAGGTTGACCAAGGTATTGAATTCATTTCCGTCGAGATCGATGAGCTTAGCAGCACCCCCAGATAGGATGGTTTTGATGATGTACGACCTAGAGCGCTTCGGCCGGAATTTCCCACGAGGATCGAACACTGGAGCCCAGATTTCCTTTGTAACCATATCCCCTTCGACTAGACCTCTCGACTTCACTTTCTTATTGAACGCCCAGGCGATTCGACGCTAATACCCTTGAACATGATACAAAGCACGGAGCCTCCTTTCATCAAATAACATGAGCTCGACAAACCTCCCGCTCAGCCATTCAGCTTCCTCGAGGCCACTTTCAGCCATGACTCTCAGAGACGGAATCTCTAGCTCAATGGGAAGTACTGCCTCCATTCCATAGACTAGGGAGAAAGGAGTTGCGCCTGTAGAAGTGCAGATTGACGTACGGTACCCCTAGAGGGCCAAAGGTAACAACTCGTGCCAATCCTTTGCAGACTCAGCGGTTTTCTTAATAATCATTTCAACATTTTTGTTCGCAGCCTCGACAGCTCCATTCGTCTATGGCCGATAGGTTGTTGAGTGGTGAATCCTGATCCCGAATTCCTCGAAGAGTTCCAGGACCCTGCCTTTGAAGTGGCTTCCATTATCCGACACGAAAGCCTGAGGAACACCGTACCGGTAGATGATATTTTTCCGACTAAACTGCGCAACTTGAACCGTTGTCAATGTCTTGTAAGACTCGGCCTCGACCCACTTGGTGAAGTAATCGATGGCTACCAATATAAACTTGTGACCGTTTGAGGCAGAGGGTCTGATCATCCCGATAACATCAATTCCCCACACAGAGAAAGGCCAGGGCGAGGTCATGCCATACAACTCAGACGGAGGAACATGCTGCAAGTTAGCGTGAATCTGACACTTGTAGCAACGCCGCACGTAATCAATGCACTGTGACTCCATTATAGACCAGTAATAGCCTTGTCTGAGAATTTTCCTTGCAAGCATGACGCCGCTCATGTGAGGACCGCAGACTCCTTCGTGAATCCTCCATTATCCTTGTCGCTTCTGTGCCGTTCACGCACAGCTTGTGCATGTCGTAGTGGGACCTTCGATATAACTTCCCCCCACAGATGATGTACTGAGCAGCCAGTCGTTGCAGGGCGATTCGATTCTTCTTTGTGGCTTCAGCGGGAAACTCGTCGCGCTCCACAAAGTTCCAGATATCGTGGTACTAGGGTAGGCCATCATCGACATCATTAATGGCGTTGACATACTTGTAGGCGGGCAGGTCCCTTTGTTCGATCACGATTGGTCGCAAATTAACTCCCACTGGAAGTTCGATCATCGAAGTCAAAGTCGCCAAAGCATCGGCGAACTGATTCTTCAAGCGTGGAACATGGGTGAAAGTCACCTTGTTGAAGCGAGGAATCAGTTCTTCCAAATCTTGGTGATAAAGCTTCAGCTTTTCGTCACGAACCTTCCAGTCTCCATTGGCTTGAGAGACTACCAAATTCGAATCCCCAATACTTCGAGCTTCTCGACTCCTAGTGCAATCGCAGCTTCCATTCCGACAATGCAGGCCTCATACTCGGCCTGATTGTTGGTGACATCGAAATTCAGCTTGAAGGCGAGCGGAATGTGAGCACCGGCAGGTGTGATCAGCAGCACCCCAATTCCGAACCCTTTCTGATTAGCAGCCCCATCGAAATACAACGTCCACACTTCTTCAGTTATATAGTAAGCACGTCCTCGTCCGGAAAAGTGAAATCTACATCCTCTGGCCTCTCAACCGGGTGGTCTGCCAAGAATTCCGCCACAGTGCAGCCCTTCACTGACTTTCTTGTGACATGCTAGAGATCGAACTCAGCCAGCAGAAGCAACCAACGTGCTAGCTTATGGGTGAGCGCTGGCTTCTCGAATAGATATTTGATAGGGTCCATACTAGAAATCAGCTTCACCGAATAGGCTAGCATGTAGTGTCTAAGCTTTTTGGTAGCCCAAACTAGTGCCCAGCATGTCTTCTCTAAAAGGATATAGCGCTCTTCGCTGCCCACCATTTTCTTGCTTAAGTAGTAGATGGCTTTCTCGACTCTGTTTTCCCCTTCTTGCGCTAGCAAACAACCCATTGCCGTTGGAGTCACGAATAAGTATAGAATCAAAGGTTGACCTGGCCTTGGCGGCATTAGTACCAGAGGGTTCTGCAAGCACTTCTGAATGGACTCAAAAATAGCCTGGCATTTGTCTGTCCACTCGAACGGGACATTTTTCTTGAGTAGTCGGAACAATGGCTCACAAGTTGGGGTCAATTTGGCGATCAACCGGCAGATGAACTGAACTTTCCCCAGAAAGCTTCGCACTCCTTTCACAGATCGTGGAGGCTCCATTTCGAGAATCGCTTTGATCTTGGAAGGGTCCACTTCAATTCCTCTCTTGGTAATCAGAAATCCCAGCATTTTGCCTGCTGTGACCCCAAACGTGCACTTCTGCGGGTTGAGACGCACATTGTACTTGTGAAGCCTTTTGAGAAACTGCCTAAGTGAAGGCAGGCAATCCTTTTCCTCTTTCGCCTTTACAATCATGTCGTCCACATATACCTCGACTGTTTTGTGAATGAAGTCATGGAACAGGGTTGTTTGAGCTCTCTGAAAGGTGCATCCAGCATTCTTTAACCTAAATGGCATTTTTACGTAGTAGTAAGTTCCCCACTCGGTGACGAACGTTGTCTTCTCTTGATCCTCTAGAGCCATAAAAATCTGATTGTATCCCACGAATCCGTCGACAAAGGAAAGCAAGGCATGCCCCGCCGTGTTGTCCACAAGCACATCAATGTGAGGCAAGGGAAAACTATCTTTGGGGCTTGCCTTGTTCAAATCCCGAAAATCGACGCAGACTCGGATCCTCCCGTCCTTCTTGGGAACGGGCACAATGTTAGTGACCCACTTGGGATGTTCAGCAACCCTTAAGAAACCTGCATTAATCTGCTTGGTGACCTCTTCTTTGATCTTCTGAACCCAGTCCGGCCTCATTCTGCGGAGCTTCTGCTTGACGGGAATTGCCCCTGGCATTAACGGAATTCTGTGCTGCACTATCTCGGGATCGATACCAGGCATGTCCGCATGAGACCAAGCAAAAACCTCGAAATATTCTTTGAGTGCCTCGATTGTGCCAGCATGGTTTTCCGGGTATAGGTTTGAACCGATTTGCAACATACGGGGGTCACCCTCATCTTTCAGATTTATTGAAATTACTTCTTCTTTTAGAGGCTGAGCATGCCTTTCGTCTTCCCTTTCGATGAGGGAACGTAACTTAGCCGGGATGTTCCCGTCAAAGTCGACTCCTTCATCGTCGGGGTCGACACAGTTTATGTAAAAGTCAGCAAAGTAGTCAGAAGCAGGATCATTCATTTCATAAAGCCCAGAAGGGTTGCCAAGTACAGTAGACTCAAACTCGAAGTAAAAGCTATGATGTGAAGGGCCGAGAGGCACAAACTCCAACTCTGAGCTAGACTTAGACTCGACCGACCATGTGTCAGACTCAGAGGTATCATCGATGCATGTTAAACGCGGAGTAAAAATACAGTTATTAATACTACCGGTTGCCTTTATGATGAGAGAAGTTACGTCCTCGAGTGCGTCCTGAGAGTCGGGCCCGAGCATCAGCACTTCAGCCTCTTCTTCCCTGCCAACCAAACCTACTTGGGCGAATAGCATCTCCAAACTCCCCTGATCAAAATTCCGCACCCAGTCGACCTTCTCCTTGATCTCAGCCAGCTGCTGCTCCTCAGCTATTTCGTCCTCACCATCGGCCCAAGTGTCCGCAGCAAAGATCTCGAAATCGGGCAGCCAAGTGCGAGTCTTAGGATCCCAAAACGGCTCGATTTGTCCCAGATAAGCAGTGCCACCTCCCTCACGGATGAAGTAGCTGTCGGGATTACCATAAAGGGTTCGAGGTTTTCCCACGTCTTTCCTCTTTTTGGCATCCTTGGCTGGGGGAACGTATCCCAAACCAAAGCGGCCTTCGGTGAAAGGAAAGACGGGGAACCCAGCGATCCCCTGCTGGTTGATCTCGAGTCCTAGACCAGGCATGAATGACATCTTCCGCATAATTTTGAGAGCTGTTGAGCTAATGAGGAAGTCGTCGTCCATGACGATGGATAGGACTGAGCCAAATGTGTCGAAAGCGAAATCTGCAAAGTCTGAGTCCTCTTCTCTGTGCATGATTCCCAACACTGGTGTCCCATCATCCTTGAGCGGGCGGATCCCAGAGTCTCCACTGATAGTTAAAGTTCCCGTGGGAAGCCCCACATGACCTTTTGGTGCAGGGTCGAGGGTACAGCCGTAATGTCTGGCCTATGCAGCCATGGCCTACCCAGCAGCAGATTGAAAGTAGCAGGGATGTCGACTACATGGAACTCTACATCCATCTCGAAACCTCAGCATCAAGCTTAAGCATCAGGGTCCCTTCTACTGCTCGGGGTGTGTTGTCATAAGCTTTAACTGCGAGATTAGAGGGTGTAAGATCGTTCTTTGTAAACCCTAGACGATAGGCAACCCTTATAGGGCAGACATTAATGGCGGAGCCATTGTCGATCAACACGGTTGGCACCCAGTGTCCCCTACACTTGATGGTAATGTGCAGCAGGCGGCTGTGAGCGGTTCCATCAACGGGCAGATCCCTTTTAGTAAAGGTAACAGAATGCTTGGAGAGCAGTGGCAAAACTAGGGCGATCATTGCCTCGGGAGTGATGTCTGTCGGTATCTCAAAGCGGGCTAAGGCTGCGGCGAGTCTCTCACGATGCTCCTTCGACGATGATATCAGACCTCAGACAGAGACGGCAGCAGGAATCCTGTCAAGTTGCTTCTAGAGAAAGTCCTCCTTTGGCGCCCCACTTGGAACAAGTGGTGCTTTTTTTTTGAGCCGATGGGGAGGTGGATTTTTGAGCCAAAGGATTGGACGAGCTTCCAGCCGATAGGTTTGGCGGCTAAAAGATGCAGCCGCTCCTTGTGACATTTGCAACGTCCCACCAAGAAGATGTATCAAGTGAGCCCTAGAAATCCGTAGGTATCTCCTCCAGCTTGCGCTTTCCCTTGTCAGTCGATGCAACCATTGCTGTTGAGTTTGGTCCCGGAGCCACATCCCATAGCAAGTCCTCCATTCCCATTCCTTCCCAAAAGCTTGGATCCTGAGCAGCAGTTTCCTCAAATGGCAGTCCCCGATTGGTAACAAATGGCACATCCCAGAAGCCCCCGTCGACCAGAGCAGAGTTGACAGTCCATATTTCATCACCCACATTCACGTCAACCACTTTATCAACGTCCCAGAAATCGGCCGGCAGTGGACTTTTGTTAAGGTCGACAATTTCATCCACCCCCCACAGGTCATCGGGCGGCGCGTTCAAGACCATGATTGAACAGTCATCACGAGGGGGAAACTACCGGAGTGAAGGGAGGTAGTCCTTTTCCTCTTTCGCCTTTACAATCATGTCGTCCACATACACCTCGACCGTCTTGTGAATGAAGTCATGGAATAGGGTTGTCTGAGCCCTCTGAAAGGTGCATCTGGCATTCTTCAACCCAAACGGCATTTTTACATAGCAGTAAGTTCCCCATTCGGTGACGAACGTTGTCTTCTCTTGATCCTCTGGAGCCATGAAAATCTGATTGTATCCCGCAAATCCGTCGACAAAGGAGAGCAAGGCATGCCCCGCCGTGTTGTCCATAAGCACATCGATGTGAAGCAAGAGAAAACTATCTTTGGGGCTTGCCTTGTTCAAATCTCTGAAATCGACGCAGACTCGGATCCTCCCATCTTTCTTGGGAACGGGCACAATGTTAGCGACATATTTGGGGTATTCAGCCACCCTTAGAAATCCTGCATCGATCTGCTTGGTGACCTCTTCCTTGATCTTCTGAACCCAGTCCGGTCTCATTCGGCGCAGCTTTTGCTTGACGGGAATTGCTCCGGGTATTAACGGAATTCTGTGCTGTACTATCTCGGGATTGATGCTGGGTATATCCGTGTGAGACCAAGCAAAAACCTCATAGTATTCCTTGAGCGCCTCGATTGTACCAAGGTGATTTTTCGGGGACAGATTTGAACCGATTTGCATCATACAGGGGTCACCCTCATCTTTCAGATTTATTGAAATTACTTCTTCTTTTAGAGGCTGAGCATGCCTTTCGTCTTCCGTTTCGATGAGGGAACGCAACTCAGCCGAGATGTTCCCGCCGAAGTCGATTCCTTCATCGTCGGGGTCGACACAGTTTATATAAAAGTTAGCAAAGTAGTCGGAAGTAGGATCATTCATTTCATAAAGCCCGGAAGGGTTGCCAAGTACAGTAGACTCAAACTCGAAGTAAAAGCTATGACGTGGAGGGCCGAGAGGCACAAACTCCGACTCTGAGCTAGACTTAGACTTGACAAACTCTGTGTCAGATTTAGAGGTATCATCAATGCATGTTAGGCGCGGAGTAAAAATGCAGTTATTAATACTACCAGTTGCCTTGACGATGAGAGAAGTTGGGTCCTCGAGAGCATCCTGAAAGTCGGGCCCGAGCATCAGCACCTCAGCCTCTTCTCCCTTGCCAACCAAACCTACTTGGGAGAACGGCATCTCCAAGCTCCCCTGATCAAAGGTCCTCACCCAGTCGGCCTTTTCTTTGATCTCAACCAGTTGCTGCTTGAATTTCTCCTGGGCCAGCTGCTCTTTAGTTACTTCACCCTCATCATCAGCCCAAGTGTCTGCAGCAAAGATCTCGAAGCCCGGCAGCCAAGTGCTAGTCTTAGGGTCCCAAAACGGCTCGATTTGTCCCAAATAAGCAGTGCCACCTCCCTCACGGATGAAGTAGCTATCGGGATTACCATAAAGGGTTCGAAGCTTTCCCACGTCTTTCCTTTTTTTGGCATCCTTGGCTGGGGGAACGTATCCTAAACCAAAGCGGCCTTCGGTGAAAGGAAAGACGGGGAACTCAGCGATCCCCTGCTGGTTGATCCCGAGTCCTAGACCAGGCATGTATGACATCTTCCGCATGATTTCAAGGGCAGTTGAGCTAATAAGGAAGTTGTCATCCATGACAATGGATAGGACTGAGCCAGATGTGTCAAAAGCGAACCCTCCAAAGTCTGGGTCCTCTTCTCCGTGCATGATCCCCAAAACTGGTGTCCCATCTTCCTTAAGCGGGCGGATCCCAGAGTCTCCACAAATGGTTAAAGTTCCGGTAAGAAGCCCCAGCATGACCTTTTGGTGTAGAGTTGAGGGTATAGCCATAATGTCCGGCCTGTGCAGCCATGGCCTGCCCAGCAGCAGGTTGAAAGTAGCGGGTATGTCGACCACATGGAACTCTACATCCATCTCAAAGCCTTCAGCATCAAGCTTAAGCATCAGGGTCCCCTCTACCACACGACGTGTGTTGTCGTAAGCTTTAACGACTAGATTGGAGGGTGTAAGGTCATGCTTTGTAAGCCCCAGACGGTAGGCAACCCTCATCGGGCAGACATTAATGGCGGAGCCATTGTCGATCAACACAGTCGGCACCCAGTGTCCCCTACACTTGATGGTAATGTGCAGCGGGCGGTTGTGAGTAGTCCCATCGACAGGTAGATCCCTCTCAGTGAAAGTGACAGAATGTTTGGAGAGCAGTGGCAAGACTAGGGCGATCATTGCCTCCGGAGTGATGTCTGTCGGTACCTCAAAGCCGGCCAAGGCTGTAGCGAGTCTCTCATGATACTCTTTTGACGATGATATCAGACCCCAAACAGATACGGCGGCAGGGATCCTGTCTAGTTGCTTCTGAAGAAAATCCTCCTCTGGCGCCCCACTCGGAACAAGCGGTGCATTCTTTTGAGCTGATGGAGAGGTGGGCTTTCGAGCCAAAGGATTGGACGAGCTTCCAGCCGATAGGTTTGGCGGCTAAAAGACGCGGCCACTCCTTGTGACATTTGCAACGTCCCACCAAGAAGACGTATCAAGTGAGCCCCAAAAATCCACAGGTATCTCCTCCAACTTGCGCTTCCCTTTGTCGGCCGATGCAACCGTTGCTGTTGAGTCCTGTTCCGGAGCCACATCCCACAGCAAGTCCTCCATTACGATTCCTTCCCAAAAGCTTGGATCCTGTGCGGCAGTTTCCTCAAATGGCAGTCTCGGATTGTAACAAATGGCACATCCCAGAAGCCCCCGTTGACCAGAGCAGAGTTGACAGTCCATACTTCGTTGCCCACATTCACGTCAACCACTTTATCGACGTCCCAAAAATCGGCTGGCAATGGACTTTTGTTCAGGTCGACAATCTCATCTACCTCCCACAGATCATCGGGCGGCGCATTCAAGACCATGATTGAGCAATCATCGCGGGGAGGAACTACCTGGACGCGGCATTCCTATAGGCACAATGTTGACAGTCGGGTAGCCTGTATGTACAGCCCTCAAGATGGTGTCTATTACTAGCAAGGGTGCCCCAAGTTGTCGATGCATGTCGGGGATGATTTCCCCTTCGACGTAACAATCCAAGTATTGCTTACCCAGATCCTGGTCATCGTCTGCCTTCTCCATGTTGAAATTCTGGCTCCAGGCCAACTGCATAGCATCAGGCTCTGGATCCCACACATATTCTTCCTCGGCTTCGGCCGCAGCAAGCTCAGGCTGGTAGAAGAGCATAAATAGTGACAGACCATCGAGTGAATCTTCCCTTGCTGCAATCCATTCCTCCTCCCATTGGTCCAATTGAGCTTGATCAACAACTGGTGCCTGAGGGAATCCCATGAAGTATCGTTCATTCCAATCGTTGGCCAATTCTGCTCACTCCCTTGCTTTATCTTCCATATCCCAGCCAACTGCCAACATGTTGACATCGAATTCTGCCGGAATGGTTACAATAGGCTTGGGGTGATGTGCTGGGGCTATATGGCCAGTGGGGTTGAATATAGTGGAGGTAAGGTCTATCTGGTTTATTTGCGGGTTAGAATTGTGGTTGGGCATGGAATTGGTAATGACGTTAGGCTTAGGAGGGGTTGGAAGGGTATCGTTGTCCACCAAGTCCTGAATCGCATGTCGGAGGCGATAGCAAGAGTCGGTGTAATGGCCGGGCATTTGGTGATAGGCACAGAAGGCATTCAAGTTGTGGCTCAGAGACTGGTTTTGAGGAAGAGGAGTTGGGTCCAATGGCCTGAGATGACCGGATTTGACCAACCTTCCTAGTACTTGAGACAATGGAGCCTCAAACTTAGCGAAGTTCCGAGGTTGGCTGCGGTTACGGGGTTTCTAAGGGGTTTGAACTTGGTTAATGTCGGCGATGTGGTTAGAACACTGCGTAGCACTGTTGCTGGCAGTTGTTGCATTGGCGTAGTTGTTACCGCCGAACAGCGTAGTACTGTTGCCTGTGTAAGCACGGGGCTTGGATTTTGAGGTAGAAGACGAGGTGTCACTCCGCTGCAGAACTCCAGTCTGGAGGGCTTCTTCAATAGCAAGACCAGATTTGAAGAAAGTGTCGAAATCGGCGCCCTGAACAAGTACAAGATTCTTGGTGAAGTCAGGCTGAAGATTTCGGGAGATAATGCGGATTTGGTCCTTTTCACTGGGCCAATTAGTCATGGGAGCTGCCTTGGCCCTCCACCTTTTGATGATGTCCGTAAAAGACTCCTTGGCATTCAGTTTGGTTGACTCGAGCTCCCGAGTGGTCATTTTGAGTTGGGCATTGTAGCTGTATTGGGCATTGAAAGCTGCTCCAATGTCCTCTCATATTCGGCGCTTGGCGATGTCGAGAGACAAAAACCATTGAAAAGCGGGACCAGCCAGAGTCTGTGGGAAGAGCTGAGCCATGGCCTCCTCCTCTACCCCATGTAGTTTGATAGCACCATGATAAGCTAGCAGGTGGGTTTTAGGATCCCCCGTCCCGTCGAACTTTGCGAAGTCCTGCATTTTGAACCTTTCAGGCAGCCTGGCATTTGGAAACGGGCAAAGACGGTTCATGTCCAAACCACCAGCTCCTATCCTCTTGGCTTTGGAAACTGTTTCTTCAAGTTTTGCCATCTTGGCGATCAGAGCGGCCATTTTCGGACTTGGGGGAGGGGTTTCATCTTGAGGGACCTCTTCAGCCTCAGGTTGACGGTCATTCCTTTCCTTGCCTCCACCTCTTGCAGGGAGTCGTTCCTCAATTAGAGCACGCAGATTGGCCATGGAGGTATCAGCTTGATCGGTTCTCTCCTGCATGATGGCTAGGTTGTGCTGGAGGTCTGCCAAGGTATTAGCAAAGTTCGGAGGCAGCAGTTCGGCCATATCCAGGATTTCTGTCTTGACCAACTTTGGGGTTCGGAGTGGAGATGGACTGGACGGCGGAGTTTCGTGAGGAGTGGTCGGCGGCGAATCCTCTCTTGACAGAGTGCAAGCCAGAATTTCTGTTGCGGCTGACCGAGAAATAATCCCCAAAGCAGATTCTTAAACAACCCCCGCAGACAGTCCCAAGTAGGTTTGGCTCTTGATTTCGGAGCTTCCCATAATGCAGTTAGACAGCAAAGTATAAGAGCTCAGTGACAGCCTGCAGCAATTTATTCGAAAGATTTTGGAAGAATGGAAAATGAGCATGTCAACGTCGTCGGTATCCTCCTAGACTCTAGAACTAAGGAGACCGCCCTATGTCATTCGGATGCTGCCATAGAATCCTCGGATTTTCTTTTCGATAATGTATCCTTGATTGAATCGACTGACACTAAGAGATGTCAATACAGCCTAAGCCTTTGGCTATTCTTTTCTTGAAGTCTCAAACAGAGTTTGAGCTCGGTGTAGATGGCGTGATACCGTAACCGGAGTGGCATAAGCAGCACTATGCCGGAGCCTTGATGGTGTAAGTGATTGGCACTTTTAACCTGAATGGTGTAAGTATCACGACATTCTCTCCGCTTTTCCTGGTTTGTTTGAAAACTTTGGTTTGGGTTTTTGACAAAGGCCTAGAAAGCTTGATTTCCCAAAGTGTCTTTGATTAAAGGACTTGAAAGTTTGAAAACGTGCAACATTAAGATGCATGACTCGTCATCAGTCCATAGCAGCATCCTAACGGACATAAGGCGGACTCGACAAAAGACAACCTAAAAGCCGCCCTAGCATGCTCCTACGCAGAATGGAATGAATGTATGTACAGGCATGCGATAGGGAAACTAGTAACACATTGACAGTTTATGGGGGTTAGATGCAATAAATCCTACCCTGCAGGTTCCTGTCCTAGTTTGAAAGGTTCTAGTGCTTTGTATGCATGTAGAGGCCGGTTTTGGTTTAAGGGGGTTCCTCAGACTAGAGCCGCGGTATACCTCCCACTGCAACGCGTGTAGCAGAGTAATGGTCGAATGGTATTACGACTGATCATCGTCCAAGGTTGTTGGGCGTTCGAGGACCCCGGGCTCCAGTAAACTGTGTCGGTTACCCAAAACACCTCAATGGGGCTAGCCAACATCGATGCAAATGGAGAAACGCCGAAGAATGATCGAGTGAGAGAGAAAAGCAAAATTTTGAAAATGCCTTTTTGAATTTGGCCCACTTTTTTTAATTAATACTTGGAGAAAAACTACACAAATGAACAATAGTAAAAGCCCCAGTTCGGACTGGTCGGATGCTGAGATCCTATTACGTTACCATTCCGTTCTTCAGCAGCATGGAGCGTACTGTTTTGACAGACTTTTGAAAATGGTTCATTTATGTATTAATTTCCAAATATCAATTAATGCAACTGTTCCCCTGTAGAGTCGCCACTGTGGGCACGCGCCCCTGAAAATTTTTATGGAAAATTTGGGTGCGGCCCTCTTTGAAAAAGCGCGGCGAGACGTTTCGATTCAGAGTCGCCACTCGGGTTTTAGCGGAGGAATACCCAAGGAACCGAACTCGAAAACGCTTGCTACGTTTGTTTGATTTTGAAAAAGGCGTAGACCGGTCCGTCGTCACCTTCGATATCTGAGGTTCGGGAGCCAGGTTACGAGAGGGGAAGGGTTTTATGGCACCCCTCTCGCCCAATCCGGAGATCGGTCTCTACTCAGGCATTTTTGTAAAACGTTTGCGTTTTTCTCTCATTTGATCATTTTTTAGCCAGTTAGGGCGGGGAAGCAGATAATGGGGATTAAAACTGTAACAACTTGCAGTTTATGTGACAAAATGTTTATGAATGATGACTTGCTTGAATCGATAGATGAATATAGATTGAAAACAAGCATTGAAAGTGGTTTCAATGAGATAGTGTACGCTATTTTTCAGATGTATGAACAGGCAACACACTGGCATGCATTGGCCAAGCCTCTGCACGCCATCATGACCTGCGCACGCCATCACAAAACTGGCATACACCACCCTTTTTCATTCACAGTCTTTGTTTTCAACCCTCTGGGCTCTGGAATGGACCAGTGCACACCCAGGACAAACCACACAGTTTAATAGCAACCACATTTACAGATACAAATATAAGAAATGGCTTGGAGCCATGGAAAACAGACAAGAAACCCCATAAACAGAGTGGGGAGCTAGCGAGAGGCCAGGATTGAACGGTGATGTAAGGGCCAGCCACTGACCCCAGCAAACATGCCGTACGCCACTCTTGAGAGTCCGTACGCTAGGTTTGCCTTTTGTCCAGTGTTTGGCTTTACATCATCTGGGCTCTGGAACATGGCTAGAAGTGACCCAGGGGCCTTCTAAAGCAAGAAAGAAACAGTTATTTGAAATTACAGCTAACAACTTTAGGCTACAGAAAGCTATAAGACTGGTTTTTAGCATGCTATGGAGGTGATGAATATGAAATACAGACAAAAGACAGACAAGCCATGATCCCCACGCCAATAGCGCACGTACCGCCATGGCTGGCGTATGGCTTGTGTGTACTGGCGTGCGCCACGGTTTGCCTTGCACGATTGTTTTATTTTACCATTCCAGGGCGAGGACTAGTATTGGTTACTAGCCTGGACCTTTCTGGTTCCCCTCAGGGGTCGAAAGCAGAAGGCCACACAAATGTGGTATACCTTTTTGTATTGAGGTGTGAAGATGGTTTTGAGCTTTGGTGTTGAAGATGGAGGTTGGAGGGTGACTGAATGACAGTAATGTGGGTGTGAGGTACTCCTCTACTTCTTGCTCTTTCAATGGAGATGAAAGAACAAGAGAAAGAAGAGAGGAAGAGGGCTTAGACTTCTTAACGTGGTTAACCCCTTGCAAATGAATCCAAGGGGGGTATTTATAAGAGGAGAGTGGACTGAGGAGGGGGCTAATCAGTTGGGGTTAAGGTTTTCGGTTAGGTTAGGAACGAAGCTCCCATGCATTAAATGCATGGGACTTGTTGATGGGGTGTGTAGGAGAGAGAGGGGAACATCCCAGACGAATATAATCATCAGGGGAACTGTTCCCTGTACTTGGGGAGCCGCAAAAGTCTTGAGCGCGTGACAGAAAAGCGGTGATTTAACCGGCCTTGACCAAGCGTACGCCAGCCATGGACCTGCGTGCGCCAGTCAATCTGAGTCAACGGTCGATGACCGACACGTGGCAGTTTACTGGCGCATTCCCAGTGAAAGCTGGCGTAAGCGAGTAGGGTTTTTGCTGGGGTTTATCTGGCTCTGGTTTTGGAGGGTTCGAAGGGATTTTAAAATGGGTTTGAATGAGGAAAGTCCAAAGTTCCAAAGCTCAAGACCCTCCGTCAACCTTGAAATGTTCTTGACCCGTAATCATCATTGGGGCAACAAAAGACCGTAAACATCCAATCCAGATAGTCCAGGGGAGGGTGTCTACAACCGTATTACTAAAGGTTTGGAAAACCAGAAGTTCATGAATTAGGGTACTCTCAGAATTTTAACATCAAAATGCAATGCTCAAAAGGATACGTTGAACTTGAATCTATAAGCAAAAAAGTTGACAGGGAATAAGTTGTCAATGTACCTGCTATCTTGTTCTTTGTTTCCTGTGCAAAGCCTACGACTAGTGTGTATGTCCCTTTCTGTCTTTGACCGAGTCCGTCCTTATCAGTTTATCTCTAGCTACTATTATAGTGCATTCCAACATTTTCATTTCCTTCTAGCATTCTATCTTTAGAAGCAACAATTGCATTTGTCTGCAATTTTGGGCAGTCATTCCTCATATGTACTAGTTCCTTGAAGCAATAGAACTCTCTCCTAATCTCTTTTTACATATATACCCAAGTGATACTATCCATAAGTCAGGCGGTTTGATCTGAACCTTGAAATTTCGGCTTCTCCATTTTTCCTCTTTTTTTTTTTTTTTTTTTTTTGTGATTGCTCACTTTTGTGTCTTGGTTGCACCTTTATTCCCGTTTTGATTGTAATTCAAATTCCTCTATCTAACTTTTGGACCTCCTTCCTTGCCTATTCTTGCCCTCATATTATCATCTAAGATCGAATATCTTGCATAGTTGGCACTCGGCAAGTGTAGAAAACAGTGCCTCATATAGTCATATCCCCTCCTTGTCTTAGGTTATGCAACTCCATGCTCTTACTGTCCTTACTGGATTGGAGAACGTACTTTTGGTCAATGATTTCAAGAATTGAGCCCACTTTGTTCTTGGCTCAGTTTCTAGTGTTAAGAGTCCACCATCGTTGTGCCTCAGTAACTAAATCATATGTCTACAAAGCGACTCTTCCAATTATGTTCTCCTCATAACGAGATTATGTCATTAATACCGACTCCAACCAGTCATTGGCTTTTACAGGATCAATACCCCTAACAAGGGTCAACAATTTGGGTTTCCATAAGTCCATTACTTGTTCAGCTAATTGAGATGAACTAGGAAGTGTAACAGTTAAGTGCAGAATCTAGATCTCCTACTGGGTAAAGAGGTACCAGTGATAGTAGATGCTACTTCTACACAAAGTTCAGAATTCTATCCACTTGCTTTACTAATCGTTCAAACCTCTTATGAGGTTTCATAGTAAGTATTCTTTAGTCTTAATCGGAGAGAAGAGTACAATTGCAAAACCTTAGTGTACATACTACAAGTCATTTACAAATCACCGACAAGTATAATCACTCATGCAGATAAGATACAACCTTTTTACTTGCACTTCACGTTTCTTTGTGACTTCTAGGATTATGACTAGCGTTTAAAAGGTGTTGCAGAAAAGCATAGTTCTTGCCTGACATGAACTTTCACTTGAAATGTAGCGACAATGTTAAAATCTATGGTCACGCATAACTCTCTCTTTCTATACTTCCATGATTCCTAGAATCTCGTTCTATTCTTAACGCCTAACTCCGTACCAAGGGATCATTTTCTGTGAGCTAAGTAGTAACTATATCTTTTCCTCTTTTGTTTTTGTACTCACTCTTTGAATGGTATCCTCTGCTTCAAACTTGATCTTATGTGCATTAGTATAGGAGTCTAAGGGCTTGGCTCGACTATCCGCAAAATGAAAAGGGCTCCACTCATCAACCATTGGAGCACCTGTTCTGTTTGCGTTGCTGATCTTGATTGGGTTTGCTTTTGTTCTCTGCTCAAAAATTGTATATGGCAGCTGCGTCACATCTTTCCAAATTGTTGACAGGCCGGCTGGTGTTTTTTTGGAACTTCCGCACGGCACAGTTCTGCAGTTTTTGGTTTTTATGATTACCTCTGGATTAATTTCAAAATTTACAATGTGGTATATATGCATGTAGAAATAATGATGAATACAAACCTCTTCACAGTGTGTGCAACCCATTCTTGCCGAGGTTAACCGGTTGGTATTTTGCGGGATTTTTTGGGTGTCTCTCAAACCTGCTCATGATGTTTCTCAGACAATTCTCCCATGTTCTGTTGGGTGTTTTTGTTGTGCTTTAATTGGAGTTGTGTGTCTGTCCTGTTCTCTGCTGTCGCGGTGATCAGTGCCATCTGTAGTACTTGTCTAGCTTATGAGTTGACTGTTGCATCAATTGAATCGAGCAGATTCTTGATTGCAGCATAGCTATATCTTCCCCTATACTGAACGAAGGTTTCAAAACGTGATCATACTCATGCAATCGTAAAGTCATGTTAATCCCTTTCTCTCGCACTCACGTGCGCATGAACATTTTTCATCTATTCGGTGCCCATGTCTACTATGTGGGTTTGCTCTAATGTTTAAATATCAATTTTTTGAATTGAAGCACTTAACAAATTATATGTTTTTCTTCATTCAGAGACTATGAACTGCAGAATTGTGCTTCAGACAGCACAGTGAATGTTGCCGAAGAGCTCCATTCATTCCAAAGACCTTGGTAAGCACACTATGTGTTCTTTTCCAATTTGGTTCCCTACATTATGTGTTCTTTTCCAATTTGGTTCCCTACATGACAATTTTATTACGAGGCTTTCCTAGTGTATTGATTTAAAGGCTATGCAATTCTCGCCAGATATAGATGTTTTGGAAGAACTTCTCATTGTGATTTGTTCTCTCTTAGAGCTTCTCATTAATCATTCCCCTTCCTGAAGGCTTATAGGTTTTGAGTTCTGATTGCTAACCTTTAAGGGCAATGATTTACATTGTACAAAGTGGAACTGCAGGAAGAAATCCATACATACTAAAACTGATTTCTTAAAAAACTTTGGTTGCTATGTTTAAGCTTTGGTGAATATAGGCTGCATTATAGTGAGATTTCAATTGAACTTATTCAAGGCTTTTAACAGCTATATTTTATGTCTGATAAAAGTCGTCGATTTAATCTTATAGTTTTCGGCCTTGATTTTTGGGGAGTGATAATTACAAATTTACAATCCGGTTTAAGACTCTTAGAATTTCCTTTTTTTGGCCACTCAAAAGGGGTAGTGTGAGGCTAAAAGTAGAGTCCAGATGTCTTTCCCTTAACTCGATTGCCCTTGTTATATCAGTATACATGTAGCAGTTGTATCAGCACCCTGAAACTTTTGCGCCTCTGGTCTTAAGAACAGCAGTCGAAATCCTTAAGCGAGAGCACATTTTTGACTTCTAGAACATTCTCAGTTCTCCTATTGTTGAGGGAACAAAAGGGAGGGCTGTTCCAAACATAAGAAGGTGGATTTCTCATGGCCCATGTGATAGTTGGTTATAGGCTGGCCTAGGGCTCATAACTTGAATAGTTTTCTAAATGCCCAACGGGGCTCAAAGGGAGTTTCCCACCCGTAAACTTCTGTGGTTCATGACATGTGTACTTATCTACTTCACCCAAATGAGTATGCTTGGTTACAAACTGCTCATAGGTTTCTTAACAATGTAGCTCTATACCTAACCCTCACTCATCCTTAGGAAAACCAATGGAAATGCAGTTGACCTTAGCTGCTTAGCACCTATTTGGTGCTTCATCTCACAATTAGTTCGCAAGAAGGCTTTGAGTGTCTTTTGGGAAGAATGAAACAAGAGCTTCAATTCCTAAGTGTGATCATCCTCGCAATATGACAAGGCTACTTTATGCCCGAAAATGTGTTTTTATGAAGGGTAATTTCAAGATGTTCTCTTGACTGCACACTCATGCTTTCAATATGCTAATGTAGTTAGTTATTTGCTTTTTTGTTTTCTGCTGGATTTAAGCATTGGAGTTCTTGATGCTCTACTACTTTTTGTTTTCTGGTGGATTTAGGCATGGTCTGAGCTAGCGACAAAGTGCTTGAAATTGGCTTCAGAGAATGACGAAGGGCTTGAAATTGGCTTCAAAGAATGAAGAATCCGTTGTAGCTTATGACATAACTCTGTGCTTGTGGTTCAATTAGTTTTATTTGTCCTTTTTATTGTGAAGCTTTTGTTCTGCATTTTTTATGCATTTTCAAAAATTTGATTGACGGTAGATTAATTCAATGTAGGCTTTCCGGCACGATGTTTCTATCTATGACTTTTTTGTGCAAGATGCAATATCAGTTATGCATATTTCGTAATTGCAATGTCTTTTGTTTTGGAGAAGATAACTACGGGCTGAATACATATTTTACGTGTATTTATTATTGTTTAGAGATTCGGGCATTTTTTAAATGCACCAAAAAAAAAAGAAAAGATAGCATCTTTCAATCACATTTCTAGACTGTGATGATAAGAACATTTAATCACTATTTTAGACGAAAACCGTGATCTAAAAACTAAAAAAGATCACACTTAACTATTTTCCATCTCATTTTTTAGACATAAAAGATCACACTGTTTGTTGGTGATTGTTAACTACATATAATCACGGTTTTTTAGGAAGAGTGTGATCAAAACCAGGAAAAGAACACGGAAAGGAGTTTCTATCACGGTTTTTGCTAGAAACGATCACGCCTTGTGGGTGTGATTGTTTCTAACTTTCAATCACGGTTTATAACTGTGATAAAAGAGAGTGACTTATAATCACACCCACATCTATCACGGTAGGAGGAGTGTGATAGAAGACTAACTATCACTGGTAATAACTGTGATTGTTATGCTTTATTGTAGTAGTGAGAAATCCTCCTTGAACTTCTAATAAGACATCCTTCTAATTCACATTCCAAAGCTTATAATAAACTTCTTAAATCTATCTTGGATAACAGTTGCCCCTCACATTTCGGCGCTATGCATTCTTCATAGAAAAAGAATCGTTATCATTAACGAGCAGGAGGTGATACAAATCCCCTTCTATTCAGAATAAGCTCTGAAATCGTGGCAGTCATCATCTAAAATTTAAAGTTCTATTCATTTAAGTGTTTCTTAATTGATCATGGTGGTGTAGCATCACACCCTTACACATTTCTACAGCATACAAGTGCTATCTCTAGCTATGATATTCTTTCTAGCCTTCGATATGCAAGGCTCTAAGCAATTCTCGCTGGGAGGTAATCATTTTGCTCTGGTGGATTAATTACGTATCCACCCATAACTCCATATGTCTTTTGACTGCAATCGATCAATCACACATAAAATTGTGTCAGCTGCTTGGGGATCTCTTTGAAGCAAATTAATCCTTTTTCTTTTCATTTTTGGCTTTGACGTTTTCATAAAATAAAATTCTGTTTTTGAAACCATGCTCTGATATCACTTCTGTCACGACCCTAACCCAAAAGTTGTCAAAACGATAGGATTATCGTGACCGGCCAGTGGATGTAACCTCCACCCGAGGCCTCATTATTCAGTCTAAGAAATGCAATGACTGTAAAAAAAATTAAAAGTGCGGAAGCATAATTGATATAAAAAAATATACCGTCAGAACCTTAAAGATTTAAAAAAAACTTTACAATATAAAGTGACCTTTCGTCAAACAGGGAATAGTCAATTCCCAACTTTGAAGTTTTCAAAATATTGACTAAACACATTCTTTACATGTCCCCCAGGCAGCAGCATTCTCATTTCTACTTGGCAATACCTGTAAGAAAATAATTAATTTTCATAAGCCGACAGCTCGTGTGAGATACAATACCAGAGTTATACGTTTTACCATGGAAATAACATTCATAAAATTCTATGACACAACTCATCATAACTTTCTCATAACTTCATAAGAAGAGGATTCATAACATCATCATCACATAATCTTACGATGCACATCCAACAGCTAAACGTGAATAGGGGAGCAACCCCACGTGATGTGAAATGATCAAGTCACTGGCAGCTGGTGCCACATAACATTGCTCCCTTATAACCCCTTCATTGGTCATGCTATCTTTAAAATCCGTCCCCTCGACCCGGGATACCGCTGTCTGAATGCATCAAACTTTGAGATCATAGAATCATAGTTACATTACACCGTCACCTTTATATGGTAAGGCCGGTGTTCACCGTCACCTCTGGATGGTAAGGCTGGTGTTCATAGAATCATAACAACATTACACCGTCACCTTTAGATGGCAAGGCCGGTGTTCATGGAATCATCCTTTCTTAAACAAAGCCATTCTCATAAAATCGTCATCTTGAATAAAGAGTTCATAGCATATTTCCATGGCATAAAATGAGAGGCATAAATCATGTCATCAAATCATGCTTTCTTGATAACTTGTATACATATCATAACTTTGGGCATAAAAAACACGTAACATAATTTGCTTGAAAAGCAATATAACCAAGGTATAGTATCTCACCTTTGACTTCTCAAAAGCAAAGCTAAAGACTTGATCTTTCTGGTACTTACTCCTTGAACCGACCTATTTGTCAATTACTTCATGTCATAATACAATCTTTGATGAAATCGAAATATTATAGGCCTTCTCGATCTTGAGTTGGCCGACTGGGCTTCAGAAAATGTTCAGGGTTAATATATGGATCTACCATTCTTAATAAGACTTTGTTTTTTTTTTTTTAACATGGTACAGATATACTTGTACAATCGGTAAGCTAATTAGAATTGCAATTGATTGGGGAGTTCTCATTCTTTCAATCTACTGACCCAATTTAACTCAAGGAACTGCAAATTAAACTAGTTTAGTAATTAGGTGATTTACAAACTAGTACATATATATGTCTACTGTTTCTTCCCTTTTTATACAAACACACATCCGTCCTACTCACGCACTCACGGCACATCACAGCAGCCTAACTTTTCCTTTACGGTTACCTTAAATTGAAACCGGATTGCGGCGGCAAGTCCCGAGTCCGAACTCTTTGCCAAGAAGAATAGCTTTGGTGTTTAAGTTCTTATTAAGTGGGTCGGGTGCGAATGAGTGCTAATTATCAAAATACACACCATACATATGTCTAAAATTACCTACTGAAATTAAAATATTGAAGCTAAAGGAGAAGTATGCCAAGAAGGAGTGAGAGGAAAGTCGGGCAATGAAGTTCTCCGGCGAGCGGTGGTGTCGGGGTTACGGTTTGAAAGCTACAGGTCTCTCTCCTTCTTTGTTTTGTTCTATGAGATTAATTAATCCTAATTAGGTGTGTGTGTGTGAGTGTGTGTGTGTATATATATATATATATACACAGTCCGGATCCAGTGAGGGATCCCGCACGGGCTTACCGTGGGGGACTCCATTTTCCCGACCAAATTGCCACGATCCGAGCCGCTCAAAGTGATCAAAACGTGATTTTAAGGGTACTCGCGAGGAATCAGCAAAAAAAATGACCGGGAAGGGCTTGATCTGAACAGTTTTCATTGAACGGTTCAGTAAAAAACTGCCCTGATCAAGCCCTTCCCGGTAATTTTTTTTGCCGATTGCTCGCGGGTACCCTTAAAATCACGTTCTGAACACATTGAGCGGCTCGGATCATCAAAATCTGCTCGGGAAATGGGAGGTCCGCACAGTAGACTGGTAAGGGATCCCTCACTGGATCCGGACTGTATATATATATATATATATATATATATATATATATATATATAACGGTGAGTTGAAGGATGAAACAAGAGAATAACACCTGTGATTTCCCTCGCACCAAATCACGACACGTAGCGTTGCACACCGTACGCGTTCAAATTTCAGTCTCTGAAAAATATGAAAAATTAGACATAGACTAATTAAAATACGTAGATCATTATGGTACTGTTTGATTACTAAAGAAAATAGTAAACTTTTAAAATTATACCGTGCTATCCTCGTGTCCTAAAAACGTAGACTGAAAATATCCCTTTGACCTTGATCATTTTTCTTTAGTCTATAAATTGGGTTTAGTAACCTAATTAAAGTCTCGTAAGTACATTTTTAGATACCGGGCTTCACATAATCATTGTGAATCCTCGAGTCAAAAGGGATAGGCTCTCCCCCTACCCTCAGGCCAGTTAGAGCTGCGAAGTCCGCCGGAGTCACAGTCATCTCCCCGATCGGAAGGTGGAAGGCATTGGAGGTATCCCACCACCTCTCAGCCAACGCCGTAAGCAAGGCATGGTCACTATTCGTCGCTGCCAACGTGAGGATAAATGGCCTGAATCCTACAGCATCAACCAAAGCACTGACCCGCTCGGGCAGCCCCCTGTACAGCTCAAGCGAACTAGCAGGACCGCCGTGCCCTCGTGTACTAGCTACTCCTCTCTGCACATGACAAAAGCAAAAATGGACAAGAACTCAACAGCATGCATAGTAAAGTAAGCAATCGAATCAAGAAAAAGTTCATAAGTCGAATGCAATCAAATCAAGCTTCAAAGTGTCTTGAACGTTCCGTGGTTGATTCAAGGTTTTCAACTGTTGTGGGGTCGAATCAGGTTATTAGTCGATTTTCCTATTCAATTGGGTCTCTTCTCAAAGGAGAATTGTTCAATCGAGTTAAGCAAATATGGTATTTTATTAATCTTCTGGCCGTATTCAAGTTATACAGTGTCAACAAGTCGAAGCGATCTATGGTAAATTCAAGTTCATTGTCACGCGGTTCTTATCAGAATTTTAAGCAATCTACAGTCAAATTCAGTCACTTCTCTAAAATTTTGTCGAATCAAGCTCTAGGGTGCAAGTGTTACCATGTCATCAGGGTTCATGCACAGCAAGATACATGCAGATACAATAACGAAGAATTGAAAGCTAAAAGCAAGTTCGAAGGAATACCTGGGCCCAGTCTACAGACAAGTGTCTCTCGGGGTCTCTAAGAACAAGCTCCGCATCGTAGTCATCTCGGCGAGGGATGTAGCTCTCAAACCTAGACGGTATGAACAAATGTGGCTCCGGAGGAACATAGGCCCCTGCCACGAACGCCGCGCGAGGTGCGGCCCGTATAGCCTCCGCCAGCGTGACCGCTCGCTCACGAGCTAGGCCACCCTCCTCCTGGGCCTGCTCGGCTACCTCTGCCTCCTGTACATAGGCCTCCTCCTCCACTCTAGCCCCTTCGGCCTCGGCTCTCAGGCACTCCTCCTCCTGGGCCTGTGCTACCTGTCTCTGCCTCTCCTCTTAGGCTGCTATCACCGCTGCAACTACCCCCGGATTCTCTTGGAGCAAGCGGCCAAGTTCTTCCTCTGTCACGAACTCCGCAAAGTCTCCGCGTGTAATGGGTACATGCGCCGAGGACCCTACCACTGGCCTGAACTCAACCGGCTCTGTGGGTATCTCCCCAGAGGCCTCCTCCGCAACCTCCGGATCCTTACCCTTTGCCGGATCTCTCGGCGGAGTCTCGGGCTCATTATCACCAACACCACCGCCGCTGCCACCACCGACAGCCCCAGTCAAACTCATGCCCGTCACCGCTAAACCCTCTACCTCACTCCGAGAATCCAACCATCGAATCTGCAGACCCATTGGACCAGCAGAAGATGGCGTACGCTCAGTCGTTCCTGGCATACGCCGCCCGTCGCCGCCACCAGCCTCTGCTGCATGGCCATCGCCGCCGTTTGTGCTACCTGAAACCACTGCACTGGTACCCGAAACAACCTCCTCCACTGACCGATCGTCGATTCGTGACCCCGGAGTCTCGATTTCAACCCATGGTTGTCTTTCCTCTTCTCCACCGCCGCCATTGCCGCCACCTTCACTGCGCTCGGCCATGGATTCACTGATTCGAGCGAATAATGGTAGTGAAGGAGGGTTTGAGGGAGGAGATTGAGAGTTTGAGAGATTTTGGAGGAGTTTGGGAGTTTTCAATCGACTGAGAGCAGTTTTCTGCATTGTCTCAGAAGTTTATATGACATGGGGTCGTTCTGGGCCGGATCTGGACCGGGCCAAGGAAGATTCCTGGCGTACGCTAGGGCTGTTACACCGTACGCCACTATGGTTTGGGCCTGTGGCCCAAACCTCACTTCAATCAAAATTATCTCCCAAAATTAAAACTCAAGTGGCCCAAAGATTACTGATATCCATGGTGGGCCAATCCCCAATCAGAGGTCCCTCCAATTTCAAATCAACGGCGATCCATCCGCCCAATTTCAAAATCAACGGCGATCCATCAGTCCAATTTCAAGATCAAGGGCGATCCATCCGCTCAATTTCAAATCAACGGCGATCCATCCGCCCAATTTCAAATCAACGGCGATCCCTCCGCCCAATTTCAAATCAGTGGCGATCCGTCCGCCCAATTTCAAATCAGCGGCGATCCCTCAGCCCAATTTCAAATCAGCAGCGATCCATCAGCCCAATTTCAAATCAACGGCGATCCATCCGCCCAAGTCCGCCCAATTTCAAATCAACGGCGATCCACCCGTCCAATTTCAAATCAACGGCGATCCATCTGCTCAATTTCAAATCAGCGGCGATCCGTCCGCTCAATTTTAAATCAACGGCGATCCATCCGCCCAATTTCAAATCAACGGCGATCCATCCGCTCAAGTTCAAATCAACGGCGATCTGTCAGCCCAATTTTATCTTCTTTCCCCAACAGAGTCAATACTCTTGTAGAGGATTATTCCCCAGCGGAGTTCGCCTTCTACGGTAGTCCGCGCTGCCCGTCCAATACAATCAAGCAGCGGTCCATCCATCTATTAAGTCTCCAGCAACAGCAATCTTTCTCAAATGATCTGCTTGGCTGAGCTCAACCGACCAGGTTCTTTAAAGTTCATGTCTTCTTTGACCTATTTTTAGCTCTGGATAGCTTAGAGGGGGTGTCTAGAAAACCTTTGACGTTACTTGTACCCAGTCACTAGTACCCCAAGTGCCATCAAAGGGGGGCTACTGTAGACACCCTGCCTTGGACTATCTGGATTAGTTTATTTACGGTCTTTTGTTGCCCCAATGATGATTAAGGGTTGAGAACATTTCAAGGTCAATGAAGGGTCTTGAGCTTTGAGCTTTGAACTTTGGACTTGCCTCCTTCAAACCCATTTCAAAATCCCTACAAACCCTCCAAAGCCAGAGCCAGTTAAACCCCAGCAAAACCATACCAGCTTACGCCAGTGTCCTACTGGCGTGTGCCAGTAAACTGCCACGTGTTGGTCATCGACCGTTGACTCAGTTTGACTGGCGCACGCAAGTCAAAATATGGCGCACGCTGGTCAAGGCCAGTCAAATCAACGCTTTTCTGTCACATGCTCGGGACTTTGTAACCGCCCCAGTATGGCGAAGAGCCCCCTGATGATTGTTTTCTGCAGGGGATGTCCCCCTTTCACTCCTACATGCCCCATCACCTAGTCCCATGCATTAAATGCATGGGAGGCTCTCTCCTTAACCCAACTAGCCCTAACCCAACTAATTAAGGCCTTTGCTCAGTCCCTCTCTCCTCTATAAATACCCTTATTGCATTCATTTGCAAGGAGTTAACCACATTCAAGTCTCCCAACCTCTTTCCCTCCTCTCTTGCTCTCTATCTCTCCTCCTGCATTGAAGGTGAAAGAGAAAGAAGAGAGGTCCATCTCCCTACACCCCGTTGACATTCAGTCACCACTCAACCCCCATCTTCAACCTCAAGGCTCAAAACCACCTTCAAACTTCAACATAGAAAGGTATACCACCTTTGCGTGGCCTTCTGTTTTTGATCCCTGAGAGGAACCAGAAAGTTCCAGGCTAGTAACCAATACTAGTCCTGGCCTTAAACTGATCAAATAAAACAATCGCGTAAGACACAACATGGCGCACGCCAGCACCTACAAGCTGTACGCCAGTCATGGCAATACGTGCATTACTGGCGTGGGGATCATGGATCGTCTGTTTCTTGCTTATTTCATGTTCATCATCCTTACAGCATGCCAATAACCACTTTTATGGCTTTCTGTATCCTAAAGTTGTTAGCTGTAATTTTCAATATCTGCTTCTTCTTTTTGCTCTAGAAGGCCCTAGGGTCATTTCTGGTCATGTTCCAGAGCCCAGGCATTGCAAAGCCAAACACTGGACAAAAGGTATGAGTGGCGTACGGCCTCCCAAGAGTAGCGTACGGCACTTATGCTAGGGTTCAGTGGCTGGCCCTTGCATCATAGTTCAATCCTAGCCTCTCGTTATCTCCCCACTCTGTTTATGTGGTTTTCTGTCCTTTTTCAGGGCTTCTAGCCATTTTATCTTTCTATAATCTGTTCATATGCTACTGTTAAATTGTGTGGTTTGTCCTAGGTGTGCGCTGGTCCATTCCAGAGCCCAGAGGGTTGCAAACAAAGACTGTGAGTGTAAAGGAGTGGTGTACGCCAGTTTGTTGGTGGCCTGCGCAGGTCATGGTGGCATGTAGAGGCCTGGCCAATGCATGCTAGTGTGTTGCCTGCTCACACATCTGAGAAACAGCGTACCCCATCTCATTGAAACTGCTCTCAGTGCTTGTTCTCAATCTATGTACATTTATCGATTCAAATAAACCATCATCCATAAACATTTTGTCACATAACTGCAAACTGTTACAGTCTTAATCCCCATTAACTGCTCCCCCGCCCTAACTGGCTAAAAATGATCAAATGAGAGAAAAATGCAAATGTTTTTACAAAATGCTTGAGTAGAGACCGATCTCCGGATTGGGCGAGAGGGGTGCCATAAAACCCTTCCCCTCTCGTAACCTGGCTCCCGAACCTCAGATATCGAATGTGACGATGGTCCAGTCTACAAGCTTTTTTGCAAAAATCAAACAAACGTAGCAGAACGTTTTCGAGTTCGGTTCCTTGGGTATTTCTCCGCTAAAACCCGAGTGGCGACTCTGAATCGAAGTGTCTCGCCGCGCTCTTCAAAGAGGGCCGCACCCAAATTTTTCATAAATAAAAAATTTTCAGGGGCGCGTGCCCACACATGTATTCTTCCTACTTTGAAACACTTATATATTCACTTATGAGGAATACTTCTGAAAAATCACTAAATTTTTACTTCCACTCTCATAAAAGAACTATCCCTTTGAATAATCATTAAATTTTTACTTCTATTCGCATAAAAGAACTAACATTCTGCAATATTCCAAAATGGAATAATTGTCCAATAATTAAGAACGGAGGGAGTATTTTTCGCTTCGCTTTTTCTTTCCTACATGTCTATCCATTTTTTTTTTTGTCAGGCGATATGTATCACCGGTGGTTAATGGGGGGTGTTAGGATTAGCACAGGGTCCAGAGGCTATCTAGCCTTGGCCCCCAAAGGGTCTGTTCCCTGTAGGACTCGAACCCAAGACCTTTAACAAAGGAGAGAGAGTCACTTACCAACTGTATTAAGTAGTAGTTGTCAACCAATTTTATTTAAAGACGTCTTTTATTAGAAAGAGATAGGCCATTAGGAGACTGAGGGAGTAAACTACACTTGGGATATGAATGATGAAACCTCACTCAGTAGGAAAAATGCGCCCCGCAATCTTTACATCAGATTTCCGAAATCCGGCCCGAAATTCTATCGGGATACAAGAATACACGAGACTGGTAATTCCTTTCGCTCTTTGTTCCCTTGAGTTTCGAATCTCGCTATCGTGAAACCCTGATCGTTATCGACATCTAATTAAGAGAATCTTGTTATCGGGATATCCGAAGGTGCCCAGAATCTATATCCTAGGGTAACTTATGAAAGTGCCTAAAACCCTAAACTTTATGCAAGTTCCTAAACTACTAAAACTCTATAATCAGAAAGTGCACCCTAAAATTCAACAAAAGTGTCTAAACCTTGGGGTACCATACTCTAGGGTAATCTACCATATCCTAGGTTACCCTCTCTCCTATAATTAAAAAGTGCGTTCTAAAATTTTATGAAAGTACTCAAACCCTAGGATATCCTACCATACTCTAGTGTACCCAGACTTGTGAACTTGTGGACTTATGAAGTTCACATAATAGATCTAAAATTAATTTTCTATTTATTTATAATTTATGGGATAATCCTTGTAATGTAAGGGCGGATTTATTCTAATTACTTCTTGTTGCTCCCTTTGGATAGGATACGACATTTCATCTCCGGCAGTCTTCTGAATTATTTTAATTTTCTATTTCGCATTGGACAAAGAAAGAATTGGCATGACAATTTGGCAAATTCCAAATTTTAGAACTAAAGAAATTAGGAGAAATATAGACATGAGCGGCGACACTGATGGTAGATTAGTGGGTTGGGTAAGTTATTAGTAGGTTGGGTTCTTAATGGATCATTGATCCATTTAGACCCAATTAGTTATGAGTCCAATTACCCATACACAATCTAACCCATTTATTTGAAATCAAATCCGACCTGCCCATTAATCCGGCCAATTACATGTATAGTAAAATTTAAAATGACTAAAATGCCTATATAGACTAAAATGACCATATTACCCTTGTACATTTTAATGACCAAATTACCCTTGTATACTAAAATTATCATAATACCCCTATATACTAAAATGACCAAATTACCCCTGTAAACAAAAATTATTGAACCTTAACGATATTTGATATCATACCAGTATCAATACGCTCCATACTAGTAGAAGTCGGTACGATATTGAGAACTTGATCCCATTCATTTTAGGATTTAGGATTTGGATTTAGATTTGTAGGTAATAGTGTGAAAATAAATAAAGTAATGATTTAAAAATAGTGATGGAGAGAAAAAATGAAAGCAATTATTAAAAAAAATAAAATAATAATTAAAATTCAAAATTCAAAACCCTTAAAGAAACGAACACGGTGTTAGATTCCTACCTAATGATGACCACTACTACTTGGGAATGCAATTCTGTCACCCACTGTCGTCCGTCGTCGTCATCGCAGTCGACGTCCCCAGACCTCCAATTTCCCGCCCCCACAACTACCCCTTCAAACTCACTCACAATTACGCTTTCAAACTCTACTAACCCCTCCCTTGAAGAAAAACTCCAATTACACCATCATCAATTCATCATCTCTCCTCTCTCCTCTCTCAAACCAATTACGCCATAAAATTTCAGTGCCGAGCGGGTATCACGTGGTGCCCGCTCGATGAAAAAAATTTCAGTGCAGTGTATCTAGGCCGTCCATTTCGGTTTTGGACGGCTCGGATTTGGAAAGAGAAAAAGGAGAGAGAAAGAGGAGAGAGAGTGGTGGGGTGAGAGGAGAGAAAGTGGTTTAATCTAAGCCATCCAACACACTTTTGAATGGCTCAGATGTGGGTGCTTGGCACCATGTCAGTCAGGTGATGTGGTACCCACCTGGCACCCAAAAATTTCTCGAGATCGAGAGGGGCTAATTTCAATTTATGTTGCCAGCTGGATTAAAAACTAAACAATTGGTCGCCTAACTAATCAAGAAATGTAATTGAACTAAACAGTACTGAGTTTACTAAAAGTCTAAAAATACTAACAAGTGTTATACTCAGTGAGGTTTGCTTACAATTGAAGCCTCACCACCACCATCTTGCTACCGATACCATCGCAGCACCAGCTCCGACAACAATTCGCCTCTATCACCACCCCCAACCTTGAAAGGCTTTACTAGCTGTAATTGATACGATTCCGTATGTGTAAAAATAAAAAAACCTCATGGCATGGGTTGAACATGCAGATCAGAAAAGTATTCGGTGGTAATGTGCTCACGCACAATTATTTGATGGTTTCACCAGGATGGCCTTACAAAATCTCAAATCATAGACTAGCTAGCTGCTGGTTTCTTATTAATATCACATTTTCGTCATGCCGACATAATTATTGACATGGTTTGGTTATTCCTCGCTCTTGTTCGATTATTTATTATCGTGGAATCAATACACTAGCTAGTCGCATGACAAAGTAATACTTCAATGTTGACGCGATTTTTAAGTTTCTTTGTATTCATTTTATGGCCGGTAGGATTTATTCTTGATGGATTATTCTGCAATCTCCCTGATGTCCCATACCATATATGCACGTTACAGTTTCTTTTAAAGGTAAACCCCCCCGTCTATGGTTGCCGCATTTTGCACTAAACTGTTTGAAATATGTCTTCAGTGAACTGTTTAAAATCTAAAACTTGCAGCTTAGCCCTTGGCTACTTGTGCTTTATGCAATCGGTTTTTATTTGAGTTTGCCGACCTGATCCTGCAGTAATCTAATTGTAGCAACTACAGTTCTAGCCCTTCTGAAATCAAGGTCTACACAGAATGCTTAACGGAATCATCATTTGTGTAGTTTGTAGGTGTTTTAGTCACAATATACAATACTTATAAGTTATAGGTGTTTGGTATCAGAGCCAGAAATAAATTACTGAGGCACGTCTCTCACTTAAATGTGCCAGAAATAATCGGTCTTCTTGAATTGGAAAATGGCGACATCTCTCCTTCGATAATTGGAACACTAAAAGCACTTTGAGGCACGTTACTGAGGGGTTGTTTGATAAAACTGAAAGCTGAAAGTTGAAAAATTAAGTACTGAAAACTGAATGCTAAAATTTTTAAGCTGAAAAAGCTGTTTGATAAATATATTAAGTACTAAATTAAAAAAATGATGAATTAATTTTGTTCCAATTCTCTCTTAATTTACTAACAGTCACAATACACTTCTGGTAATGGTGGAGGAGTGGTGGAGGTGGTGGTGGTGAAGTAGTGGTGGTGGTGATGGTGGTGGTAGTAGTGGTGGTGGAGTGCTTGTAGTGGTGGAGTGGTACGTGGGAGTGGTGGTGGTGGTGTAGTGATGGTAGTTGTGGTGAGTAGTGGTGGCGGTGAAGTCATGGTGATGGTTGTGATGATGGTGGTGCAGTGGTGGCCGGAGGTGGTGAAGTGGTGGTGGTGGTGGTGGTGGTGGAAGTAGTGGTGTAGTGGTGGTAGGAGCGGCGGTGGTGGTGTAGTGATGGTAGTGGTGGTGGTGGTGGTGTTGGTGGAGTGGTGGTGGTGGTGGAGTGGTGGAGCTGGTGGTGGTGATATGGTGGTGGTGGTAATGGAGGAAGTGGTGGTGGTAGAGTGATGGTGGTGGTGGTGGAGTGGTGGATCTGGTGGTGGTGATGTGGTGGTGGTGGTAGTGGAGGAAGTGGTGGTGGAGCTGGTGGTGGTGATGTGGTGGTGGTGGTGGTGGTGGTGGTGGAGGAGTAGTGGAGGTGGTAGTGGAGTGGTGGTAATGGTGGTGGTAGTGGAGTGGTGGTGGTGGTATGATGATTGAATGTAAGTATACAAAAATTCAGCCACAATTAAGTAACTCAAAGCTACTTAATTTTTTTCAACTTTTTGGCCTATATTTTAAGTGGTACTTAATTTGTTAAGCAATGTGAAATATAGTTATCAAACCTACTGAATCACTTATTACTTAATTGATTCAGTTTTAAGTGCTGAATTTAGATTATCAAACAAACCCTGAGTCCATCACTTTCCTAAAAACATTGTTTTCCCTACTAGACAGGCATAACAACAAAATGTCAATTTGCCTACAAAATCTAGGAAGATAGTGTGTAGAGAGATAACAATCCAATATGAAATTTTCCGTGTAAGAAATGCCTTTACAAATCGCTTATTTATTGATATATAGGCCCCTTATGTGACGTTATGTCTTAGTAGACACACATTAGGAATGATCATGTTTTTTTAACACTCATTAGGAATGAACACATTATACTCTCATGCACATGGACATGGTTTAATTCTCATAAGTAGTCATCCTTCTCCCCAAATTAAATCCCCTAGGATAGAGTAAATTAGATTTAACGAATAACAAAAACAAATTAAGAAGCATCATGCCTCTTCGTAGGCACCATTTTGTGAAGAGTCATTCCTCTAGTAGACATTAATTTAATTAGGAAGGATCATGCCTCCTGCAGGCACTCTAATGTTTCACATTCCCTTCTAAGAGTATACATAATAGTCTAACCAAAATTGGATAACCAAAAAAAGGTATTGCTGTTTTATTTGCTATGCTTTTTCAGAAGTTGCAATTTCAAACTGGGTAGTGTTAGTTTAGAACCCTTTCAAATAAGTACTTATTTTTTGAATTAAAAGTGATATATTATGAAAGAATGATCTGTTTCGTAAAGAGAAGAATAAGTTGAGCAACACAGGACCACCTCAACCAGCTTCCCTCAATCATGAAATCACAAACCTCCTCCAAATGGAGAGAGAGAGAGAGACAGGGAGAGAGCTCTGTTTCGAGTTATGATTTGAGGTCCTTGATTGAGGTTTCTTGTAGTGCCTGTCCACGAACTTCGAATGCAGATCCTCTAATGCAACCCTCTCATATGATGCAAAATGGGACTCAATAAAGATCCAAGTTATTCATGTTATGGGTCTCAATGTGATCCTCACCGGCTTATTGACATTTTTGGTCCCCAAACTATTACTCGCATTCCGTTTTAGTCCCCAACCTACCAATTGCGCGAAATTGGTTCCTAATGTTTCAATTTTGTATTTAAAAGGTCCCTACCGTTAACTCCGTACTTTCTTTCCGTCAAAATGATTGAAAAAATTACAAATATTACCCGTAAGATTTATAACTGCATATCAGTTAAGCCCTTACCATATTTCTATGAAGTTTATTCAAATCTTTTTCATATTTGTTCGTTTTGCGTCATTTTTTTTGGATTATTAATTCGTCTCGACCAGAGGAATCAAAAAACTAAAAATTTTTATGGAAAGTAAATTTTTTTGAATAAATTATGACAATAATCTAAAAAAATTTGTCCGTTCTGGTCACTACTAACCTCCACTGCTTGTAAGTCACTTACTGCCGCAATTTCCCACTGCCTTTTCGACTTCAACCCGTTCCATAGCCACCAATTTAAGCCACCACCTCATAGAATCCATAACTGTTGAAGTTTGACTCCCCCATTATCACTTACGTTCTGGCCCCCTCTCCCTCATTCATTGCTCTATCTTTATGCATATATGGGTCATTTACCTTATTTTTCCTATGGTATATACATAGATATATATATAAAAGGAGTTAAAAAGTAAATAAACATACATACGCAGATAAAAAAGAATGTACATATATTAAGGCCTGTTTTCGAGAAATTAAAAAGCTGGATTACTTTTTGATCTTTATTCAATTTTTTTTTTTCATTTTTGGTTTTGCATCTATTTTTCGTGGATTATTGGTTTGTATCGACGAGAGGAATCTAGAAAGTAAAAATTAAGATAATTTTCTTTAAAAAGTTCATAAAAACCAACCAATATTTATTCCAAAAAAATTGTTTGGTTAATAAATTTTTAAACCTAAACCCCTAACCCTAAATCCTAGGGTTGTGCTTAAGGGTTTTGGGTTTAAAAACTTACTAACCAAACTTAAAAACTTATTATTGGTTTATTTTTAATGAACTTTTTTTTAAAGAAAAGAATCTTAATTTTCTACATTTTAAATTCCTCTTGTTGAGACAAACCAATAATCCACAAAAAAATAGATGCAAAATTAAAACTAAACATTTTTTGAATAAAGACGAAAAAGTAATCCATCTTTTTGATTTCTCAAAAACAGGTCTTAATATATGTGGGTTCTATGAGGTGGTGACTTGAATGGGTGCCTATGGTGGGTTAAAGTGGCAAAGGCGGTGGGTGATTGTGGTGGTAAGTGACTTACGAGCGGCGGTGGCCAGAACGGACAATTTTTTGGATTATTATCGTAATTTATTCAAAAAAAATTTACTTTCGATAATAATTTTTACTTTTTGGATTCCTCTCGTCGAGATGAATCAATAATTCCAAAAAAAAAATTGACGCAAAACAAACAAATGCAAAAAATATTTGAATAAACTTTATAGAAATATAGTTGGGGCTTAACTGATACACAGTTATAAATCTTAAGGGTGATATTTGTAATTTTTCCAATCATTTTGACGGGGAGAGGCTACAGCGTTAACAGCGGGGACCTTTTAAACACAAAATTAAAACATTGGGGACCAATTTCGCGCAATTGATAGGTTGGGGACTAAAACGAAACACGAGTAATACTTTGGGAACCAAAAATGTCAATAAGCCAATCATCACCCATACGATAAATTAGATTGATGGCACACTGATATCTTCCTGAACAAAATAGTACAATTGTCACAAAAGAAATGAATGGTCAAACTTTCTCTTATGGCCAATACGATCCTTCACAAAATTTGCTTCTTTTTTGTCACATTGGGTATGATATGGTTAGTGTATATAATCACATAAAAATGGTACATGGTCCTGTCTAAGAGACATGCAATACCACATTGTTAAGTTTACTAATTAGCTTTCCGAACAAGGTCATGATTTTTTTCCTGTTTATAACTTGGGCTGTTTGGGTCACTATAAAACCCTCACTAATTCTGGAAGAACCAACTACGGCCGTCCCCTAGCTAGTGGGGGACTTAATTAAAGTCAAACAAGCTCATGACACCTAAAGTAAGGTTCATAATTCCTCCTTTTTGGGTAAACAAGTTAGATTCATAATTCACAAAAATGTTAACTGGTCTTATGTGTTCCCTTCATTGCATGTTTAAGAATTTCAAGGATTTCATCAGCAAAAGGGCTCTAGGCTTGGCTTTCCGTAACTATACTAAAAATATTCCGAACTCTAACACTATCCAGTTTCAAATTGCAAGTTCTGAAAAAACAAATTGCAAGTTCTGAAAAACCAACAAATAAAACAACATTAAGCATGTATAAACAAACTGCTTTAACACGCTGGTTCTTAGATCAACTCTCTCTAGATATATCCAATGAACATTTATGCTAGATATGCAACAAACGGGAAAATACTGTAACATAAACGGGAGGTTTTCTTTTACTATTTTTTTGATCGGCGAGGTTTTCCTTTACTTGAGGTGATTAACTTCAATCATCATCCTTACGCGTCTTCATTATTGATTTCTTCAAGCACCACTACAAGAGCAACTATGAAAGCGTAGTCCACATTCAGAAACACAGTCACCGCAAAATTATCTTTTCCAAGCACAAGACCTTGGACACTGAGTGTCTTATGCATCCGCATTAAACAAAACCCATCAAGAAAACTTTTTCGAACATATGCCAAATGAATGATATATCAACTACTTTAGGCTCATTGAAAAACATGGATTGAGAATTTATGCAAATGATTTAGGTGTTAGAAATATGTAAACCCAATTTGGGTATTTCCTTGTTTTATTTTTTGGGGGCTTACATGTAATATCTTTATACTTTTGTACTTAGTATGTAATAAGTGAAGTGTGTGTCTAAAAGAAAAAGAAAAAAAACGTAACAGAGAGAGGCAGAGAAAAGAGAGAAAAAGAGAGAAAAGAAAAGGGCTTTGTGTGCTTGTGTGTGCTGTGTTTGAAGGTGATAGAAAAAGCTTTGTAAAGCTTGAATCACGTGAATGAAATCAGCATTTTAGTGCCCAGATAAGTCTTGCTGCTCCTGAATTTTTCTGCTCTGTTTTTGTTGCCGGAAAATTGTTTGTTTCAAGCTTGATAGTGTGCTGAAAATCTGCTGTGTTTCTGCTGCATTTCTGCTCAGTTTGTGGCTGTTTTGTGGTGATATTTGTGTGTGCATTTGGGCCCTTATTTCCCCCAACAAATCTGGTATCAGAGCTTAGGGCTTGTTGCTTGAAATTAGGGCTTTTATTGGTGCATTTGTGCTTGATCTGTGATGGCTGCCATGAATACTTTCCTCCAGCCCCAAATTCCTAGATTG
Source organism: Rhododendron simsii (assembly GCA_014282245.1). Classification (NCBI taxonomy): domain Eukaryota; kingdom Viridiplantae; phylum Streptophyta; class Magnoliopsida; order Ericales; family Ericaceae; genus Rhododendron; species Rhododendron simsii. The sequence continues at coordinate 36,775,143 of CM024957.1, read as the reverse complement.
GGGAAAGATAATTATAAGAATTGGAGTATACAAATGAAGGTGTTGTTGGGTTATCAAGATTTGTGGGATCTTGTCGAAAATGGGTTTGAACAACCCGCTTCGAAGGAGGATGAAGAGAGATTAACGGAAGGTCAAAAGGTTTTACTCAAGCAAATGAGAAATAAAGATAAGAAAGCCTTGTTTCAAATCTATCAAGCTATTGATGAGTCTAGCTTTGAGAAAATCTCCTCCGCCACCACGTCTAAAGAAGCTTGGGATATCCTCCGTAATGCAAATAGAGGCATTGACAAAACTATAAGGATGAGACTTCAAGTTTTGAGGGGTGAATTTGAATCTTTGCAAATGAAGGATAATGAGACCATTGCGGAGTATTTTACTAGAACTATGGTGATTGTGAATCAAATTAGAAGGTATGGTGGCAACCTTGATAATGTATGTGTGGTAGAGAAAATCTTACGATCTCTAAATGGTAAATTTGAGTATGTGGTTCCCGCCGTTGAAGAGTCAAAGGATACTACCACCATGACGATTGATCAATTGATGGCAACACTTGAAGTTCACGAGCAAAGGTTGAACAAGAAGGCTTCAAGCTCTCTTGAGCAAGCACTTCAATCGAAACTTTCTTTCAAGGATGCAAAGGAGGATCAAGGGGGGACCTCTTATAGTGCAAGAGGAAGAGGAAGAGGCTATGATGGTCGTGGTAGAGGCTATGATGGCCGTGGTCGAGGCTATGGAAATCGTGGAAGAGGCTTTGAAAGCCATGGAAGAGGTTATGCGAATAGAGGTAGAGGTGGAAGAAACACTAGTGGAGGTGGAAGAGGCCAAAGTTCATATGCTCCTAGAGGAAGAGGAAGAGCTAGAGGAGGTGGCGACTACAACCATTCTTATAATCGGAATGGTTATGACAAGAGGAATGTTGAATGTTATAATTGTCACAAATTTGGGCACTATAGCTATGAGTGTAGAGCAAAGTCAAGTAATGAAGTTGGTGAGCAAGCTAACTATGTGGAGAAAAAATACAAAGAATTTGGGCCTACTTTGTTGCTAGCTTACAATGGGTCCAATGGAGATCAAAGTGATGTATGGTTTCTTAATACCGGGGCAAGCAATCATATGTGTGGCAAGAAGAGCATGTTTATTGAACTCGATGAGGCGATGCAAGGCCATGTGACATTTGGCGACCACTCCAAAGTTTCGGTGCAAGGCAAAGGTAAGATTCTAATCAAACTCAAGAATGGTAATCATGATTTTATTTCCGATGTTTATTATGTTCCGGATATGAAAAATAATATCTTGAGTTTGGGCCAACTTTTGGAGAAGGGATATGATATTTGCATGAAGAATCTTTACCTTACTATTAAAGATGCTTGTGGAAATTTGATTGCTCATGTGAAAATGTCAAAGAATAGAATGTTTTCTTTAAATATTCAACATGATGCTATGAAATGTTTTAATGCTATTGTCAAGGATAAGGCTTGGTTGTGGCACTTGAGGTTTGGACATCTTAATTTTGGTGGTTTGAAGCTTTTGTCAACTAAAGATATGGTGAGAGGCTTACCTTTTATTGATCATCCTAATGAAGTTTGTGAAGGGTGCATTCTTGGCAAACACCATCGATTGAGCTTTCCTAAAGAAGCAAGATGGAGAGCATCAAAGCCTTTGGAGCTTGTGCACACCGATGTATGTGGTCCTTTGAAGCCTATGACAAATGGCAAGAATAGGTACTTCCTCACTTTTATTGATGATTTTAGCCGGAAGACTTGGGTGTATTTTCTAAAGAGGAAGTCGGAGGTGTTTGATAAATTCAAGGAGTTTAAAACTCTTGTTGAGAAGCCAAGTGGCCACTACATCAAGATGTTGAGATCCGATCATGGCGGTGAATATACTTCCGATGCTTTTGAGAATTTTTGCAAAGACCATGGTATTGTGCACCAAGTGACTCCATCCTACACGCCACAATTGAATGGAGTTGCCGAAAGGAAAAATAGAACAATCTTGGATATGGCTAGAAGCATGTTGAAAGGAAAGCGCTTGCCTAGAGAATTTTGGGCCGAAGCCGTTGCATGTGCCATTTATCTCTTGAACCGTTGCCCAACTAAAAGTGTTCGCTTCAAGACACCGGAAGAGGCATGGAGCTCATTCAAGCCAAGTGTTTCTCATCTTAGAGTGTTTGGGTGCATTGCCTATGCAAAGATTCCGGAAGCTAGGAGAACAAAGCTTGATGACAAAGGTGAGAAATGTATTTTTCTTGGCTACGGTGATAGAACAATGGGCTATAAATTATACAACCCTCTTACCAAAAAGGTGATCATGAGTAGAGATGTGATATTTGAAGAAGAAGAAATGTGGGATTGGAAGGAAAAAGAAGCCATCAATGATGTTGAACTTGTTCTTGAAGAAGAGATGGAAGTGACAAATGAAGTTGAAAGAGAGCCACAATCTCCTCCACATGGATCCCCCTCATCTTGTAGAAGTGATTCTTCCTCACCATCATCATCGTCAACGGAGGCTAGTTCAAGTGAAAGGCCAAGGAAAACAAGAAACTTGCAAGAAATTTATGAAGAAATTGATATGGAGGAAGACAACTTAAATTTGTTTTGTTTCTTTATGGATATGGATTGTGATCCTATTTCCTTTGAAGAAGCCATTCAAGACAAGAAATGGAAGAAAGCCATGGATGAAGAAATCAATGCAATTGAGAAGAATGGTACATGGGCGCTCACAAGTCTACCACAAGGCCACAAAGCAATTGGTGTGAAATGGGTGTATAAGACAAAGAGAAATGCAAGCGGTGAAGTTCAAAGATATAAGGCTAGATTGGTTGCTAAAGGCTACAAGCAAAGAACCGGAATTGATTATGGTGAAGTGTTTGCTCCCATTGCCCGAATGGAGACTATTAGATTGATGATTTCTTTGGCCGCCCAACATAAATGGAAGATTTATCAACTTGATGTGAAATCAGCGTTTTTAAATGGCTTCCTTGAAGAAGAGATTTATGTGGAACAACCCTTGGGGTATGTCAAAGTTGGGCAAGAAGGCAAAGTGTATAAGTTGAAAAAAGCTCTTTATGGGCTTAAACAAGCACCACGTGCTTGGAATGCTAGAATTGATAAATACTTTGTGGAGAATGGCTTTGAAAAGTGTCCTTATGAGCATGCATTGTACATGAAGGTGGATGCCAATGGAAATTTTTTGCTTGTGTGCCTTTATGTTGATGATTTGATCTTTACCGAGAATGCTCCAACCATGTTCAAAGAGTTCAAGAAGAGTATGATTCGGGAGTTTGAGATGACCGATATTGGCTTGATGTCTCACTTTCTTGGCTTTGAAGTTGAGCAAAAGGAAGATGGAATTTTCATTTGTCAAAGTGGCTATGCAAAGGACGTGCTTAAAAGATTTGGAGTAGAATCTTGTAATCCGGTGAACACTCCCGTGGAAAGTGGAATAGAGCTTCGAAAGAGCACTAATGGTGGCAATGTTGATCCAACTTATTTTAAAAGTCTAGTTGGAAGTCTCCGGTATCTCACTTGCACAAGGCCGGACATACTTTATGGTGTTGGGTTGGTTAGTAGATATATGGAAGCACCGGACCAATCATATCTCAATGCGGCAAAGAGAATCCTTCGTTACATCAAAGGTACAATCAATGACGGCTTGTTTTATTCTTGTGTTGATGATTTTAAACTTGTTGGATATTCCGATAGTGATTGGGGACGAGATTTAGATGAAAGGAAAAGTACTTCGGACTTTGCTTTCTTTATGGCAAATGCGGTTTTTACTTGGTCTTCTAAGAAGCAACCCATTGTTACTTTGTCTACTTGTGAAGCGGAGTATGTGGCCGCCAACTCCGCCGTTTGCCATGCTATTTGGTTGCGAAATTTGTTGGAGAACTTGGGATTTCCACAAGAAAGTCCCACGGAGGTACATGTTGATAACCGATCGGCAATCGCCTTGGCAAAGAATCCGGTATTCCATGAAAGGAGCAAGCATATTGACACTCGTTTTCACTTCATCCGGGAGCACGTGAAGCAAAAGGAAGTGGAGCTAGTTTATTGCAAGTCCTATGATCAAGTTGCCAATATTTTCACGAAGCCTTTGAAGCATGACGTGTTTGGAAGATTGAAGTTGATGCTTGGCATGAAGACTTTCGGAAATTGGGTTTAAGGGGGGATGTTAGAAATATGTAAACCCAATTTGGGTATTTCCTTGTTTTATTTTTTGGGGGCTTACATGTAATATCTTTATACTTTTGTACTTAGTATGTAATAAGTGAAGTGTGTGTCTAAAAGAAAAAGAAAAAAAACGTAACAGAGAGAGGCAGAGAAAAGAGCGAAAAAGAGAGAAAAGAAAAGGGCTTTGTGTGCTTGTGTGTGCTGTGTTTGAAGGTGATAGAAAAAGCTTTGTAAAGCTTGAATCACGTGAATGAAATCAGCATTTTAGTGCCCAGATAAGTCTTGCTGCTCCTGAATTTTTTTGCTCTGTTTCTGTTGCCGGAAAATTGTTTGTTTCAAGCTTGATAGTTTGCTGAAAATCTGCTGTGTTTCTGCTGCATTTCTGCTCAGTTTGTGGCTGTTTTGTGGTGATATTTGTGTGTGCATTTGGGCCCTTATTTCCCCCAACATTAGGTGCATATAGCTCATTGCAGATATAAAATTTGTTAGGGATACGGCCCACAACTACACAGAAAATTGTACAAACAATATCAAGCAAACACGTGACATTAATGGCTCACACTAGTTTTTTATTATGTAACAAATGGATAAGAAAGTACAAAAACACATCGACTGCTGCATAAAGCAAATTGATTTCTGCAAGGGACCAACTTTGAGGGACCAAGGGATTTTATATCCTAAGTTCCACATCAACAATTACCATAATATTGTTACCTAGCTAGATCAAACCCGTCATATTACATGAATAAGCAAACCAAACCAAACCAAATCAAGCTTCACAAAGCCTCCAAAATTGAACTCAAACGGGGATTTATTTATATGGGTTTGATTTGACTCAAACGGGGATTTATTTATATGGGTTTGATTTGTTTAATTACCTGGGCAATGATGGTTGAAGTATCTCTGAGATATACGGTGCATGTTCTTTCAAACCAACTGCCTTTAAACTTGAAATCACAAAAATCTTCTTTTGTGTTTGCTGCCAAAAACACGTCTTACTTTCTCTTGCATTGGAACAAAGAAGACTTCTTAACACTGAAGAGCAAATCTTTTCTGTCTTTGCTCGCTCCCCTGTACACTCGCCACCTCCTGTGTTCAGTCAGTATCTGGAAAGTGCCATTTCGTTACTTATAGCATCAACCACAACGACTAGCTAGCTCAGTGGAAGACCAGAGGGTGAAAAAATGAGAAAAGAAAACGAGTTCGATCTTTCGCTTATTTCGATTTTCGATGACTGAAAGTCTGAAAGAGATCAGAAATGGTGGAAGAGATGGAAAGAAAAAAACTTTGTTAGTCCATTTTGTTTATTTCTAATTTTCATCGCTCAGATTTCTCATCAAGTTCAGAGGCTACAATTAATGTCGAGAGCAAATGAGGCCTTTTGTGAATATACAGAGGTTAGTGAATCCCACAATGCAGCGGCGGCTCCAGAATTTAGTTCAGTGGTGACAATAACATAAAGATTTTTTTTTGTACAAAGTTCTATATAAAATGAGCATTTTTATTATGATTGAAAATGAATTGTGCTGTTCATGAACAATTCAATGCCGACAATATGAAAAGGTATGAAAGAAAAATCAAATTATACGTAAAAAAAAAAAAATACGAAACTTTAGTGCATTTTTCGAGTCAAGAGGGTTCGTTTGAACCCTTCAAACAGTGGTGCCGCCGATGTTCAATTGGATAACCTCTCTACTGAGCACAATAATTCGGAGGGCTCTGGACCGTGGTTTCCTCGAATTCAATTGCAATGTGGCTATGGTGGTAGTGACTCCAAGGCCAAGATCGCGGTTGTCATTAGAGATTGGAAGGGTGCTTCAGTGCAAGGGTCTGTTGGTTCAGTGTACGCCTCTTCGCCGCTTCAAGGAGAGCTGTATGATATTCGCCTCGCGTGTGGGATGGCGGTGGACTTGGGCCTAAACCGAGTGGTTATCGAGTCGGATTGTCAGCTTGCTATCAAACTCAGCGTATCAACTTTGCTTGGATCCGGAGAACAGGCAATGGTGTTGCCCATGTGGTGGCTTCTGGTCCCAACTAATTTTATTCTTTTGGCTTTAGATAGAGATTTCCCTTCTCTGTTTTGTTGCCCTTTCTGGGCAAGTTTTTGTGATAAAAATAAAAATAAAAAATCCACTTCGGTGAGATTTGGCGAGAAACCACGGTCCTTCTTAATTTTCTCTTGCTTTCTTACCATCCCAAGGGCAATCTAAAGCTAATTGTCACTTTGCAAATCCCTTGTCTTGTTAATCTTAGAATTTAGCTCTGTAATTACTATTTGGTTTGTATGCAATTTTTTTTCGTTTCTCAAAAATTTCCTCCTTGACAAATTAAGCTTGCTTCCGACCCAGATATCCGGACGTAAATCCGAACGAAAATATGTGTGGAGATATTTGATGGACATTAATCTCACATGATGCACATAAGACTCATGGGTATATCAGACGGTTGCGGTTATATCTGTATCCACTACAAAAAAAAAATTGCCTATGCCGGTGTTTGAAAAATGCCAGTAAAGGCCCGAAAGACCCCGGGAAAAGTTTTAGCGGCATTTTTGCAAACGCCAGGGACGCCAATGTCGGCTTAGGTTTCTGGAGTTTAAAAAGCATCGGCAAAGATCGTTGGTGGCGTTTTTTGAAAAACACCAGAATTGATTCATGAGTAAAAATCGCCTTTTTGGCGACGTTTTTCCAAAAACTCCAGGAAAAGTCACCTCTGCCGGCCGCTAAAAAATGTCAGCAAAACCATTTTTTCTTGTAGTGGTTCCGACCTAAGTCCGGACAACTAAGTCCAAAGCAAAGTTTTAAATATCGGTTGCACAATGCATAACAGTATGCAGCATCTAAAGGGGCCACATGCAGTGGTCACGTAGCGGCCGATACTTTATAAAATCCATGGTCAAAAGCATATTCCTAAAACAAAATGGTTCCAAATTCGTCTTACCTTACGTTGGAGAGTGAGGATGGGGTTTCCAGCAGTGTTGAGCAAGGTGCGGCGATGACGGAGGCTGAAACAGTTGCCTTTGATCTTGAAAATGATGTTGCCATTGATGTCGGTGACGATGCCGAAGTTGAGGATCCGTTTCCTCACGATTGTTAGATCGATGGAGTAAGGAGCGCAGAACTGTGGGCTTATGATTGCCGCTGGGTTACCTAACGACGGACTGTACGTACCTTGACCGTAGCATTGATTTCAGATAGGAGTGGGATTTTTGTTGGGATGATCACAGGACGGGGTTTTTGTTGTTGGGTTTAATGGAATTAGTTGGCTGAAGAAGTAAATGTGTTTTTGGATTGAGTTGGTGGCCGGCTGTGCATTAAAGGAGCAATTGTGGCAATTGGGTTCTAGACTCTTCTTTGGTCAGTTGAAGAGTTTTTGTGTTAGCCACTCTCTTGTGTATATAAAATGGGCCTTGTGCCGTGAAGAAGAGAGTGGAGGAGAGAGACTGAGCAGAGAGGAGAGGAAGTCTGGGAGCCCCTTCGGGGGTCTCCCCCCACCGTGAGATTGTGTGTGTGAGAGAAAGAATAGATGAGAGGGAAAATAGAGATGTTGGGGAAGAGTGAAAAACATTATGTGAGTCATGGTGTTAGGAGATATAGAGAGTTTTTCATCTCACATTGTAATCGTCTATTTTTCCATATAGTGAAATATCTCTCCCGTGGATGTACCTGAATTTAGAAAATCACATATTTTGATTGTGTGTGTTCTCTCGCTGTGTGATTTGTTTTTGTTTGTTGCGCTTCCATTGCGGATGGGATTGCCGGGCATAATCCCAACATTTGTTCCATTGAGAGCGTTAATATAGACAGACATGATTAAACAGTTATGGCGGGGCATTTTGCAACACCTTTGTTAAGTAGTTTACCAAGCAAATAAGTACGGATTTTTTCTCCTGACTCCGGTGTCCGGACCAATGCTTAAGCATACCTCAACCAAGTTTTGCGGAACTGATCCCGCTAGTTACTGTGGGCTACCCGTTTGGAAGGCTTCTGGATGGCCTATAAAAATAGAAGTGTTGAATTAAAAAATTGAAGAGTCGCTACTCAGATTTGAGGTTTGCCACCCCAAAAACCATTTTGATTGAAAACCAGAGATTCGTTAAGGGTTCGGAAGCCATATTACGAGTGGGGAAGGATTTTACGGCACCCCTCTCGCCCGACACGATGTCAGTCTCTACTCAAAATTTGTGGAATTTATTAAAAATATTTTGTTTCATTATGCAGCTAGCACGTATCGCAAATATATCAAATAAAGGGTGCATGCATGTGCCAGTGTACAAAGTGAAAGATGACAGAAAATCAACTACTACCATTGGAACCACTCCTGTGCGCTTAGGAGCTCTGCTGAGCCACCCTGCAAACCTTGGTTAAAACAGATGCAATATGATTCTTAAAATAGAAACATATAACTACTAATATTCATCAGTGCTAAGCAAAGAGTTTTAACAGCTAAGAACTGGTCTTAACCATTCAAACCTTGCTTCCTTGCAACTGTAAATAAATCTAACTAACAGAATACAACAATGGGATGATATAGCACGAATATTAGCAAAAAACAAAGCTGATAGTACTAAGATCACTCCTAAGCGCTCAGGACAGGTCTTGAGCACTCAGGAGCACCACTCTGCTCCTGCAAATCAGAACTTAGCATTTTTAACAGTAAACAAAATATTCAAACACAATCATATGGATTAAAACAGTATTTATACAAGTTTGCTTAACATCAGACTCAAACAATCAAGAACAGGTCTTAAATGTCCAAGTATCACTTCCTTGCAAACAGAAAATAAACTTAATTGGGCTCTGGAGGGACCAGTGTACTCCCAGTATCTACTGAAATACAGGAAATGCAATAGTTTGTGACAAAACAGGATTTTGGAAATAGTAGCACTCTTGAGTGCTCAGGAATGGTCCCGAGCGCTCGGTAGTGAACACAATGTCCAGAAAATATTTTGTTTCTTTGTATTCCTCTTGCTCTTGTTGTTAAACTAAGATCAAATAAGCTCATAACCAGTATGAAGAACTGGTGTGGGCCCTTGATTCCCGTCATATGTTCGAAAAAAAATAGATTTTAAGTATAAAGTGAGCCTTTATACCTTTGCTTGATGTGAACTTGACTTTTTGGACTGATTTGTCTGCTTGGAAATGGATTGAAACCAGTAAAAGAAGATGAGATCTAGGATTCTATTCTTCTTTAGGATTTTTGCTTGATTTTCCTTGAGAATTAGAAATTTCCCTTAGCAAATGAGAATTGTTTTGAAAAGAGTTTGAGAGGGTTTGGAGACAGAGTTTTGGTAGCAAAAGGGGAAGAGAGAGACTAACTTTTTTTCGTCCTCATTGGAGGAAAAACATGTTTGACTCTTGAAAATGAAAAGGAAAATGTTTTTTTTTTTTTTTTTTTGGGGGGGGGGGGGGGGGGGGGGGGGGGGGGTGTGGGTTCGGAAATGGGATGATTATATTCTTGCTGACTCAGGCAAGCCTCTGGCACATGCAGGTTTGAACTGCAGGTTTGAAAGTCTGAAAAAAAACGTGGTCAAAAGGTCAAGCTCATCATCCAATGGCCTGTCAGTACTCTCGATTGCTCAAGAGTGCCTGCCCAATTTCAAAGGGGCGCCACGGACACTTCCGAACTCGGATTTGGATGTTTTTCAAAGCGTTGGAAAGCTAGTTAAGTCCACTTTCTAACGCAGTTGGTTTCATTCAAGTATTCTTTATATGCTGAAATGTGTGACAATTTTACCCTCAAGGTATCGAGAAAAATGCGTTTTAGTTTCGAAAAAGACCAAGAAGCATCATTCAAGCCTTAGCCAAGTCGCATTTTGATTCTGTTTCATCATCAGAGAGCTACGAGGGCACAAATTAAGGATAATTAATAGGTCTAAATTTGGGTGTCTACGGTTACTAACAAGAAGCCCGATTAAAGTTAAACCAAGCTCCTGATGGTACCGAACGGATGGCACTAGAGTAAGATCCATAATTCACATCAACGTTAATTGCCCTTTTGAGTTCCCTTCGGTTTGCCATGCTCAAGAATTCGAAGGCGTTCAACTTTTTTAAGTAATTTAATCTTAATTTTACAGCTAGCTTGTTAACATGTTTATTTGCTCATCCTAGAGAATCTGAAACTATAATATTAAATTTGCATCTACATCCATCACAAATGCATCTAAATAAGTGTTTAGCTTGCACGATTCTGCTATTGTCCCATTGCTCGTCAAATTGCTAATTTTGCAGAATAAGGCTCCATCACTTGCACGATTCTTGTGGTTATGCTCAAAGATGGATCTGGGCAACTTATATGAATCGATTGCTTCAAGTTGGGAATTGCACAACTTGTGTATTCATATTTATTTTGAATGTGGTTTTAAAATGCTTGGGAGGTTCTTTATCTAACTTCAAATAGCAGGTTAGTGCATAACCTTTGTGTGGAAAACTATTTTGACAACCAAACAATAGAAAATAAAAGTTTAAAGTTTGTTTTTTGAAAAAATATTTTACATGGAAAATATTTTATATTGTAAAACATTTTACATTAAAACAAACGGAGCCTAAAATAAAAAAATATATATAGGAATGTGATGATGTGTCCCAAATGTCAATGGTCCCATCACTGGTCGAGACCAAATGCAGACGTCAAGACGAACTTGGCATATCTGTTTGAGATTGATCATTCATATACTCCTACAAGTGAAAGAAGCAATTAGCCAAACCTAAACAATTCTAAAATGACACACAACCTTCCATCATGCATTAACAAAAAGATATGCAACGCCATTGAGTTCCTGCGTTCCCGCCTCCATCTCAGAATCCTAGACCATCGTACGCTAGAAGTACATTGGTTGGACTTTATCAAAATTGATTTACTTTCTCCATTCCAAAATGTTTGTCCGGTCCGCCAAACGAGAACTCAAAATTAATGCATTTCTTTCAAGAAAAAATTTAATTTTTTCATAAATTTAAAAAACTCATCGATATCTAGTGAATTATTGAAAAAAATTGGAGTTTTTCTTATAAAAATTGTATTATTTTTACGTTACCATTTTGTAGACCGGACAAACATTATGGGATGGAGGGAGTACTAATTAGCTTGCCAAACAAGCTAATGATTATTTTATCGGTTCTACTAATGTTTGCCCAATAGGGGTGGGTTAAAAATGAGTTTTCTCATTGATCGATACATGATGTAACGTCCTTGTTCCTACTTTTCTAACTACAAACCTTGCAAAGCATTCAGACCCTATTCAATCGGTTTGAGTTTTGAAGAAAGTTTATAAGTAATGAGTGGAAAGAAATGAATAGAAAAATTTATAGGTAACCGTGCACAAGATTTTGAATACCCAAAATTTTGAACCACAAATGTGCGGGGGCCTCAAGTTCACATGCGCAAAGCCACGTGAAAACTCTGATAAAAATAATTTTTTAGGCTGTGGATTTTACCACTCCTTTTTTTGTTAACGCTACTCTCCTGCAAGTTTATTGCAGAGGAGTGACGTTAACAAAAAATGAAGTGGCAAAATCATTTCCCTTTTTTTAAGACAGCAAAGATCATCCCATTAATTATATACTTCAAATCAAAACAAATTACAACTAGAACAAATGATCATCCCTTTTATGGAAAATCAAAACAAATTACGACTAGCTAGAGCCAAAGCAAAGTACAACTGAAACAATAACAACAAAAAAAACAAAACAAAAAACAAAAAAAAAACAAGAGAGAAGGCCAAATATATTAAAACAGTATAAGAAATACTTATTATTACAAACACGAGGGGGGGGGGGGGGGGGGGGGGGGGGGGTGTGGGTGGCTATGGCCTGAGGTGATGGTGCTTCAATCCGATACAACAAAAAAGAAAAAAAAAAAAAACAAAAAGGCCAAATATATTACGAACACGAGGAGGGGGGGTGGCTATGGCCTGTGGTGATGGTGCCGGCCTTCATCATGGATCTCTTCAAGCATCATATCTTTTCAAGCACCACCACAAGTGCAACTATGAACGCACAGTCCACGGCCGGATAGTCCTCGTTCGGATGCACAGTTATTATGTCTTTTTTATTTCCGTAATTCCTGTGCATCTGCAAAAACCAAAACACATCAAGAAAAATCCCTATCAGACATGTGGATACTGAATAATTCAAATACTTACAAGACATATATCCTAGGTTTTACGTCGAAAATCTCCGGATAATAGCCCGCTAAGTGGCAAACCAACTCAAATCAGAGCCTTTACAAATTAAACCAAACAAAATTGACAATTTGTGAACTCAAACCGCAATTTATTTAGCTGGGTTTTATCTGATTGGTTACCTGGGCAATCATCCTTGGAGGATTTCCGTGCATCGGAGATATGGTTAATGACTGGTCAACCCATTCGCCTTGAATCTTGAAATCACACACTTTGCTTTTAGCCAAGAACACATCATGTGTCGATTCCACAACACTGAAGAGCAATTTATTTAGCTGGGTTTTATCTCCCCTGAATACTTGCCACCTCGCAGTCGATGTCTGAAAATTTCCATTTCATTACTACATAATTAATCAATCAACTAGGTCAAACCCATTTGGAAAAAATTATCAATCACAACGACTTGCTGAGTGGAAGACCATAACAGCCATTTGGGTGATGAGGAAGAGTAGGAAAAAATAGTGAATCAAAAACTATTTTAATTATCATCACTTTGGCGAGATTTGGCGAGAAACCGTCCTCCTTTTTCTCCTCTTCGTTTGATACCATCCCAAGGTCCCGAAGAAAGGGCTCCTGGCCACTTCAAATTTCAAGGGCAATCAAAAACTAATTTCCATTTTGCAAATCCCTGACTTTGTACGGGGCGGCTCTGGGATTTCGGTTCAACATTGAAAACCATAAAATAAAAAAAATTACAATGCAAAACTCTATCTTAAATAAAGTTTTTATTTGATTAAAAATAATTTGAGCATGATTTATCTTGTTTTGTTGTCACATAAGATCTACTTACTCACAAATTTAAGTATATTCTCACTTACATTGACACAGTGCTGATAATATATACCAACGAGAAATCAAACAATACTGAGAAAACTACAAAAAAAAATTATATATTAGTGCATTTTTTGAACACCTCAAGTAATCGACTTCCTTGTGCTTTTCTCTTTTTACAATGGTAGATGATTAGTTGAACCCTTCAAGACATCAACTGCCTTGTGCTTTTCTCATTTCACAATAGATAGATAATTAATTTGGCTTTATCCAAGATATTTGTAATGAAGTACATTATATAAGTGCTGCTGGATAATTATTAATATATCTTCTTAATTTTTTACCAAACTATACTGAGAAAACTACAAAATATATATATATATAGTGCATTTTTTGAACACCTCAAGTAATCGACTGCCTTGTGCTTTTCATGTTTTACAATAGTTAGATGATTAATTTGGTGTTGTCCAAGATATTTGTAATGAAATATGTTATGTAAGTGCCACTGGACAATTATTAATATATCTTCTCAATTTTTTACCAAACAAAAGTACTAGTAAAGCCGTTCATGACCGTGTCACAATAATGATTTAGGTATTTTGAGAAAATTTTCATTTTCCTCGCAAATTGAGAAAGCATCGCTACTAACATAGATATTCAAACACTCATCTAAAACAAATGCCTTGAGACATAAAATGAACATGATGGACGTGAAACCCACACACATCGAACGGATGCGACCACATCCTTGTCCCAATATGTGTCCTAACATCCGTGTGCATGGGAAAAATTTTTGGAAAACAAAATATATGGGTCAAAAAACCCACCTCATGTTTGAGAGTGACCAAGGGCTTTCTGGCGGCGTTGAGGAAGATGTGAGGATCGTTGAAGGTGAAATTGAACATGACCTTGCCGTTGACGTTGGTGGCGGTGAAGCCACCGTTGTTTTTGGTTAGGTCTACTCGTTGACGAGCAAAGAACTCTGAGCCGATGATTTCCTCTGGGTTAACTGAACTTGTGTTGCTTGATTGTGCCATTGATTTCAGATACTCAGGATTTTGTTCCATTGAGCGTGTTAATATATAGAGAAACTTATGGTAGTAGTTCTTTGCTACCATTGTCATCGTTGTCAAATACAAAGTCATTGTCACATGATTTTTTTTTTTGTTTCCGATAACTCAGGTGTCTTGGCTAGTTTACCCGCACATCAACTAATCTTGGTCTTGGGAGGTCCAATCCCATCGCCCACTAGCAGGGAGCCAATTAAAGCCGGAGCAGAACTCTGTACGAACGGACCCTACTTTTCAACACTTATATTTACTTATGAGGGAGTCTATTGGAAGTTCAATCAAATTTCTACTTCGGATCAAAAAATAATAATAATTCAAATTTCTACTTCTGCATCAAGAAAAGAACAAATAACATTTTTGCAATACTCCAAAATGAAATAATAGACTAACAATTAAGAGCGGAGAGAGTATTTTCCACTATGTTTTTTTCCTCCTTCAAGTCTATCCAATTTTATTTGAAGACTTCTTTTTTTTAATAGAAAAGAATAAGCTATTCATTACGGAGACATGGGAATTAATAAAATACAGGTATCTGGAATCTTAGATTAAGATCGGAATTAAAGAATACGCAAGACTGGTAATTCATTTCACTCTTTGTTTTCTTGAGTTACGAACCTTGCTATCGTGATACCTGATGGTTATTGAGATATAATTAAGAGAATCTTGTTATCGGGGATATCCCAAGGTGTCCAGAATCTTGGAATTAGAAGAATCTCGTTATCGAGAACATCCATATTGAGACAATTCTCAAAAAAATTGTAATCGGTGTAAGCTCCAAAGAACTGCTTATCTTTTGATTGTGTAGCTTGGTTGTAGGAAAAATTACCCTATGTTTCTTGCACTACTCTTTGACAAAGGCTCCTTTTGATAGAATGTAACCTATTTTTCGTTGTTTGATTAAAATATGGAGATATAGAGTTGGCTGAAAATGTTCCACCTTTGCCTCAAGGCCAATACTGTTTCTTAAAATATTTATATTCGTCCGGCCGTCTGACTTTGCCGCATTTCTTTAAAAACAACATAGTATTCCAGGATTCTAGGATTATACTGTGTCGTCACATTAATTTTCTATATTAATTCTCTTCTACTTATGACTTTCTCTTTGGCTTTATAGAATTTGAATAGTACATATTATTTGTATCATTACTCGTTTATTAATTTGCTATTAGTGACCAGGTCCAACATGTCCGCAAAACGTGTGCGCGGCCTTGATTGAGTCGTGTGTGACGATTGAGTCAGATAGTGTTTGCATGTGGGATTGCCTCATCTTTGGGGTAGAGTCGTGTGGTGATTGAGTCGGATAGTCAGCTAGCCATCAAACTCAGTGTCTCTGACTTGGACCCTCCATGGGATGTTATGTCTTTAGTTTGGGATATCAGAAAACACTGCTCAGATTTAGGGATAGCTATCGAACTTGTAACTTTTGGAATAAAAAAAGAGACAAATTAGATTTTAACTTTTTAAGAAAGGGGCATCCTGTAACTTGGAGATAAGGGATGAAATCTTCTTCGGTTTTAGATCTAATTTTCTTCAGTAAACAAAGGTCATTACTGATCTATGGACCTTTTAGCCGTCAAAATCTATAATAAATTTTAAAACAACCCAAAACATATTTTGACGTTATTAAGAGTTTTTTTTTTTATCGGCTAACGTTAAGAGCTATGAACGTATATATACGTATTGAAGAATTTCACACGTTTAGAAACATGTTCATTAAGATATTGTGATGAGATACACAGAAAATTTGATTCAAAATCATAAATAATACATATGGTGTTCGAAGTTTTTTTTGTTTGGAAAAAATATTTGAAGTCTAATGATTCTATGTCTGTTGGTACTCAAGGAAAATCATTTTGCATTACGCGTTTGTTGGTTCTGCTCAATCAACACGGTTGACACTCTTTAAAACAATGTATTTTTTTCCCCCAAAACATTTATCAATATTCATGATCTCGTAATAGAAATAAAAAAATTGAGCCAGCAGATATTCTGTAGTTGTTACTTAATAAATAAGCAAGGAATATACTATTGTTAATTCCTTGTTAAAGAAATCCCGTTGACTAAATATTAAAGATCGATGGAAGATAGTATGAACTGCAGCAAAAAAAAAAAAGGTGTTCTATTTTATTCAATTGCCGATAAAAAATAAAATTTTGTGTTAACAAGGTAGTCACTCAATTCTGGGTTAATGACTCTCCAAATGTCCCAAGCAATTTATTCCATTCTAAGGCTCTGTTTGTTTAGGCATAAAATATTTTCCAATAAAATGTTTTACCTATTTCTCGGTGTTTTGTTGTGTAAAAAATGAGGCAAACATTTTACATATAAAATATTTTCAATTAATTGGATGAAAACGACTTATCCTTAAATCTTCTGTAAGTTATTTTTCAAAATGAGATCCCGCTGCCCTCTACTACAATTCTCATTCCTCAGTTTCCTCGATTATCAGTCATGACCCACGTTCAATTCCAATATTCTTAGATCTCTCAACCGTTTAAGCCTCCTGACTCTCTGTACATTATTTTGTCAATTTCTGAAAATATTTTCAAGTGTCAACAAAACACAAGAAAATAAAATTTTGAAATTTATTTTCATTAAAAACATTTTACATCGAAACAAACGGAGCCTAAATCTCTCCCTTCAGAGTAAATTAGCAACACCGGCTGTTGTACTGATTACAGAATAGGGGAATCTACAACGTATATGGAAAGAATTGTCGGTGTAGTAAAAAAAACATGCCAATAAGACAAATACTATGAAAATGAGAATGCTAAGGAGGATGTATGATAAAACTTTGTTGTCAGACCAAATTTAGGGATAGCTATCGAACTTGCAACTTTTGGGATAAAAAAAGAAACAAATTACATTTTAATTTTTTAAGAAACGGGCATCCTGTAACTTGGAGAAAAGGGATGAAATCTTCTTCGGTTTTAGATCTAATTTTCTTCTGTAAACAAAGGACATTACTGATCTATGGACCTTTTATCCGTCAAAATCAATAATTAATTTTAAAACAACCGAAAACATATTTTGACGCTATTAAGAGTTTTATTTTATTTTTTTGTGATAATACCGGGCCGGTCCTATTTTTGTAATTCGTGGCCGGAGAGATCCTTCTCCTGTTAAGTCTAATGGCTGAGTAAGTCCTATCCGTGTATTCTTACATTACTGCCCTCATGATGCCAGATGGCAGAAGCCCACAACAAATGCCATTCGATCTCTCTCTTTTCCAATTGTGCTGTCCTTTTCTACATTCCACCTCTCTCTCTCTCTCTCTCTCTCTCTCTCTCTCTCATGTGCTTCTTCAGTTCTTCTCGTCACTCTCTCTCTCCCCTCTCACTCCCCTTTTTGTTTTACTTCTAAAATTCTTACCAAGTAACTTTTATTTTATATATTCAATTTCTGCGGAAAAAAATATTTTTTGAAATCTCTTCAACAAGATCTATTAAACAAGTGCAATGTTGTATGTGATATTATATATGAAAAAAAATTAATTGTTTTGGTGTAGGCTCCTATTTTTTATTTTTGCACTATGTACTTTTAAAATGCTATAACTTTAATTATACAATGTTAATTAAAAAATAGATAAATTCGTCAAAATATTGTTAACAAATAGATAACTTTGTTAATTAACAATATTAATTAATAATATTTTAACATATCAATAAAAATTAACAATACTTAGAATAGACAATTAACATTTGTACATAGATAATCAATAGTTGAAACATGAAAAACAAAATTCAGAATCAAATTCAATCACAACAATAAAAATTCACATTCAAAAGTTAAAATTTTAATTTTAGATATTGTTGTATGCAATATTAATCTTCTTACATAGATCTATATTTGAAATACTCTATATTTTTATAAAAATGGAATATGTATCACAAAAGTTATTGGAGTAAACATTTTTAGATAAAAAAAATTAAAAAGAGAGAGAGAAGTGAGAGGGAGAGAGAGAAACCGAATATATATATATATATATATATATAGAGAGAGAGAGAGAGAGAGAGAGTGATGTACAGGTACAATTGTGCCTGTGAGAGAGAACCAAAGCGCCTGACATGCGGCAGAAAGGGAAAATAATCCAACGCGTGTGTGATGAGGAATTAATGGGTCAAAGGGTATTTTTGAACCAAATTTACGTACAGGACCTATTGGGGTATGAACTTTTCTTGGATTAGATTGCTAGGATCTATCGGGACATTGTATGTCTACATAGAACCGGTCCCGAAAATACCCTTCTTTGTTTTTTTTGTTATCGGCAAACCTTAGGAGCTGTGAACGTATATATACGTATTGAAGAATTGAAGAATTTCTCATGTTTAGAAACATGTTCATTAAAATATTGTGATGAGATACAAAGAAAATTTGATGAAAAATCATAAATAATATATACGGTGTTTGAAGTTTTTTTTGTTTGGAAAAAATATTTGAAGTCTAATGATTCTACGTCTCTTGGTGCTCACGGAAAATCAGTCTGCATTATGTGGTTGTTGGTTCTGCTCAATCAACACGGTTGACACTATTTCAAATAATGTATTTTTTCCCCCAAAATATTTATCAATATTCATGATCGTTATAGAAATAAAAAATTGAGCTGGCAGATATTATGTAGTTGTTACTTAATAAATAAGCAAGGAATATGCTATTGGCCCTTGTTAAAGAAATCCCGTTGACTAAATATTAAAGATCGGTGGATGATAGTATGAACTGCAGCCCAAAAAAAAAAAGGTGTTTTATTTTAGGGGAATCTACAACGTATATGGAAAGAATTGTCGGTGTAGTAAAAAACATGCCAATAAGACAAATACTATGAAAATGAGAATGTCAAGGAGAACGTATGATAAAACCTAGTTGTCAGATCAAATTTAAGTAATTAACAGCAGGATATGATGTGATTAACAGAATCAATTAGTTGGAGTTGGACAAGGATGTGAAGGATGATGCATAGTCACTAACCTCCACAGTTTTAATTAATTAATATCAGAAATCAAATAGTATCGCTTAAATTTTGATGAATTACGCGCTATGAATGGTCAACGATGTTTTAATCGATTTCTGGTAATAAGTTTGTATCATAATAATATTAAATGATAGGAATAAATTAACCGATGCAGCTTTGCCCTACCCAATAGCAAGATAAGGATTTCCTTCGGTGGCGGCTCCAAAAATTTGTAATAGAGTGTTTAAAAATTACCTCAACTTTACTAGTTGATCGATTAACAAATAATATAAATAAAAAATGTCATACAGTAGTATAAATAGGCGATCAACAAAATAAATTTTATTCTAAAAAAAATAACTACGAGGCAAAATGATAACTTAAAAATATATACTCGTTTTTTCAACAAAAATTTAATTTTTTTTGAAAGTTGTCGTATTGCATAGTAGATAGGACTTCGAGAATGGAGGAGAAATTTTTTTTACAGTTGTCCTAGATGAGATCTCATATTTTGTGCTAACGTTTAACTCGCGTATTAATCTACTAAAATCTTTTTGAAAAAAATTGTAGCTAGTATGTTGGAGCTGGCCTTCTCGAAAATATGTTGTTATTTAGGATGACATGATGAAATTTTCTATTGCATGTAATCTTAAATTCAAAAGAATATTATTCAAGTTAACGGAGTTCGCAAAATTTTTCTTTTGTTCCGACCTCTCATGTGGCACATCATTAACATATCATCAGGTCATTGACGACGTTACCAAAACATTTTTTCCTTTTTCAGAGTTACTCTGGTCTGACGCAGTGTGGTTCAAGCATCTTCAAAAGAACTGACAGAAGGCAGTGACCAGGTTACCTTCTTTTGTTTTTTTCCCTAAGTTGAATCTCCTTTGTTCTTTTTTTTTTTTTTTTCCCTTGTTGGATTAGGAGTGTTGGAAATCGGTCTTCTTGAATTGGAAAATAGTGACATCTCTCCTTCGATAATTGGAACACCAAAAACACTTTGAGGCACATTACTGAGTCCATCACTTTCCTAAAAACATTGTTTTCCCTACTAGCAGACATAACAGCAAAAGGTCAATTTGCCTACAAAATCTAGGATGATAGTACTGTGTAGACAGAGAGCAATCCATTATGAAATTTTGGGTGTAAGAAATGCCTTTACAAATAGCTTATTTATTGATATATATATATAGGCCCTTGTGTGACGTTATGTCTTAGTAGGCATGCACACATTAGGAATGATCATGTTTTTTTAACACACTCATTAGGAATGGACACCTTATAATCTCATGCACATGGGTAGTGTTCAATTCTCATAAGTAGTCATCCTCCTCCCCAAATCCCCAAGGACAAAGTAGATTAGGTTTAACGAATGACAAAAAAAAAATTAAGAAGCATCATGCCTCTTTGTCGACACCCTTTTGTGAAGAGTCATTCCTCTAGTAGATAGACATTAATTTAATTAAGAAGGATCATCCTCTTGTAGGCATTCTAATGTTTCACATTCCCTTCTAAGAGTATACACAATATATAGTCTAACCAAAATTGGATAACCAAAAAAAGGTGATCTTGATCACCTTTTGGTTATTCTTTTAAGGAATTGCTAAAGTTAACAATGTGGAGCTCCACAATGGCATAATCAAAATTGGATAACTAAAATTTGTCACATCACTTGAAAGTACCAATTAATTAATGCATGGAAAAACCAGAATGCCAGTATGAGTAGCCATGTTAAATTGAGGTGAATGGAGCCAATGCAAGATTCCAAGGACAAGAGGCGGTAGCCAAGGTTACATGAGGTTATAATAACATTTCTAATGCTATATGGGGCATTGCCTCCTTCCCCTCTTCACTGATTAGAGAGACTACAATGGTTTCGCTTAGCGCCTTAGTGGCTTAATAACATTCTGCGTAGTCTATTAATTGCTCGGGCATATTGAATATTTCCCTTCATTCCGTAAATAAATCTCTTAAGAGTACAGCAAGCTTGCTATGTGCCTCTACTTACGGTGAGTAGAGGCATGGGGCCATCATGGTGTTTTCCTAAAAAGGTGAGCAAAATTAAAAGGGACAGTGAGCGAGTTGTGCGGTTCAGTTGCAAGCGTGTCAGGGTTGGGCTGGATTGCAGTCCGAATTTTGTACTACGGCTTGAGTGCCTCAAATCTGACTTCAATAAAACAGTTGTGTATGACCTAAGGGGTAAGGCCGTATATGGTTCGAAGTTTGCCTTTGCGAGATAAGGACCTAAGATTTCCTAATCGTTGACAAACAAAGGAAAGAAAACATGACTAAATGAAATTAAACAAGCTCCATTAATGGTCTAATGAAGTTGATTAATATAAGTGATTGAAAAAAGATCTAAGTTGGGCTAGATTGGATACAAACTTTGCTAGAAAGTGGAAATAAACTAGAGAAATTTTTGAGATGGTTAAGCATTGGGCATGTTAGTGCTGGGACCTTTGCTAAGGCCTTCAGTTCTGGTATTTATAGGCAGAAACTCCAGGCCATGAGTTGCTTGAGCTGCTTCCACTTGCCCTTTTGCATAGCTACCAAGTGTCCTTCTCCAGCTTCTCTTTTTTGCATGAAAAGTTGCCTAAAAGGAAATCTGTGTTGAATTTTCAGCCTTTTGGCCATTCTAGAGCCTTCTCTTGTGGGCCCTCCTACTATTTTAGGTATTTCAATATATAAAGTCATGGAGCAAAGAGAATTTATTGGAACTTGTGCCCCACTTCTTGCTCTTCACTTATCTTTAGCCATTAGGCTTGATTGAGTTGCTTCAACAGGCCTGATTGAGCTGCTGATGAGCAACTTGTGCAAGCTTGTTTGAGTTACTTGTGAGCAGCTTGTTTAAGCTACTTTGGTTGCTTACATGGATGCCACGTGTCCTGGACCTTGCTTCACCTTGAAGGATAACGGTTGGGCAGGCCTTGAACTACTTATAAGCATGACTAAGCAACTTTCATAAATCTAATTGAGTTGCTTGTATGCAGCTTCAATTCTTCCTCAAGAAGACAATCAATTGAAAATATATAAGAAGCATCAGAATTTTTATTTTAATCTGGAGTACTCTTCACTGTAAACAATAATTTCAGTTGAAGGAACAATAATTTGCTCAAAATGCAAATTATTGTTGGTGTAGATAAAAATTCTCAAAATGCATTTCCACTCAAAAATTCTGATGCATTTTGAGTGGAAATGTATTTTTTTTTTATTTACACCACCAATTATTTGCTCCACAGTTGTGATTTGAGTTGAAGTTGCTGGAGTCTCGATTACACTGGATTGCCTCCGACATCAAATGAAGAAACATGTTCTTCATTCTAATAAGTCGAAAAGGGGCATTTGGTACTAATGTTGTCTCTCTTTAGACTGTAAATAACAAAATAAATGTTTCAAAATTTCCCTTATCTGTGTTTTCGTCTACAATTGGTTAGGTTTACAGATTCAAAAGTGTGTTTATATAGCTACCTATACGTACAACAAAATTGTTAAAGTTAATACCATATGTTGTAATTGCACCAATGTTCATGTTATTGCGCTATTTGTTAGGAAAGCCCAAGTCCCCCCTGTTTCGAGTGAAAAAGGAAAGGAAAGAAGCAAAACAGAGCAGCCCTTCTTTTAGCCCCCATTTTACATTTCCATCACGACTTCCGTTTTAATAATCCACTCTTTTCAAACTTTGGTTTTGATGGGGTAGCTCATCCATATTGAAATTCAGATAAATCTGTAGCCATATGTTTTATTGTGGATGGTTTGGTTTGGTTTGTTTTTTGAAAGAGTTTTACTCTTCGATTCTTGAAAACCTTTCCTCTCTCTCTCTCTCTCTCTCTCTCTCTCTCTCTCTCTCTCTCCCTCCACCTCCGAATCGACCATGGACAGACCGTCCAGAAGATTGACGACGCCACCTCCTCCTCCGCCGTTACCACCGGCATGTCTCACATGGCTCCTCGAGCTGCCGAGATCAACTTTTCCGAACATGGTGAGCTCATTGTCGTAGAGGGATTTCCTTCGAGGTGGATCGCGGTGTCAATGAATGGGAATTTGTTCTTGTCGGGGTGGAGGAGGAGAGCGAGGCGGCGGTACTTCTTCTTTATGAGATCTTGTCGTCGGAGCACCGATCTAGCTACAAGACGGCGTACTAGTTGCGGTGGTTGTTTACCCACTAGCTGGACAGCAACCAGCTTGCTGATGATGATATTCCTTCCGTTTGGTTTTTGAAGAGAAGAAGTAAAAGCCCCAAAAAATGAAAGAAGAGAGAGGTTTTTATTTGTTTTCTGATTTTTCGTATCCGAACAATTAATTCTTCATATACTTGGTGCTAAAAAAGTTTAAAACACTTTAGTGGTAGAAGAGTTGCGGTGATTGTGCATCATTATGTGACGGCTTCACCACGATAGCTAGCTGCTGGTTTCTTATTAATCTTCACGTTTTTGTCATGCCAACAAACAATTGACATGGTTGTGAAATGTGCGTAGTTATTCAGACTCTTAGTTCCTCCGATCCGTATATAGCAAACATCTTCATGAACTCATTTTTATTTAGTCCAATGTGATTTAATGGCGTTTCCTTCGATTACGACTGCCTTTTTCCAAGAGCTTGCCTTTCAATTAATACAAGATATGACGAAACCTACGTAACCAGTTTAATTTGTGATTTGGATAACAGTTGTTATAGCTCCTTGGCCCACGCTCTAGTTCTTTTCTTGCTACTTCATGTAACAATTATGCTTGGAATTTTTTTCTTCCTTTGCGCACAAGTATGGTCAAAAATCAAAAACTTGCTGCTTAGCCCTAATTGGCTACTTTTGCTTTGTTCCTGCACTGATCTAACTGCAGCAACTACAGTTCTAGCCCTTCTGAAATCAAGGTCTACACAGAATGCCAAGGGAATCATTATTTGTGCAGTTTGCAGGTGTTTTAGTCAAAATGTACAATACTCGAGAGCTGACTTCTCTTCTTCTTCCTTTTTGCGCTTGTTTGCCCTGACCTTATATTTCAGAGACAAAAAATGGAAAAAAAAAACAAAAATTTATATATCATACAAAAAATTCACACAAAACCATAGCATGAAATTCGAACATTAATCGGATGTATGGACAGGGTTGAATGTTTTCCATCAATCCTGTTTGTAAACGAATGAATTCGTAATGCATTCCTAATCATTCATGGATGCTTGGATGTTCTTTTATCTAGGCATAACATTTTAAGTTGGAAAAAGAAAAAGTGGTGAAACGAGAAACTATATGCAACATCTTGGATAAAGTTGGAAAAAGAAAAAGTGGTGAAAGAGTAAAGAATTGTACTTTGCCTTTTCTTTTTTCTGTAGGAGAGGATTAATAAATTAACCGAGGCAGCTTTGTTGTTTCCAATGCTTTGCTAGCAAGATAAGGATTTCCTTCCGAATCAATCAAACTTCCGCATCACTTTGGTAACAGGAATTCTACTTTGGAGGGAGTTGGAAACTTGAGTGTCGTGGTTGCCAACATATGTTAGTTTAAACAAGCTCGAGTTTCTGACCAGGCCATCTTCTCATTCTGTTTTGCCTCGCATTCTCTTCTAAACAAGCTCGAGTGTCTGATCAAGCGATCTTTTCATTCTGTTTTGCCTCGCCTTCTCTGCTAAAGAAGCTCGAGTTTCTTTCCTAGCTATTCGTCTCCTGCTCCCGACTTCTTCTTTCTTTACTCAAATTGAAGACCAAATGTTTGGAGGACCTGGGACATCTCAATTTGCTCGGTTTGTGAACAACAAACAGGTATGCCTCGACGCTTTCCTAGTTTTATTCATTAATATCAGCTGGAATCAGAACTATAAATAGCTTTCTTTTGTTTTGACCGCTCTGCTCTGGCACATCATTAACCTATCATCAAGTCATTAATAACGAAGTAACCAAAACTTTTTTTCCTTCATATTTCCAGAGTTACTCTGGTCCAACTAGATTGGCAGCGTGGTTCAAGCATCTCCAAAAGGGCTGAGGTTACTTTTTTTTTTCCTAAGTTGAATCTCCTTTGTACCTTTTTTTTCCTCCCTTGGTGGACTGGAATGTTGGAAATCGGTCTGTTGAATTGCAAAATGGCACCATCTCTCCTTCGATAATTGGAACACAAAAAACACTTCGCGGCACGTTACTAAGTCAATTACTTTCCTAAAAATTGGATTTTTCCCACTAGTTGGTGAGCATTGGACTAGAACAAATCCACCTTCAAGATACAACGAAACCAGAATTCAAAGTTTTTTTCATCTATGTTTGCACAAATCAAGACAAACAGACTAACAGAATATCAATATGCCAAAAAAGTTCTCGGAAGGGAGCTTGTAGAGAAAGAGAAATCCATTATGAAACTTTCGGTATAAGAAATGCCTTTACAAATTGTTTATTTATTGACATATAGGCACCATTGTGTGACATATCATGTCTTTAGTAGACACACGTTACGAATGATCGTGTCTATTCAACACACTCATTAGGAATGATCATGTGTTTTGAAGACAATTAATTAAAAGCATCATGCCTCTTTGTAGGCACCTTTTGGTGAAGAGGCATTTCTCTAATAGACATCAATTCAATTAGGAAGGATCATACCTCTAGTAGGCACTCCCATGTTTCACATTCCTTTCTAAGAGTATCCTCAATGTTCTAACTAAAATTGGATAGCCAAATGTTGTCATCATGGTCAACACCTTTTGGTTATTCTTTTCATGAATTACTGAAGTTATCTTGTCACGTCATCTTTTCAAACTAAAAAAAAAAACTAAATTTTCCAAATAAAAAACATTTTTGGAAAATTGTTTTTTGAAATAGAAGAACATACTTTAAAAACAGAAAAACTAATTATGAAAACCATTTATTAAACAAAAAAATTTGAGAATTTTTCTTAAAATAATTTGTTGAAAACATGTTGAGAGAGATAAGATTTTTGTGTAATGATGAGTAGTGTACTTGATTGTGGATATGTTGGGTCCATTAAATTTGGATATTTTGAAAAAGTTAGTAGATTTGACCATCCAAAATCCAATATTTAATTATTGGTTAAGAGGGTTGCTAAATTTGTTGTTCCAATTTGAACACCTAACTAAATGGTTTCTCCTCCCAAACTATTACCATTCCTATCCATGTAACCTTAACCATCATGTTTTGTTTCCCCGTTCCTCTCTTAATTTCCACAACTTCGGACCCCTTTCTCCTCCCTTAGCCATTGAAAGCAATGTCGGGAGCTTCTTCAGATGACCTCCAAATTGAATAGTCAATCATAATCTGGGCTTAATCTTGTTAGCGACTTAGCCTTACTTCATAGGGTTCGGTATCTATGAAGCACGTGTATGAGCACGCATACCAGTACTGGTACGATATGGGTACGGTTGTGGCAAAACTAAGAAAACTAGGGTATGGGTGCAGGTAAAGTTAGGGTACACCCAGAAAATTGAAATGTCTTCGTATTTAAGAGAAATGTATTAGTATTTGTAATAATTACGAACCAAATGAAAGAATTAGTTAAATGACTTTGTTGATTGAGATCCAATATACAAACCACAGTTAAATGCCTTAAAGCATGCCATGAGTAAGGTACAAACCAGGGTGAGTTTGAGGTAACAGATGCTTTACAAATTAAAACTCTATACAAAAGATTTACTTATTGAGCAACAGCCCTCTGGGTAGTAATTTCACCGACGTAGGCAGAGTATGGCTTGAAGCGTGAGTTTAAGGTAACGGATTGATACCTAGGATATAGCGCACACGCAATATCTATTATGTATGGAGGCAATCTTCCCAGATTAGGAGCAAGGAAGCTGAAGAGAATCCGCACATTCTCCCTTAATTTACCTAGTCCAAGGTAAGTCGAGAACGCGTTAGGCGTTAGGTTGGAAGGCAAAGGTTACACATTGGGAGAGAGTGTGTATGATCCCTATGGAGGTACCACCTCTGAGGCACGTGACGTATGATTTACAAGGGTGAACGAGAGTTGGATCTGCAGCGGTTAAACATTAAGCTAGGTTACACCCAAGCTTTTTTCTTTGGGGGAATCACCAAAGCCTCAACTTAATATGGAGAAGGATCAAATAAGCTCGCTCTTTCGGGGGATCGATGAGCATCAATCGGAGGCGAGGCATTCGTAGGCGGTCTCGCTCATTTAGAGGTGGAGTGCTTGGAGCTTGCTCTATTTGTGGAGAGGTTGGAACTCGCTAAATGTAGCCTATTTGTCACACCCCAAAATGGTAAGTGATCAGCCGTGAACCAAGAGACTAACCCATGGAACACACAGCCTAAAAAGAAAATAAATTAAATGCCAAAGCTTTGAATCATTGAGTAAATTTTATTCAAAATAGTATCAGCCAAAAAGGTTCAGACAAAAGCATAGAGCACGAACATCCCACGAACCAAATAATACCAAGTGATCCACAAATAATAAAAAGAATTCAATAACTGACAAATGTTCCAAATTCGGAAGCAATTAATAAAATAAAAATATGATGAGACACCCTAAGGAAGTCAAACTAAAAGAAGTCCTCAAGATGCTGCCAGAGTCCTTGCCTAAATCCCTAACTAGCCTGAAAAAGAAGTTGGAATAAATTCATCAGCTGACGAGCTCAGTAAATGGCAAAGCATGTATATTAGAATAATGTTTTGAAAGGGATCAAAATAATTTATCATGTCAATATAATTTGGCATCTGCGGTGAACAACAAAATATAAACCAATCAAATGAAGAATTCAACGAATGACTTAATGTTGATCACAATACAATATCCAACCACATTGGGGAACCACAACCAATACCAAATAGTACCAACTGCTAGTGAATAAATATCTCATAATTGGATCCCGTATTAAAACTTAGAGTCACAATGAGTAGGCAACCAGTGAAATTTTTCCTTAAGAATAATCCGATCGATAATAACCGTTGAGCATTAGGGTCACAAGCCTAATCCGGTCTCTTCCCAAATGGCCAGAGTCAACCACACACAGAGGATTAATTTCCCTAAACTTCCAAAATATGTTTCCATCGATATCAACAAAGTTCTCACCAAAGGCTTATTCGAACAACAAATAGTTTCACCGATACCGCATGCCAATTTAATATAAACAATTATGTGTTTCGAATTACAATCATAAATTTTTCAAAACAATAATTTGAGGGACACGAGAAAGTTAGAAAGTACATAACATGCTTAACCACTCACCTGAGTCCAAAGATAATGCAACCAAGTAACGCAAAACGAGGCTAACCTAAACAAAAATAAAGTATACAAGTGACTAACTAATTGAATACAATACTGACAATACAAATTAGTAACACCTCTACTATTGAAGTATCCCAACCCAACACATTCCTAATTCATTAACCACCAGTAGCCTCCAAAAATCCACCCACGAAACCCCAAGGTTTATTTGTTTCCCAAGAGCAATACCTGATACCCCTTCCAAAATCAACCCTCATATAAAACTAGACTTTGTTTATACTACCAGCAAAAGAATGACACAAATCAGCACCTCAATTCACCCATCACAGCCACGCACCGCACCGCCACACTTCAACCTTAACCCAAGTCACCTCCAACACTCCACGGTCCAATAGAATTAAAAGGAAACAATCGATTAAAACTTTGCAAAACCAATACAAACCCTTCAAACTCTCTCGATCCACTGCCCTACACCACCCAATAGAAATCAAACTCTACTCCAACCCATGTACAACAAAAAGACGAAAATGAAGCAAGAATAAAGAGAACAAGAATTGCTTACCCAATTGATCACCGACGAACTGAACCCTCGACTGCAGCTTCTCTCTCTCACGCAAAGTTCTCTCAGACTTCCTATCTTAACCGTTTTCTCCAGATATAACCCTACTCCATGTATATACTATCTCTTTAAAAGTAACTTTACAAAACTACCCACTTAACACCCTAAATTATGGCTAAGTAGTTAAATAGAATTTAGATGGAAAAATAGCAAAACAAATTTATTTATAATCCAATTCATCCTAATACAAAAATTTAGAATTACCATCTAGTAGCACTATTTTACCCACAATCAATCTCCTACTCCAAAGGTTACAATGGTGCAAATAATACCCCATAGCGCGCTCAAAAATAATTAATTGGGACCCAACCATAACACCCCAATAATTGTGGCAATATAGCTAAATAAATAATAAAATGCTCGGCCATAACACTATTAATGATAAAGTGCAACCATTAAAGCAGCAAAGTAGCGGCAGATTAATTCTAGCTAGATAACCCCATAAGGAAATCGTCAGTAGTTTTGTAAAATGCATTGTTTGTTTGTACAAAAACCAATTGGCAATGGATAAAGAATAAAGAAGTAAAACATCATCCGACCTATGCACCAGTAAAAAAAAAAAATAGTAACTGAATGCAAAGTGTTAAAGCATCCAACAAAAAAATAAATTGACAATGAGTGGGGAGCCAGTCAAGCTCATGACAAAATAGTATTGGAGGTAAAATTTTAGTCACTGTTGCTTGGCACAGGCTCTTTAATACCCTCCGCACATTCAACTAACTCACATGTGAAGAAAGAAATAAAAAATTCATAACATGTAGCACAAACAAACTAAGTGCAGTTTTAGCACAAACAACGAGAATTAACCAAAAACGGAATAGAATCTTGTCAAATGCCTAAAAACCCTACTGTTAATATCATGCTACATCATCCAACACAAAAACAATTGTCAATGACCGGAGATGTTATTGAGGCTCATATATTAATTTTGGAGGTGATAGTTTTACTTTTTTCTTTGGCATGTTAAAAGGTTGTCCATATGTATAATGCAGTAATTAAATTGGTCTTATTGTAGGTCCTTTTTTATTCTCTTTATTTACTTTTTTTTTTAGGTTCTTTCATTCTTTGAATTGAAAGCTTTTACATTTTAAATCAAATCTCATCCTTAGACAACTAACGTACGTTGGGACTGGATGCAGAGAATACAAACAAAGAGTGAATTGAAAATGTGTAGCCCAACAATTGTACTGGACAAAATTGTAGAGAAACTCGTTGACATAGCATTCAAATCAGTGGGGCGTCATCTCGGTTATCTTTTTCATTACAAGCAGAATATGAAGAATCTTGAAGTTGAGATGAATAAGCTTCAGGAGCGGAGAGGAACCATTGAACGAAAAATTGATGAAGCCAAGACTAGCGGTGAGGTTATTGTTGAAAATGTTTCAGATTGTCTAAATGAAGGTGACGGGCTGAGACAAGAAGTTGAGACGTTTATGGACCAAAAAAATGTTAAGGAAAACGTTCAATGCTTTAAATTCTCATGTCCTGACTTCATTGCGCGGCACAGGCTGAGCAAGGAAGCCGAAAAGAAGATGGGTGATGTGAAAAGTCTCTCTGAGAAAGCATACTTCGGTACAATTTCACGCCCTGCGCCACCTCCTCCGGAACTCCAATTGCCATCCAGCGGGGAATACGTGAGTTTTGATTCAAGAGCATCGCTTTTTGATAGGATCATAGAGGCATTAACAGATTCCAAGGTTAATGTGATTGGGGTATATGGAACAGGAGGGGTGGGTAAGACAACAATGGTTGAAAAGGTTGGCGAACAAGTGAAAAAAGATGGACTTTTTCATGAAGTCGTGATGGCAGTTGTCTCTCAGGATGCAAAGGTGGCCAAAATCCAAGGGATACTCGCTGACCGTTTGAATCTAAAACTGGAAGCGGAATTAACTGAAGTTGGGAGAGCAAATAAACTCTGGAATAGACTGAAAAATGAGAAGAGAAATCTTGTAATATTGGATGATATTTGGAAAAAATTGGACTTGAAGGAAATAGGTATTCCTATCACAGATGGAAAGCAAGGTTGCAAAGTTGTTCTAACATCACGAAACCAACGTGTCTTGATAGATATGGACGTTCATAAAGATTTCCCTATACAAGTGTTGTCAGAGGAAGAGGCGTGGAACCTATTTAAGAAGAAGATGGGAAATAATGTTGAATCTCATGATCAACTTCACGACATAGCAAAAGCGGTTTGTAGAGAATGTCGGGGCTTGCCAGTTGCTATACTTGCAGTTGGAGCTGCATTGAAAGGCAAGAGTATGTTTGCCTGGAAAAGTTCGCTAGATAAACTTCAAAAGTCCATGCTAAACAAGATAGAGGATATTGACCCAAAGTTGTTTACCTCTTTACGGTTGAGCTATGATTACTTAGATTCCGCGGATGCAAAATCGTGCTTCTTGCTCTGTTGTTTGTTCCCAGAAGATGCCCAGATTCCAATTGAGGAGTTGGCAAGACACTGCATGGCGAGGAGGTTGCTTGATCAAAACCCGAACATATTGGAAGAAGCAAGAGATATTGTATGTTCAGTGGTCAATACCCTCAAAACTAGTTGTTTGCTTTTAGATGTCAACACCGATGATTTTGTGAAAATGCATGATATCGTGCGAGACGTTGCTATTTCAATAGCAAAAGAAGAGAAAGCATTTTTAGTCAAACATGGTGTCGAAGAGTGGCCGGAGAAAGGGACTTACGAGAAATACTCGGCAATCTCATTAAGGTCCGAAACTATTAGCGAGCTTCCCGATGAGTTGGTATGTCCGGAACTTCACACTTTAATGCTGAAACTCTGTATTAAAATTCCGGACAGGTTTTTTAGAGGGGCAGAGAAACTTGTGGTTTTGGAGTTGGACAACGTAAGCATGTTGCCACTACCATCTTCACTTGGAAAATTGACGGAACTTCGGATGTTATGCCTAATTAACTGCGAGTTGGGAGATATAACAATACTTAAGGATCTTAAGAATAAGCTTGAAGTACTTAGACTTCGAGGTTCTGATATAAAGGCGTTGCCACCTGAGGTAGGAGAGTTAACCCGACTTCGGTTGTTAGATCTGGGGGATTGTGACGAGCTCGATGTGATTCCAAATGGTGTCATATCCAAATTACACCTGCTTGAAGAACTACATTTCCCACTAAGATTCGTGAATTGGGAGGGCACAACAGGCAACGAGGAAATAAGAAAAGTGAGCCTTGACGAGCTAATGTCAGTGACTCGATTATCGACATTAGCTATTCACATACCACATCACAGGCTGTTGCCTAATGACCTTGGCTTTCAGAATTTGATCAGATTTACTATTACAGTGTGTGGTCCAAAAAAAAGGCGGTTTCTACCCTTCATTCTGCTGGATTCTTACGTCTTTAAAGATTATTCAACGGTGGTGCTTAGGGGCATTGACATTGATGATGATTTCAACATCTTGGAACGCCTACTTGGCAAACCTGGAAGAGGTGGACTATACCCATCAAGATCCTTCAATAACTTAACTCAACTATTACTTGAAGATAGCAGGTTGAAATATCTCTTCTCCCCCTCCTGCGCAAGAGGACTTCTGCAACTCCAACGTCTAGAAATATGGAGAACTGAGATCATGGAAGCAGTAATTGGAAATGAAGGAGAAAAGGATGAAGAAATAATCGCAAATGTTATAAAGTTCAGTCAATTGAAAATTTTGCATTTGCATGGACTACCAGGCCTCATAAGCTTCTATCCTCGGATAAAGAAGGCAACAACATCCGAGAGTCATTCTCTTCCACCTGCACAATATCTCTTTAATGAAAAGGTAAGTTTCATCAACATTACATTTATGAGCAATGTTACCGTATAACCACAATTAGGTACTATGTGATGTGTCATAATTGCATTGGTAGAAAAATTCTTTGTTTCTTTTTTGGTAAGCAGGAAAAAAGAGATCATATAATTCTTCACTTTTTTTTTTTTTGCCTTAATCATGTAATTAATTATCGAGAATATCCTTAGCTCTTAAAACTACCGCTTGAAAATTATTGCACTTTGATACAATTATATTCTACATTTTGTGTAAATTATAGTATTATGTTAGTCAATGCTATTATGAATTCATATTGTCTAGTGATTCCCAAGCTTCAAGTCGACGTTTGGAGTGTGGTAGATTAACGTAGACATAGCTTTTGACTTTTAGTTTCCTAGCGTGCGTTAATTCACCTTAACGACTCGGTTGGTATAATGGTTGACAAACGATGACTTGGGAGTAATGTTTTAAAATTTGAGCAAACCGAAAAAGAGCCCAGGTGGATGGGTCACCGGTTCAACCGGTATCAAACCGCGACATCATAAGTAACTCAAAAATATTTTGAAATTCATATGCAGAAAAAATTTATTTATCATATATATGTATTCATCCAAAACTAGCGAAATGAGCTAAAATTTTCTGTCCAATGTTGTATATTTTATTTTACTGTAATTTCTTACGTATCCTCGCTGCTCGAGTTTCGATTCTCTGATTTTAAGCAAATTAAGAAAGAATGAAATTCACAAGTTCACGAGGCAAGCAAACAAAGCCTTAATGATTACTCCAGCTCAACAAGGGCTAAAACAATGAATTTAGACCTTTTGATTATAGTGCCAAAGAGTGGGAATTAATTGTGTCTTTCCTGAGTTCTGAAACGTACTCAATGACAAAAGTATCCCACATCGGGATCCAACGAAATGGTTGCTTAATTAAATAAAAGCAGTTAGCAAATACATAAATATGCAAATACTATGCAACATACGGCACGTTTGTCGGACAGATAAGATTTTGGATAGATGCGTACGGAAGAATGGTAGATAAGATGTGAATATGTTATGAGGGGAATTGGTTAAGGAGGTGAATTGGCTTGTAATTAAGAGTATTGGATAATGCGAAAATTACTTTATTACCGTTATTAAATCATTGTATTGAGAATAAAAAAAATGTCTAAGGGTTTAATAGGTCCTTTTTCCCACCCAGATAAGCTAAATCCTAGATTCGGGGGTGGGGTAAGCTAAGAGCATTGGCTGAGGGTTAAATTATTTTCAAGTTTGCTCAATGAAGGAAGATGGTGAAGTTCCAATATTTCATTACGATCTTTCACGACCAAACTTAACGCTTGGAGAATGTTCGATCGGTACTTAGATCATGACCAACATTGGTTGTTGGTGGCCGAACAACCTCCACTTTTTCGACCCAAGTTATCTGAATAGCTGGGTGAGATGTTTTGGATGTTCTGTAGAGAAATAGATTATGTTCCCACAACCTATTTCTTTGCATCTCCTTTACTCTTCTCTTCTCTTTCTTCTTCTTTTCAGGTTATCAATATAATTTTATTCTCTGTGCATGTGCATGTGTGTTTACCGTTCATCATCGATTTATGCAAGTTTGCTTAGCCATGAATAAGCAATTTCTGGAGCCGCAAGATCTGAGCCGTCCAAATTTTAAAATAAAAAAAAAAACTATTCACTGGAAAAGTTTAACTCTTCGTGCGAAGAGTATTTTTAAATTCCACACCATCCAATACATTTTGGACAGACACGATTCACCTTCGTAAACCACTATTCACGAAAAGTTCCATGAAATAATTTTTCTCATCACATGAACATCTAATGAAAACTAGTGTCAAGCCACATGCAACCATGATTTGTTAACTTGAAGCTAACTTTTGGAAGCCACTCATTCTAATATATATTCTGGGGGTTTAAATTTTCGTTTTCTTTTGGTTAATGTTGTTTGATATTACTGACTTTGGGGTTTACGAGCATTGCAGGTTGCATTCCCTGCTTTGGAAGAATTATCCATTTCTTTTGTGCTAAACATAACAGAGATATGGGACAAGAAGTTACCACCAGCCACTACTAGAAAAAGTGTTAAAGATCTCAGTTTTTTGGTGTGATCGTTCGCTTTTAACCTCGGTTTCAAAACCGTGGTCTATCAAGGTGTAACTAAAAGTCCATATCTTTTAACCACAGTGTAGGACTGTGATTAAAACTTATTAAAAGCATGATCTTTACTTCTTTCTATCTCATTTTTTTCCTAAAACCGTGATCTTTAACTTCTTTCCATCTCAGTTTTTTCCTAAAACCGTGATCTTTTCCATTTTATCATCTCAGTTTTACCTAAAACCGTGGTTATTGCAAAAAAAAGAGACCACACTTTTACATAAAACCGAGACTATTTTTTCCCATATATAGTCTCGCTTCTACATAAGAGGTACGTTCTTGAATAGATAATGAATTAAATAACACCCAACGTCTACAATAAAATTATGACAACATAAGTAAATCAAAATATATATATTAGCTGACAAGTTGATCGTACATTTTGAATTAGGAACATTTGGTACAACCACAACCTAACAAAGAGAGTAGAAACTATACAATGAAAACTGAAAAGTAACATACAAAATGACTACCCTAAGAACTAATCTAATCCCGGTGACACGTCCATGTGCGCAATCGCTCCAAACGATCCTTTCAATTACTAGCTCCCTTCAATAGAGCATCTATTGCAATTGCCTGAATAATAACAAACAATAAGAAAGGGATCAATGAACTTCAAAGTCTGTTCCGACGAGGACTAAAAGAAAGTTATCAACATGTAACAAGATGGAATATGAAAGAATCTATGATGCTTAGCTTAGAATAGATAACAGGTTTTGTAACATCCATCTTCTAAAATCATAT
Source organism: Rhododendron simsii (assembly GCA_014282245.1). NCBI lineage: Eukaryota > Viridiplantae > Streptophyta > Magnoliopsida > Ericales > Ericaceae > Rhododendron > Rhododendron simsii. The sequence goes on along the minus strand of CM024957.1, from coordinate 36,739,524 downwards.
GCAATCTCACTTGCACATTGAAAGGCATTTTTTGGTTAGATGTGTAGGGAAAAGATATGTATGGAAGTTCTTTGTACAAATGCAGGGCTTGTTTCCTGCACCCCTGCCCAGATATGTTAGAATCTGTAGAGGGAAAAGAAAATGTATCGGCAAACTATATATCTATCTCTTTTTTCCATTCTCAACAAATATGATCCAAACGGCCTAAAGGTATTATCATAATGAATGCTTTCTACAAGGGACGAAACAGAAATTGTGGCATGAAGCCCAAAACATGTAGTAGACCTTCATTTTGTCCTCCACCAGTAGAAGAAATCTTCAGTTTGTGATGGTCACCTCATCTTCGAATTCAAGTAGCAGGTACAAGCTAATATCTGCTACAACAAAATCTGTTGTTGAAAGTCACTCTTAATTGCATTACAGAAATGTACCTATATACCACGAAAAAGATAATTACTAAAACTCAGAGATCAAAGTAGTTTTAGCTAACAAATTTACAGATAGACTAGCAAAAATTCAAAAGCTAGTTTTCGGCAAATTCTCCAAGTATGAGGATAAGACTTACCAATCATTTGATAAGCTCTCAAAAGAGTTGGAACTGCCATAATGTGAAGACTTTGAGAGATCCTAAGCCCTACCTTGCTTATAACGACCCAATTTTATCACTTATGAGAACATCTATGTGACTTAAGTGGCTTTGACCACATAGATAGCATTAGACGTAAGATGAAAATACCAAAAGTATAAAAGCGAATGACCAATGTAAATTCTGATAGCGTAGTTCTCTTACCCCGAAATTTCCCACCCTGTTCAGCATCACTCATTCTTCTCCATTTACCAAGAAATTTGCTTTACACTCCAGGCCCGTCGACGATCTAGACTATCATAAAACACCAGGGAATTACTCTTATATATAAGAAAAGAAAATGTGCCAACAAACCCAAAAAAAAACCTAATTAGAAAAACAGTAATAGCTCAAAATGAGCTCAATACTTACCAAACAAGAAAAACTGCCATCACAAGTTAGAGCTCCATATAGACCATACCACATCGGTTAATAACATTTTCCAAGCTTTCCAGGTAACAAGCAGATCGAGGATCTCTGGATAGCAATACAAAGTTTTGGGTGAGTTATTTAAACAAACACTTAGAGGGCAAGGCAAAAGTCTCGTACTAAATGTAGACATTATTCATCTGAACAAAATCCTTAGCTAAAACATCCACCCATAACAAATTCCACCAGACAAAAACCACCAAAGAACCACTTTTACACCAAACCATGTCTCCATAAACTAACTGAACCAAAAAATCTAGGAGGCTAATCCAGTAGTTTATACAATATAAGCCTACAATACTCGTAAATCTTCTTCTAATAGTATATCAGACCAAAAGCCGACTATAAAACAGAGCTTTTTGATCCACAAACCTGAAACATTGTCGGTGATCAATCCAATTGCATCAATAGTACCCCAGGCTGTGGCTTCTTCCCTCATAAATATGTTAATGACTATACAACACACATATCTCCTTGTCTATGGAAAGTGAATGGTGAGGCTGAAATTCATGACAAATTGAATGCTTTAGAAGAAAGTTTCCAAACATACAAGACCTCTTGTTTCTCTCACATTGAATATGAAGTTCAGGGTTCATAAAGCGACACAAAATTATCCAAACCTAGCGTCAAAACCCCAAAACCCTACATATCCATACAGAGAGAAAGGCACATGAGAAATTAACGTACAACAGGAGCCGAATCTTCACCCTAAACCTTAGATCGAAAGAGTGACGAATCGAGAGAAGAGAGAAATAAACCAAGCAATATAATACATTTTCTATACACGTTTAGGGTTTACAATGAACCCGTAGAAACTGAACGATGGTCCTGTGTGCTTGTGCGTGTGCATAACTATCAATCGATCGATCGATCGCGAGAGAGAGAGGGAGATGAAATACCTAGTGATCGAGAGAGAGATAGAGAGGAAATCGCACAGTGGCCGCTTCGTCGACGCAGAAATCGTCTTCAGTGAGGAAATACCTAGTTGACACGAATGAGAATGGGGTCCTGAGACTCCCACGCTTTTATTTAGATGAACGAGATTTTTTTTTTTTTTTTTATTCTTACATCTCAGTTTTTAATGACTGAGACTAAAAGTTGTTTTTATCTCGGTTTTTAATAAAACGAGATATATTCTTTTATAAACAATCTCACTTTTTTAAAAACGAGATCTATTCTTTAAGTTACAATCTCATTTTTTAAATTACTGAGACTAAAAAATCTTTTCATCTCAGTTTTCTTGTATAACTGAGATGAAAACTATAGTCTATGATATTTTATTACGCTTTTACAAAAACTGAGATCTTTTTAGTTTTTGTACCGTGACCTTTATGCCATTTTGTAGTAGTGAGCGGAGTCCTTTTGTCGATTGAGGTCCTTGGAAGTCTTGTATTGTGAGAAACTAATGAATGCGGTCCCAACACACATGCTCCCACAGTTAAAGAGCATAGAAACCCTTAAAGTTTCCAGGTGCCCGGAGATGGAAGTGATCGTAGTCTTGGAGAAAAGGGAAGAAGACACACAAGAAGCCGCCAATAAAGATACGATCATCGTGCAGGTATAGTACTTATTTTAATTTCTTTTGGGTGCGTTTAAAAATTCGATACTTATGCATATGTATCCGTGTATTCATGCTTTAAAACCAATGGAGTTGGAAAATATTGCATATGTAAATATTCACGCTTCGACTTTATTTAGCTCCTCACAATCCAACTGTTAGCCTTTCCACAAGAGGAAGCATGAAAGGCTAAAAGTAGAGAGTTACTTTTGCTATCATTCCAATTCATTTTCGTAATTCTTAATGTCTGGATACCTATCATTGTCGACCAATCCAATTCCTTTACGTAATTATTAATGTTTCGATACCTAACTTTGTCGACCATAATTATGTCCTCCAGTTCCCTCAACTGCGGATTCTAAGACTCGAGAATTTGGAAAGACTTTCTAGTTTCAACAACACTTCTATAATAACCAAAACACGATCCTTGTTCAACCACCAGGTATGTTCCAATTCTGTGAATTAATTGTGTCCATAGATAGAGCACACGAGAAAAAGAAGATTAGGAATATTACAGTTTTAAATTCTTTAATAAGAGTTGTATCGAATGCAAATATTGTTATGTGGAAGTGTTGACAGTTTTTAAGGAAATTACAACCTTATACTGACAATTATATACTAAATTTAAATTAAAAATACTATTTCTTATTTGGGTTTAATCTTAATCATACTGTATTTTATTATATTTTCCTATAGCGAACATTAATATTTGCCTAACCATATTTTTATTGAATCAATCATACCAAATTACAACTCTCTCACTCATAATATATCTCACTGGTGGGGCTCTCTCTCTCTCTCTGAGAAATTACATGCACTAGATACAGCACGGCAGCCTACTAGGTTTGACCCCATCCATTTTGATCAATTCCACTACCTTTTGTCTCTCCAACACACACCAAGGCCCACTCATTTATCAGGTTTATCATCCAGTTTTGTTTACCACTTCACAACAGATTTAGCAATTTTTCTTTCGATCGATATTGTAGCATGTTTTTGTATGTTATTCAATCTGTTTAATATCTATGCTAACTTGCTAAGGGTATTATTGTACCAGTGCCTTGATTTAACGTGCATACATAAAGATGTGAAGAGAGAAATTTATAATTACTCAGTATGAAAACACATTTAGATTTTATGAATTCCAAAAGTATTCCTCCCTTTTGCCTTCTCCCACAGCAGAATAACAACAAATTAACATCTGAAACTCACCTTTGCATGCGCTATTTCGAAATCCACATCCATGTTCATTTCTGTTGGGCTCGGAGTACCCCTATGAATTTAGTTATCCAATGTCACTCCCTGCGATCGCTCTAAAAACAGACTTGCAAGTGTAATGTTGAATGTCATAAAAGACTTAATTGAGGCCCTTGCAAAAACCAATTGATTTTAAGAGAAATGGTAGAAAAGCGGTCCGACAATTTCAATCTTTAACAACCGAACTGAACGTTTGGAGAATGTTCGGTTGCAAGATGGTGACCAACGTTTGGTTGTTGGTGGCCAAACAACCTCCACTTTTTTGGCCCGAGTCATCCTGAAAGCTAGGGAAGATGTTTTCGTTGTTTTGTAGAGAAAATAGATTATGTTACCAAAACCTATTTCTTTATCCTCTACTCTTAACTTGCATATCACATGGACATCTAATGTAAATTAGTGTCAAGACACAGGCAACCATTATTTGTTAACTTGAAGCTAACATTTGGAAGCCACTCATTTCCCATAAGCAAGTGGAATTTTCCAGATTCGACTTCAATTCAATTAATTAATTTTCCCAACTGTTTGAATACCTAACTTAATTTGTTGTCTTCAATGCTAGCAAATTAGACTCTGAGTTTCATTATAATGTCGAATGCTCCAATTTCAACTCATCTCCCACTACAAGGAATAACAGGTTTGCCGGCACTTGAAAAATGCCGTTAAACGCCGCCAAATATTCAGCGGCATTTTATACCAAGGTTTGGGGACGCAGCCGTAGCAGTATGTTTCCGGCACTTAAAAAAGGTCTGGGTAGAACTTCTGTCGGCACTTTTAAAAACGCCATTTAAAGGTTCAGCCGTTTCTCTTTGCCATCTGTCCCGTTACGATGACGTCATTATGACATGTTCTGCCAACTTTTTCTCACAAAACGCCGGAATCTAGTTTTTAAAGCCCACAAAATCTAGGCCCAACATCAGACTCCCAAACAATGTTAGAACCCCATTACTAGCCCAATAAATTATTACCCGGCAAAAGCTTCAACTAAATGTTCAACTGAAATGATGTGTTTTCCTTTTCACTTCCCACATGCCAATTACAATATTGTTAGCAACAAAACACAACGTCAGATCGAAAAACTCAAATGTCTTCCCAAACTCATTAATGCCAACAATGTTTTCAAAGCACCTTGACACGTGCCTCGTACATCTCATCCCCTTGGAAACTCTCTTAGTTGATCATGAGTGAGGCCCATGTAATCTTCTAGTGAAACTAAAGAAAACATGCAACCACTAGAGTATTAATTTTCAATTTGTACAATATTAGGTTTTCTTAATTAGGAACATTTTTGTTTAATTTAGCGTAAATTGCTTCAAATATTAGATTTTCTGAATTAGCTAGGTTGTTTCTATTTTCCTTGTTTTTTTTTTTTTTTTTGTTCTCAAAGACATAGATTCAGTTTTTCATTATTTTAGTTACCTTTTTAGTGTTTTTAGGTTATTATAATTTGAGTTGTAAAAGCCTGGGTAAGTGCGATTGTATTTTATTAATGAAAAATAATCAGGACAAAAAAATGGGCAATAAAATCAGGACAAAAAAATCGTCCAACAAAAATACCCTATTTGACTTTATTAACAATTCAATTCCTTCAAACGTCACTGCAGAGGATTTTTTTTAAAATCCAGAACATTGATTGCCAATACGGACATTTAGATATTGAGAGGTGAATGTTGAGCGGTAAAACAGAGTGGTGGGCGTAGCACCACTACACGTTCAAGTCCCTATAGCCCCTCAATGGGGCTAACATACTCCTAACATCACTCACGCGTGATGGGACCTTAATTAGTTTCGGCCCCAACGTTAGTGCGGTGGGGTCCCTACCTAAATTTCCGTTTTTTTCACGAGAGTCGATTCCAATTTAATTAATTACTCACTGTTTGAATACCTAAATACGTTGTCGTCAATTGTAGCGAATTAGACTGAGTTTCACTTTCACTATAATGTCAATACTCACTCCAATTTCAACTCATGTCCAGATTAGAGGGAAAAAGTTAGTATTTAACAGTGAAGTACACTTAAGCAGTCGAATAAGTATCATGTGAGGAGACTTTCTTAATTGATCGTCATCCAAATAGAAAAAAGAAAAGACCAAAGGAAATTCTAATTTAAAACATGATGAGTGATATGCCCATGTAATCTTCTAGTGAAACTAAAGAAAACATGTAACCACTAGCTGGAGTTTAATTTCCTATTTGTACAAAGTTAGGTTTTCTTAATTAGGAACCTTTTTGTTTTAGCAAAATTGCCTCGAATATTACATTTTCTGAATTAGGTTGGTTCTATTTTTCTTCTCATTGTTTTTTTTGTCTCCAAGGCATAGATTTAGTTTTCCATTAGTTTAGTTACCTTTTTAGTATTTTTAGATTTTTATAAACTGAGTTGTAAGTCCTAGGGTAAGTGAGATTATTTTTTATTAATGAAAAATTAAAAGTTTTCTCATAATTGTCTTGTTCGTGATTGTCCTTGTACTATTCTTCTTTTTTAACATGTTTTTCTACATCCACGTAGCCATCTAAAGAAAATAAGTTTCAAGCCAGAGGCAACCACGAATTGTTAACTTGAATCTTACTTTTGGAAGCCACTCATTCTAACATTTTGGGGGTTAAAATTTTCATTTTTTTTGGCTTAATGTTATTTGATATTGCCAACCTTGAAATAGTCGAATGTTTTAGAAAATAACTTGTGTTACGAGCGTTGTAGGTTGCGTTCCCTGCTTTGGAGGAATTATTCATAAGTTCAATGCCGAGCATAACAGAGATATGGGACAAGAACTTACTTCAGCCTGAGTCTTTTAGTCTATCGAGGTCCTTGGGAATCCGGGGTTGTGAGAAACTGAGGTCCTTGAAAGTCAAGGGTTGTGAGAAACTGATGAATGTGGTTCCGTCACACATGCTCCCACAATTAAAGACTATAAAAACCCTTGAAGTTTCCAAGTGTCCAGAGATGGAAGTGATCGTAGTCTTGGAGAAAAAGGAAAAAAAAACACAAGAAGCCACCAATAAAGATAGCATCGTGTTCCCTGAACTAAAGAGTTTGACGCTTGAAGAATTGGAAAACCTTAAAGGTGTTTGCGCCTACAAATTCGGAGACCGACTCTGCTTCAATGTCCAGGTACTTATTTTCTTAAATACCATTTAATTTTAGTAGATGGTGGCCTGTGGGGTGCATTTAAAAAGTACTCCCAACGCATATTTATCTATACATTCATGCTTTAAAACCAATTGGAAGAAACTATAGAAAATTGGAGTGGAAAAATTTGCTATTGGAGATGTAAAATAAGAAAATATTCACGCTTCAATAAACGACTTTAATTAGCTCCTCACAATGGAGCATAAAAGGCTAAAAGTACCATATCTAACATTATCGACGCTTGATGGGACATTAGCTTCAACCTTGATGTTGGTGCGGTAGGGAGTTTATAGATAGTTACGTGATGGGATAGATAATACTTCCTGGCTGGCAGAGGCGACGGGGTATCATACCTGCACTTGCACTTTTTGCACCGGGAAAAAAAGACGCTAAAAGTAGAGTGTTGTGATATCATTTCTCATAAGCAACTGAAATTTTCCAGATTCGACTCCAATTCAATCAATTAATTTTCCCAACTGTTTTGAAATTTTCCAGATTCGACTCCAATTCAATCAATTAATTTTCCCAACTGTTTGAATACATAACTTTGCTGTCTTGAATGCTAGCAAATTAGACTTTGAGTTTCATTATACCGTCGAATGTTCCAATTTCAACTCATCTCCCACTACAAGGAATAATAGGTTTGCCAACACTTGAAAAACGCCGTTAAAAGCCCGTTAAACACCGCCAAATGTTCCACAGCATTTTATACCGAGCTTTGGGGCGTGACCGTCGCCGTGGCACCTAAAAAACGTCGGGGTAGAACTTCTGCTGACGTCGCTTTTAAAAACGCCATGTAAAGGTTCAGCTGTTTATCTTTGCCGTCCGTCCCGTTACGATGACGTTATTATAACATGTTCTGCTAACGTTCTCTCACAACACGCCGGAATCCAATTTTTTAAAGCCCACAAAATCTAGGCCCAACGTCATGCTCCCAAACAAATTTTTTTTTTGATAGGCAACAAAATTTTATTATAAACTCGACAAAGGGTACATCGAAAAGAGACCAAATATAGACCACTGAGAAAGATGTAATATATAGGCCTGAGCGAAAACAAAATAGAAAAGAAGATTACAGGGGTGTTTGGCAAGGTAATTTTTGTATTTTCACATTTTCAAACCTCATTCTCCCAAACCTCATTCCTTGATTTTGGCAATCCAAGCAAAAACAGAGAATCTAATCCGGAGGTCCTTTTCTAGGTTTTTGCCTCGTTTCCCATTTTGGGTCTAGAAAGATTTTTTTTTCAATTATGCCCTCTAATTTTTTGTTATAGGGCTCTTTAGGGTGCTCGTTGAAAGTCCTAGAGTCAAAAATTTATTATGACTATTTAAAATAAAATTATCAGAAAAATAAGATCTTCGCATTGATTTAAACGAATTGAAAATTGGAAATCTTAATTTTTTAATCATATTTTTAATATATATAAACAGTGTTAAAAATGAAGTACTCCAATTTTTAATATGTTTGAATCAGTGCAAAAATCTTATTTTTCTAATTATTTTATTCTAAATGGTTATAATAAATTTTTGGTTCTAGGGCTTTCAACGAGTGCCATAAGAGAGCTCTATAACCAAATAAGGAGGAGAGATATAAATTGTATATACTTATATGCAAGTAACCAATAAGAATATGAACCACTTGAAAATCTTAATAAAAGGGAGAAGCTAATAACTATTTACACATTTTTAACACAATAATAAAGGCCAAGGGCAATTTGGTAAAAAATTAAGTCCACTATAGCACTTTTCAAACCCATCTAGTCCACTTCTAAATTTCATAACCCACTAAGTCCACTAATAATTTTAATGACAAAAATACCCCACCTAAGAAATAAGGGCCTTGTTTGGCTAACACGAAAAATATATTTTTTCTATTTTTGTTGCAATCAAGCCACCGCCGCCGCTGCCATTACGCCACATATAACGTTATATGTGTAACAAAAAACGTATTTTTTCATTTTTCTTGATTTTTTTATTGAACCCGCTACACTTAACATTTAACGTTATATATGTGACAAATTTCTCTTTTTGTTTTTTCCTATTTTTCTTGTATTGATTTTTTAACGTTTTATGAGTGATAAAAATTTCCTAACATACAAAATTATATGTGGCAAAAATTTTCTAACATGTAACATTTCTTTTCGGTTTTTCTTATTTTGAGTCTTTAACGTTATATGCTGGTCCATACAAAACATATAACGTTATATGATCCGTTATCAATCACTTATTGAAATGGTCCGTACAACATCCTCTTCAACTTGCTTCTAATAATATATGGATATATCCATATATTAGTTCATATATAATGTTACAAGGTACAAAAGGTCATATATAACGTTATATGTTCTCTTTATTGAATAATATAGAATATTTCTAATCTAAAATGTTATATATAACAATAACGTTATATATTATTATATCTCTCTCTAACTAAGAATGTTTTTAAAAAATGACATTAAATAACAATAAAAACACACAAAAATATATTTTGTTGTGTGACACGAAAAAAACACATACAACCTTATATTTTTTTTCAAAAAACAAAACCTGTTCCAACCTTATATGTCTAGCCCTTAGAAAAACACACATATAACCTTATATATTTACTCAAAAAACTCCAAATATATCAGAAACAAGTTGAAGAAGCCGCTGCGAGGATCAAATCAATAAGTGATTGATATAAAGTACAAATATAACATTATATATTTATTCAAAAACTTCAGATCACATGAGGTAGTGAGTCCTCTGAGAGAGGGGTGGGTTCTTTCTGAACATTCCAGTCGACTCCACCAACGACACAAACATCGCCACCTACAACGGTAGCAAAGGAGACACCAGCGACGACATTTTGCTACTTCAATTGGGTTGTGAAGATCCCGTCGACCGTCAGGATGCCTCCTGATCCCATAATTTTTTCTGACGTATACAAATATAACTTCATCTATTTTAATTTTACACACAAAAAAATTTAACTCCGATAGTAATAAAAAAGTAACCAGAAATGAGTGTTGTGGGTACTTGTTGTACCATGGTCTCACCCTCAAAAGTTAATACTAGGATACTATTGCACTGCTCAAGACTCCCACATTCCCACTAGCACGCCTTTGTGCTTCTTCCCCAAAAGAACAGTCATAAAGAAGATGCAGATGTCGAAGATCTCAGGGAGCTCAAAAAACTTCCCGTTTGTGAAAAAAGCATCTGAGTTTTGAAGATCGGTAGAGGTGCTCAATGCCGTATATCGGTACGAGACCACATTTGGATTGTCTTCTTCATTCTTCATTTCTCGTTTGATTTTTGCGATGTTCACTGTGCACCGACTTGTCGGAACTGACCGAGAAATCAAACGAAGAAAACCCAGATCTAAGAGAGGTTGATGCCTTTTATGTACAATTTCACGGACCTCCATCGCATCGAACAGGTTCTGGTACCGGACTCCCGTCACTTCGTCGTCGCGTAAGTTGAACGCGGTCTTTCGGAACAGGGCGAACCCGATGGGGATCTCGTGCTTGGCCTTGTACACGTCGTAGGGGCGGAGATTGATGAGGAACGACGAGTTGGTCTGGTTGAGGAAGTTGAGCAACGGTTTGATGACAACGTCGGCCGTGGGAGGTTGAAACTCGGCAGAGGAAGGAGGGAAGGCGGGGGTTACAATGTTGAGGAGAGAGAGACGGCTGTGCTCCAGATTTGTTTTTGGTTTAGGGTTTCTCCCTATATAACAGTTTGTTTATATAGGAGGAGATTTTTATCTTGATTTAATTTTTTTTTAAAAGATGTGGACTAAAGACCTTACCAAACCTAATTAGTGGACCAGAGGAGTTTTGAACTTTAGAAGTGGACTTAATGGTTACAAACATGATATAATGGACTCTAGACCAATTTTTTAAAAAATTAATCCATAATTCATTTCAACGTTCATCTATCAAACACTCTACAGTTTTAAAATATATTTTACACATATCTCCCAAATACTTCTACCATACTCAAAATACATTCTGGCTATAATCTAAAATGTTAAAAAGCCAAAAAGTTGAAAATCAAAAATAAAAAAGTAGACTCTCAAACACCCCCTACATTCAATGGAAATTAAATGTTTAATTTCCAACAGACTAAAACGTCAGTCTCATTAGAATGAACTCGGCAAAAGAATCTTCCATAAGAGTTTGGTAAAACTCATCTTATCTAGCACATTTCCAACAACACCATATGCCGCAGAAGCAATCCCATTATATCCAAATCCTAGCAAACTAGTTTACAGCATACATCAACAAATGCTGTAGAAGTATATCGGCTCCTTATTCAGCCATGACCTAAAGCAATATGAGCATCAGCAGTTGGACCAGAAAACATGTACAGAACAGCAAAGACTCAGCTATCTCTTAACCTTCCTCACAGTTGGAAGTTGAAAAGAGATAATGGTGTACACCACGAACAACAGCCGCATCACACCTCAGGCTTCACCATGAGAAAATCCCTTTCTCATTCTACACCTTAAGCTCTCTTAATATTGCACCCAATTTCAGAGAAAATGTAGGACTCTTAGCCCTCCAAATCTTTGGAGTTGAAAGAGTGGTAGAATAACCTTCATCATCTCCATGACTTCATATCACTAATCTCCAGCTCTCTAAATTCTATCTCTTAGCGCTCCATATAGATTAGAAGTTGAGAAGAGAAATAATCAGAGCACAGGAGAGGAGAGATAACCTCCTAGCCCTCCCAACATGGGAGTTGACAAAGAGGCCAATTGCCAGGGGTCTCCCAATAAAATGTAGGTTGACATTACAGACTCAATAATCCCACAAAAAGAAAAAAGACTCCAAACACACAAGAGGGATAGACACCACCATGCACTACATCTAGCAAGAACAAAAGAGAGGCCAATCATAACACCCCCACCATCCAAACCTGATCTCTCACATAAAAGCCTTAATCTTATTTGAGTCTCCACCAATGCTCATACTGACTTCAACTGATATTCTACACTCCACAATTCCTGTCTACGTACTTCTTCATTGTGGGCATACACATTGACAATGACACATTCCAGCCCTACCAAAATCCAGTCAACATATCAAAATGCCTATGAATTGTGACTTCTCTTGGTTTGAAATTTTCTGGATTCCATATCGTTAATACTCCACCAGACAGACCAACAACCCCAGACTCAGCACATACAAATTCAGAAGAACTCCATATTCTTTGAACAATAGGCCTTTCAAAACTCTCACTTTTGCTTCTTGCAAAAATAAAACACCAAGGTTTCATTCTCTGATAACTTTAGAGACAAACTTCTTTTTAAGTGGAATACCTATATCCCTTATACTCCATGAAATGATCTTCATTGAAGCCTCTGACTTGTTTCACACTATTGTATAATTATTGGTTCCTCATAAGAGGGGCAAAAGAATTCTTATTATTTAGAGATGCTTTCAAAGCTTTTGCCTCATTTTCTATCATCTTTTTCATTCTTAGTATCCCAGCATCCCCAAATTAATACCTAGATTGTTACCTGCTATTAGTGTTCTGTAGCTCCTTGTCCACTGAATTCTGTTCCTACTCCTGTGAAGCGATAATGTAACCGTCAATTTCGTCCCCTTAAGTACTCAAAGTTGTTTCAAACTGTTGGCTTCTGATGCTTTTTCTAACGGCAGTTGGATTTAAATCCACATGGAGGTTTATGCTCTGCACTTGAGAGGCCGTTATACTAGCATTAGAGTCATACACGACTGGAATATTTTCCTCTTCATTTACTCTATCCTTTTCTTGCTCCTGCTCAATACCTTCTTGGGTTTCTGTGTTTTGAACTTGGCTATTGTTATTGATAGATTCTAAACAATCTTCATTCAATGGGGTTTGAGAGTCCAGAACAATAGAATCCAACCTGTGAACTGAGTTAATGCTCTCTTCATTATTCCTCCCTTCTGAATCATTATTTCCTCGAGCCGTATCCCCAACTATCTTTTCTTGAAATGGTGGCTTTTCAAAAATGGGTAAATTTCAATTACCTCCCCTAAGGTTTTTGACAATAACAAAGACCTCCCCTCATATTTTTGAAATTGCACTTACCTCCCTGTTAGTCTTGTCGGCTAACTTCTGTTAACAAAAAGTGTGAATTTCCATTTCTACCCCTTTATTTACCTCCCCTGAGGTTTATAATAGTATTAGAGACCTCCCCCAAAAAAATAGTAAAAAAATAGTTTGTTTTTTCTTTTGGTAATTGCTTTGACTTTTATTTTTTCATTTCTAGTACAAGCCAAAGAAAATTGATTGAATATTGAACTAACATGTTGTAACACCCCATATTTTCCGTAGAATTTATATTCGTTCAGCTAAAGAATTATTTTTATTTTGCACAATAGATAACAATATTTTAGAATGAATGTGGGACATAGAAATTTAGTAGAATGTTGAGGGGGAACATGATGCGGTGGGTTGTTGGGTGGCATGATGCAATTATTAGGGTAGGTTGTGTTATGTGATTGGGAAATTCGAGGGAAAGGAAGTTTAAGCTTAAAAATGCATGCATTGGCTAGTGTCCATGTAATTAGCGGGCCTTTTTGGCCAAGAAAAATTATGCTCGGTGAGGTTTTTCATGTTTATAATATTGTCGCCTTAATCAAACATTGTGATGACATTTTATCAACGTGAAATATTAATCTTCCACGAATTAATCATGATGTGCGTAAAGTAACCTAAAACATCCTGAATTTTAAAAAATACGTTAAACTAATATACATAACCTAATTGGTAAGTGTGATTTTAAAAACTTTATAATTAAAGTCATTCATCTATAAAGCATAGTTTTTTTAGCCAATCTGCAAAAGAAAAAAAAATTAGCACAGAGTTCATTTTTGTAATAAAGTATTTTTTTATCAATGTTAATGTAAAGTGTTTGAAGGTTCATTATTCAATGAATATGTGGCTTAGAAATTTCAAAACGCAGGTGGTTAGAGAAAAGTTAACAGTCTTTAAGAGCTTTTCCTCCTTCCGTTTTAACGCAGTTGGATTCTTGGGCAGATTAGAAAAGGTAGTACAGTGTTGTTTAGATAGATTTGTGTTGAGAATTGTTAAAAAGTTTATGCGATTTAAAGGTTATAAAGGCAAGAACGAAGAGTCCAGGGTTTCAAATGCACAAGGGTTCATGACATGTAAAATTCGACCATCACTACGACCCAATCTTTTCCCAAAGGCGCATATAGCTGTATCCAAAAGGAAAAAATTAAAAAAAAAACCACCCACACCAGGAGCAAGTCTTCACCATGGGATGATGTGCCCATAGTCGGGTTTATTTCGTAGATGGCTAATTTCAACCCAAGGAAAAAAGAGACACCAAACTAAATACCCAAATTATGAATTAGCGGAAAACAAAATGAAAACTTCCATATATACAAAGATAATCTTAATTCGATCATCATACAAGTGTTATATATATTTAGAACTCCTGCTAAAGTTCGGGTACTGCCATAGATGCAGACGCAATCTTTTCGGAGCTAAGGATATTGTTTACTACTACTACTATTACTACTAATTTAGCAAGCGCTGTAGCAGTTCAAACTCCCATATCAGATGTCATAACTCTGTAATCTATGATGCCATGATTAGCCCAATTCAAGCCTCAGTCCCTAACCAAACTGACCAAAACACTATAAATCACCTTAACTAAGTTCAAGAAAAGGGCAATTACATGCGTAGGGTCAGGGCTCAGGTATTTGGGTTTTGACTTGGCCCGATCGAAAGCAAGGGCTTAGAACCCCTCCTACGCAGGGAATGGGTTGGCCTTAGCTGTGATGTGTATATTTTGGTTGGACGTGGGAATTACCTGACCCAACCAGCCTAAGGGAAACGACTCACAGCTTAAACGAACTTTTTTTTGAGTTGCATAAACCCCTTACAGCATACACCAAAAACAACTGCCATTCCAGCACACGCTAACAACTGAACACCATGCAGCTCATTCGAGTAGCAGAAATTGCAGCAACCAAAAGTTCAAAAAATACAAATTTCGAGCCAAGTCATTTTTCTCTCACTATTCTCACCAATCTGGTTCCTTCCCCACCGGATTGGTGGCTACCATTATCACTATTCTCACCCTTTTCAGCTTCCTCTACCTTGTCATCCGAAAACTCATTCCTTTGTTTTTCCTTGTCATCCACTAAATTTTCTTCCTTTTTACTGCTGGCATCCCTGTCATCATCTGTGTTATCCACCTCATCATCTTCTTCCTCTGCTTCAGGATTTGAAAAATGTTCTGTCGAGCTTAGTATTCTGAAAGTTTCCTCCTCTACCACATACTTGAACACAATAGTTTCTTCCATTAACAATTAATTGAACCTCCCCCTCAATTTTGTTGGAGTCTCCGTAGCGATTAACACTCTGCCTTTAACATAAGACACTTCCTTCAGTGTATTGTTGTCTACTTCAATAAAACAGGCCCAAATGCTCCCAAACAGTGTTAGAACTCCATTATTAGCCCAGTAAATTATTACCCAGCAATTCCAATTCTAAATATTTGAAATTAAAACTCCATTATTGTTATTATTTAACCATCAATTCCCATTCTAAAAGCTTCAACTAAATGTTCGAACCAAAAAAAAAAAATTTAAAACCAAACTTCTTCAACCGAAATGATGCGTTTTCCTTTTTCACTTCCCAAATGCCAATTACAATGTTAGCAACAAAACACAACGTCAGATCGAAAAAACTCAAATGTTTTTCAAGCATGACCCACCTTAATCCCTGATAGATGATATTACAATTACAATTACTCTCAAACTCAATGCCAACAATGTTTTCAAAGCGCCTTGACTCGATCGTGACTAATATATATGGCGTGCTTTAAAATGCCTCGTAATTAGCATCGGTAAACCCCTTTTTTCCTGTAGTGTGCAGATTGAAGTAAAAAGTTTTGTTTACAGTGAAGTGCACTTTAGCAATTGAATAACTGTATATCATGTGAGGAGAAATGGTTGTGAGTTTAGTGCTCGATCTCCTCCCCATTGAAACTTTCTAAGTTGATCGTCGTCCAAATAAAAAAAGAAAAGAAAACGGAAATTCTAATTTAAAACACGAGTGAGCTCGGCCATGTAATCTTCTATTAATTTTCAATTTGTCCAATATTAGGTTTTCTTAATTAGGAACCTTTTTTTTTAAATTTAGCACAAATTGCCTCGAATATTATATTTTCTAAATTAGATTGATTCTATTTTCCTTGTTATTAATTGTTTTTTTGTCCTCGAAGACAGATTTTCTGAGCAACCAAATGTTTTAGAAAATAATTTGTGTTATAAGCGTTGCAGGTTGCATTTCCTTCTTTGGAGGAATTATACATTTATGAATTGCGAAACATAGCAAAGATATGGGACAAGAACTTACTTCAGCCTGAGTCTTTTAGTCTATCGAGGTCCTTGGGAATCCAAGGTTGTGAGAAACTGAGGTCCTTGAAAGTCAAGGGTTGTGAGAAACTAATGAATGTGATCCCGTCACACATACTCCCACAATTAAAGAGTATAAAAACCCTTGAAGTTTTCGAGTGTCCGGAGATGGAAGTGATCGTAGTCTTGGAGAAAAAGGAAAAAGAAACACAAGAAGCCACCAATAAAGATATCATCGTGTTCCCTGAACTAACGAGTTTGTGGCTTGAAGAATTGGAAAATCTTAAAGGTGTTTGCGCCTACAAATCCGAAGACCGACTATGCTTCAATGTCCAGGTACTTATTTTCTTAAATACCATTTAATTTTAGTAGATGGTGGCCTTTGGGGTGCATTTAAAAAGAACTCCTAATGCATATTTATCCATGCATTCATGCTTTAAAACCAATTGGAAGAAACTATAGAAAATTGGAGTGGAAAAATTTGCTATTGGAGATGTAAAATAAGAAAATATTCACGCTTCAATAAACGACTTTAATTAGCTCCTCACAATGGAGCATAAAAGGCTAAAAGTACCATATCTAACATTATCGACCTGTGATGGGACATTAACTTCGACCTTGATGTAGGTGTGGTGGAGTTTATAGATAGTTACGTGATGGGATATATAATACTTCCTAGTTGGCAGAGGCGACGGGGTACCATACCTGCACTTACACTTTTTGCACCGGGAAAAAAAGACGCTAAAAGTAGAGTGTTGTGATATCATTTCCCATAAGCAAGTAGAATTTTCCAGATTCGACTCCAATTCAATCAATTAATTTTCCCAACTGTTTGAATACATAACTTCGTTGTCTTGAATGCTAGCAAATTAGACTTTGAGTTTCATTATAACATCGAATGCTCCAATTTCAACTCATCTCCCATTACAAGGAATAATAGGTTTGCTGGCACTTGGAAAACGCCGTTAAAGGCCTGTTAAACACTGCCAAATGTTCCACAGCATTTTATACCCAGCTTCGGGACGTGGCCGTCGCCGTATGTTTTCGGCACTTAAAAAACGTCGGGGTAGATCTTCTGCTGACACTTTTAAAAACGCCATGTAAAGGTTCAGCTGTTTATCTTTGCTGTCTGTCCCGTTACGATGACGTTATTATAACATGTTCTGCTAACGCTTTCTCACAAAATGCAGGAATCTAATTTTTTAAAGCCCACAAAATCTAGGCCCAACGTCATGCTCCCAAACAAATTTTTTTTTTTTTTTGGGCAACAAAATTTTATTATAAACTCGACAAAGAGTACATCGAGAAGAGACCAAATATCGACCACTGAGAAAGATGTATTACATAGGCCAATGGGAAAACAAAATAGAAAACAAGATTACAGGGGTGTTTGACAAGGTAATTTTTGTATTTTCACATTTCCATTTTTCCATTTTGGGTGTTTGGTTCTTCATTTTCAAACCTCATTCTCCCAAACATCATTCCCTGATCTTGACAATCCAAGCAAAAACTGAGATCAGATCCGGAGGTCCTTTTCCAGTTTTTGCCTTGTTTCCCATTTTCGGTCCAGAAAGATTTTTTTCCAGTTATGGCCTCTAATTTTTGGTCATAGGGCTCTTTTAGGCCGCTCGTTGAAAGCCCTAGAGCCAAAAATTTATTATGACCATTTAGAATAAAATTATCAGAAAATAAGATCTTCGCATTGGCTCAAACGAATTGAAAATTGGACCTCTTAATTTTGTAATCATGTCTTTTAATATATAAACAGAGTAAAAAATGAAGTGCTACAATTTTTAATACGTTTGAACCAGCGCAAATATCTTATTTTTCTAATCATTTTATTCAGAAGAAACCCATATTCTTTGAACAATAGGCCTTTCAAAACTCTCACTTTTGCTTCTTGCAAAAATAAAGCACCAGGGTTTCTTTCTCTGATAGTTTTAGAGACAAACCTCTTTTTAAGTGGAATACCTATATCCCTTATATTCCATGAAATGATCTTCATTGAAGCCTCTGACTTGTTTCACACTATTGTATAATTATTGGTTCCTCATAAGAGGGGCAAAAGAATTCTTATTATTCAGAGATGCTTTCAAAGCTTTTGCTTCATTTTCTATCATCTTTTTCATTCATAGTATCCCAGCATCCCCAAATTTAACACCAAGATTGTTACCTGCTATTAGTGTTCTGCAGCTCCTTGTCCACTGAATTTTGTTCTTGCTCCTGCGAAGCGATAATGTAACCGTCAATTTCGTCCCCTTCAGTACTCAAAGTGTGTCAAACTGTTGGCTTTTGATGCTTTTTCTAACGGCAATTGGATTTAAATCCACATGGAAGGTTTATGCTCAGCACCTGAGAGGCCCTTATACTAGCATTAGAGTCATACATAACTCGAATATTTTCCTCTTCATTTACTCTCTCCCTTTCTTGCTCCTGCTCAATACCTTCTTGGGTTTCTGTGTTTTGGACTTGGCTACTGTTATTGACAGATTCTAAACAATCTTCATTCAATGGGGTTTGAGAGTCCAGAACAATAGAATCCAACCTGTGAACTGAGTTAATGCTCTCTTCATTATTCCTCCCTTCTGAAACATTATTTCCTCGAGCCATATCCCCAACTGTCTTTTCTTGAAATGGTGGCTTTTCAAAAATGGGTAAATTTTAATTACCTCCCCTAAGGTTTCTAACAATAACAAACACCTCTCCTCATGTTTCTGAAATTGCACTTACCTCCCTGTTAGTCTTGTCGGCTAACTTCTATTAACAGAAAGTGAGAATTTCTATTTCTACCCCTTTATTTAGCTCCCCTGAGGTTTATAATAATATTAGAGACCTCCCTGAAAAAAAATAGTAAAAAAATAGTTTTTTTTTTTTTGGGTAATTGCTTTGACTTCTATTTTTTCCTTTGTAGTACAAGCCAAAGAAAGTTGATTGAATATTGAACTAACATGTTGTAACGCCCCATATTTTCCGTAAAACTTATATTAGTTCAGCTGAAGAATTTTTTTTTATTTTGCACAATAGATAACAATATTTTAGAATGAATGTGGGACATAGAAATTTAGTAGAATGTTGAGGGGGGACATGATGTGGGTTGTTGGGCGGCATGATGCAATTATTAGGGTAGGTTGTGTTATGTGATTGGAAAATTCAATGGAAAGGAAGTTCAAGTTTAAAAATGCATGCATTGGCTAGTGTCCATGTAATTAGTGGGCCTTTTGGCCAAGAAAAATTATGCTCGGTGAGGTTTTTCATGCGTATAATATTGTCGCCTTAATCAAACATTGTGATGACATTTGATCAACATGAAATATTAATCTTCCACGAATTAATCATGATGTGTGTCAAGTAACCCAAAACATTCTAAATTTTAAAAAATACGTTAAACTAATATACATAACCTAATTGGTAAGTGTGATTTTAAAACCTAGATAATTAAAGTCATTCATCTATAAAGCATAGTTTTTTTAGCCAATTTGCAAAAGAAAAAAATTTAGCATAGTTTTTTTTTGTTCATTTTAGTAATAAAGTTTTTTTTTTTTTTTATCAATGTTAATGTAAAGTGTTTGAAGGTTCATTATTCAATGAATATGTGGCTTAGAAATTTCAAAATGCAGGTGGTTAGAGAAAAGTTAACAGTCTTTAAGAGCTTTTCCTCCTTCCGTTTTAACGCAGGTGGATTTTTGGGCAGATTAGAAAAGGTAGTACAGTGTTGTTTAGATAGATTTGTGTTGAGAATTGTTAAAAAGTTTATGCGATTTAAAGGTTATAAAGGCAAGAACGAAGAGTCCAGGATTTCAAACGCAATCTTTTCGGAGCTAAGGATATTGTTTTACTACTACTACTACTACTACTACTACTAATAATAATAATAATTTAACTAAGTTCAAGAAAAGGGCAATTACATGCGTAGGGTCAGGGCTCAGGTATTTGGGTTTTGACTTGGCCCGAAAGCTTGGGCTTAGAACCCTTTCTACGCAGGGAATGGGTTGGCCTTAGCTGTGATGTGTATATTTTGGTTGGACGTGGGAATTACCTGACCCAACCAGCCTAAGGGAAACGACTCACAGCTTAAACGAACTTTTTTTTGAGTTGCATAAACCCCTTACAGCATACACCAAAAACAACTGCCATTCCAACACACACTAACAACTACACACACTAACAACTGAACACCATGCAGCTCTTTCGAGTAGCAGAAATTGCAGCAACCAAAAGTTCAAAAAATACAAATTTCGAGACAAATAATTTTTCTCTCACTATTCTCACCAATCTGGTTCCTTCCCCACCAGATTGGTGGCTGCCATTATCACTATTCTCACCCTTTTCAGCTTCCTCTACCTTGTCATCCGAAAACTCATTCCTTTGTTTTTCCTTGTCATCCACTAAATTTTCTTCCTTTTTACTGCTGGCATCCCTGTCATCATCTGTGTTATCCACCTCATCATCTTCTTCCTCTGCTTCAGGATTTGAAAAATGTTCTGTCGAGCTTAGTGTTCTGAAAGTTTCCTCCTCTACCACTTGAACACAATACTTTATTCCATTAACAATTAATTGAACCTCCCCCTCAATTTTGTTGGAAGTCTCCGTAGCGATTAACACTCTGTCTTTAGCATAAAGACACTTCCTTCAGTGTATTGTTGTCTACTTCAATAAAACAGTCCCAAATGATCCCAAACAATGTTAGAACTCCATTGTTAGCCCTGTAAATTATTACCCAGCAATTCCAATTCTAAATATTTGAAATTAGAACTCCATTATTATTATTTAACCTTCAATTCCCATTCTAAAAGCTTCAACTAAATGTTCGAACCAAAAAAAAAAATTTTAACCAAACTTCTTCAACCGAAGTGATGCGTTTTCCTTTTTCACTTCCCAAATGCCAATTACAATGTTAGCAACAAAACACAATGTCAGATCGAAAAACTCAATTGTCTTCCAAGTATGACCCACCTTAATCCCTGATCGATGATATTACAATTACAATTACTCTCAAACTCAATGCCAACAATGTTTTCAAAGCACCTTGACTCGATCGTGACTAATATATATGACATGCTTTAAAATGCCTCGTAATTAGCACCGGTAAACCCTTTCTTTCCTGTAGTGTCCGGATTGAGGTAAAAAGTTTTGCTTCCAGTGAAGTGCACTTTAGCAATTGAATAACTATATCATGTGAGGAGAAATGGTTGTGAGTTTAGTTCTCGATCTCATCCCCATGGAAACTTTCTAAGTTGATCGTCGTCCAAATCGAAAAAAGAAAAGAAAATGGAAATTCTAATTTAAAACATGAGTGAGCCCGGCCATGTAATCTTCTATTACTTTTCAATTTGTCCAATATTAGGTTTTCTTAATTAGGAACCTTTTTTTAAAATTAGCATAAATTGCCTCTAATATTATATTTTCTGAGTTAGATTGATTCTATTTTCCTTGTCATTATTATTATTTTTTTTTGTCCTCAAAGAGAGATTTTCTGAGTAGTCAAATGTTTTAGAAAATAATTAACTCGTGTTATAAGTGTTGCAGGTTGCATTCCCTGCTTTGGAGGAATTAGTCATTCGTTCAATGCCGAACATAACTGAGATATGGGACACGAACTTACTTCAACTGGAGTCTTTTTGTCTATTGAGATCCTCGGGAGTCCGGGGTTATGAGAAACTGAGGTCCTTGGAAGTCAAGAATTGTAAGAAATTGATGAATGTGGTCCCGTCACACATGCTCCCACTGTTAAAGAATATACGAACCCTCAGCGTTTTCAACTGTCCGGAGATGGAAGTGATCGTAGTGTTGGAGAAAAGGGAAGAAGAAACCCAAGAAGCCGCCAATAAAGATATCATCGTGTTCCCTGAACTAATGCTTTTGACGCTTCAAAGATTGGAAAACCTTAAAGGTGTTTGCGCCTACAAATCAGAAGACCGGCTTTGCTTCAACGTCCAGGTACTTATTTTCTTACCTTTTTAATTTAGTAGATCGTGGCCTTTGGGTTGCATTAATTAAAAAGAAGATAACCACATATGCATATAAATTTCGAATTTGTACAATATAAAACGTCTGAGAAAACCATATATGAAACCATATAGATGCTTCATACTCATCTGATATATGGATTCAGAAACAACAACCAAATGGGCAATAAAATCAGGAAAAAAACAAGGACAAATTAAAAAATCGTCCTTGAAAAATACCCTACAATACTTGACTAACAATTCAATCCCTTCAAACATCTTTCGAGCTTAACCCGCTGCTTCATTTGCTATCCTAGCCTGAAAAGCATACATATCGCCATGGGCAGCTTTCTTTCTACTGTCCCACTGAGAAATAAAAAAGGAAAATTATTTTAAGAAGTGGAAGAGCGTATCAAAACTAGCCTAGAGGTTCCTCATCCTTTCATATTCCATTCAGAACAAAAACTCATGCATATTTTTCTTGAGGGACAGTATTTTTTGTGCACGCCCATGCAGTGTCACAAATACTTTTCTGTTGTGTTAAATGCACAGAACATCAAAATTTGCCATCTTTAAACAATTTCATCCTTCAGTCAATCTCTAAATCACATGACAAAATGAATTTTTGCAGGTTGTATTCCCAAAGTTGAGTACTAGTCCTTTCTATCTTGATCTTGACACGCATTCAAGGAAGATCTTCACAGAAGCAACATCTAGAAAACAGGTATCGATGAGGTGTTGGGAATTTTAACTTGTGTGGGCTTTCTTTCTGAACCGTGATAGGGTTGGTTGCCCAAGCTCTTATCTTTGAAAACAAACTACTGAACTCATGCTTCTTATATATTTTCTGTTTCTCTGTTTTTTCATATTCTGCTTTCATTAGGAATGTGCAACAACGGACGCAAGTAGTAGTGGTATGCAGCTTCAACCGTGAAATATGATATGTTTTATGCTATGTCACAAGGACCCAGGTACAAGTGTCATCCATGCTATGAATAATTTTATTTAAGATTTGCTTTATTTTATTTAAGTTTTTCATTGAACGGTACTTCAATAAAAAACTGCTTAGATCAAACACTTTCAGGTCATATTTTTTTGTTAATTTCTCACGAAGACCCTATAAAATCACATTCTGAACTCATTGAATGGTTCAGATCATTGAAATTTGATCGCAAAAGGGAGGTCTGCATTTAAGGACCTCGCTTAAGGTCGTTACAAATAAGAGATGCAAGCTCTAATACTCTCTTGCAGACCACAAAAAAAATATAATACAACTTCCTAGAATTTTCGTCTTCTTTTAATGCTTACATTTTCTCGTACATTTTTTACTAGAATGAAGATGGTTATGATTTTTTCATACAAAGTCTTTAGTATATCAACATTTTTTTCCTACTTTTTTTGGGATATTTTCTCGTAAATATTTGACCTGAACATAGTTTCATTTTTCCATCCATCACGGTGAATTAATTTTCTCTCTACAAATTTGAGTTGAAGTTGCTGGAGTCTCAATTATACTGGATTGCCTCCTACATCGAGAAGGAAGATGTGGTAGCTAGTGATGCTGTCTCTCTTTAGACTGTAAATAACAAAATAAGTTTCCCTTGTTCATTTGTGTTTTCATCTACAGTGATTGGGTTTACACTATCCAACGTAAACTGTATACTGTTTGTGTACCGATTCAAAACTCTGTTTAGCTACCTATACATGTACAACAAAATGTGTGCTTCTATAATTAACCTATTACCTATCTTGGACTAGCCAATGAGATTGATTTGAATGATTTCGGTTGCTAGGCATGGTAACTGTATCTTTTAATCGTTGATACGTATCACCCAACCTTAAAAAATACACGTGTATTCACTGTTTTGTACTCGTTTAATTTGTGCTAGTGCAGTTTAGGGAACTAATTGTTGTACAACCTAAAGTTTAAAAGTTCAATTTGACGTACAGATCGAATTAATAAGACCCATGACGAACTCAAAGTATTAGACACAAAGTTAACATATATAGAACCTATAAATTTCATCATATTAGATTGTTAACCACCAACTCATCTAAAAGCTTTAGCTATTAGACAAAATGGCAACTTTATTATTTATACCTTCAACACATCCTAAAAAACACACTACAAAATTTGATTCTTCGTCCATTTTGTAAGGTTGCTTGTTCTCTCTATTTTCAATACCCTACGAACATTAATTTCTAAGGTTCCGGGTTCACTTCTTAACACCTAGGATCATTCTCGTCATACCTTAGTTCTGCCCAAAATATCATCTTGCAAAGAGTGACTAGGTTCATCATCGGGCTCATGACCCAAGGTGGGGCCGTCAACTTATTTAGCTAAATTGAAGTGTCTATAGCGAGCAATCGACATAAATGGAGGACAGGTGTAAATGATCGAGTACATCAGGTACAAAATATGAACGATCCTAATGTGTACCTTTTTAAATCGTGATGGAGTTTGTGAGAACTATACTTCCTTTCTCACAATTATGTAATTGGATTTGTTCTCTTTTTTTTTTTGTCATTTGTTAATTCTAATCTACACTATTCTGCCCATATATATGGGAGTATGTAAGGGAGACTAATTGCACTTGACTCCACTTGCAAACTGGATAGTTCAATTTGCCTATACTTGGGTTCTTTTTGAATTTATTCAAACTGTTTTCCTTTTAGACTTTGTCAAAAAAACTAACCTCATCACAAGTTAAATTGATTAGATACCAATTGTTTTGATTTCAAAATATATTTATCTTCAAAAATATATGGGTGCCAATCCGGTGCGAGCATTCAATAACTTTATTCCTCTACGGGGAAAATATAACAAAAATGTTATGAAGACAGAAAGATTTGCTCAAGTACGAACATAAATGGAATTCAGAACTACTCGATGTATACGAGCTTCAACTTCTGAATTCGTGTAGCACTAACTACATCTATCGAGTAGGACCTAGATACATTAAACGATTCTATGCGCCGTTCATCACATTGCTCCCAAATGAGAAAAGTTGGCCAATTTCCATTTTGGACAAAAAAAACAAAGAGTAAATTATAGTAAACCCCCCTCAACTAACTCAAATTTGCACTTAACCCCATCCGACTACAAAACTCAACAGTGTGCACCCTCTAACTATTCAGAATTGACACTTAACATCCTTTTGTTAGGTCTCCGAAGGAAAAATGCACCGAAGGCCGTCTCCGGCCACCGGGCGGCCGATCCGAGCCGTCCAAAAATTTAAAAAAAAAAAACCGAGTGGGCTAGGGCAAGAATCAACGGCATCCGACGTGCGTAAGTGCTCGATCCAAACACCCCAAGAATTTAAATGGGGTGTTTAGATCGAGCACCTACGCACGTCAGATGCCATTGATTCCCGCGCTAGCCCACTCGGTTTTTTTTTTTTAAATTTTTGGACGGCTCGGATCGGCCGCCTGGTGGCCGGAGACGGCCGTCGGTGCATTTTTCCTACGGAGACCTAACAAAAGGGTGTTAAGTGTCAATTCTGGATAGTTAGAGGGTGCATACTGTTGGATTTTGTAGTCAGAGGGGGTTAAGTAAAAATTCGAATTAGTTGAGGGGGGTTTACTGTAATTTACTCAAAAACAAAATGGTACATTGCCCCCTCACACCTCCATCAAACAGTGTAGGAGCAACAAGCAACCACCACTGAAACGGTGAAACCTTCACCGGAGAGAAAGAAAGCCTCAATCGCTCGTCACAACTCCCCGATCTACCTCTCTCTCTCGCTCTCTCTCTCTCTCTCTCTCTCTCTCTCTCTTCCGGCTGCATATATATCAACTGACCTATCGTTCGTTTGATTGATTGATTGTTTGCTTTTGATGGCGCTATGGGCCTCTGATTTACCGACGATGTACACGTTGCCCGCCAACTCGCTGAGCGGCGACCAGAGCGTGCGCAAACCGGCCGAATCCGCCCTCGCTCAGTCAGAGAGCCGTCCGGGGTTCTGCTCTTATCTCATTTTCAGCCTCCTTTCGTTTGTAGGTTTTAGCGTACAATGCAGGGTGCAATGGCATTCATTTGTGGATATGGATATAACCCCAAGGCTTAGGGTTTGCTCCCTTGTAACTCCCAGGTGCTATCACCTCTTACGAGGTGATCCATACGGGGCTTTGTCCACCGTCCACTAGTTGAATGTGGGATTTGGTGGCACAGGTCGATGTTTGTCTACTGGCTTCTGTTTATTTCAAAAACAGCATTAATCGGTATTAGAGAAGAGAGCGTGATTCATCGTAAGATGTTCTTTCAGATTAAGCTTTTTGTTATTGCTGATTATTGTTTAATTTGTTTCAGTGCGTATGAATATAGCTGAAGCGTAAAGCCTTTTGTGAACGTAGATTTATTTCAGTTTAGTATCTGGTGTGCGTTGTGTAGAACATAGTGCTAATGCCAGGGAACTGGATACCCTTTTGAAGTGTGAGGTCGAGTTAATAAACTTACTCCACGCACGTTCTATAATTATCTTCGGGACAGGCATGTTGTGGAGACTGAGAAGTGTTGTGGAATCTTAATTATTGGAGTCGGTCCCCATATGTGAAAAGAGGAAGGCTTGGCAGCCTTTGTGGACTTTGAGGAATGGATGAATAGAGAGAGAAATAGGATAATGATTAGAGATAGAGGTAATGTGAGAGAGAGAGAGAGAGAGGAAGAGAGCATCAGGGAGCCCCTGCGGGGGACTCTCCCACCACCAGTGGATGTAAGAAATAGAGTTGTGAGGTGTGAGTGTGAGAGGGTAATTTTGTAAATGTATTTGTGTTAGACATCAATAAAAGTTGAGTTTGTTTAGTGCACAAATTTGTGCCGATTCTGCTTTTCAACAAGAAGATGCTATTGCTTGTTTCTTTCCTCTCTCTCTCTCTCTCTCTCTCTTCATATGTACTTTGAGCTTATTAATTAAGAACGGTTGAATAAACCAGAGGGCTGGGGAAGGCGTGGACTTCGTGTTTGAGTATTCCTTTTTGTGCAAACTGTTAACAGGACTTAAGAGGAATGACATGAAATTGGATTGCATAATTTGATTGGAAACAGACATTGTTCAATGGCTGTTATTATGGTATGTGTTTACTTATAACTCCTAGGTTTTGTTGCATACTGGACTCACAGTATTAGCAGACTAGGAAGAATTGAAATGAAGTGGGCGTCAGTGTTTGGAACTTTGGTGGAACGAAAAAAATTACCATGGTGTATTTGTTGCACGAGGTCTTTTTTTTTTTTCCTTTTTACTCATGGTATTCTCAATATTCGTCTGTATGTCCTTCCTCCTTGAGTATTAGATTATATTTGTGTGATCCATACATCGCCACGGTACTGAGCCACATTCTACTGTTAAAATATCTGTGCAGGGGAATTGGCAATGAGGAAAAAAATACACTTGAGACAAAAGCTGTTGTCGCACTTGAGAGAGGAGAATTATCAGGTGGTGCCTATCTTTAGTTAGTTTAATTGTTCTTTCTTACTCAAGGTGGACAAGTTATCTATCAACAAGACTTTAGCGGAGATCATTTATCACTTATCATATGACAGTTGGGTGGGGAATGGCCTACTACTTATCCATCATTTAAAAAGAGAGGCTTCCTAAAACTACTCAAGTCTAGAAGTTCGATGCCTAATTTCCTGTTTGTTTTTCTTCTTGATGCATGCTGTCAATATGAGAAAAAAGATGAGTGTATTTTTTGTGTGTATATTATTGTTGTTATGTGCTGTTAGTCAAATTACTGAGGAATACTTTTGTTGCGAGGAAAGCTTAACTTTGAAGGTCCTATATCATCAACATCCCTGCCATTTTAGGTATTAGCTGTTTATTTGGTGAACTTGACAGGGCAAAATTTCTTACCGTGATGCTGGTTTTAGCAATCGCAGTTATAAAAGGGAACAACATAGTTCACATGGAAGAGTTTAAATTCTCACTGTCACAAGGTGGGGAAATATGTATCAAGCAAGGGAGACACAGCCGAAAAAAGATCTCGTGCCCTATTATTTTAAACAAAAATCCGCATTGGAATGGATATAGCACTCATTAACCAACTTTGGATGTAGTGGATTAGGTTTGAGCGGGTATTGATTAGATACAATCTTGTGGGTTTTTAATTTGTCAAGAGTAGAATGTTTCTGATTCGGCTCAAATTGTGAGGAAGTAATAAGGAGCGTAAGATCTGAGACAATGAAAAAGACTTCAGCTCTTAAAAGAAAAACCTTATTGTCCAAATGGAGGAAGTTACTATTCAAAGCGAGAAGACACCTGATTAAGAAGGTACTATGGCCACAGCATTTAGAGAAGCACAATTGATAACTTGCTTTCAGAATCCATTCAGCGTGACGTTTATAGTTTTTTTTTTCTTTCTTTTTGTCTTGCATTTTTTAACTTTGTGTTCAGCTTGAGAACTTACCCTTAACTTTTACTTCCGGAAGATTATGGGTTTTTGTTCCTCTTTTGATATATGGATTTTTGTTGGTTTCTTACCCTGTCATTTCCTGAACTTAATTTTACTGAAGTTATCCTGGCTATACATATTGATCCACCTGCTTGATCACTTGCCAAGCCAGAGCTCTTTTCCGTTAGCACAATAGCTTCAGTCAGCAGATATTCTTATTTTTCACAGGATTTTTATGTTTCTCTTTCAAACCTCGAAGGAGCTATCTACTAAACGTCTTACTTCAGACCAAAGAGTTTTGCTGAGGTATAGGCCACTCAGACATAGTTTCGTAACTTGTTTTAATATGCTCATTTCTCTTCATTTATATGTTTTGATATTTTTGCTATAGAGATTTTCTCCAAAAACATCTGCTAGTTCTGACTCCTGACCTATAGTTCTGTATGGAGGGTTAGAATTTCATCTGACTAATTTTATTACTGGTTCAAGATTTGCTCCTTCGGTGCATCTATAGGGTGGTAGAACTTCATTTTGACTATGTCTTCGAAACCTAAAATTCTTAGCTTAAAGTTCCGGTTATAGTAGCATCATGTTCAGGAAGATCATAACTCTTGCCGGAGAAGTATTATGCCTGATACACTATTCATGCATCTAACTTTCTCGTTTAGATTGTTGTGCTACTTCAAGTATCCAAATAATGTGTAAAGGTAAAATATCAAATTAGAAATTAAAATGAAGGTCTAACAACAATACAATGCTAACAAATGGGATCGAGCTCTCACAGCTTTCTTATGAATTCAGGAATATAAGTGAAAAAAAAGTAATTTTGATTGGTAACTAATCTAATACAGTGGTAGTATATCCCTTCTATCGAGCATGGCACCAATTATCGTACCAGGGCCATGTCTTAGTGCACCATTTCAGATTGTGGTAGAAAGAACCATAGGAAAGTGAGAAACTTGCCTCCCTGGCTCAACTGTCGAAATTGCTCATTTTTCTGACCTTACTTGCCGCGATACATAGCATATATCCTCACCCACATCAACTTCAACATTTCCCATCTCTCATCCTTCTCTTTACTCCTTACCAGAACGACCATTATACGCGTTCTGAACACATCATAAGCCAGCAAAGATTGGCAAGCTGCCCTTACATCTTGCTCACCTTTGATAGCTGGTGGCGAACTGCAGATACGTTCACTCACAAGATCGCCTGATACGGCAACAGGCAACAACAAACAATGCATATTAAGTAGATACATCATGTAGCGTGATAGAGTTTTGCATTGTTCCCTGTTTTCTTCCCACAACAAGGACGAATCGGAGGGAGGCATCGCGTGTTGTTGAGATACTGTACCATCCCTGTTTTCTTCCAAATTGTAGCAGATTGATCAGTTGCGAAGTGCAAGTTAATAATTTGCAGTTCCAAAGGCTCGTTTAAGAATTCTTTCCAAAGGGGGTCCTCTTCAACAGCTCTCCTTTCGTGTAGATCAGGAAAAGTCAAAATCGGGTCAAACAGAAGAGAAGGGACAATGACAGCACTCTTGTGTGCATACTTCATGTCCTTAAAGTACTCTTCTGCCCACCTTGTGATCCCCAACAATGACCAAACTATTCTTCTACCCACCATTTCATCTGGCTTATTGAGCCAGAAATCTGGTAGATCGAATTGCCACACCATTTTACAGCGGTACTGTTAGGAAAAACCATGATTTCATTTTCCTAAACTGGATTACTTGTTTGGCTCTATTGTACTTAATTAGCCGAAGCAATCCCCAATGAGAAAATAGATACAGTGAAAACTGTGAAATGATTACATACGCCCCCAATGCTAGAGCTCCCACTAGTAGCAACCCTGGGATGGCAATGTCAACGACCTTATTATGCCATTTCTCTCGATCTTCCCCTGTGGAAATAAGTCGGAGTATTAATCCTATCAACACAGCCACCATACAAGAGAAAGTGATGCAACGCAGAATCCATCCTCCCATCTTCCTTTTATCATTTTTATTATTACACATAAAATTTAATTAAGTCAGAGCAAAAGTATGTATGAAATGGTGACCATATCTATGTATTATATTTGCTTACAGTTTGAGTTAGGACCTTAAATGGGATTAGGCATGTCAATTGGTACGGCTGAGAATGTACTACGGCTAACATGATTTTAGCTATCAGGCTCAGAATGTACTACGGCTCTGTTCTGCTAAGGGGTTTTTAAAAAACAAGTACGTATTTGCAATTTTCAAACTAAAAAATAATCACTATGCTTGGTTTGCAATTTTGAGATTTATCTTTTAGATAAAAAAGTTTTATAAATTTGCGTATTTTTCCGTCTTTAGTACTCCCTCCATCCCTTATTTATAGTCCGGTATTCCATTTTGGGATGTCCCTTAATAAGTGTCTATTTTGTAAAGTTAGTGGGTAAAAGTTGGTGAATTGTCTATTTTGTTCCTAAAAGTAGATTCTATTTTGAAAAGTAAGTGAGTAAAAGTGTAATGATGATGGGTAAGTAGGGAAAGTGGAGGAAAAAGTTGATGTGAAAGGTATAATGATGATGTCTTTTTAATAAGTTGGAGTTACGAAGCAGGACACTTAAAAAGGGACGGAGGGAGTAATTTTTTTTAACATTTTGACAAACTTTTTTACTTTTTGAATAGAGGTACACTATGGACATCTAAAAAGTATAAAATAAGTAAAAAATATGACAAAAATCACTAAAGACGAAAAAACACGGATGACGAAACAATCAAAAGTTTTGGAGAGATTATTTATGAGAGAAGAACCAAACAAAGCGAATGTATTTACGAAAATAATTTTCCAATTTTTTTTTTGCACCGTTCAAAACACCTCGTCGAGATCTATCCAACAAGATCCACCTTATCCAAATTATAGTTAATCCAAAAATATATTTTATTTCCACGTGGTCATCCTAAATTAATCATCCTGTTATTTTTTCAAACCCCAAGGCTGATTATTTATGGTAGCCCGATAGGTTTCATCGAAACGAAAGGTTTTTATCAAACTTTTTTTCTCGAAGATATTCGTCTAACACTAGTACCAATATTGTTTGAGTTTTATCATTCTTCCCTTTACGCTATCACTCTCAACAAAACTTAAAACAAGCAGAAACTGAACACTTAGAAAATATTTCTCTTGCGATAATATGAAACCTTACCTGTAATGTAGCCTACTAGCTTGCCTGTGATGACTTGAAAACAATAAGACATAATTGCGCCTCCACAAGACAGAATAAGGAAATTATATGCTCCCACAGGACAGAATAAGGAAAGAGAAAACAATTCCTCGCTTGGAAATTTTAGGTGGAATATTACTTTTTTTTTTTTTGTCAATAGATAGAAGAGATCATTTTATATCAGATAAGAAGTACAGAGTATAAACTTGGAACACTACATCAATTGTAAGAGTCCACGAGACAACCAGTTGGTTAGCTAGAAAATTACATGGAAAGTGAAAAAGGGAACAGATTACTTGCTTCACTGACTTAGGAGGGAACAAATTACTTGCTTGCAAAATGGTTCGGTAAGAAAGATTGATGCTCGGAAAAGATGCCTTACCTAAAGGGAATTTAACTTGCCATGGTTACCTCTTTTGGTTAGTATTCAAGACAGAGACAAGTTGAAGCATATATTTTATTCTTCAGATAAGCAATTGTGCTCCCTCAGAAACACGCCAATATGCGCAGAAGCTTTGTAAACACAGAGTATACAAGTAAAAACATGACGAACTTAAAAGACTAAAAAAAAAAAAAGGCACTCTAGAAAGCATATTTTGTGTTCAGTGTACTCAAATTGTGATGTTTAGTGCTTCACGCTCGGAGGATGTCTCATGACTCTCATCATCTCAAGAGTTAAAAAGCAGGAGCAATTACTACCAGAGACTAATTTGAGGTAGAAGAAACCGTACACAAAATTAGGGTCGTTTTGGTAGAATCTAAAAAAGAGTCAATGTGAAAATCCCAGCTGATTCATGTAAAAAAAATGGAAGCAGCTATAGAAAGTAATAGGTTCCCAAATTCCCAACCGAGCCGTAAACTTCCAACCGGAGACCTCTAGTTCTACAAAGTCTGATGAGTAGAAAGAAATATATGGCTTACAGATCAAAACTAGGCTAGAGGTTCCTCATCCTTTCCTATTCCATTAAGAACAAAAGCTCATGCATATTTTTCTTGAGTGAAGTATTCTTTGTGCACGCCCATATAATGTCACAAGTACTTCCCTATTGTGTTAAATGCACAGATCATCCAAAATATGCCATCTCTAAGCAATTTCATTCTTCAATCCGCCTCAAAAAAATGACATGACAATGAATGTTTGCAGGTTGTATTCCCAAAGTTGAGTATTCAAGATCTTGACCTTGACTGGGATTCATACTGTTAGTAATTTATTTTAATCAACGGGTATCTGTAATCTTAACGTGGGAAGATTAATAAGTATTTAATATCATGGAGCTTGTAATATAATTGAGACAAGGATGGGAGTGCAATTATAATTATGTAGTGGAGTGAATTATAATTAGTGAAATAAGAAATATAATCCTGGTGGGATTAAGTTTTCTTATTTACACTGGAAGCCCAGACTTATTACTCCTTAGGTCTCTATCGTAGCCCTATATATACGCATTATGCTCTCTAGGTCAGATGGATGTTTTTTCTATTATTCAGTAAATAGAGGCAGGCTTAGAGAGGGCAAACAGATCACGAAAGAGTCTACACTCGGTTCATGTTCTAGACGTGTGGGGAATACGGTAGAAGATCGTAAGGTACGGTCGAGCAGTATTCGTAGTTTATAGCAAGACGTGCTATAACAAGTTCAACCAGCGTTCGTGTCGCAGGGAGTTGAGGTAGAACCCTAATTCCGCTTTATAGGGTTTTACAATTTTTGTTGTCTAATCTGTACGCGTCATTACTGGGTATTGGGGATTCAGTTTCCCATCACATACAACATCTTCAGAGAAGCAACATCTAAAAAAAAAAGTTATCAATGAGGTGTAGGGAATTTTAACTTGTGTGGGCGTTCTTTCTCAACCATTTTAGGGTTCGTTGGCCGAACTCTTATCTTTGAAAACAAACTATTGAGCTAATGCTTCTTATATATTTTCTCTTTCTCTGTTTCTTCATTCTGCGCGCTTTCATCGTTTTGTCTTACAACCAAGTTACTGTGATGCCATGACCCTTCGTTTTGTCTTACAACCAAGTTACTGTGACTTCCACTTTTCTGGCCAAGTTGTTTGATAGCAATAACTGAAATTGGGTTGGTGCATCTCCATTGAAAAAAAAATGATTAAATTGAAGATACCTTCTGAATATGAATCACAATGCATCTTCGACCCTCTGGCATTTTGAGTGGAAATGTTGTTTTTTTTTTTTTTTTTATTTGCTCCACAAGTGTGATTTGAGTTAAAGTTGCTGGAGTCTCGATTACACTGGATTGCCTAGCTCCTACATCAAAGCAAGAAACATGTTTTCCATTCTAATGAGTCGAAAATGGACATTTGGTACTAATGCTACCTATATATATGTACAACAAAACTGTTACTAAAATTAATACCTTGACTTCGTTGTTATTGGGCTATTTGTTAGGCAAGCCCCCAAGTCTCTGTTGTAAGGAAAGAAGCAAAACAGAGCAGCCCTTCATTTCTCCCCTGTTTCCCGTTTCCTTCCGCTGCTGCTGCTAACTGTATTGTGGAAGCCACTATTTTAGCCCCCATTTTACATTTCCATCACGACTTCCGTTATTAGAATCCGCTCTTTTCAAACTTTGTGTTCCGATGGGCAGCTCATCCATATTGAAATTCAGATAAATCTGTAGCAATGAAGGTGGTGGGATGGCATCTGTCTTTTTTCCATGTTTTCCCAGAAAGACTAGCTAGCTAGGTACTCTTCTTGTCATCTCCCTTGGGAGACTTTTTGGAAGAGTCTTAGTAGTCCCACCATTCCTATTGTTGGTCATCCTTGCATCATTTCCACTATTGCCCATATATTCTGCCTACTTTTCAACACTTATATTCACTTATGAGGGATACTAAAAAAAATCAAATTTCTACTTCCACTTTTAGAAAAGAACTACTAACATTTTTGCAATATTCCAAAATGAAATAATAGACTAACAATTAAGAACGGAAAAAGTATTTTCCCCTATGTTTTTTTCCTCCTTCAAGTCTATCCAATTTTATTTGAAGACTTCTTTTAATAGAAAAGAATTTCCTTTGTTTATCGGTTCAGTACTCTTTGACAAAGGCTCCGTTTGAAGAACAAAAACTCATTCTCACTTGTCTTGAACCTTAAGGCCCAGTTTAGTTGTCAGGAAAGTACAGGAAATGATGAAAAAATCAATTCTCCCACAATTTTCCTAGTGTTCAGTTGGCGGGAAAATTCTAGGACTTACCAATTTAAGTTTTCCTGCAGCAATTACTTTCCTGCAAAAGTGATTCTGCAAAAAACACAGGATTTTGCGTCGCGGGAAAAGGAAAATGAGTGAACACTCACAAAATTTTTCCGAAAGTTTCTTTTTCCTGACAAATGAACAACTAAACCTTAATTTTTCTTGCAAAATTCTTTTGTCAAATGAACACTCACAGGAAAATAATTTTCTTTTTCTTTTACTTCAACTCACTTCATTTTTTCTGGGAACCAATTTCCCACACAAGTTTCTCGACAACTAAACGGAACCTAGATCTCCTCGAACTCCAACATTAGCTCTTCTGTCCAACCACTTGAACTACATGGAATTTGAGCGATGTGGAATAAGTCTAACACTTCCCCTCATGTGTAACCCAAATGCACGTGGAGGTGACTGACCAGGAGCTGATTGACTGACTCGGGCGACAGAGACTTTTACGGGCATCCGGGCTGCACGTGAGGGAGAGTGTTAGACTTATTACACATTACTCATCTAAGCCACCGAAGCTTGGTTAATAAATTCTAGAGGTTATTCCACCTATTGCCAATTGGTTTTAGGTTGTAACCCTCCAAGAAATCTAACATGGTATCAGAACTAGGTCTTGGGTGGCCTCACCTCTCATGGGAAAGTCTCTGACATCTCTATCGCCCGAGTCAATCAATCAGCTCCTAGTCAGTCACCTCTACGTGTGTCCGGGCTGCACGTGAGGGAGAGTGTTAGACTTGTCCCACATCGCTCATCTAAGCCACTGAAGCTTGGTTAATAAATTCTAGAGGCTACTCCACCTATTGCCAATTGGTTTTAGGTTGGAACCCTCCAAAAAATCTAACACGAAACATGTGAGGTTCGTAAAAAAGAGAGATAATTTTCTTTCTTTTTTTCACAACAAAGTCGCGTGTATAGATTATGCCCCCATCGATACAATTTGGCTATGTGCACCGCTACCGTAAAATGTCTACCAATAAGTTTAGGCAATTGATAATGCCAAAACCGGAATTGTTCCTGCCAAAACTCTACTCTTTCTTGCTGCTACATTTACTTTTCTGCCCTTACTGAATAGGGACATCCACCACCAGCTCTTTCATCTTCCTTTATTACACAACAAGTCCCTCAATAAACAACACAAAGCTACGGAAAGGAAGCTCATATGGGTGGAAAATTATCTTGTGCGATCTGTCGGATGGGTTCCAAACAACAAAGGACCCACCAGATTTAATTTCATTCGGCTAAATAAGCCAAGTGACTTATTTTTTTGTCCTTATTTAATTTTTTTTCGTATCACTCGGCTTATTGTCAATTTTTTGGGGATTATTGCATCCTCACGACAAGAGGAATCTAAAAAGTAAGTTTTTTTGATCAAAATCCAATTTTTTTTTTAAATAAAGATGAAAAATAAATTGAATTTTTCATCTCTCCACAAAGCAACTCAGCCAGTAGAAAAGCCCAACTGGTTTTCCCCCAATTTTCATCACATACTAAACTCAATGGATTATTTTGAACTTGGATGTTGACTCTCTCCCTCTCAAAATTAAACTTCTCATTCAATGTTCCCCCCATTCCCCCAATGGCCTGAACGCGTCACATAGCCATGCAAGTTTCCCACATTAATGAGTCCCCAGTGGACTACTTCAGAGCATAGCAGGTGGGCCGTGGCCTATATCAGGAGAAGGAGTTCTCTTTACATTCCAAAAGACAACAAGGCAAGTACTGAAATAGTACATACTGTGAGAGAAGCATTATCTATCAATGAGCTTGTGTTTCTCTTCTCTTCTTGAGCATTGTTCTGCATTTGAGTGCCCTCTCTCTTGGGTCTTGGCTATGGTGACGATTGCGGCTGGTTCGGTAGAAGAGGTTGCGGTGGCAGGTGTGGTGGATGTGAGGGAGGTGGTCGTGGCGGTTGGGGTGGACGCGAGGGCGGTGGCAGTAGGGGCGTTGGTGGATGTAGTTTTTTGGCTGGTTTGGGCCATGGAAGCTGAGAAGTCCAAAACGAGCCAAAAAACTACAAATCTCCACTTGGTGAGATATCCAGGTACCGTACCAATAATGGCACACCAATCAAAATCCCACAAATCTCCACCCTAGCGAGATGTTCAATTCCCATGCGAATCCAAAACGATACCAACAAATCGCATGCAAAACAAATGCTCGATAATCAAACTCTAAGCTCCATCAAAGCCGATTAACCGAAGACAAGCGAATTGTAAAACAACAAAGTGATTGAGTCACACAAACCAATCCGCACAACTCAAACCGAATGCTTAAGACATATCAAGCCAAAGTCAAGTACTCAAATCCAATGCCAGAGATGCATTGAGCCAATCATAGGTGCATAAATATGCTTATTTGCGCTCCCTAACTTTGGCTTGTTATGTCCGTTTAGTATGTTATTTGAGGTTTGATACTTGTTATTTATGTTTCAGAACTCATGGAGCAAATGAATAATATTTGGAGCTAAAGTGCCAAGTTGAATTTTATTTTGTGTCAGGCAAAGCCGGCGCCGATAAAATTAATCAAGCTATTGGTAAAATAAAGTGAGAAGCATTGGATCAAATTCCTGCTAGCCTTTGCACGTGGGTGTGGCTGGAAATTATCATGGGCCAATGATGTTGGGCTGATTTTGGAGAATTGGAATATGGTTTGTGGGCACAAAGGAAACGTGGAGGCCGGGAGGTAATCTGATTAAGATTATCAATGGGCCAATACTAGGACTTCTGGTCTAAAAAAAGGTTTTAGACGGCAAGGAATATAAAAAGGAGGCGAGGGCTCTTGCTGACTGACCCCCACGCACGCACAACAGAGAAAATAAAGGGCTGCGCTGTCGACTTCGGAATCACGCTGTCAGAGAAGAAAGGCGCTGGGATAATCTTCTTGGATTCCCACGTATGGACAAAACGAAGAAAGGGACTGCCGTGATATCTTCTTGGAATCACGCGGAACAGGCGACTGCCGAGATCAACAGAGGGGCTGCGAGGTTTAGCTTTTTCTTTTAAATATTGTTTATTTTTGTTCCGAGTTTTCCCTTTCAGTTTTGAAGCTTCGTTTAATTATTCGCACTCCAGTAATTCGTTT
Source organism: Rhododendron simsii (assembly GCA_014282245.1). Classification (NCBI taxonomy): domain Eukaryota; kingdom Viridiplantae; phylum Streptophyta; class Magnoliopsida; order Ericales; family Ericaceae; genus Rhododendron; species Rhododendron simsii. Next base: position 36,701,339 of record CM024957.1, on the reverse strand, counting down.
TAATTTCTATTCTTTATAAAAGTTGTTTGTTGGTTCTTGTTTAACTTAGATTTCTTGTTTATTTTTCATCTCGCTTAGTAGAAGTATGTTTCAATTCAGGGTTTCTTTCGTTTTTTATTTGATGTTTGGTGAGTAGTCGTATGGGTAGGATCGCAGGGTGATTAGCATACTGTGACTAGTCCGGGTACTGCTCCTTTTATCAAACAATGAAAAAAATGATTTTAAATTGGAAAATATTTCCCGCGGACGAACCCGGGCATCGTTGGAGCCCATGTGAACAGGGGAATGAGGGTCCAAAACTCATTATTCGCTGCGCATGGGTATACGGTGACCATAGGGTCTCGCATCTTTTGGGGTATCTTTTTCAATCCAAAATTAAACGTTTTTAAGAACATCGAATGGAGCATGTTAATTCAGACTGGTTACAAGTGCTGTAAACCCTACGACCATACCTCTTTTAATTATTTGAAAAGTACAATCAATTCTTTGGTTTTAGTTAATCTTAATCAATCATACAAGGGGTTGCTACCTAAGAGCCTGTTTAATTAGTAACAACCCGACTTTTTAGAGCACACACTCCACCGTCCTTAGTGGATTCGACTCCGGTCTTATTAGGTATTGTGCTACGTCGGTCTCCGCCCTACGCTTGGGGCGACCCATTATTTTAGGATTAGGAAATCGTCAAGCAGCCAACACAAACCAATCTTCAGATACGGAAGCAACCAAGCTCTCACCAAACAAACAAACACTCAAGATGTATCAAGCCACCAGATTCTTCCAACCAAACAGAGCGCTCTTCATCCAAAGCTCGAGTCACACAGAAAGAGCCAAACAAATACCCAAACTCAGAGAGTGAACAAAATCATGAACCGAGCTTCCAACCAAAACAAACCACGATCTAGGGAGCAAGCCAAAAAACCCTAATCAAGCTCTCCACAAGCCAAACTAGATTAACTACTGATCAAACAAGCTCTAACCAAATTTTGAAGTACTGGAACATACTTCAGTTTAACCTAAAAGAGCCAAATTTTGAAGTATCGCGCAAACTTCAAAATACAAACAAATCCCAAAAACTAGCGTGCAACCAAATTGAAAAGTGGCAGACAAGTTCCAGTCTGAAAATCCAAGATCCAAAACATCTTCGAGGGATACTAGATGACGCCCAAAACTAAACAACCCGACCGGCAAACCCAAGACGTCCTAAAATAACCAAACCAAATCATCTTCGAAGGGATGCCACAAAACGCCCAAGGCGCTCAAACAAATTACCAAACTATCGGCAGTCCCGAAAAACATATCCAAGTAATTTATCTCCACCAAATTTATAAGCCCGTGCAAATTTTCAAAACTAATAACCAAAGAGATAAATCCAAAACGAATAAACCAAATTACCTTCCAAATTGATGAGATTCTCCACCAAGTCCAATAATCATCAAACACGGACGGTTGCATCATCCAACTCCAGACGGATTTTTCCTATCTCCAATGTCTCATAAGCCTGGCCTGTACCCATAAGAACATCTTCATAGTCAAATCCCAAAATTCCAATCCATTCATCTGAATAGCAAACTGATGATGAACCCAAAAACAAAAAAACAAGAATCTTCATCTCCAAGTTTCTCCACCGAAACCAACTTCTCCCAAATATCCATAAACCACCAATAATCTACCAAAACTAAGCAGCGGAACGAAATGGATGCCTAGATCGGAACCTAAGTTCTGCTACCAGTTTGTTGTGCGGCGGGCCCCTGGAGGACCCAACCGCAACCCAATGATTATTGGACTTGGTAGAGAATCTCATCAATTTGGAAGGTAATTTGGTTTATTTGTTTTGGATTATCTCTTTGGTTATTAGTTTTGAAAATTTGCACGGGTTTATAAATTTGGTGGAGATAAATCACTTGGATATGTTTTTCGGAACTGCTGATAGTTTGGTAATTTGTTTGAGCGCCTTGGGCGTTTTGTGGCATCCTTTCAAAGACGATTTGGTTTGGTTATTTTTGGACGTCTTGGGTTTGCCGATGGGGTTGTTTAGTTTTGGGCGTCTTCTAGTATCCCTCGAAGATGTTTTGGATCTTGGATTTTCAGACTGGAACTTGTCTACCACTTTGCAATTTGGTTGCACGCTAGTTTTTGGGATTTGTTTGTATTTTGAAGTTTGCTCGATACTTCAAAATTTTGCTCTTTTAGGTTAAACTAAAATTATGTTCCAGTACTTCAGAATTTGGTTAGAGCTTGTTTGATTAGCAGTTAATCTGGTTTGGTTTGTGGAGAGCTTGATTAGGATTTTTTGGCTTGCTCTCTAGCCCATGGTTTGTTTTGGTTGGAAGCTCAGTTCATGATTTTGTTCACTCTCTGAGTTTGGGTATTTGTTTGGCTTCTGTGTGACTCGAGCTTTGGATGAAAAGCACTCTGTTTGGTTGGTAGAATCTGGTGGCTTGATACATCTCGAGCGTTTGTTTGTTTGGTGAGAGCTTGGTTGCTTCCGTATCTGAAGATTGGTTTGTGTTGGCTCAATGCATCTCGGGCATTGGATTTGAGTACTTGACTTTGGCTTGATATGTCTCAAGCATTTGGTTTGAGGTGTGCGGACTGGTTTGTGTGACTCAATCACTTTGTTGTTTTACAATTCGCTTGTCTTCGGTTAATCGGCTTTGTTGGAGCTTAGAGTTTAATTATCGAGCATTTGTTTCGCATGCGATTTGTTGGTATCATTTTGGATTCGCATGGGAATATATTGGACATCTCGCCAGGGTGGAGATTTGTGGGATTTTGATTGGTGTGCCATTATTGGTATAGTACCTGGATATCTCGCCAAGGTGGAGATTTGTAGTTTTTTGGCTCGTTTTGGACTTCTCAGCCTCCATGATCCGGACCAAAGCCTTGGTGGTCCGGACCAGCGCTTGTATGCGGTTTCTGGAGCGATTTAATTTTTTGGTCCGGACCACCATGCGCATTTCAGCTAATTTTGATTATATTCTGGACTTCCTAAAGATTGGTTTTGGAGTTTCCTTTTTGGTTTTGGACTCTATGTACAAAGGAAATATAATCTAGCAATGATTCTGGCTTTAGGAAGCAATCTGTGGCTATAAATATAGCCTTGCTCTCTCATTAGGGTTTGGACTTCTTGATAGAATCCCTTTGAGAAGCCCCTAGGGGGTCTCATCAGTAGAACCTTAGGGTTCGTCTGGAAGATCTTCATCTCTTTCTGGTTGCCCCTTCTTTGGGGGGTTCTGTAGGCCTCCGCCTCCGACCGTCTGGAAGATCATCTGTTTCGGTGATTCTTTTTGGTTGAAACCGTAGGGTTTCTTGAGAATCATTTGTTTTAGTGTGGCATTCGGTCACATCTCTGGAACTTGTTTCGTCTGTGTCTCTTGGTTAAAAACCTTAGGGTTTTTGTGAGACTTCATGAGAGAGAATCTGTATTTGGTGAGAGATTCCAATCGGGTTTTTTATTTGGTGATAGAACTTGTATTTTTGGATTGGTGAGAGTTTCATTTTGAGGGCTTTGTTTGTTCATCACCACTTTAGCTCTTTAGAGCATCGTTCTCTTCATATAGTGTAATCGTCTCTCGTTCGCTTGCCCGTGGGGTAAGTTTACATCCGTAAGCCGAACCACGTATATCTTGATCTCTCTTATTCGTTTTCTTTGTTTGGTTTGGTTTCTCCATTGTTTTTCGCATATGTTTGGTTTGGTTATTTTCAATATCGTGAACATCAATAATCGTCAGGTTGCGGTTGGGTCCTCCGGGGGCCCGCCGCACAACAGTGGAGGACCTGGAGGATTTGGTGGTGGCCGGATTTTACAACCCACATCAAGATTTAGCTTCCGCCACCGACTGTGGTGACGCCGGAGCTGCTTGGTGAGTGACCTGGTTTTGGCGTGGGGAGGAGAGAGGGAATGGGATTTTGAGGGAGGAGTGAAATGACAAATCTATCCCTAAAAAACAGTCTCGTGCTGGGTGCATGACCATTTGCTGTCCAATAAACAATTAGCATCCATAACATCCAAAACATGCATGGCATTGAAACCAATTCCAAAATGCAAGTATATATTTGTCCAAATTAAAATGTGAAGGACCAAAGTGAATTTTCACTTAAAGTTAAAGGAATATAACAGACACTTTCCCTCAAATTTCTTTGCTGATAAAGAAAAAAAAAGAGTGCTTCTTGTCCGCCGATGAGCTTGGCACAAAACTATAAATAATGTAAGAAAGAACCTTCTCGATCAATAAATGGAATTAATGTCACAGGTGCTGATTTTCTGTTTGGCAAGCGCGGAAGGATTTTCATTCACCTTCTTTTTGTCCCTTTGGCTTAGGTTGATTGCTTGTCAACCATGTTGTCTTCCAAGGTTAAGGTGTCAATCTCGTTGTGATGTTGCCCTCTCCTTGTGATGCCTTTTGCTCAAATTAATCTGTTTAGTCGCTTGTAATTCTCACATTTTATTAATATTTTTAAGTTACCGATCAAAAAAAATTTAGTACGTCTACTGAAAAAATAATCTTCTTGGAGTCCTCCTAGGCTGGGACGTTGCTTGTTGTCCCCAACATGCGTGTAGTCCGATCTAAGCCGTCCATACTCCGCATTGGATGGCTCAGATTTGAAAGCTGACTTCTCTTCTTCTTCCCTTTCTGCACTAGATTGGACGGCTTAGATTTGAGAGCTGATGGCTCAGATTGGACGGCTCATATGGATTCGGATTTTGTTTATGTAGGCATAACATTTTGTGGGCTGATGTATGTCCAGACTAATAGCAACACATGGTGAAATACAAGTTGTTGTGCCCCGAGAATCAAAACCAGACACACCAAACACAAAATATATTTGGTTTCCAAAGAAAATACAAGTTGTTGTGCCCCGAGGATCAAAACCAAATACGCCAAACAAAAAATATATGTGGTTTCCAAAAATCTAAGTACATCCACAAAGGAATTGGGCAACCTCACTAGAAACAGCGACTAGCTTTCACAAGTGGAGTTCGCCCCTAACTCACTGCACTCTATGATTACATTGTTGCTGTCCTCACTGATCCCACACTCTCTGAGATAATACAAAAGCCAGAAGGCTGGATTTTAGGATTGGGAGATGCGATGCTATCAAGCATCCTGTCAAGCGCATCCAAACCATCCATTTCGGCAATTAACAGTTCAGATGTGCTTGTTATTTTCTGTCGGTCAAAGTTAATTATTACTGGTAAAAGATAACAAACATACATGAACCATTGATAGCCGAAATGGACGGTCCGATATGCTTGGATGGTCTCCGGATCCGGAATTTATAGGCCAAACCAAACTCATCTGTTCATCTCCACGTACGCCAGACATGGCATTCACTCCATATGGTTGGAAGTTGAGGTCCAACTTGCACCAAGTTGGCTAAAGTAATAAATGGCCTAGTTGAGACTGGATGGGAACCACTCCATCCACCAGTCAACACAAGCAAAGAATTTGTTGCGATTGGAAAGAAACCAACTGCTGCAACTTAGAAAAAAAGTCACTTTTTGGCCCAAAAATGTTATTTCTCAAACATTACTACAATAATAGATATGGGTTACACTAAGGAGATTCACAGAGATCACGGTTTTAAGTGAAAGCGTGATAAAAAGTGGTACTTAATATTATTTTTATCTCAGTTTAACTCCAAAGCTGACATAAAAAGTGGGTTTTAACGTGAAATAAAAAACATTGCTCTTGCAGCGAGATAAAAGAAAAACTTCGCCCTTGTGGCGTGATAAAAGTTTTTAGGGAAAAAAAATGAGATAAAAGATCTCGTTCTTGTTGTAAGATTAAAGAGAAAAGATCTCACTCTCGTGGCGTGCTAAAAAATTTTAGGGTGAAAAAAAATAAGATACACAAAAGAGAAAAGAAGGTGAGAGGGAATTTCCAATGTTTTACGGTTCAAAGGGGGCATAAGATTGAGAAGTCGAAAACTGGAGTGGCTTCAAAGAGGACACGTGAGTAGTGCCTTCCTCTTTCACAATCAAATAACTGTCCCCTTGATTATTGGGGTGATGTACTCCTTCGAAGTAATAACTCGCAGATATTCTAGGTCGTCAGCTAGCGATTTACTTCTCCTATCTAGTGGTTGGGTAGGAGGTGTTGTCGTGAATCTTGGAATTAGGTCAGGATACAAGAGTACACAAGATTAGTACTCGCTTTCACTTTTTGTTTCCTTCAGTTATGAATCTCACTATCGTGGTACCCCGATCGTTATCGAGATCTATATAATTAAGAGAGTCTTGTTATAGGGGTACATAAAGGTGCCTAGAATCTCAAGATTAGAAGAATCTAATTTAGAACCAATGGCTGACCCAAGAATTTAACCTAGCGGGGGCACTAATTTTCTTTGTAACCGTAATATACGAGTTGCAGTTAAGCACATTTACTCCAAAATAATTTTAGTATTCATAATAAATTAACAATTTTATAGTATATATGTATTTTAATAACCAGCTACTTGGATAAACTTGCGCACCTCGACTATATGTATTAAAACAAAATTATCGCATGTTCATCATCTATTTTCCTATTATTAACTCTACGAGTACAAGTTTTGAGAACCAAAAGTATACAAATGCAATGTGCGGGTTCATATTCTGTACTATACAAATCATCATAGATGTTTTGGGTGGGGATGGAGAAGAAACCTTGGTTAGGATTTTAGGGGGGAAAAAAAAACACGTAGGGGGAGCACAGGAGGTGACTTGGGGTGTGGGGGGTGGGGGGTGGGGAGGAGAAGAGACTAGGGGTGTTCAAGAAAACCGTTCGAACCGTAAAACCGGTCCGATCCAGACCGAATCGTCCTATTTGGTCCGGTTCTGTGGTTCTGCGGTCAGGTTATGGTTCCAAAGAAATAAGAACCATTAATTTTGGTTCGGTTACTGGTTTTCAATTAAAGAACTGTGGTTAGAACCGGACCGGACCGTTTAAAACTAAAATATATATATATATATATATAATTATATAAAAATAAATATATGTTTGTAATTTGGTAGGTTAATCTCTTTCTTGCTAAACTTACTTTATTTAGAGATGAAATCTCATTTGTTAGGAAAATTTTTATTTTCTTCCTTCTTTTTCTATTCTAATAGATTACATTCCTATTCTTTCAATTCTTTGCAACCTTATTTAACGGATTAGTCTTTATAATTTCAATCTCATGTCTTTCTTTCTCACACACCGGAGATAGATTTGGATGTTAATTGGATAGAATTGGAACCGGAACGGAACCAAAACCGGACCGGTTTTGCAGTTTGGTTCTGGTTAGGTTCCACTCATATATTGGTTAGGTTCTGGTTCCTAGTTTCCTAGAACCGTTTGAAATGGTCCGGTTATTGGTTTTTTAGAGAACCGGACCAATCCGGACCGTGTACACCCCTAGAAGAGACTTTGGTTAGGATTTTAGGGGGGAAAAAACAAAAAAAAAAAACACATAGGGTGAGCACAAGAGTTGACTTGAACATAAGCACTCTTGCTCTCAGCCTCAACACTCTACCACTGCACCAACAAGTGCCTACTTGCATATATTTAGACATATATAATCAATATACACAAGACAAGAATTTTTTTTAAAAAAATTGCATGGGGACACGTGCCCCAAAGTGGGTCCGCCCCTGCCTAGAACATCCCTATTGTGATAATTTTAAAAAATTCCGTTGTCGGTGAAAGCTCCAAAAAGCTGCCTTATCTTTTGATTGTGTAGCATAGTTGTAGCATACTGGAGTGGGACCCACCCCTATTGTGATTGAGTGTGTGTAAGTTGGTTGCTCATCTCCCTCCCCCCCAGTGGTGACCAAGGTTCAAGTCCCACTGGGAACTTTAGGGGTCAGGGCTATGGATAGCCTCTAGATCACCATGTGCTAACTCTAACACCCACCAACCCCCACTGATGTATACAATCTTGACAAAATAGTGTTCGTATTTTAGTATATGGCAGTAACATTGTTGCTCAAGTTTTTAATGGAACTTTGGATTGGTGGTCATAAATTGCTCTCAATTATGAAATTTCGTATACAAAGTCCTCCCAACCCCAAACTCTACAAATACCTCTCACATTCAAAATAGAGGTTTGGGTGTCAAAGCGCAAGGAAATATATCAAAATGGGATTTTAGATCGAGTTGGAAGGGTAACACCACCATATTTGGCAGCAGAAAAGCCTAGAAAGATAACGTTATCGAATCCCCGATGAATCTGTGGTATGCGCACAAGAGGACGCATTCACTGGAATGAGGTCGTTGCCATGGGAACGCAGATGTCATGGCTTTGTAAATTAAGATGTAGAGGGTTCGTTACTTCTTTCCACTGCAACTATGCATGAGCTAAAAAATGAAGGTGTGGTTGCGTGTTCTCTATGTTTCCAATGTCCTACGAAAATTCCCAAGGTTTTGGGTCACTTATTAACACCTAGAGGATCATTCTCCTCATCCCTTTGTTCTGTCAAAAATATCCCTTTGTTCATCATCGAGCTCACCCAAGGCGGGTCAATTTAATTAGTCAAATTGGGGTGTCCATAGTGAGAAATCAAGATAAATGGAGGAGAGGTGTAAATGAGCAAGGGGTACATCAGGTATAAAATATGGATGATCCTTATTCGTACAGTTTGAAATCAGGATGGAGTTTGTGAGAATTAGTACTTCCTTTCTAGATCGGCTTGTAAACCTCACAATTAAGTAACTAGATAGCTCAAATTGTCTATATTTGGGTTCTTTTCGGACTTATCCAACCCATTTACCTTTTAGACTTTGTCAAAAAAATTGACCATATCACAACTTAAATTGATCGGATACCAATTCATATAATTTCATAATATATTTATCTACAAACCATACAGGTGCCAATCTAGTGTGATCACTGAATAACTATATTCCTTCATGCGAGAATAAAACAAAAATATTATGTACATAAAAAGATTTGCTTAGGCACGAACATTAAAAGAGTTCAGAACTACTCGATGCGTACGAGCTCTACCTTCCGAATTCCTATAGCACAAACTACATCTATCGAGTAGGACCCAGCTACATCAAACAATTCTATAGAGAGTTCATTGCATTGCTCCTAAATGAGAAAAGTTAGGAAATTTCCATTCTGGACAAAAATTCTTTTTCTTTTCTTTTTTGAGAATGACCAAAAATCTATTCTGGTTTTTAGAAAGGGAATAAACAAAACAAAATTGAAAAACATGAAATGGCCTGGTGCTGAGTTCTGCTGGCACAGGCATATATAATATAAAAACCCCAAAGCAAAAACACATGCTCTCCCAATGGTACATTTCCCCCTTCACACCTCCATCAAACAGTGTACGTAGCAGCAACAAGCAACCGCCACTGTAAAGCTCCGCCGGAGAGAGAAAAAACACCCAATCGCTCGTCACAACTCCCCGATCTACCTCCGATTCTCTCTCTCTTCCACCTGCATATACATCCGCTGACGTAACGCTCGTTTGATTGATTGATTGATTGCTTGATTGGTTTTTTCTTCCGATGGCGCTTTCGGCCTCTGATATACCGACGATGTACACGTTGCTCGCCAACTCGCTGAGCGGCGACCAGAGCGTGCGCAAACCGGCCGAGTCCGCCCTCGCTCAGTCGGAGAGCCGACCGGGGTTCTGCTCTTGCCTCATGGTAATATTTTTCGAACTCCTTTTCGTTTCTAGGGTTTTAGCGTACAATGCTAGGTGCAGTTGTATTCAGCTGTGGATGTGGATATAACCCCAAGGCTTAGGGTTTGCTCCCTTGAAGTGTGAGGTCGAGTTATTTGTTCTTTGGTTGCCCATTCTCCACTTCTGTGTGGCAATATTTTTTGGTGAAAAATAGCATCCACAGGCCTTGCTTGCCATTGCTTAATGAGATCCAGTGGATGAATGTTCATAGGGCTGGTGCTAATCTCCAAACTCTTTTGGTGAAGTTGTCTTGTGCCGCAGTTGTCTACCACTTGTGGCGGGAGAGGAATAGGCGCATTTTTCAAGGCGTGAGTTCTACTCCAGATCAGATTATTAGTGTAGTTGCCTCTGATATTCGTGGCTATGTGAGCTCTTGGAGGAACATTAGGAAGTCTGATGTGAATAGACTGCTTTGCTTGACTTGGAACATTTCAGGCAGGGTTTTTGTAGCCTCTTAATTTCTATATGTTTTTTCTGGGGACTGTCCCTTAGGTCTTGGTTGTTTTGTTGGTTAGGGGTATGCCCCTATTTTGTGTAATGTGGGTTTCTAATAAAAATTTTACCTTACCCAAAAAAAAAAAAATTACTCCGTGCATGTTCTATAATTATCTTCACGACTGGCAATTCTTAGGGTTTGCTACCTTACAAGTCCTAGGTGCTATCAACTCTTATGGGGCCGGTCCATGCATGGTTTTGTCTGGCTTTGATTGGACTCTCCGGTAGTGGACGGTGGGATTGGGTCCCTAGGGATTAGTCGAGTAGAGGTGTGCGTAGGTTGGCCTGTACACCTTGAGTTATTAAAGAAAATGCGAATATGAATTTGTTTGTGTAATGAAGGATTTTTGATGATGCAGGAAGTGATAAGTTCGAGGGATTTGGCGGCACAGGTCGATGTTCGTCTACTGGCTTCGGTTTATTTCAAAAACACCATTAATCGGTATTGGAGGAACCGGCGTGATTCGTCGTAAGATGTTCTTTCAGATTAAGCTATTTGTTATTGCTGATTATTGTTTCAGTGCGTATGAATATAGCTGAAGCATATAGCATTTTGTGAATGTAGATTTATTTCAGTTTGGGTGTGCGTTGTGTAGGACATAGTGCTAATGTTGGGGAACAGGATACCCTTTTGAAGTGTGAGGTCGAGTTAATAAACTTACTCCGTGCATGTTCTATAATTATCTTCAAGACAGGCACGTTGCGGAGACTGGGAAGATGCTATTGTTTGTTTCTTTCCTTTTTTTCCATATGGACTTTAAGCTTAATTAAGGAATGGTTGAATAAACCAGAGGGCAGGGGAAGGCGTGGCCTTCGTGTTTTGAGTATTCCTTTTTGTGCAAACTGTTCATAGGAGATGTTGACTTAAGAAGAATGACATGAAATTGGATTGAATAATTTGATTGCAAACGGACATTGTTCAATGGCTATTATTATGGTATGTGTTTTTACTCATAACCCCTAGGTTTTGTTGCATACTGCACTCACAGTATTAGCAGACTAGGAAGAATTGAAATGAAGTGGGGTTCAGTGTTTGGTGGAAAAAATATATTACCATTGAGTTTCAACAATTTGAATTGCGAACAAAAACTGTTATTTGTGGTTCGCATTTGGGTGCACTATTCAAGAAGAAGTATCCAAGTGTCGATGCTTATCTATTACGTGACTGGCCTCAACTCGGTCACTAGTTGGATATAACTTGTCTTCTCTTGAATTTACATAAGTTCAAATATACCGAAAAAGCCTTCATGAAGTTAGGTTTGCACAAGGTTCACATCTGCATGACCAACCTTTTGATTTTAGAATTACAAATAGAAATAAAAAGCGTAATATGTACTTCAGGAAGTTAGTAAAATATTGGCTAAGAAACTGGTACTTTTATGCGTAATTATTCTTTTAGCAAATAGATGATCTACAAGTATGCTATTAAGATGATGTTGAAAAGAAGAAAATGATGACATGAAATCAAAACACCTGTGTGAACTTACTCAGTGTGTATGCTTTTAATTTCACCTTAACCACATTGCAAATTGATATTTATAGATCCCTTCAGAGTTCAGACTCCGTAAAATTGGCTTATGATTGCTTTTCTTTCTATTGTTTTCACTGCATTGGGTATTTGTTGCACGAGGTCTTTTTTCCCTTTTTACTTGTGGTATTCCCCATATTATTCTGTACGTCCTTCCTCCTTGAGTATTAGATTATATTTGTGCCATCCATACATAGCCACGCTACTGAGCCACATTCTACTGTTAAAACATCTGTGCAGGGGAATTAGCAATGAGAAAAAAACACTTACGACAAAAGCTGTTGTCGCACTTGGAGAGAGGAGAATTACCAGGTGGTGCCTATCTTTAGTTCGTTTATTTGTTCTTTCTTACTCAAGGTGGACAAGTTATCCATCAGCAAGATTTTAGCGGTGATTATTTCATTTCCTGTTTGTTTTCTTCTCTTTAAATACAGATTGCCCTTACCTTGGCTGTGCTCATCTCAAAAATTGCTCGAATTGATTATCCAAAAGACTGGGATACTTTTCACTCCTTACTTATTGTTGTTATGTGCTGTCAAATTCCTGAGGTATACTTCTGTTGCGAGGAAAGCTTGAGTTTGAAGGTCCTGTATCATCAACATCCCTGCCATTTTAGGTATTAGCCATTTAGTTGAACTTGACAGGGCAAGATTTCTTACCATGATACTGGTATTAGCAAGCACATTTGTAAAAGGGAGCAACATAGTCACATGGAAGAGTTTAAATTCAGATGCTACTGAAGATTGTGTAGAGAGAAAGGCCCATAGCTAAGACAAGGTGAAGGGAGATGGTAGGCACAAAGCTGGAAAGTGACAGCTGGAGAGAGAGAGAGAGAGAGAGAGAGAGAGAGAGAGAGAGAGAGAGAGAGAGAGAGAGAGAGAGAGAGAGAGAGATGCGGGGTCAGCTCAGCCGTGGACAGGTGGCATAACTACCTTGGTGGTTCGACAAGCTGAAGGTTTTCCCAACTTTTCATGGTGCTTGTTGTGAGGAAGGTGTATCATAGGGGGTGGTTGAGCTTGATACATTAAGCCTTGTGATACCTATGTAGCTCAACAATAAATATGACATGATACATTGTGCTTCTGGTTTGTTTCCCATTTTTGTGTTAAATTCTCGCTGTCTAAGACTAGTCAAGGTGGGGTCATATGTATTGGGCGAGGGAGACACACGTGCCTGTAGAAGGCCAAAAAAAGATCTCATTCCCTATTATGTTAAACAAATATCTGCATTTTGGAGTGGATGATCATTTACCAACTTTGGATGTAGTGGATTTGATTTGAGCGGGTATTCATTAGATACGATCTTGTGGGTTTTTTTAATTTGTTAAGAGTAGAATGTTTCTGATGCGGCTCAAATTGTGAGGAAGTAATAAGGAGCGTAAGATCTGAGACAATGAAAAAGACTTCAGCTCTTAATAGAAAACCTTATTGTCCAAATGGAGGAAGTTACTATTCAAAGCGAGAAGACACCTAAGAAGGTACTATGGCCACAGCATTTAGAGAAGCACAATTGATAACCTACTTTCAGAATCCATTCAGCCTGATGTTTGTAGTATCTTTTTTTTCTTTTAGTCTTGTATTTTCTAACTTTGCGTTCAGCTTGACAACTTACACTTAACTTTTACTTCTGTAAGATTGTTTGGGTCTTGTCCCTCTTTTGATATATGTATTTTTGTTGTTCTACTTTTTCTTTGGTTTCTTACACTGTAATTTCCTGAGCTTAGTTTTCCTGAAGTTATCCTATTCCTGGCTATGCATATTGATCCACCTCCTTGATCACTTGCCAGGCCAGAACTCTTTTCAGTTTTAGCACGACAGCTTTAGTCAGCAGATACTTACTTCACGAAGGATTTTTATGATTCTCTTTCAAACCTTGAAGGAGCTGTCTACTAAACGTCTTACTTCAGGCCAAAAGAGTTTCACTGAGGTATAGGCCAGTCAGACATATATTCTTAACTTGTTTTTCTATGCTCATTTCTCTTCATTTACATGTTTTGATATGTTAGCTATAGAGATTTTCTCCAAAAACATCTACTAGTCCTGACCTAGAATTCTGTATGGAGGGTTAGAACTTCAGCTGACTAATTTTATTACTGGTTCAAGATTTGCTCCTTTGGTGCATCTATAGGGTGGTAGAACTTCTTTTTGACCCTGTGTTCAATCCTAAAATTCTTAGGTTAAAGTTACGGTCACATAAGCGTCATGTTCAGGAGGATCATAACGCATGCCCGAGAAGTATTATGCCTGACACACTATTCATGCATTGAACTTTCTCCCTTTGATTATTGTGCTACTTCAAGTATCAAATCCGAGTGCTAGGATTCTTCATCCCCACAACCTTACTTAAAGAGGTTTGTAGTGTCCCAACGTGTTTTGGAGCTAGATTATCCAACAAGTGATGCTCATCTATCTCATAATTATCCTTCCTGGAAGTCTTTAATTCATGTTCTTTTGGCAGATATCATCTCATTTCTTCGATTATAGTTGGCACCTTCGGCAAAGTGATCTGCAAACCATATTGCATGGTTTCTCCCTGCTCACTCAAAAAGCGAGTCCAAATGCTTCAGAGCTGTGTCATGATGATCTCTACCTTACGTGTGAAAGATGGCTTCTCTGTGCAAAGATAATATGCCAACTGATAATTTCTGGATTTCCGAGTGATACAAAATCAATTCAGGTACTTTGGATTATTTATGTCTTCTGTGTTTTTGGGAGTATAGTTTCTTGTACCCCTGGAGCTTGACGAATCTCTTCTTGATGTAACTTGTTTTGTTTGTAGGAGGTACGGCCAGTCAAGGAGGTCTCTCCTGTTCTTTTGAATGCCATTCACTCAATTCTTCCGTACTGTGAGATTTGTTTCTTGTTTTGTTTTAGATTCTGGATTTCTTTCATGCATACTCTCTCATTGTTTAAATGACCATCCAGCGTACATTATTGCTACTCGACTATGTAGGGCCAGGATTTCTATTAATTTGTGTAATTCGACAAATAGGGAACACTTTTTTTGCTGAAGTATTTCTTATACTGTATGGCTACGTCCCCTTCACTTTTCTCCTATTTTCCAGTGGGTGGTCGTACTGGATCATCCATCAAAGTAAGGCAATGACCACATCTGACTATTTTGTCTAATGTAGCTTGAAGTGAATGGTGCTGTGTTTGAGATGGTTGTGGCATTTACATTCTTGTTAAGACTTTTGGTTTTGGGTGTAACTCGTACGTTTAATGCCATTGATCTAAGAAACATTAATACAGAGTAGCTGCCTCAGGAGAAATGCTAAGTCGGTTTTCCTGAGACAAGAGAGCATTTTATGCAACCTGGACTTGCTAGATTTCCTTCCATTACATTCCTAGCAATCAACTAGCAATGTCATTCCAGACAATTTACCTGATTGAACCTTATTAATCACCTTCATATTCCTTACCTTACTGAGGTGGCTCATAATTCCGATGACAAACCCTTTCTATTCTGTGGATAAGGTGGGTTTGAGTATGAGACAAATATCTTGCACTAGTAATCGCAAGATTAGATTTGTCTCCAGTCATTCAATCTGCGGCGACAAACTTGGTATTTTCATAGATTGGTTCCCATTCTATAGTCAGAAATTCTTGACGCAATTGCCAATTATAGTTGGTACAAGGCTTTGCTACAGATCATCTGTGATTTGAAAGTAACCAGACCTTGTTTAAGACCGAAAAACCCGACATCTGCTACTTAATGTCTTGCTAAAGTTTGTAATATTTTAATTGTTTGTATCTTAATTATTGCAGATTTACCTTTCCAGGAACCTCAAGCTAAATTATGGGAGTTCTTAAAGAGGGCATGCACTAAATTGATGAAGGTATTGGTTGCAGTTCAGAGCAGACATCCTTATTCCTTTGGTGATAAAAGTGTCCTTCCACTTGTTCTGGACTTCTGCCTGAACAAGATCACAGATCCTAAACCGGATATCATTTCATTCGAGCAATTCCTCATTCAATGTATGAAGTTGGTGAAATCAGTATTGGAAGGTAAAGATTACAAGCCAAGTTTGACCGGTCGTGTGATGGATGAAAGTGGAGTTACCCTCGAGCTGATGAAGAAAAATGTTTCTAGCATTGTTGCTGTTGTTGTCACTTCCCTTTTGCCCAGTGACACGGTAGTCCTCTTATGTAATGTGTTGATAAGAAGGTAATGGTAACCCGCCTTTATTAATTCATTTGTTTGCTCAAGGCCTGTCTTGTTGCATTTATCAGTTTAGGCAAGAGTAAGATGCATCATCAACTGCAGTAAGCATGCCAAATGCATGCGAGATAGGGCAACAAAACATGGTTCTGCTTTTATCCCCAGTGTTGCTCTTGCCTCGAGGGGCGGTGGGAGCCTGGGAGGGTTAGATTGGGCCTAGATTTAAATCTCTGGATTATTTGCCCCAGGTGGCGTGCTCTTTCTGTTGCACCAAGCAACAGCCCATTGTGACTTGTATCTTTGTCTTTAGACGACCTTTTGTAAGTCATTTCCTTTGTGTACTGCATGGGCATTTACTCTTGTTTCCGTATGAGGATGTTTTGTCCTTGCGTTTGCTGCTGCTCTACTGCTGTACCAATAATGTTCAGTGTCTAGTAGGGGTGAGCACGGGTCGACCTGGGTCGGGTTTGGCCTGGACCCACCACCTGACCCGGGCAGATCGGGTTGGAAAACTCGTACCCGTTGGCCGACCGATTACAGGGCTAAACTTGACCAATCCGATGTCATCAGATCCTCGGTCCGGTGTCGGTTTCGATCGCAAAAAAAAAAAACCAGATCTGAGAAAGCAAAGGAAACAAATAAAGAGGATGATGACTTCCGGCGTCAATCTCTTCCATCTCACTGATTGTGGAAGCTCGGTGAGATATGAGAGAGAGGGAGTTTGAATTTGAGAGTGTCATGTTTTTTGGCTGTCGATTATCGTCATAATCGGACAGAAATTGCAAAGGAGAAGAAAAAAAATTGCAGAGGAGAAGAAAGAGTGATGAGAGAGATGGAGTCGTCTGTCCTTGACTTCGTTTCAAAATCGAAAATGCAGAGGGGAGAGAGAGAGAGAGAGAAAAAGAGTAGTAGCATAGATCTACATTTTACGCTGCAAAAATCTGAAAATGGCATGTGATAAAAGAGAGAATCGATAAGGTGCATCCTCATTTGGGATTATGCCATGCGTATGGTGTACCTGCGCCTTTTAATCGGACAGTTCGAGTTCGATGGGTAGAGATTCTCTACATCCGAAGGCCGAACCAAGAACCGATAATTTTACATCTAGCAAACCAATGGCCAACCGAATCCTTGATCAAAACCGTCTGTTTGACTTCGGGTCGGGTCGGGTCAGCGGGTTTTTTGCACAGGCCTAGACTGTGTAGTAATAAAAATGTCAATTAATGGTTGAGCAAAATGATTGGGCTTCTAGAAGTGCTTTATATTGATCTTAATTTATCCGTTGTAATTTTCTGATGGTGCGCATGTTCCATCTAAATCTGATTTGTCCAGTGTTTCTTTCTTCCAACTAAGACTAACCCATAGTTTTGCGAATCAAATGATTCCGAACTGCAACGAGGCTTTTAGAAGTTTCACATTTATTCATGAGTTCCAACAATGCTGATATTTGACCTGAATTTAGGTTATGTTTTGGAAGAAAAGGGAAATCGGAATCTCATTATGAGGAAAACAATATCTAGTAATCTAATTCTTGAGTTAATCTCCTCTCTATGAGTTTGGATATTTCAGATGTCTTATATCCGTAAACCAATTATTAAGAAATTCGTTCAGGTCCACCTCTTCTTTCTTTATTTATGATGTGCCACCTAGACTCAGGTTCAGGCGTCGAGTCCCAGTGGGTCTGATTCATCTAATCCTAGCCTTGAATGTGCGGACACGACAAAATATTTATAGTTAGTGTTATACTTCTATTTTCTAGTGTCAAAATGGATACTGTAATGTAAAAATGACAAACATATATCCCGTATCTTAACCTATGTTTCGAGGTTAGCCATGGGTACTTTATACATTAAGAAGAGTCCATGAAACATAGCTTTTAGGTAATGCGCTAGAGTCTGAGATTACCGTGGGTGCAGTGAGGATTGGATTCCTGCTTAGTTTGCAAAGTTATTGTAATGTGACAAGGTGATAAAGAAACAATTTCCTGCACTATTCGATCCAAACAAAGTAACAATCGAATCATGGGGACCTGAAACTAGAATGCATGTCACATGTCGTCCAGTTCAAATTTTCTTTGAAGGCCTTTCAAATCTTGTATATATAAATTTGGGGTCCAATTCATTCAATGGGAGTATTCCTTCTCTGTTTTCCTGTCCCTCTCTGCACACCATTTGGATTAACAACCAATTCTTTGGGTTTCTTCCAAATGGTTCTTTGTCTCCTTTGGTTTCACTACATTTGAGTAGTAACAAACTACAAGGGCCTATTCTCTCTTACTTCTTTGGTATTCAAAGTCTCAGAGACCTCTCACTTTCTTTCAACAACTTCTGTGGCACCATAGAACTAGAAAGTTTCCATAGGCTTCAATTTCTTAAGAGGCTTGATCTTTCACACAATTCCTTGTAAGTCAATGCAAGTATCAGCGACTCTAACTTATCCTCGTTTCCCCATTACGAGTTTTTGGGATTGGCATCTTGCAAGGTGCAAAAGTTCCCTCCTCTAATGAAGCAATCATTGTTGGTTACTTTAGACCTTTCGGACAACCAAATTTCCGGGGAAATACCAAATTGGATTTGGAATGTCGGTGGTCAATTTCCAGATTATCTGAATCTTTCTTGTAATCTCCTAGGGGGTTTGCAACCGGAATACCTTCTTCCTAGTAGACTTGGTGTCCTTGACCTTCATTCCAATCAACTCCATGGTGAAATCCCAATACCACCAAAATTTGCATTCTATGTCAACTACTCAAGGAATAATATCAGTTCTCCGCTCTCAGCTAAAATTGGCAAACGCATTGCCTCTGTTAATTTCTTCTCTCTTTCACATAACAATCTTTCTGGACCCATCTCTCCATCGATATGCAATAGGAGCTACCTTGAGGTTCTTGATTTGTCCAACAAAAGATTCACTAGCCCTATACCCCAATGTCTGATAAATACATGTACGGCGACCCTTCGCATACTGAATTTGCGAAACGACAACCTTACTGGTAATATAACAGGGACATTCACAGAGGATTGCATTTTGAGGACCCTTGATTTGAGTGAAAATTTCTTAGAAGGGCAAGTTCCAAAATCCTTGGCAAATTGTGCAAATTTGGAGGTTTTACATTTTCGTAACAACATAAATGACAACTTCCCTTGTGTCTTGGTGAACTTATCCAACTTGCGCGTCTTGGTTTTACGATCTAACAAGTTCCATGGAAATATTCACTGAAGAGGAATCCATAATAATATCTGGCCAAAACTTCAAATCATTTGTCTAGCTTTCAACAACTTAAGTGGTACTTTGCCACCAAAAATCTTTTCAGAGGAAGGCAATGATCGATGGGGGTAATGCACAATCAGATCTCAATCATATGCGCTTTGAAACGACTACTGGTACCTTCTATGAGGATACATGGACAATTATCACCAAAAGTCTAGAGATGGAGCTATTGAAGATCTTAACTATATTCACCGCCCTCGATTTATCAAACAATAAGTTCAAAGGAGAAATACAAGATACAATTTGAGATTTGAAATACCTATATGTGGTCAACCTATCACACAATGCCTTCACTGGTTCTCTCCCATCATCACTTGGAAACTTGTCAAGGATTGAATCATTAGACCTCTCGTGGAACAAGCTCAGTGGAAGCATCCCAGTGACACTTGCAAGTCTGACATTTCTTTTGTTCATAAACTTAGCATACAATCAACTCATTGGAATGATCCCAAGTAGCACCTAGCTTCAATCATTTCCAGAAACTTCATTCGAAAGAAACAAAGGCTTATGCGGAGCTCCCTTGACAGCTAGTTGCAAGGAAGGAGAACCAATAACGCCAACATTTGATGGTAGGCATGAGGATGAGATCGATTGACTGGATCTACATAACCGCTACATGCATTGGGATATATTATGGGATTTGGAGTTATTGTTGGGCCACTTTTATATTCGAAAAGATGGAGACAATGCTACTACAAACCTGTCGATAGAGTTATTGTTAGGATTCCTCATGATCGAAAGCAACAATCAAGAAATCAAAGAAGAAGAAACAACATAAACCAGCTTCAGAGACACCAGGCCAGCACATTGAAGGGTAAGTTCTCAAACCAGAGTGTAATTTGTTTCATTTAAGTAAAATCAAGTAAGGGTTTATGTGTCCCTCGTGGGGCAAGATAACAGTTCAATTCCACTTATTAGTTGCAGAATTGGGATAAATCATGTACTATATTGAGCATCGAAAGATATTTCAAATC
Organism: Rhododendron simsii; assembly: GCA_014282245.1. Classification (NCBI taxonomy): domain Eukaryota; kingdom Viridiplantae; phylum Streptophyta; class Magnoliopsida; order Ericales; family Ericaceae; genus Rhododendron; species Rhododendron simsii. The sequence goes on along the minus strand of CM024957.1, from coordinate 36,681,253 downwards.
TTTAATTAGAATATGTAAAGAAAAGTATGTTTATGGAAAACACAACAGAAAATATGAAAACAAAAGATTAACTGTCCGGCCAAGCTAGCGGAATTTGTGACAAACCGTAACCTAGCATTCGAATATACTGAGATTTGAGTAATACTAGCTCTTAAGAATTAGTCACCCTCGATTTATTTTGATTAAAGAATTTGATTCAATTGTTGTTAGTTCCCATGTAAACTTATAACTTTGGTATTTTAAATTCTCACATGAACTGGTTTATCCCTTTTCAGACAATCACGTGGAGGGGACAAGATTTAGCATTGGGCACTAAGTTGGCTATCCCTGTTTTTGTTAGAATCAAGGATTTGATATTGCTAGAATTAAGGATTTGATACGGTCAATATCCTTAATTCAGTAAGTACTTTTATTTTCTTCCTTAATTATAGGACGTTTCCCTGTATTCTTATTCTTTCCTTGTAAATGCTTGTACTATATATATTGTAGAATGACAATGAATGAAATATCAGAAAATTATTCAACAATTGTGTCTTTTACATGGTATCAGAGCCTCCTTCAATCTCCTCTTCTTTACCCTAGGAATTGAAGTTTGGTCCTGTATTCACAATTGTTGTTTTTGTTCTTACTATTCTGCTGTGAAATATATATTTTTTTTAGTGTATTTACCACTATGACTGAAGTAAGTGGTGATGTCTCTAAAAAAAAGAATGAATCTATTACTATATCAACTGGTTTTCATATGCAAGAAACTTCTTCTCGAATCACTCCGGAACCGCTTGATGGGACCAATTATGTTGAGTGGTCTTTGAACACTCAAAATAAAATCCGTGGGAGAAAACGTTGGGGTTTTATTTCGGGTACTAAGGCTGCTCGAACAAATGTTAAATCGGAGGAATATGAAGCATGGGAAGATGAAAATTGCTTGGTCAAATCATGGCTATTTGATGCGATGACAAAGGATATCTGTTCTCTTTTTCTTCGATTGGCTACGGCGAAAGAGATATGGGAGGCGGTTAAACAGACATATTCTGTTGACCAAGATGTATCAAAGGTTTATCAACTACACTGTGAGGTAATTTCTGTTCGCCAGAATGGAGGTTCTGTTATTTCTTATTTTGGCAAACTGCAAAAAATATGGCAGGAACTTGATGATATTGATGATTGTATTATGGAGTGTGCCAATGATATTGTGACATATAACACGAAGGTTAATTCCCAACGTGTGTATCTGTTTTTGGCTGGTCTTGACCCTTAATTAGATGGGGTTTGAGGCCGCGTACTTGCTACCAAACCACTTCCCAATATACAAGCTATTTATGCTATGGTTTGTGCGGAAGCTAATCGCCAAGAGGCTATGCTTGGAGGACATATTGGAGAAGGGGCTGTGATGGCTTCTCGGAAGATGCCTGCCTCAAAGAAGGATCGAAAGTGTACTCACTGTAATGGTACTGGTCATACCGTAGAGACATGCTTTCAACTCCATGGGTATCCAGATTGGCATCCAAAAGGCAAGAAGGCGTCTTATGTGTCTTCCAATGCTAAGGAGTTTGATTCGACGGGGAACCTAGCCACAACTCCTGGATTTACTGCAAAGTCTGGTATGTCTTTTACTAGTAATAGTGATTGGATAATTGACTCTGGTGCAACGGACCATATGACTTGTGATCGTTATAGGTTTAGTCACTTATCTCCTAAATGTTCGAAAACCACCATTACCAATGCCAATGGTGTATCATCTCCTGTTATCGGAGTTGGTACAGTTCCTTTATCTCCCACATTAGCTATCAAAGATGTCTTACTTGTGCCATCATTAAATTGTAATCTTCTCTCTGTAACTCAATTAACCAAATCTCATAATTGTGTTGCTCTATTTTTTCCTACTCACTGTATCTTTCAGAACATCCATACTCGGGAGAAGATTGGCAGTGGTAAACAAATTGGAGGATTGTACTATCTGGAGGATGGGTTCCAACATTCCGAAAAAAATGGGCAAGCTCACGTGGTGAATGAAGATTTGGTAAAAAAGAAACAGGAGGAAATTTGGCTGTGGCATAGGAGACTAGGACATCCCTCTTTTAGCTATCTTAGGAGATTATTCCCCTCTTTGTTTAGTGGATTTAATGTTTCAGATTTTATTTGCGAAACTTGTGTGCGGGCAAAAAGTCACCATACTACTTTCCATTTGAGTAATAATAAAGCAAATTTTCCTTTTTCATTGGTTCATTCGGATGTTTGGGGACCGGCACCAATTTCTACTCTTAATGGGATGAGGTGGTTTGTATCTTTTGTGGATGATTGCACTCGAATGACTTGGGTTTATCAATTGAAGCACAAGAGTGATGTTTGCTCAATTTTTCGCATGTTCCATCAAATGGTGACTACTCAGTTTGGCATTCCAATAAAAGTCCTTCGTTCTGATAACGGTGGAGAATACGTCAAGCAAGATTTATTGGACTTCATGCACTCAGTAGGGATTATTCACCAAACAACTTGTCCAGGTTCCCCTCAACAAAATGGTGTTGCAGAGCGAAAAAATAGACATTTATTGGAGGTAACTCGGTCTCTCTTAATTGGGGGTCATGTTCCTGTTTACTTGTGGGGTGAAGCTTTGAATTCGGCGGTCTACCTAATAAATCGTACGCCATCTAGTGTTCTCAATTTTAGAAGACCGTTGGATGCTCTCTCTGATCACTGCACTCTTCCGCCGGTAGTCCTTTTACCTCCCCGAATTTTTGGGTGTGTAGTCTATGTCCATTTGCATTTGCACCAACGGACTAAGCTTGAGTCTCGGGCTTTGAAGTGTGTTTTTGTGGGATATGGGAGCAATCAAAAGGGTTACAAGTGTTATGATCCATCTTCTCAGAGACTTTATGTTTCCATGGACGTTACCTTTCATGAGCAAGAACTTTTTTTCAAGTCACCGACTATTGATTTACCACTTCAGGGGGAGAATCAAGAAGAAGTGATAAATTATGAAGAATTGGAGGCTTTTTTTCCAAGAATTTTAGAAAATAATTCTTCATCCAAAGATGCTACTGACACGGGTGAATTTACGGATGAACGGGAAAAGTTACAAAATGATGATCCAACGACTTCTAATGCTGAAGATAGTCCTCTCCATGATAGTACAATGTCTCCTAACAATCCAACACAAACACTGGGCCAATCTTTTTCTGAGATTCCTTTAGAGGTACCCACTAATCCTAATTCTATTTTTGATGATGGTACTATTTTTGAATCTCAAGTGTCACAATATCGTCTTCCACCTCGTTCTAATCGTGGTATACCACCCATTAAATATGAGCCTGATCTTAAATCCAAAGCAAAATATCCCATTAGCAATCATGTGTCTTTCCAAAAACTGTCCAAGTCATATGCATCTTATGTACTACAGTTATCGTCTATTCCTATTCCTAGTAGAATGCAGGAAGCTTTAGCAGATGATAGATGGATTCAAGCCATGGCAGAAGAAATGTCAGCACTTGAAAAAAATTCTACTTGGGAGCTTGTGCCTTTACCAAAGGGAAAGAAGACCGTGGGATGTAGATGGGTGTTTACAGTCAAGCACAAGGCAAATGGGACTGTTGAAAGGTATAAAGCTCGATTGGTTGCAAAAGGATATACACAATCTTATGGGATTGACTATCAAGATACTTTTGCACCGGCTGACAAACTTAATACAGTTAGAGTGCTCTTGTATTTGGCAGCAAACCGGGATTGGCCACTTCTTCAATTTGATGTAAAAAATGCTTTCTTACATGGAGAGCTTGCAGAAGAAGTGTATATGGATCCTCCTCCGGGTATAGACAAGTATTCAAATGTTACAACGGTGTGCAAACTCAAGAAGGCATTATATGGGTTAAAGCAATCTCCAAGAGCTTGGTTTGGCAGATTCACCAAGTCAATGATGAATTTCGGATATAAACAAAGCAACTCAGATCACACTTTGTTTTTAAAGCATCAAAAGGGTAGAATTACTGCTTTAATTATCTATGTTGATGATATGGTGGTGACAGGTGATGATCAAGATGAAATTGAGAGCTTACAGCGACACTTGGCCTCGGAGTTTGAAATGAAACAACTTGGAGACTTGAAGTACTTTCTTGGGATTGAGGTAGCTCGCTCAAAGAATGGTATTTTCTTATCTCAACGGAAATACATTCTTGATTTGTTAACTGAAACTGGTATGCTTGGATGTAAGCCTGCGAATACTCCTATTGAACAAAATCATAAATTGTTCCACTGTTTGAATGCAACTTCTACTGATAAAGCAAGGTATCAAAGACTTGTGGGAAAATTGATTTATTTGTCCCACACTAGGCCAGATATTGCTTATTCAGTGTGTGTAGTGAGCCAATTTATGCATGATCCTCGTAAACCTCACATGGATGCCGTGGAACGTATATTGAGGTATTTGAAGTCTGCTCCAGGTAAAGGGTTATTGTTCACCAAGAATAATCACTTGAAGGTAGAAGGTTACACTGATGCAGATTGGGCTGGTTCAGCAGATGACAGAAAATCTACGTCAGGATACTTTACTTTTGTTGGGGGAAACCTTGTGACTTGGAGGAGTAAAAAGCAACCGGTAGTAGCAAGGTCAAGTGCAGAAGCTGAGTATAGAGGCATGGCTTTTGGAGTATGTGAGTTACTATGGTTGAGGAACTTGCTAATGGATTTGGGTGTTGACTCTCAGAACGCAATGAAGTTGTATTGTGATAACACTTCAGCTATAGAGATTGCTCACAATCCAGTTCAACACGATCGAACGAAGCGTGTAGAGGTTGACAGACACTTCATTAAGGAAAAACTTGATGCTGGGATAATTATTTTTCCATTTGTGAAGTCTGAAGATAACCTAGCTGATGTTCTTACGAAAGCTGTAGCCAGCAATGTTTTGTGTGACTCTTTAGACAAGTTAGGCATGTGTGATATCCATGCTCCAACTTGAGGGGGAGTGTTAGAATCAAGGATTTGATATTGCTAGAATTAAGGATTTGATACGGTCAATATCCTTAATTCAGTAAGTACTTTTATTTTCTTCCTTAATTATAGGATGTTTCCCTGTATTCTTATTCTTTCCTTGTAAATGCTTGTACTATATATATTGTAGAATGACAATGAATGAAATATCAGAAAATTATTCAACAATTGTGTCTTTTACAGTTTTATGTCATTTAGTAATTTCAGTTACTTGAATTGCGAGAATGTTATAATATATGATGTAAATGATTTCTTCTATCGATTGTGTGTGTGTGTATTGTGCGAGCATGTTATAATATGGCTTGACATGGTACTTGTCTATTTTCCGCTTTTCTAGTTGGCCTTAGCAAACCAGATGATTTGTAATAAATTGAGCTTGTACTATTTATCTATCAGTGTTCAATAAATAGAATCTCTAGTGGATGTTTTTAATAATGCTTTTGCATTTTATTTTAGTGATAGTCTCTTAACTGGTAGAAGTTAAAGGCTGGGCACGGTAGACTTACAGGTCCGTTGATGTATTCGTAGACCCCCCTAGGTTTGAGTTGTGAAAAATCTGAAAAAGAAGAGCTATGTAGCATCCTTCCTATTCCAGTACAAGGTTTCTCTCCCAGTCTGGTATTTGGGACTTGGGAGTGCCTTTGATATCCACCAAAGAAGCGAGGATTGTAAGGAATAAAACCTAAACGCTCCTCCCTGTTTCATCGCCAATATGAATATCCTTCAGATTTTTTTTTTTTTTTTTCAGGCTGCAATTTTTAAGTCAAAAAGAAGATGATTTGATCCTAAACCTAAAATTTCCAAAAATTACAAGCTGTGACAAACGTTAAAACAAAATAGCAATCTAAGAGATGAATGATTCGGATCACAAAGAAAACTCACAATAACTTCCATTTAAAGAACACATGAAAATTGAATCAAGTCTTTATTTGTTTATAATATCTAAATAAAGACAAAGATCATTATTGTGCTCACTTTACACTTAACATTTGTCTTCAAATTTTAAAGAAAAAATATTTAACAATACTAATAGAGTCCCATTAAACAGTGCCACCCTCGAATCTAAATCTTGGCTCTGTCACAACCAAAAGGTATCATGATGACTTGATTTTTAATACTCCGATATGCAACATTTACAATTGTTCATCATGCATTTTCACAATTTTTTCACGACGAACACCATCTTGCACATTTCAAAATTTAAACTCCTCCAACAACTACAGTCTGCAGCGTTCTACCTTGTGCTCGTCTGCTTAGAATCCCCTCATATCAAATTATATATCTCCTCATTAAACACCAAATCAATACACAAGTTGGAAAATACGCTAATCATGTGGATTCGACAACATACTCTGTATAATCAATTAGACCAAATAACAGCACAAAACGGATAATACAACGCAGGTGAACGAAATCTATTCAAGCTTATGCAATAAGAATTTCCTGGAAAGAGTGATTCAATCTTACGAACAAAGTCGTAGCCAGAGGTCATTTAGGTGATTGACAGTCCCAAAGTACCACTTCCTCATAAGCCAGCTCAGTAGGAGGATTAATTAGGGATTCCGTGGTCTTAACTTTCTGTAACAACAAAACTAAATAGGACTGGAAATTGAAATAGATGCACATACTTAATTAGTCGGCCTCCTCAATTCGGATGATAGCGGTCACCACCTATACAATCTAATTCCTGATTGCAGGTCCTAGCCTATTACAACAGCTGGGCGAGCCACCGATTAAATACATCATGTGGGAAAGAAACAAGTGCCCCAAGTCGCCGACCTTCAAGAACAAGACACTAAAAATGCACTGTTTTTCTTTTCTAAGTTAATCCTCATTTTCCTAATTGCATTAAGCTATCCAACTTTCGCAAGACAAAAGGGTGTTTCTTATCCCCAAAACTATGTACTCGTAATTTATTTTGTATTGCATGATTTCCTAACCAAACCGAGCCTTTCAGTCCCTATCAATTGGGGTTGGCTACACGAATCAATGTTTTTCATTGAGCTCTCTCCAGGGCATTGTGTTCCATAATATCCAGTAAGGCTAGATTCTTGCACACTACTACTTCTAAGGCCAATTTTGGTCTACCTCTCTCCTTAGTGCTATCATCTACTGTGCAAAAATGATAATACAATGTAGGTGCATGATTTCCTGTTTAACCCTCAAAAAAATTTGCACTGTCATGGGCATAGGGTATTTACTATTTAGGGTCCATTTGAATTGATCTATGTTCAACTTCAATAAAAGAGATAAAGGTTTTCTTGGAGTAGTTTGCTGAAAACTAGTATATCCTCTCAAGGTCCCATGATATTTCCTTTGATGTGTGATCACTTGTACGTACTCTCCACAAAGACTAGTACTTTGGAAGTCGTCTTGGGTCCCCCTTTTCCTTAATTTCCAGCTATAGCTGTTGGCAAGGACAATGACTATTAATTGCTTGAATAATTTGAAGATTCTCCATACCACATCAAGGTCAAGGTCTTTAACTGGAGTTTAAATTTTACAGTCCCTTAGTGTGGATTAGGTTAAACTTATGGTCATCCAATGATACTTAACCCCACGTACGTAGATTGGGTTAAACGGTCATCAAATGGTTAACTGACACATCATCGAGATCATGAGAAAGGTGGGGCTTCAATGGTTATCTCAGCCATTAATTGTTTGATTTGTAGTTGTCAACCTCTCTAAGGTTATCACAGTTCACACCCCACAATTGGAGTCCGGTTTTGTTCACCCTCGCTTAATGAGGGTGAACATTACCGTCACAGTGTTCAAATTACTAGGTCCCAACAAATTAACCACAGTTAACATTATTTCCTAAAATGTGTGGGCAAATCATGGAACGATATAGATGTGGGTTTTTCTTGCTGCTACTCGGGGATTAACGGGTGAACAAATTTGGACTCCTAGTGCAGTAGTGTTCAGGTTTTACTTTCCTTTGTTGGTGTCCAAAACTATGGCAATTTGATCGAATCGTACGACACTTTTGTTCCATCTTCGGTACCTGGCGTTCGAGTCACCAGGGCAACATAGTACCGTGAGCGATGACGCTCAGTAGCCAAAATCCACCCGAACCCATAACTTACAAGCAATAGGATTATAATTAACATGCATTAGAAATAACATCAAAAGAGAACAATCACTTTTCTTTCATTACTATCCTTTAACCTATGTGAAATCTCGGACCTTATCCACGACAGATCCGTTCCTACCCATAACCTCTGGCACAAACACTGGTGTGGTCCGACTCCCCTTTTCCAGATCCGGATGAAAGATACCTAAGTTATATACCCGGTACCCCATCCGCAACCATAAGTTCGGATAAAACTTCACTGGATGCGCACGCGAACACATTCGAGCTAGCCCGGGTTGTGACACAAGCACAATAGCTCCCTTATGACCCGTCCCAATATCCGAGAGCCGACCGTCACCATGCCGTACCCAAGGTTCGTAGACCAATGATTCTCAAGTTCACCACCAATCAACCTCCAATCAATACATCGCCTTGGGTTCCATGCCCGGAATCCAAATCTCAGCCTCTCACTTTATTATATTTTCCATTAATCCTGCTTTTACGTCTAACAAGTTAAATCCACACATCGCAACCAATCCCGGGAACCTATTTGTCCATTCTATCAATACAACAACATAGCACACATTTTAACATTTAAACTAAAAATACTAACATGCTAACAACACATAAGCATGCAATATAATTAATCATGCCATAGAATTTATCATGTGATTAAATTAACATTGAACCAAAAATATTTAACTTGAGGACTTATATCGTTATTTTATATTCTCTTTTCCTTTCCAAACTAAAGTCTATATTTACTCTTAATCATCTCGGAGTGTTGACGATATTAGATAAATACATTATTGCAATAAATCTAGGATCGAACCGGAAACTAATTAACGTTGGGGCTTATAATCTTAGATTCTAGTAATACTCTAGGGTTAGATTTATTAGCTAAACAAACTTGAGGGACCGAACTGTATTTTTCTAAAACATTTCAATATTTCCAGCGGTTGCCTTAATTTCTTTCTTTTCTTTTTATTATTATTTTTTAAAAAACAAAAACAGGGCCAGTGTTCGAACTAGTGGGTTTCCGGCCCGAACTCGACCGGCGACGTCGGGTTTAGTTATTATCATACCGAAAAAATGAAACAATTAATACGGAACATAATTTATATTTAGGGAGGTGAGTTCCGAACTACCTCTCGTCTAGCGAAACGGGGTTCGGAAAGATTTTGGTGGTGGTCGGAGTGGCGTGGAGCTCGCCTGGTGGTGACCCAGTGGTGGTGAGTAGATTTCCGGATAGTGGAGTGATGGAGGCAAAAAAGATGACAAGATGCAGTGCTTCCTTACTTCTCTTCTCAGCCGAAAATGAAAATGGGAAAAGGAAGAAAAGTTGAACTTTAAGAACAGAGTCCATTACTCTCCCTCTCTCTGCCGAATGGCTGGGAAAACAAAATGAAAAGGAGATCTCAAGGACAAAAAAATGGGTTGGCATGGGGTAATGACCCATGGGCAATAAGGTGTTGTCATATTGGGAGGGTTTTAAGGAGGAAATATGGGATTTTGCTCCCTCCAATTTTCAGCCGAGATTTTATAAGAAAAGGGGAAGGGTTGTGTTTGGTCCAGGTTAACACGCGCACACACTTGGAAAGATTACCCGCCGAATATGCGCACATACAATCGATTATGGAAATAAAATTGGTGTGACGATATAAATAATTTTTTGAACAAAAATAATATTTTTGTTTTGATAATAATTATTATTCTTTATTAAAAATATCAGGTCTTTACAACCTATCCCCTTAAAACAATTTCGTTCTCGAAATTAAGACGTATCTTAGATTCGAAACAGCCGCGGATAGTTGGTCTTCATCGTGTCATAACGGAGCTGATAAGCAGCCGATTGGAAGAGATCCCCTGTTGGGTATTGAATCCAACCATTGTCACAAGATAAACCGTTCTCAAGATGATTCCTTCAGTCCTCAGTGCCTCCATAGGGCTCTGACTGATTTGATTGCTCGTCCTTGGGTAACTTTTCTCCATGATCCTAATTTTCACCAGTTGCTCTTTAAAGATCGTATTCTCGTTCAGTGTGACTTCCCCTCACTTGAGCACGTGGGTGGAATGGGTCATATCTTTCCGCAACATAGAAACGTAAAAGACGACGTGAATTTTAGCGATCTACGGTGGTAAAATTAGGCGATAGGCTACTTCTCCAATTTGCTCGAAGATCTCAAACGTACCAATGCAGCGAGGAGAGAACTTCCCTTTCTTGACAAATCAAATGATCCCACGGCGCGGCTTGAACAAAAAGTACATTGAAAGTCTATGGTCTCGTCCTCTTGTCGGCGTAACTCTTGTACAAGCCTTGAGTGATTGTATGTTGTCAACTTATCGCCTTCCTTGGTCAGTTCTTGAAAGTTTGGTTCTTGACTCTTAATCGGTGGATGGTACTCTTCTCCAAAAGATACAAGAAGATTACAAAAATTTTCAAGAGGGTTCGAGCATAAGTCAAATGTTTGTAGGTTAAAGCACTGAATAGGAAGTACGAATAGCTCCTCCTCTAAGAGTCAAAGTACTAGTAGTTTTGAGTTGAGTTGGAACACGAGAACAACGAGAATCAAGTTAACCGAAGTCAAACTCAATGATTTGGATTTGAAGAATTTCATCATTGGAATAGTGCTGATAAAAAGTCTAACATGTGAATGGAACACACAAATACTTGGGCTTCCAAATATTGCTACGGAATAACCAATGATTCTCATACCAAAATATAGGTCTACTGCGATAGGTTTTGAAAGAATTACAAGGTCCAACGATGAAATCGAACCAAACATTCGTTTTGCACTACATTGACCAAATGTATTTCAAAACAAGTATCTAACTATGGCTATTAAAAAGACAGGAAAAATAATAATGGGCACGAGTGAAAAATAAACAATGACTTTCGGGTCCATTCTTAGAAAAGGACAAATAATTGATGAAATGATGATTGGATCTTTTAATTAGCTCAAGACATGGTACATAGCTCAAAGAAAGTGAAGCATACAACAATATGTACATTCAAGACCGGACAACTCCATCATTGAAAATTGAACTACGTTTATTGAATTGGAGTTTTACAAGGACACATGTCTTGTTGTGATATCAAAAGAATTGAAGGTTGTGGATAGCTGATAATGCATTGGTCAAAGATAAGCGAGGATTGCTCCAAACATGCAGTTTCAATGGATCAGAAGGGTTAGACTCATAATTGAGTAAACTGTTGACTTCAAATCAAATCAAATTAAGAGAGGTTGGAATAAAATGGTTTTTAGGAATACCCAATTCACAAAAGAAAAAGTCACGAGAGTTAAGTGCTTGGAATAGACAAGGAGTTCAACGATTTGAGCTTTAGTTGAAGTTATAGCTCTCACTATGAACAGTTACAATGACAAAGGTGATTTTAAGAAAAGTCATGAGAGGTTGAAAAACAGCGGGAGATTAGAATATAATCAATCAAATAAGAAAGAGAATTAAGATGAAAAATCATCAACAGCTCTTCTATCCCCCTTAAAAAAAAATACAACCCCCCCTTCGTAGAGATTGAATCTTCACCTCTCTACTAACAGTTGATAGCAGTGAAAGGGGCGGTAGCCGATCCATGCCCAAATTGAAGTCAAACTCTACCATTCCTATGATCCATATGTCACGAGTCAAACATAGGCTTGAGATTCTTAACTCTTACGGTCGTCATTGAATCTTATGAGAGTCTTGTTCCTTAGCTACCTTGTATGCACAAAGGTCGAGGCACGCCACGACAACTTGTACGGAACACATCGCATCCTAGGTTGCGTGCGGGGTTCTCTACTTCAAGTTAAGGAGAGCTTAGGTCCTTGCTGCCTTCATAGGTGTCTGAAAATATCTTCTTGGCAGTTGGGGTTCAAACAAAATCTACATCCGTTATTATAGATTTGGTTGCTTAGATCACATCTCCCTACTGGTTGACCTCTCCCTGGATCGAGTAAGACACCAAGTAATGCAATCACCATCTTATCAGATGTTGGTTATTCCCAGCAACTCTAGAATTCGCTAAAACTATGATTCCATCGTTGTTAGGGAAACTCTTTCATTGGAAGTAGGTGACCCGTGGTAGCAGATTATGATAGTATCATGCTCTTATCCATCGGTTTATAGGGTTGAGGGTGTACGATGCTTGGAGTTAGGGTGTTGGCATAGTTGCGGCGAATCGTCTACGAAAGTGTCACATGGGCCAGACAAGCGTACTCACTACCGTTAGCCCTAGTTGCTAGTCATACATGCAAGACTTAAGTTTTCTCACTATACGTTCTTACAATGGCCCTACCCTTTCCAACCTATCTTTGAACGTAGTTTAGATGGGGAGGGAAGACCCTCGTTCAGCAGGTACTCAATCTCCTAGGTAGTTTCTTCGTCAACCTCAATCTTTTCTCTCACACTTGTCAGGGTCTATCTCATTGTCTTTGAGCTAGAACTTTTTGACCGCGTTGATCTGCTTACATATACAAGGTGAGCGAGTTCTTGTATCTCTTTCTTGCAGTCGTTGACTTCAGTAGTTTAACAGAGTTGCTTTGGGCGACAAGACATATTTATATACTACTCTTATAAGAAAATAAAATATTGTATAGTAGCTAAGTCAATAGATAGATTAAGCGCATAACTACCCCGGATAACACTCTTGAAAATAAATGATCTATCCAATCTACCCAAGGTCGAGGGTTGAACCTAAAGCTCTGATACCATTTGTAACGCCTCGAAAATTCGGAGACAATAAAAATATTTTAAAAAAAATTTATTTTCACAAAAGAAATTCACAAATTTACTACATCACAATTTCAAAAGCATTTGTCATTATATTACAACCATTTTGAATAAATCAAAATATTACATTTTCCAAATAAACTTAGAAGCTTCAAAAATAAAGTCGACTTAAATTAATCAGAGCAACTATGCGCACGGAAACCAAGGTTTTCAGCTTCTTCCTCAATAGGATTGAACTCGATCGAATCGTATGACACTTCTGTTCCATCTTCGGTACCTGGCGTTCGAGTCACCAGGGCAACATAGTACCGTGAGCGATGACGCTCAGTAGCCAAAATCCACCCGAACCCATAACTTACAAGCAATAGGATTATAATTAACATGCATTAGAAATAACACCAAAAGAGAACAACCACTTTTCTTTCATTACTATCATTTAACCTATGTGAAATCTCGGACCTTATCCACAGATCCGTTCCTACCCATAACCTCTGGCACAAATACTGGTGTGGTCCGACTCCCCTTTTCCAGATCCGGATGAAAGATACCTAAGTTATATACCCGGTACCCCATCCGCGACCATAAGTTTGGATAAAACTTCACCGGATGCGCACGCAAACACATTCGAGCCCGGGTTGTGACACAAGCACAATACCTCCCTTATGACCCGTCCCAATATCTGAGAGCCGACCGTCACCATGCCGTACCCAGGGTTTCGTAAACCAATGATTCTCAAGTTCACCACCAATCAACCTCCAATCAATACATCGCCTCGGGTTCCATGCCCGGAATCCAAATCTCATCCTCTCACTTTGTTATATTTTCCATTAATCCTGCTTTTACATCTAAGAAGTTAAATCCGCACATCGCAACCAATCCCGGGAACCTATTTGTCCATTCTATCAATACAACAACATAGCACGCATTTTAACATTTCAACTAAAAATACTAACATGCTAACAACACATAAGCATGCAATATAATTAATCATGCCATAGAATTTATCATGTGATTAAATTAACATTGAACCAAAAATATTTAACTTGAGGACTTATATCGTTATTTTATATTCTCTTTTCCTTTCCAAACTAAAGTCTACATTTACTCTTAATCATCTCGGAGTGTTGACGATATTAGATAAATACATTATTGCAATAAATCTAGGATCGAACCGGAAACTAATTAACGTTGGGGCTTATAATCTTAGATTCTAGTAATACTCTAGGGTCAGATTTATAAGCTAAACAAACTTGAGGGACCGAACTGTATTTTTCTAAAACATTTCAATATTTCCAGCGGTTGCCTTAATTTCTTTCTTTTCTTTTTATTATTATTTTTTAAAAAACAAAAACAAGGCCAGTGTTCGAACTAGTGGGTTTCCGGCCCCAACTCGACCGGCGACGTCGGGTTTAGTTATTATCATACCCAAAAAAATGAAACAATTAATACGGAACATAATTTATATTTAGGGAGGTGAGTTCCGAACTACTCGTCCGGCAAAACGGGGTTCGGAAAGATTTTGGTGGTGGTCGGAGTGGCGTGGAGCTCGCCTGGTGGTGACCCAGTGGTGGTGAGTAGATTTCCGGATAGTGGAGTGATGGAGGCGAAAAAGATGACAAGATGCAGTGCTTCCTTACTTCTCTTCTCAGCCGAAAATGAAAATGGGAAAAGGAAAAAAAGTTGAACTTTAAGAACAGAGTCCATTACTCTCCCTCTCTCTGCCGAATGGCTGGGAAAACAAAATGAAAAGGAGACCTCAAGGACATAAAAATGGGTTGGCATGGGGTAATGACCCATGGGCAATAAGGTGTTGTCATATTGGGAGGGTTTTTAAGGAGGAAATATGGGATTTTGCTCCCTCCAATTTTCAGCCGAGATTTTATAAGAAAAGGGGAAGATTTGTTTTTGGTCCAGGTTAACACGCGCACATACTTGGAAAGATTACCCGCCGAATATGCGTATATACAATCGATTATGGAAATAAAATTGGTGTGACAATATAAATAATATTTTTGAACAAAAATAATATTTTTGTTTTGATAATAATTATTATTCTTTATTGAAAATATCGGGTCTTTACAGAAACTGTATTGTAACCTTAAAAAAAAAATACTCTCAATATCTTTTCAAGGAATCTCAATCCAAAACTCATTAACTATATATTTTGAAAAACGCTAACAAGGAATTCTCTCTTGTTGAGTAGTGTTTTTCCTCCTTTTATCTCCAAATGATTGATATTGTTAGAATGTACGTGGATCATATATACACGCATCATGTAAGCGAAAGTTTATTTCAAATGTTGTTCCCACGGATCACGAATGTCCATAAATGAAGGTAAACGACACTTACCACTCCTCCCAAAATATTACTGTCATTCACAGTATAAATGTAATGTTGAATGCTGCCACCTAACTAAATGGTTTCTCCTCGATCTCCAAATACATATTACTACAATTCCTATATATCCATGTACCCTTAACCATCATATTTCGTTTCCCCATAATTCATCTCTTAATTTCAACAAACTTGAGACCCCCTTCTCCTCCCTTAGCCATTGAAAACAGTGCAGGGAGCTTCTTCAGATGACTTTAAAATTCAATAGTCAATCATAATCAGGGCTTATCTTGTTTGCGACTTAGAGCCTTATTTTCATATGGTTTGTAATATATGAAGTACGGGTGTGGGTACGCATACCGGTACTGGTACGATATGGTTAATTACGGTGGTACAACAAAACTAAGAAAATTGGGGTATGGGTGCGGGCAAAGTTAGGGTATGACCAGAAAATTGAAATGTCTTTGTATTTAAGAGAAATGTACTAGTATTTGTAAAAATAAAAACTGAATGAAAGAACTAGTTAAATGACTTAGTTGATTAAGATCCAATATACAAACCGCAGTTGAATGCCTTAATGCGCGCCATGAGTAACTGTATTAGTATTCGTAGGCGGTCTCGCTCATTCAGAGGTGGAGTGCTTGGAGCTTGCTCTATTTGTGGAGATATTGGAGCTCGCTAACTTGAATGTAAAGCCTATTAATGATAGAGTGCAACCATTTAAGCATGCAAAGTGGCGGCAGATTCTAGATAACCCCATAAGAAAAATTCGCATTGTTTGTTTGCACAAAATCAATTGGCAATGGATAAAGAACGAAGAAGTAAAACATCATCCATGCTATGCACGAGTAAAAAAAAAAAAATTTACTAAGGCTCCGTTTGTTTCGATGTAAAATGTTTTTCATGTAAAATATTTTTTCAGAAAACAAATTTCATACTTTTATTTTTTGGTGTTTGGTTGGCACTTGAAAAATACCTCCAAAAAATGGACAAAATAGTGTAGAGAGAGATGGGCTAAAATGGTGGAGAGATCTGATAATATTGGAATTGAATATGGGTCAGGACTGATGATAGAGGAAATTGATCAGTGAGAATTGCAGTAGAAGGCAGCAGATTCATTTCAGAAAATCACTTACGGAAGATTTGAGGGTAAGTCATTTTCATTCAATTCATGAAAAATATTTTACATGTAAAATGTTTTTCTCATTTTTTACACAACCAAATACTGGAAAATATGTAAAACATTTTACCAGAAAACATTTTATGCCCAAACAAACAGAGCCTAAATGCAAAGTGACACTAAAAAAATTGACAATGAATGGAGAGGCCAGTAAAGCTCCAAAATAGTTTTGGAGGTGAAATTTTAGTCACTGCTGCATGGCATAAGCTCTTTAACACTCTCCGCACGTTTAACCTCTGACTTGCAAATGAAGAAAGAAATAAAAAATACATAACACATAGATCATAAGATCACCATGAAACTAAGCGCACTTTTAGCACAAACAACAGGAATTGACCAATAACAAAATAGAATCTTGTCAAATGCCTCAAAAAGCCTCGTTTTGATATCATGTTACAGCATCCAATATGAAAACAATTGACCATGACTAGAGAGGTCAATTGTTTTCATCGCAATCTGGCGAGTATAGGTAACGCTTGTGGATAAGCTTTGGGTTATTCTATTTCGCATCTTGTAGTTCTTTTTTATTAATAGAAAATAGAAGACTAGGCCGTGGTTTTGTCGTAGGGTTAATCGGACCCTATGGTTTTCCATGTATATCGTGTGTCTTGCCTCTGTTTATTTTTTGTGCACCTGTTTTGTTTATAGTTCTTCGTAAATCATTTTCAAAAAATAAAAAGTAGTTCTATTAAAAAGGGTAATCGTTTATTTAAACTAGTCCTACTGGGTTGAGCTTCTGCGTAATTTCAAATTCACTTCAAACGATTCTATATGCAGTTCATCGCATTGCTCCCAAATGAGAAAACAAAATGGTACATGTCCCCATCAAACTGTGCAGGAGCAACAAGCAACCACCACTGAAACGGTGAAACCTTCACCGGAGAGAAAGAAAGCCCCAATCGCTCGTCACAACTCCCCGATCTACCTCCGATTCTCTATCTCTTCCGGCTGCATATATATCCACTGACCTATCTCTCGTTTGATTGATTGATTGTTTGCTTTCGATGGCGCTATCGGCCTCTGATTTACCGACAATGTACAAGTTGCTCGCCTACTCGCTGAGTGGCAACCAGAGCATGCGCAAACCGGCCGAATCCACCCTCGCTCAGTCAGAGAGCCGTCCAGGGTTCTGCGCTTGTCTCATTTTCAGCCTCCTTTCGTTTGTAGGTTTTAGCGTACAATGCTTGGTGTAGTTGCATTCATCTGTGGATATGGATATCTTTGGGATTTGGTCCCTTGGGGTGCTATCACCTTTTACGAGGTGGTTCATATGGGGCTTTGTCCACCCTCCACTAGTTGAGGGTGGTATTGGGTCCCCAGCAATTAGTAGAGATGTGTGCAAACTGGTCTGGACACCATAAGTTATGAAATAAACTGCGAATATGAATATGTTTATCGAATGAAGGGGGTTTGATGGTATCAATTTAACCCTTGGGGTTTGCTCCCTTACAAGTCCTAGGTGCTATCAACTCTTATGGGGCCGGTCCATACATAGTTTTGTCCGGCTTTAATCAGACTCCCTGGTGGTGAACATTGGGATTGGGTCCTTGGGATTAATCGAGGTGTGCATAGGTTGGCATATACACCCTGAGTTATTAAAGAAAATGCAAATATGAATATGTTTATGTTTATGTAATGAAGGGTGGTTGATGATCGAGGAAGTGATAAGTTCGAGGGATTTGGTGGCACAAGTCAGCTGTTCGTCTACTGGCTTCTGTTTATTTCAAAAACAGCATTAATCGGTATTGGAGAAACCGGAGAGATTCGTCGTAAGATGTTCTTTCAGATTAAGCTTTTTGTTATTGCTGATTATTGTTTAATTTGTTTCAGTTTAGTAGCTGGTGTGCGTTTTGTAGAACATAGTGCTAATGCCAGGGTATTGGATACCATTTTGAAGTGTGAGGTCGAGTTAATAAACTTACTCCATGCATGTTCTATAACTATCTTCGAACGGGACAAGCACGTTGCGGAGCCTGAGAAGTGTCGTGGAATCTTAATTATTGGAGTCGGTCCCCATAAGTGAAAAGAGGAAGGCATGGCAGCCTTTGTAGACTTTGAGGAATGGATGAGGCTCAGCTGAATTCGTGGAATTGGCAGCCCACGCTTGAAGACTTGGAGTTTAATTTTTTGGGTAACGAGTGGAGAGTGAAATAGGATAATGATTGTAGAGAGAGAGAGCACATCAGGGAGTCCCCCGCAGGGACTCCCCACCACCAGTTGATGTGAGAAATAGGGTTGTGAGGTGTGAGTGTGAGAGGTGTAATTTTGTAAATGTATTTGTGTTAGACATCAATAAAAGTTGAGTTTGTTTAGTGCAGGAATTTGTACCGATTCCCCTTTTCAACAAGAAGATGCTATTGCTTGTTTCTTTCCTCTCTTTTTTTTTTTCTTTCCCCATACGGACTTTGAGCTTATTAATTAGGAACAGTTGAATAAGCCAGAGGGCTGGGGAAGGCGTGGACTTCGTGTTTTGAGTATTCCTTTTTGTGCAAACTGCTCATAGGACTTAAGAGGAATTGAAAATGATGTGGGCGTCAGTGTTTGGAACTTTGGTGGAACGAAAAAAATTACCATGGTGTATTTGTTGCACGAGGTCTTTTTTTTTTTCCTTTTTACTCATGGTATTCTCAATATTCGTCTGTATGTCCTTACTCCTTGAGTATTAGATTACATTTGCGTGATCCATACATTGCCACGGTACTGAGCCACAATCTACTGTTAAAATATCTGTGCAGGGGAATTGGCAATGAGGAAAAAAATACACTTGAGACAAAAGCTGTTGTCGCACTTGAGAGAGGAGAATTATCAGGTGGTGCCTATCTTTAGTTAGTTTAATTGTTCTTTCTTACTCAAGGTGGACAAGTTATCTATCAACAAGACTTTAGCGGAGATCATTTATCACTTATCATATCATCACTCTAATCAGCAAGCCTATTACCATTCAACTCTTTCCTGGATACACCATAAAACTTCAAGTTTATGGTTCTAATCTCCCAAAAAAAGATTTATTGTTAGACTTTGATATCCTCCAAAATCTCAGTAAAGTCTCCTGGCTCAAAAAAGACTTGAAATACAAAAACTATCATCATCGCGTGTTGTTGAGATACTGTACCATCCCTGTTTTCTTCCAAATTGTAGCAGATTGATCTGTTGCCATGTGCAAGTTAATAATTTGCAGTTCCAGAGGCTCGTGAAAGAATTCTTTCCAAAGGGGGTCCTCTTCAACAGCTCTCCTTTCGTGTAGATCAGGAATGGGAAAATGACGGGTAAGGACGTGTTTTGATAAGTAACATCCGCCATGGACATTTTGTTCATTAACAAATATTCTTAGCATGTCTTTAAAATGTATTAATTACCAAAACACTTCCCGGGCCATCATTTTTCCATCAGGAATAGTCAAAATCGGGTCAAACAGAAGAGAAGGGACAATGACAGCACTCTTGGGTGCATACTTCATGTCCTTAAAGTACTCTTCCGCCCACCTTGCGATCCCCAACAGTGACCGGCCAAAGTATTCTTCTACCCACCATTTCATCTGGCTTATTGAGCCAGAAATCAAGTAGATCGAATTGCCGCACCATTTTACACTGGTACTGTTTTGGGAGAAAAACCATGATTTCATTTTCCTAAACTGGATACTTGTTTGGCTCTATTGTGTTTAATTAGCCGAAGCGATCCCCAATCAGAAAATAGATACAGTGAAAACTGTGAAATGATTGCATACGACCCCAATGCTAGAGCTCCCACTAGTAGCACCCCTGTGATGGCAATGTCAACCTTATGCCATTTCTCTCGATCGTCCCCTGTGGAAATAAGTCGGAGTATTAATTCTATCAACACAGCCACCGTACAAGAGAAAGTGATGCAACGCATGTTGGGGTCCACCCATAGTGGTGGGGTTAATTTGTGTAACACCCTTAGTGTTGGGTGTTGAGCGTATTTACCCTTGGAGTCCATTATATATAGTTGTAAACCCTATTAGGGTTGGTGTGTGACATAATGTGAGGGAGAGGGTGAAGCGAGCGTGGGGGGCCGGGTTGTGGCCTCCCGGAGAGGAACCGGCGTGTGGTTCCCAGAGAGTTTTTTCATCTTTATTGTATATTATGTGATTATATAATCAAAGGGAGTTTTTCTCTGAAATCACTGCGTGCGTTTGTGTATGTGGTGTCCCTCACGGTCCTAACAATTGGTATCAAAGCGGGGTTGAAGAAGAGGGTCACCGGAAAAACCACAGGTTCGATTTCTGAAAAAAAAAGTAGCTCACGAACCTCGTGTTTTGTCACCCGAGGAGGAAGCACGGAGCAAGGCCTAAGCTGGTTCTCGGTTGAGTCGTCTGAAAACTCAATCGGACTAGTAAGGGTTGTGCACCTCACTGAAACGAGTCTGTAGGAGGTGACGGGGTCGAATTTCATCACCGGATGAAGGCTCGGGAGCCATTCGATCGCAGCGGGCGGAGTCGGCTGCGGGCAGAGAAGCTATTTTGAAAAGCCCGAGGACGTGGATGATCAAAGACGAGTTTTGAGCACTAGGTTGTGTTCACCTCGAGGAGACGATCACGGGTTGGGTAGCAAGTCGCCGGAGGAGCTCGGAGGTGGCGGTAATGGCCGTTCGAACGGCAGTGGCGAGTCTGCGTAGAGGCGGTTCAAGGGGGGTTCGTACCAGGAGTCGTCGGATGCGAGATTTGAGCACGGAGTTGTGTTCGTCTCGTCGAGACGAGCTCGGGAGTGGTCGGAAAATCACCAGGAGACGCCGGAGTAAGCCGCACGCGCGGCCAGAAGAGAGGTGCGTGGCATCGCCTCAGATCTACACGCGCGCGTGATCTGCACGCGCAGGAGTTGGGCTGGCACACGCCAGCGTGTGGAGAGCGTGTGTCAGTCAACGCCACATGGGTGGTCAACGCTGACTAGGCGATGAGTCAGCAGCCCAGTCAGTAGCCACGTCATCGGACACGTGGCGGAGCCACGTCATTAGGAGGGGTCCATTTGGGGTGCCATGTCATCGGTCAACTGTACACGTCATCCGGTCAACGATGACGTGGCAGTCCAGTCAGCATGTACAGTGCTGGTCAATGGTCAACGGGTCAACTGCCGGGTCAGATTTGGTTTTTTGCGATTTCGGGGCCGTTCGGACTCCGTTTTTCGCGTATGAGTAGTCGATTTTGACTATCTCGACGTTCCGGATCCAACCGTGCATTCTATTTTCTGATTGGAGGCTCCTAGGCTGAGGCTAATGTTTGTGAACAAGAATCAGATGTTTGGAGGTTGTTCGGGTTGTGGGTATGCTTATTTCTAGCAAGGGATCAGTCACAGGAGACCTAGCAAGCAAGGAGACACTCGATCGGGTCAGGGGACGCTGATTGGAAGTGAAACAGGCGCTTGTTTAGGGTGACAGTTCGTGGTGATCTTGAGAAGGTCAGGGGACGCTGGGAAAAAGCTTGGAATGGAACGAATGGACCAAGTGGCAGGAGAAGATCCGAGATGAGATGACAGAGAGTGGCAGGAGGCTCTGGGAGTGGCGGATGTGATTACTACTATATTTTATGTGCATTTGTTTTGTGCTCTGGTCCACTGCTGACTAGCGTGATTCGTCAGCCCATTCGCAGCCAACGTCATCGGACACTTGTCTATCCACTCATCATATAGTGTACCCTATTTTGGTGCCAATGTCTCGTTCAACTGTACCGTCTCCGTTCAATTATTACTTTGCAAGTCCATTCTCATGTGCATTGCTGGCATGTCAAACGGTCACTCTTCCGGGAGTCCGATTTGGTTTTTGAGATTTCGGGGGCCGTTCGAACTCCACTTTTTCGCGTATTATAGTCGATTTGACTTCTCGACGTTCCGGATCCAACCGTGCATTCTGATTGTTTTATGATTGAAGGCTCCTAGGCGAGGCTAAATGTTTTTAGTTTTCAAGAATCATATGTTTGAGGGTTGTTCGGGTTGTTGGTAATGCTTATTTCTATCAAGGCTGATCGTCACAGGGACCTACGCAAGAGACACTCATATCGGGTCAAGGGACGCTGATTTGGAATTGATAACAGGCGCTTGTTTAGGGTGACTTTCGTGTTGCTTGAGAAGGTCAGGACGCTGGGAAACGCCTTCTGTGAATGGAACAAGTATGGACCAAGTTGCATTTAGAAGATTCGAGGTGATATTACAGAGAGTGGCATATGGCTCTGGGAGGGTGTGGTTGGTGATGACACGCTATCATCGGTTAGTTAAGTTGTGATTTGGGCTGCATGTGGATGATGATGGGCAACCGATACATGCTTGTGGAGAGTACAAACAGATGGAGCTGATGTTTGGTACTAGGCAAGCAGTATGAGTTTTTGTGATAGTGAACAGGTGAAGCAACAGTTGTGGAGACACACAGGAAGGGCACTGGAGTACGAGGAGTCATGACCTGAGATGTACATGGGTGTCGGTTACCAAATCAGATTGTGTGTGGAATAGTCTGCAGACGGTGGGCAACTGGTTGTTTGGGAGATGTTCACCGAAGCTCCGGACAAAGGGATTGAGATGGAGATCAGACAATGGATCATTGGGATCTCTTCCTTTGTGGATATTGTGACTGGATTCTCTCTAGGATGTGCGGCCGCATAAGTAGGAGAGATGGAGTCATGGATCGTGTCCTGCGAGGATGGGAGCACTCTATTGAGGGGGTGCTTAATATCGGCGGAGATGTCGGTATTGTAGCCGGACAGTGCTGCGGGTTTAGCCTTGGAAGATCTAGTATTGCAAGGAGACATTCAGTCAGGCAGGAGTACTTCATTGAGGGGGTGCTGGCAGCTAGACTTGGAGTGACACAGGCGCTTTGCTAGAGAGGCTGGACGGATGCAATGATTACCCACTCTGGGTGGAGGGGGTGATTGTTGGGGTCCATCCATAGTGGTGGGGTTAATTTGTGTAACACTCTTAGTGTTGGGTGTTGAGCGTATTTACCCTTGGAGTCCATTATATATAGTTGTAAACCCTATTAGGGTTGGTGTGTGACATAATGTGAGGGAGAGGGTGAGGCGAGCGTGGGGGGCCGGGTTGTGGCCTCCCGGAGAGGAACCGGCATGTGGTTCCCGGAGAGTTTTTTCATCTTTATTGTATATTATGTGATTATATAATCAAAGGGAGTTTTTCTCTGAAATCACTGCGTGCATTTGTGTATGTGGTGTCACTCACGGTCCTAACAACGCAAAATCCATCCTCCCATCTTCCTTTTATCTTTTTTATTGTTACACATAAAATTTAATCAAGTCAGAGCCGAAGTCTGTATGAAATGGTGGCCATGTCTATGTATTATATTTGCTTACAGTTTGAGTTTGGACCTTAAATGGGATTAGGCATGTCAAATGGTACGGCTCAGAATGTACTACGGCTAACATGATTTTGGCTATCAGGCTCGGAATGTACTACGGCTCCGTTCGGCTAAGGGGTTTTTAAAAAATAAGTACGTATTTGCAATTTCAAACTAAAAAATAATCACTGTGTTTGGTTTGCAATTTTGAGATTTTTTTTTTTAGATAAAAAAGTTCTATAAATTTGCGTATTTTTTCGTCTTTAGTAAATTTTTTTAATATTTTTACAAATTCTTTTACTTTTTGAATAAAGGTACGCTATGTACATCTAAAAAGTATAAAATAAGTAAAAAAATCAACAAAAAATCAGTACAGACAAAAAAACACGGATGAAGAATCAATCAAAAATTTTCGAGAGATTATTTCTGAGAGGATAACCAAACAAAGCGCATGTATTTACGAAAATAATTTTCCATTTTTGTTTTTGCACCTTTCAAAACACCTCATCGATATCTATCCAATAAGATCCACCTTGTTATTTTTTCAAACCCCAAGGCTGATTATTTATGGTTGCCCGATAGGTTTCATCGAAACGAAAGGATTTTATCAAACTTTTTTTCTCAAAGATATTCGTCTAACACTAGTACCAGTGTTCGAGTTTTATCCTTCTTCCCTTTACGCTATCACTCTCAACAAAACTTAAAACAAGCAGAAACTGAACACTTGGAAAATATTTCTCTTGCGATAATATGAAACCTTACCTGTAATGTAGCCTACTAGCTTGCCTGTGATGACTTGAAAACAATAAGACATAAGGTGCTCTATATATTGCGCCTCCACAGGACAGAATAAGGAAATTAATTAAATGCTCCCACAGGACAGAATAAAGAAACAGAAAACAATTCCTTGCTTGGAAATTTTAGCTGGAATATTACTTTTTTTTTTTGGTCAATCGATAGAACAGATCATCTTATATCAGTTAAGAAGTACAGAGTATAAACCTGAAATACTACATCAATTGTAAGAGTTCACGAGACAACCAGTTAGTTAGCTAGAAAATTACATGGCAAGTGAAAAAGGGAACAGATTACTTGCTTCACTGACTTAGGAGGGAACAAATTACTTGCTTGCAAATTGGTTCGGTGAGAAAGATTGATGCTCGGAAAAGAAACCTTACCTAAAGGGAATTTAACTTGCCATGGTTACCTCTTTTGGTTAGTATTCAAGACAGAGACAAGTTGAAGCATATCTTTTATTCTTCAGATAAGCAACTGTGCTTCCATAGAAACACGCCAATATGCGCAAAAGTTTTGTAAACACGGAGTGTACAAGTAAAAACATGACTAACTTAAAAGACAAAAAAAAAAAGGCACTCTAGAAAGCATATTTTGTGTTCGGTGTACTCAAATTGTGATGTTTAGTGCTTCACGCTCGGAGGATGTCTCATGACTCTCATCATCTCAAGAGTTAAAAAGCAGGAGCAATTACTGCCAGACACTAATCTAAGGTAGAAGAAGCCGTACACAAATTAGGGTCGTTTTGGTAGAATCTAAAAAAGAGCCAATGTGAAAATCCCAGCTGATTCATATACAAAAAATGGAAGCAGCTATAGAAAGTAATAGGTTCCCAAATTCCCAACAAAGCCGTAAACTTCCAACCGGAGACCTCTAGTTCTACAAAGTCTGATGAGTAGAAAGAAATATATGGCTTACAGATCAAAACTAGGCTAGAGGTTCCTCATCCTTTCCTATTCCATTAAGAACAAAGGCTCATGCATATTTTTCTTGAGTGAAGTATTTTTTGTGCACGCCCATGTAATGTCACAAGTACTTTTCTGTTGTGTTAAATGCACAGAACATCCAAAATATGCCATCTCTAAGCAATTTCATTCTTCAATCAGCCTCAAAATGACTTGACAATGAATTTTTGCAGGTTGTATTCCCAAAGTTGAGTATTCAAGATCTTGACCTTGACTGGCATTCAGACAACATCTTCAGAGAAGGAACATCTAAAAGAAAAAAGGTATCAATGAGGTGTTGGGAATTTTAACTTGTGTGGGCTTTCTTTCTCAACCATTTTAGGGTTCGTTGGCCGAACTCTTATCTTTGAAAACTAACTATTGAACTAATGCTTCTTATATATTTTCTCTTTCTCTGTTTTTTCATTCTGCTTTCATCGTTTTGTCTTACAACCAAGTTACTGTGATACCATGACCCTTCGTTTTGTCTTACAACCAAGTTACTGTGACTTCCACTTTTCTGGCCAAGCTGTTTGATAGCAATAACTGAAATTGGGTTGGTGCATCTCCATTGAAAAAAAAATGATTAAATTAATGATTAAATTGAAGATACCTTCTGAATATGAATCACAATGCATCTTCGACCCTCTTGCATTTTGAGTGGAAGTGTTGTTTTTTTTTTTTTTTAATTTGCTCCGCAGGTGTGATTTGAGTTAAAGTTGCTGGAGTCTCCATTACACTAGATTGCCTAGCTCCTACATCAAAGCAAGAAACATGTTTTCCGTTCTAATGAGTCGAAAAGGGACATTTGTTACTAATGCTACCTATATATATGTACAACAAAACTGTTACTAAAATTAATACCTTGACTTCGTTGTTATTGGGCTATTTGTTAGGCAAGCCCCCAAGTCTCTGTTGTAAGGAAAGAAGCAAAACAGAGCAGCCCTTCATTTCTCCCCTGTTTCCCGTTTCCTTCCGCTGCTGCTGCTAACTGTATTGTGGAAGCCACTATTTTAGCCCCCATTTTACATTTCCATCATGACTTCCGTTATTAGAATCCGCTCTTTTCAAACTTTGTGTTCCGATGGGCAGCTCATCCATATTGAAATTCAGATAAATCTGTAGCAATGAAGGTGGTGGGATGGCATCTCTGTCTTTTTTCCATGTTTTCCCAGAAAGACTAGCTAGGTACTCTTCTTGTCATCTCCCTTGGGAGACTTTTTTGAAGAGTCTTAGTAGTCCCACCATTCCTATTGTTGGTCATCCTTGCATCATTTCCACTATTGCCCATATATTCTGCCTACTTTTCAACACTTATATTCACTTATGAGGGATACTAAAAAAAATCAAATTTCTATTTCCACTTTTAGAAAAGAACTACTAACATTTTTGCAATATTCCAAAATGAAATAATAGACTAACAATTAAGAACGGAAAAAGTATTTTCCCCTATGTTTTTTTCCTCCTTCAAGTCTAGCCAATTTTATTTGAAGACTTCTTTTAATAGAAAAGAATATCCTTTGTTTATCGGTTCAGTACTCTTTGACAAAGGCTCCGTTTGAAGAACAAAAACTCATTCTCACTTGTCTTGAACCTTAGATCTCCTCGAACTCCAATATTAGCTCCTCTGTCCAACCACTTGAACTACATGGAATTTGTGCAAAAAAAAATTTTCAAAGGCAATTTTTTTTATTAATCTCTAAAATTGTTACAAAGATTAATAAAAATAACGAGTGATGAAATCATATTTCTAACCCTAGACCCATCAGAGTTACAACACTACGAATAATCCTATATTGTCCATCCGAAAACAAACCCAAGTTTAGCAAGAAGCCAAACAAGAGTGGGTGCACCCATTGTAACAAAGCTTACTCCTGATGGCCTTAAAGCGTAGATCATAAAAGGGACAAAGCCTATTCAAATATGCGCGGACACCTATACGGACAGATTCCAATTTGCTTAATTTGTTGATATACACATCCTCCATGTTTAATCCTTGTAATGCAAGGACTGATTCCAATTGCTTCTTTTTGCTCCCTTTGATTCCATTTTTCTTCCTTTTTCATCAAACATACCTTTCAAATTCTTTTAGGATAAAAAATTTAGGATAAAAAATATACGTACCTATCAAACACAAAATAAATATAAGACGACTAAATAAATTGTTAAATAAGGCCAACAAATTATCGATTAAGGATAAAAATATGCACAACAATGTGTACATCAATATCCAAAATCATACTTCTTGTCAATTTGTTCTACGCGAAAGAAATCTAAATTGCGTGTGGACCCATCTTCGTGATCAATATTCGTATCAATCAACACTAACGGTTGGGAATTGCTTCACTTTGGAAGTAATACTCATTCAAGACCAATGATTTTCAAATTAAAAGAAGAAAAAGAAAATAACTCAGCAATTTCAGTTGATGATCACTCTTGTATGTCAGAAAACAGAAAGTCTACGCACACGTACAATCTGTGCACAGATTGTGCACAGATTTCATTGTGGGGCCCACCACGGGTCCCACACAAATCATCCGAGCCGCTCATTAAATGTAAAACATTTTTTCAAGAGTCTCTGTAAAAAACAAGCTCAATCCGATAGCTATAGGTGCTCGATCCAACCATATAACTTTTCACTATCCGAAAATCTGAATGAAAAGTTAGATGGTTGGATGAAGCATCTATAGGTATCGGATTGAGCTTATTTTTTACGGGTACCTTTGAAAAAATGTTTTACATTTAATGAACGGCTCAGATGATTTGTGTGGGACCCATGGTGGCCCCACAACGAAATCTGTGCACAATCTGTGCATAGATTGTATGTGTGTGTAGCAGGACTAAATGGAATGGTGTCAGGAAATTCTGATGATCACTGCTTCAAGGTGTGTAATTGTTGTCGTTAAAATGATATTTTCTCTCACCAAATTGGGTAAGCATGGGCTATGAATCATGACAAATCATCTCCCAACTTACAATGAAAAATAGAAAAATATTTTCTTAAGTACAACGTTTTACCGACGTCGGAAACTTGAGGGCCAGTGGGAGCAGCCGAGCAGCCCCACTGGATTAATGTTTCGGGGTTTTTTCCCAACTGTAAAATTTTTTTACCTCGTTCAAACATTTGAAAATTTTAAGTGTTCTTGGGTGTTGTCAAGTAGTGTCGCAATGCTTTTCTCAATCACATATTCATGTGGGAATCAAGACTACATGCAAGAGTCCCACCTAAATATGTACTTGATTAGGGTATGGGGGCATCATGTGATGATGACCCAAAATCACTAAATAGTTAATTACTCAGAATAAGCAAGCTTCAATCCACTGTACTAATTTCACCAATAATTACTATCACATCGATTGTAGAGTGCAAGTCAAGCGAGTCTCCTTTTCACCATCTCCCTTCTCTCTTTATCTCTCTATTTTATCTATCAATAGCATTTCTCTCCTTTGTGTCAAAGATGATTCGTTTAGATCTAAAAAATTAATTATTTTACTTCGGGAACTTATAAGTTTATCAACAACGTAAAATTATTTTTTAAAATTTTTTATTCATAGATGTGATAGTTAAACACTTTATAAATAGGAATATGTCTTGGAGAAATGGTGCAAAAGAAAATCAAGATGTTAGATTTCTTGGAGGGTTCCAACTTAAACCAATTGACAATAGGTGAAGTACCCTCTAAAATTTATTAACCAAGCTTGGGTGGCTTAGATGAGTGATGTGGGACAAGTCTAACACTCCCCTTCACGTGCAGCCCTGATGCTCTTGGAGGTGACTGACCAGGAGCTGACTGACTAACTCGGGTGACGGAGACTTTTCCCTCGAGAGGTGAGGCCACCCAAGATTTAGCTCTGATACCATGTTAGATTTCTTGGAGGGTTCCAATCTAAAACCAATTGACAATAGGTAAAAGTAGCCTCTAAAATTTATTAACCAAGTTTGGGTGGCTTAGATGAGCGATGTGAGATAAGTCTAACACTCCCCCTCACGTGCAACCCAAATGCACGTGGAGGTGACTGACCAGGAGCTGATTAACTGACTCGGGCGACGGAGACTTTTACGGGCATCCGGGCTGCACGTGAGGGAGAGTGTTAGACTTATCACACATTGCTCATCTAAGCCACCGAAGCTTGGTTAATAAATTCTAGAGGTTATTCCACCTATTGCCAATTGGTTTTAGGTTGGAACCCTCCAAAAAATCTAACATGGTATCAAAACTAGGTCTTGGGTGGCCTCACCTCTCGTGGTAAAGTCTCTGTCATCTTTATCGCCCGACTCAATCGGTCAGCTCCTGGTCAGTCACCTCTACGTGTGTCCGAGCTGCACGTGAGGGAGAGTGTTAGACTTGTCCCACATCGCTCATCTAAGCCATTGAAGCTTGGTTAATAAATTCTAGATGCTACTCCACCTATTGCCAATTGATTTTGGGTTGGAACCCTCCAAAAATCTAACACGAAACATGTGAGGTTCATAAAAAAGAGAGATAATTTTCTTTCCTTTTTTCACAACAAAGTCGCGTGTATAGATTAGGCCCCCATCGATACAATTTGGCTATGTGCGCCGCTGCCGTAAAATGTTTACCAATAAGTTTAGGCAATTGACAATGCCAAAACCGGAATTGTTCCTGCCAAAACTCTACTCTTTCTTGCTGCTACATTTACTTTTCTGCCCTTACTGCATAGGGACGTCCACCACCAGCTCTCTCATCTTCCTTTATTACACAACAAGTCCCTCAATAAACAACACAAAGCTACGGAAAGGAAGCTCATAGGGGTGGAAAATTATCTTGTGCGATCTGTCGGATGGGTTCCAAAGAACAAAGGACCCACCAGATTTAAT
Source organism: Rhododendron simsii (assembly GCA_014282245.1). Classification (NCBI taxonomy): domain Eukaryota; kingdom Viridiplantae; phylum Streptophyta; class Magnoliopsida; order Ericales; family Ericaceae; genus Rhododendron; species Rhododendron simsii. Next base: position 36,651,086 of record CM024957.1, on the reverse strand, counting down.
CTCGTTCGGCTAAATAAGCCAAGTGACTTATTTTTTTGTCTTTATTTAAATTTTTTTCGTATCACTCGGCTTATTGTCAATTTTTTGGGAATTATTGCATCCTCACGACAAGAGGAATCTAAAAAGTAAATTTTTTTGATCAAAATCCAATTTTTTTTGAATAAAGATGAAAAATAAATTGAATTTTTAGCGCAGGAGTACTCCTTTATCCGGCCGTGTAAAAAATACTCCTTTGAGCTAATAAGCCAATTTTTTTGTCTTTATTCAAAAAAAATTGGATTTTGATCAAAAAAAATTTACTTTTTAAATTCCTCTTGTCATGAGGATGCAATTATCCCCAAAAAATTGACAATAAGCCGAGTGATACGAAAAAAATTTAAATAAAGACAAAAAAAAATAAGTCACTTGGCTTATTTAGCCGAACGAGGTTAAATTTGGTGGGTCCTTTGTTCTTTGGAACCCATCCGATAGATCGCACAAGATAATTTCCCACCCCTATGAGCTTCCTTTCTGTAGCTTTGTGTTGTTTATTGAGGGACTTGTTGTGTAATAAAGGAAGATGAGAGAGCTGTTGGTGGACGTCCCTATGCAGTAAGGGCAGAAAAGTAAATATAGCAGCAAGAAAGAGTAGAGTTTTGGCAGGAACAATTCCGGTTTTGGCACTATCAATTGTCAGTTTTTTTCGTCTTTATTCAAAAAAAATTGGATTTTGATCAAAAAAATTTACTTTTTAGATTCCTCTTGTCGGGAGGATGCAATAATCCCCAAAAAATTGACAATAAGCCGAGTGATACGAAAAAAAATTAAATAAGAATAAAAAAATAAGCCACTTGGCTTATTTAGCGGAACAAGATTAAATCTGGTGGGTCCTTTGTTCTTTGGAACCCATCCGACAGATCGCACAAGATAATTTCCCACCCCTATGAGCTTCCTTTCCATAGCTTTGTGTTGTTTATTGAGGGACTAGTTGTGTAATAAAGGACGATGAGAGAGCTGGTGGTGGACGTCCCTATGCAGTAAGGGCAGAAAAGTAAATGTAGCAGCAAGAAAGAGTAGAATTTTGGCAGGAACAATTCCGATTTTGACATTATCAATTGCCGTAGTTTATTTTTCATTGTTTGATTGATACAAAAAGGCTCAACAGCTAGCTGTGGAAAGAAACCAACAGTTGTTGCCATGCATGGTTTTCTTGCTTGTGGGAACTGTGAAGCCACTAGTTGTTGCCAAGAGCCTTCTTTTACGGTTTACTTTTAGGTTTTGTAATTTTGGTTCGTTTATTAATAAAACTTCTGAAAAATTTCTGTTATTTTGATCCTTCACATTTTAATTTAGACAAATATATACTTGCATGCTAAAATTTGTTTCAATGTCATCCATGTGTTAGATGCCATTTGTTTTTTAACGGCACATGAGGGCAGATTTGCCATATCACTCCCTCAAAACCCCATTCTCTCTCTCTCCTCCCCACAACAAAACCAGGGTCCACGTCCAGACCCAAAAGCAGGGTCACTCATCTAGCAGCTCCGGCGCCAGCAAAGCGCAAAACACCATTGGTTTTTCCCCCAGATTTGTTCATTCTCTCTCCACAAAGCAACTCAGCCAGTAGAAAAGCCCAACTGGTTTTCCCCCAATTTTCATCACATACTAAACTCAATGGATTATTTTGAACTTGGATGTTGACTCTCTCCCTCTCAAAATTAAACTTCCAATTCAATGTTCCCCCCATTCCCCCAATGGCCTGAACACGTCACATAGCCATGCAAGTTTCCCACATTAATGAGTCCCCAGTGGACTCGTTCAGAGCATAGCAGGTGGGCCGTGGCCTATATCAGGAGAAGGAGTTCTCTTTACATTCCAAAAGACAACAAGGCAAGTACTGAAATAGTACATACTGTGAGAGAAGCATTATCTATCAATGAGCTTGTGTTTCTCTTCTCTTCTTGAGCATTGTTCTGCATTTGAGTGCCCTCTCTCTTGGGTCTTGGCTATGGTGACGATTGCGGCTGGTTCGGTAGAAGAGGTTGCGGTGGCAGGTGTGGTGGATGTGAGGGAGGTGGTCGTGGCGGTTGGGGTGGACGCGAGGGCGGTGGCAGTACGGGCGGTGGTGGATGTAGTTTTTTGGCTGGTCTGGGCCATGGAAGCTGAGAAGTCCAAAATGAGCCAAAAAACTACAAATCTCCACCTTGGTGAGATATCCAGGTACCGTACCAATAATGGCACACCAATCAAAATCCCACAAATCTCCACCCTAGCGAGATGTCCAATTCCCATGCGAATCCAAAACGATACCAACAAATCGCATGCGAAACAAATGCTCAATAATCAAACTCTAAGCTCCATCAAAGCCGATTAACCGAAGACAAGCGAATTGTAAAACAACAAAGTGATTGAGTCACACAAACCAATCCGCACAACTCAAACCGAATGCTTGAGACATATCAAGCCAAAGTCAAGTACTCAAATCCAATGCCCGAGATGCATTGAGCCAATGATAGGTGCGTAAATATGCTTATTTGCGCTCCCTAACTTAGGCTTGTTATGTCCGTTTAGTATGTTATTTGAGGTTTGATACTCGTTATTTATGTTTCAGAACTCATGGAGCAAATGAATAATATTTGGAGCTAAAGTGCCAAGTTGAATTTTATTTTGTGTCAGGCAAAGCCGGCGCTGAAAAAATTAATCAAGCTATTGGTAAAATAAAGCGAGAAGCATTGGATCAAATTCCTGCTAGCCTTTGCACGTGGGTGTGGCTGGAAATTATCATGGGCCAATGATGTTGGGCTGATTTTGGAGAATTGGAATATGGCTTGTGGACACAAAGGAAACGTGGAGGCCGGGTGGTAATCTGATTAAGATTATCAATGGGCCAATACTAGGACTTCTGGTCTAAAAAAAGGTTTTAGACGGCAAGGAATATAAAAAGGAGGCGAGGGCTCTTGCTGACGGACCCCCACGCACGCACAACAGAGAAAATAAAGGGCTGCACTCTCGACTTCGGAATCACGCTGTCAGAGAAGAAAGGCGCTGGAATAATCTTCTTGGATTCCCACGTACGGACAAAACGAAGAAAGGGACTGCCGTGATATCTTCTTGGAATCACACGAAACAGGCGACTGCCGAGATCAACAGAGGGGCTGCGAGGTTTAGCTTTTTGTTTTGAATATTGTTTATTTTTGTTCCGAGTTTTCCCTTTCAGTTTTGAAGCTTCGTTTAATTATTCGCATTCCAGTAATTCGTTTTAATTTCTATTCTTTATAAAAGTTGTTTGTTGGTTCTTGTTTAACTTAGATTTCTTGTTTATTTTTCATCTCGCTTAGTAGAAGTATGTTTCAATTCAGGGTTTCTTTCGTTTTTTATTTGATGTTTGGTGAGTAGTCGTATGGGTAGGATCGCGGGGTGATTAGCACACCGTGACTAGTCCGGGTACTGCTCCTTTTATCAAACAATGAAAAAAATGATTTTAGATTGGAAAATACTTCCCCCGGACGAACCAGGGCATCGTCGGAGCCCATGTGAACGGGGGAATGAGGGTCCAAAATTCATTCTTCGTTGCGCATGGATATACGGCGACCATAGGGTCTCGCATCTTTTGGGGTATCTTTTTCAATCCAAAATTAAACGTTTTTAAGAACACCGAATGGAGCATGTTAATTCGGACTGGTTACAAGTGCTGTAAACCCTACGACCATACCTCTTTTAATTATTTGAAAAGTACAATCAATTCTTAGGTTTTAGTTAATCTTAATCAATCATACAGGGGTGGCTACCTAAGAGCCTGTTTAATTAGTAACAACCCGACTTTTTAGAGCACACACTCCACTGTCCTTAGTGGATTCGACTCCGGTCTTACCAGGTATTGTGCTACGTCGGTCTCTGCCCTACGCTTGGGGCAACCCATTATTTTAGGATTAGGAAATCGTCAAGCAGCCAACACAAACCAATCTTCAGATACGGAAGCAACCAAGCTCTCACCAAACAAACAAACACTCGAGATGTATCAAGCCACCAGATTCTGCCAACCAAACAGAGCGCTCTTCATCCAAAGCTCGAGTCACACAGAAAGAGCCAAACAAATACCCAAACTCAGCGAGTGAACAAAATCATGAACCGAGCTTCCAACCAAAACAAACCACGAGCTAGAGAGCAAGCCAAAAAATCCTAATCAAGCTCTCCACAAACCAAACTAGATTAACTACTGATCAAACAAGCTCTAACCAAATTTTGAAGTACTGGAACATACTTCAGTTTAACCTAAAAGAGCCAAATTTTGAAGTATCGCGCAAACTTCAAAATACAAACAAATCCCAAAAACTAGCGTGCAACCAAATTGCAAAGTGGCAGACAAGTTCCAATCTGAAAATCCAAGATCCAAAACATCTTCGAGGGATACTAGATGATGCCCAAAACTAAACAACCCGATCGGCAAACCCAAGACGTCCTAAAATAACCAAACCAAATCGTCTTCGAAGGGATGCCACAAAACGCCCAAGGCGCTCAAACAAATTACCAAACTATCAGCAGTCCCGAAAAACATATCCAAGTGATTTATCTCCACCAAATTTATAAGCCCGTGCAAATTTTCAAAACTAATAACCATAGAGATAAATCCAAAACGAATAAACCAAATTACCTTCCAAATTGATGAGATTCTCCACCAAGTCCAATAATCATCAAACATGGACGGTTGCATCATCCAACTCCAGACGGATTTTTCCTATCTCCAATGTCTCATAAGCCTGGCCTGTACCCATAAGAACATCTTCATAGTCAAATCCCAAAATTCCAATCCGTTCATCTGAATAGCAAACTGATGATGAACCCAAAAACAAAAAAACAAGAATCTTCATTTCCAAGTTTCTCCACCGAAACCAACTTCTCCCAAATATCCATAAACCACCAATAATCTACCAAAACTAAGCAGCGGAACGAAATGGATGCCTAGATCGGAACCTAAGTTTTGCTACCAGTTTGTTGTGCGGCGGGTCCCCGGAGGACCCAACCGCAACACGACGATTATTGGACTTGGTAGAGAATCTCATCAATTTGGAAGGTAATTTGGTTTATTCATTTTGGATTTATCTCTTTGGTTATTAGTTTTGAAAATTTGCAAGGGTTTATAAATTTGGTGGAGATAAATCACTTGGATATGTTTTTCAGAACTGCTGATAGTTTGGTAATTTGTTTGAGCGCCTTGGGCGTTTTGTGGCATCCTTTCAAAGACGATTTGGTTTGGTTATTTTTGGACGTCTTGGGTTTGCCGATCGGGTTGTTTAGTTTTGGGCGTCTTCTAGTATCCCTCGAAGATGTTTTGGATCTTGGATTTTCAGACTGGAACTTGTCTACCACTTTGCAATTTGGTTGCATGCTAGTTTTTGGGATTTGTTTGCATTTTGAAGTTTGCTCGATACTTCAAAATTTTGCTCTTTTAGGTTAAACTAAAGTTATGTTCTAGTACTTCAGAATTTGGTTAGAGCTTGTTTGATTAGCAGTTAATCTGGTTTGGTTTGTGGAGAGCTTGATTAGGGTTTTTTGGCTTGCTCTCTAGCCCATGGTTTGTTTTGGTTGGAAGCTCGGTTCATGATTTTGTTCACTCTCTGAGTTTGGGTATTTGTTTGGCATCTGTGTGACTCAAGCTTTGGATGAAAAGCACTCTGTTTGGTTGGTAGAATCTGGTGGCTTGATACATCTCGAGCGTTTGTTTGTTTGGTGAGAGCTTGGTTGCTTCCGTATCTGAAGATTGGTTTGTGTTGGCTCAATGCATCTCGGGCATTGGATTTGAGTACTTGACTTTGGCTTGATATGTCTCAAGCATTTGGTTTGAGTTGTGCGGACTGGTTTGTGTGACTCAATCACTTTGTTGTTTTACAATTCGCTTGTCTTCGGTTAATCGGCTTTGTTGGAGCTTAGAGTTTAATTATCGAGCATTTGTTTCGCATGCGATTTGTTGGTATCATTTTGGATTCGCATGGGAATATATTGGACATCTCGCCAGGGTGGAGATTTGTGGGATTTCGATTGGTGTGCCATTATTGGTACAGTACCTGGATATCTCGCCAAGGTGGAGATTTGTAGTTTTTTGGCTCGTTTTGGACTTCTCGGCCTCCATGGTCCGGACCAAAGCCTTGGTGGTCCGGACCAGCGCTTGTATGCAGTTTCTGGAGCGATTTAATTTTTTGGTCCGGACCACCATGCGCATTTCAGCTGATTTTGATTATATTCTGGACTTCCTAAAGATTGGTTTTGGAGTTTCCTTTTTGGTTTTGGACTCTATATACAAAGGAAATATAATCTGGCAAGGATTCTGGCTTTAGGAAGCAATCTGTGGCTATAAATATAGCCTTGCTCTCTCATTAGGGTTTGGACTTCTTGATAGAATCCCTTTGAAAAGCCCCTAGGGGGTCTCATCAGTAGAACCTTAGGGTTCGTCTGGAAGATCTTCATCTATTTCTGGTTGCCCCTTCTTTGGGGGTTCTGTAGGCCTCCATCTCCGACCGTCTGGAAGATCATCTGTTTCGGTGATTCTTTTTGGTTGAAACCGTAGGGTTTCTTGAGAATCATTTGTTTTAGTGTGGCATTCGGTCACATCTGTGGAACTTTGTTTTGTCTGTGTCTCTTGGTTAAAAACCTTAGGGTTTTTGTGAGACTTCATGAGAGAGAATCTGTATTTGGTGAGAGATTCCAATCGAGTTTTTTATTTGGTGATAGAACTTGAATTTTTGGATTGGTGAGAGTTTCTTTTTGAGGGCTTTGTTTGTTCGTCACCATTTTAGCTCTTCAGAGCATCGTTCTCTTCATATAGTGTAATCGTCTCTCGTTCGCTTGCCCGTGGGGTAGGTTTACATCCGTAAGCCGAACCACGTATATCTTGATCTCTCTTATTCGTTTTCTTTGTTTGGTTTGGTTTCTCCATTGTTTTTCGCATATGTTTGGTTTGGTTATTTTCAATATAATGAACATCAATAATCGTCAGGTTGCGGTTGGGTCCTCCGAGGGCCCGCCGCACAACAGTGGAGGACCTGGAGGATTTGGTGGTGGCCGGATTTTACAACCCATATCAAGATTTAGCTTCCGCCACCGACTGTGGTGACATCGGAGCTGCTTGGTGAGTGACCTGGTTTTGGCGTGGGGAGGAGAGAGGGAATGGGATTTTGAGGGAGGAGTGAAATGACAAATCTATCCCTAAAAAACAATCTTGTGATGGGTGCATGACCATTTGCCGTCCAAAAAACAAACAGAATCCATAACATCCATAACATGCATGACATTGAAACCAATTCCAAAATGCAAGTATATATTTGTCCAAATTAAAATGTTAAGGACCAAAGTGAATTTTCGCTTAAAGTTAAAGGAATATAACAGACACTTTCCCTCAAATTTCTTTGCTGATAAAGAAAAAAAAAAGAGTGCTTCTTGTCCGCCGATGAGCTTGGCACAAAACTATAAATAATGTAAGAAAGAACCTTCTCGATCAATAAATGGAATTAATGTCACAGGTGCTGATTTTCTGTTTGGCAAGCGCGGAAGGATCTTCATTCACCTTCTTTTTTTCCCTTTGGCTTAGGTTGATTGCTTGTTAACCATGTTGTCTTCCCAGGTTAAGGTGTCAATCTCGTTGTGATGTTGCCCTCTCTTTGTGATGCCTTTTGCTTAAATTAATCTGTTTAGTCGCTTGTAATTCTCACATTTTATTAATATTTTTAAGTTGCCGATCAAAAAAAATTTAGTACGTCTATTGAAAAAATAATCTTCTTGGAGTCCTCCTAGGCTGGGACGTTGCTTGCTGTCCCCAACATGCGTGTAGTCCGATCTAAGCCGTCCATACTCCGCATTGGATGGCTCAGATTTGAGAGCTGACTTCTCTTCTTCTTCCCTTTCTGCACTAGATTGGACGGCTTAGATTTGAGAGCTGATGGCTCAGATTGGACGGCTCATATGGATTCGGATTTTGTTTATGTAGGCATAACATTTTGTGGGCTGATGTATGTCCAGACTAATAGCAACACATGGTGAAATACAAGTTGTTGTGCCCCGAGGATCAAAACCAGACACACCAAACACAAAATATATTTGGTTTCCAAAGGAAATACAAGTTGTTGTGCCCCGAGGATCAAAACCAAATACGCCAAACAAAAAATATATGTGGTTTCCAAAAATCTAAGTACATCCACAAAGGAATTGGGCAACCTCACTAGAAACAGAGACTAGCTTTCACAAGTGGAGTTCGCCCCTAACTCACTGCACTCTATGATTACATTGTTGCTGTCCTCACTGATCCCACACTCTCTGAGATAATACAAAAGCCAGAAGGCTGGATTTTAGGATTGGGAGGTGCGGTGCTATCAAGCATCCTGTCAAGCGCATCCAAACCATCCATTTCGGCAATTAATAGTTCAGATGTGCTTGTTATTTTCTATCGGTCAAAGTTAATTATTACTGGTAAAAGATAACAAACATACATGAACCATTGATAGCCGAAATGGACGGTCCGATATGCTTGGATGGTCTCCGGATCCGGAATTTATAGGCCAAACCAAACTCATCTGTTCATCTCCACGTACGCCAGGCATGGCATTCACTCCATATGGTTGGAAGTTGAGGTCCAACTTGCACCAAGTTGGCTAAAGTAATAAATGGCCTAGTTGAGAACTTGAGAGTGGATGGGAACCACTCCATCCACCAGTCAACACAAGCAAAGAATTTGTTGCGATTGGAAAGAAACCAACAGCTGCAACTTAGGAAAAAAGTCACTTTTTGGCCCAAAAATGTCATTTCTCAAACACTACTACAATAATAGATATGGGTCACACTAAGGAGATTCACAGAGATCACGGTTTTCAGTGAAAGCGTGATAAAAAGTGGTACTTAATATTTTTTTTATCTCAGTTTAACTCCAAAGCTGACATAAAAAATGGGTTTTAGCGTGAAATAAAAAACATTGCTCTTGCAGCGAGATAAAAGAAAAACTTCGCCCTTGTGGTGTGATAAAAGTTTTTAGGGAAAAAAATGAGATAAAAGATCTCGTTCTTATTGTAAGATTAAAGAGAAAAGACATCACTCTCGTGGCGTGCTAAAAAATTTTAGGGCGAAAAAGAATGAGATAGACACAAGAGAAAAGAAGGTAAGAGGGAATTTCCAATGTTTTATGGTTCAAAGGGGGCATAAGATTGAGAAGTTGAAAACTGGAGTGGCTTCAAAGAGGACACGTGAGTAGTGCTTTCCTCTTTCACAATCAAATAACTGTCATACCAGAGAAAATCAATGAACTTGGAAGAAAAAATGGGCTCGTCACCAGAGGACTAATCAACAAATGTCTTTAAATGCTGGGACATGGTAAGGTACGGTTTGGAATATTTCTCGGATGGCACTATTATAATAATATATATGGGTCACATTAAGGAGATTCACAAAGATTATGGTTTTCAATAAAAGCGTGAGAAAAAGTGATGCTTAAAATTTTTTATCTCAGTTTAAGTCCAAAGCTGAGATAAAAAGTGAGTCTTAGCGCGGAATAAAAAATCTCGCTCTTGCGGCAAGATAAAAGAAAAACAACATCGCCCTTGAGGCGTGATAAAAGATTTTAAAGCAGAAAAAAATGAGATAAAAGATCTTGCACTTGTGGCAAGATAAAAGAGAAAAGACCTTATCGCTCTTGCAGCGAGATAAAAGAAAAACTTCGCCCTTGTGGCGTGATAAAAGTTTTTAGGGAAAAAAATGAGATAAAAGATCTCACTCTTGTTGTGATATTAAAGAGAAAAGACCTCTCTCTCGTGGCGTGCTAAAAAATTTTAGGGCAAAAAAGAATGAGATATATAAAAGAGAAAAGAAGGTGAGAGGAAATTTCCAAATGTTTTATGGTTCAAAGGGGGCATAAGATTGAGAAGTTGAAAACCGGAGTGGCTTCAAAGAGGACACGTGAGTAGTGCTTTCCTCTTTCACAATCAAATAACTGTCATACCAGAGAAAATTATTGAACTTGGAAGAAAAAATGGGCTCGTCACCAGAGGACTAATCAACAAATGTCTTTAAATGCTGGGACATGGTAAGGCGACTAATCAACAAATGTCTTTAAATGCTGGGACATGGTAAGGTACGGTTTGGAAAATTTCTCGGATGGCACTATTATAATAATATATATGGGTCACATTAAAAAGATTCACAAAGATTATAATTTTCAATAAAAGCATGAGAAAAAGTGATGTTTAAAATTTTTTATCTCAGTTTAAGTCCAAAGCTGAGATAAAAAGTGAGTCTTAGCGCGGAATAAAAAATCTCGCTCTTGCGGCAAGATTAAAGAAAAAAAACATCGCCCTTGAGGCCCGATAAAAGATTTTAAAGCAGAAAAAAATGAGATAACAGATCTTGCACTTGTGACAAGATAAAAGAGAAAAGACCTTATCGCTCTTGCAGCGAGATAAAAGAAAAACTTCGCCCTTGTGGCGTGATAAAAGTTTTTAGGGAAAAAAATGAGAAAAAAGATCTCACTCTTGTTGTGATATTAAAGAGAAAAAAACCTCTCTCTCGTGGCGTGCTAAAAAATTTTAGGGCAAAAAAGAATGAGATATATAAAAGAGAAAAGAAGGTGAGAGGAAATTTCCAAATGTTTTATGGTTCAAAGGGGGCATAAGATTGAGAAGTTGAAAACCGGAGTGGCTTCAAAGAGGACACGTGAGTAGTGCTTTCCTCTTTCACAATCAAATAACTGTCATACCAGAGAAAATTAATGAACTTGGAAGAAAAAATGGGCTCGTCACCAGAGGACTAATCAACAAATGTCTTTAAATGCTGGGACATGGTAAGGCGACTAATCAACAAATGTCTTTAAACTCTGGGACATGGTAAGGTACTGTTTGGAATATTTCTCAGATGGCACTATTATAATAATATATATGGGTCTCATTAAGGAGATTCACAAAAATTACGGTTTTCAATAAAAGCGTGAGAAAAAGTGATGCTTAAAATTTTTTATCTCAGTTTAAGTCCAAAGCTGAGATAAAAAGTGAGTCTTAGCGCGGAATAAAAAATCTCGCTTTTGCGGCAAGATAAAAGAAAAACAATATCGCCTTTGAGGAGTGATAAAAGATTTTAAGGCAGGAAAAAATGAGATAAAGTGAGTCTTGGCGCGGAATAAAAAATCTCACTTTTGCGGCAAGATAAAAGAAAAACAATATCGCCTTTGAGGAGTGATAAAAGATTTTAAGACAGGAAAAAATGAGATAAAAGATCTTGCACTTGTGGCAAGATAAAAGAGAAAAGATCTTACCCTTATGGCGTGATAAAAGATTTTACGGCGAAAAAGAATGAGATAAAAGGTTTCGCTCGTGTGACAAGATAAAAGAGAAAAGAACGAAGGGAATTTCCAATGTTTTATGTTTCAAAGGGGGTATAAGCTTGAGAAGTTGGAAACTGGAGTGGCTTCAAAGAGGTCACCTATTTCACAATCAAATAACTGTCATTCCTTAGAGAATTAATGAACTTCGAAGAAAAAATGGACTGGTAACCAGAGGACTACCCGTTCCGCAACCCAAAGTAAATCCTTATTTTAAAAAAGCAATTTCAAACTCAAAAATTATGGACTTAGGGAAATTTAAAAATATGCAATTTGGATTTTATTTTAAAAATCTCATCGAGATCTTTTATACGATGCAAAAAAAATTGAAAAAATATTTTTTATTTCCATTATTTTTGAGTTTAAAAATATGAAATAAACTGCTTATTTTTTAAAAAGATTTCTAGAACGGGCTCGATCAACAAATGTCTTCAAATGCTGGGACATGGTAAGGTACGATTTGGAATATTTCTGGAATGGCACTATTACAATAATAAATATGGATTACATTAAGGAGATTCTTAAAGATCACGATTTTTAGTCAAAGCATGATAAAAAGTGAATTGTAGTGCGGAATAAAAGATCTCGCTCTTACGGCAAGATAAAAGAAAAGCAATATCGCCCTTGTGGCGTGATAAAATATTTTAGGGTAGAAAATGAGATAAAAGATCTTGCTCTTGTGGCGAGATAAAAGAGAAAAAATCTCACCCTTGTGGCGTAATAAAAGATTTTAGGGCAAAAAAGAATGAGATGAATGATCTCGCTCATATGACGAGATAAAAGAGAAAAGACTTCACTCTTGTGACACGATAAAAAAGAGGAAAGACCTTACCCTTGTGGCGTGATAAAAGATTTTAGGGCAAAAAAATGAGATAAAAGATCTCGCTCTTGTGGCGAGATAAAAGAAAAAAGATCTCACCCTTATAGCGTGATAAAAAACTTTAGCGCGGAAAAAAGTGGGATAAATGATCTCACTCTTAGACGAGATAAAAAATCTACCCATTTAGGCACGCGGTCTAAATTTTCACATGGGCTAGTTGGTACTCATTGAGGCGGTCTTTGAAAAGTTATGTGAGAAAAACGTTGACGTTTGAGGAAGGCAAATCCCACGACTAGGTTCCACCAGTGCCCAGTTGTTTCTTTGACGATGGGCGAGTTGTTCCACTAGTGCTCGATTTTTACGTGGGTGAACTGTGATCTTTATGGTCTATTGTAGTAGTGAAATTTGGTTATTTCAGATGTCTTCCAAGTGTTTGACACATTAGGTAAAAAAATTATTATATTATTATGGCTTAACCTTATCTGAAAATGATTAAAATCCAAATGGAAAGTTACCATTGAAATTGAAATTCAATATAAACACAAAATCCACGTGAAATGGTTCGTTTATTAAAAAAAAAAATTCAAAGTTTGTTCATAATGTTACAATCTGTAGGTTGTGATGATTTTTATAAAAATACAAAGCGCATTCTACAACAAAAAACACTATTGTCTACTAAATTTATTGGCTTAAACTAAAATTTTTGCCCCAAGAAAATCTTTCGGTGACCAACAAGTAATTTTAATTGGCAAAAAATCTGTCGTTATATTTTTAAATTTTTTTAAACAATGTTTATATATGTATTTTTATATTTTTTAATATCATGTTAATTGAATTTCAGCTTTTGGGAAAAATTAAAAAATACTTTTGTAGTAGTAGCAACAGAGCCTCAACTTCAAGGGAGTTCCGATCAAGCAATGAAGCCAGACCCAATCGAAGTGCAAACTGGGAAACGATGTCGTCGGGGTCGGATTGGGGAAAGTTCCGATTGCATGTGGAAGCGGAGCTTGATGGTGAAGAGGGATGTGTGGTGCTTGACGATTTCCTAATCCTAAAATTATGGGTTACCCCTAGCGTAAGGCGGAGACCGACGTAGCCCAATATCCGGTAAGTCCGGAGTCGAATCCATAAAGACGGTGATGTGTGCTGACATAAAAACTCAGATTGTTACTTATTTAAACAGGCTCTTATGTAGCCACCCCTTGTTGGTTTGATTGAGAGATTAACTAAAATTAAAAACTTGTTTGATTTTTTAGAAAATTAAAAGGAGGTACAGTTGTAGGGTTCATTACACTTGTAACTAGTTCGGATCAACCTGCTCTATTTGGAGTTCTTAAGAACGTTTAATTCTAGATATAAAAAGATACACCACAAGATGCGAGACCCTATGGTCGCCGTATACCCATGCGCAGCAGAGAATGAGTTTTGGACCCCCTATTCCCCCGTTCACATGGGCTCCGACGATGCCCGAGTTCGTCCGCGGGAAATATTTTGCAATCTAAAATCATTTTTTCATTGTTCGATAAAAGGAGCAGTGCCCGAACTAGCCACGATGTGTTAACCACCCCGCGACTCTACCTATAAGACTACTCACATGTTATTAAACAAAAAGTGAAATAAATCTTAACTTGCTTCATGCTTGAAATCTAATTTTAACAAAAGACTAAAACTAAACTAAGATCCACGAGCAACTTTAATGAAGAACGAAACGTAAAATAAGTTACCGGAAGATGTGTTCTTGAACAAAACTTAAAAGATTCAAAAGGAAAGAGCTCTGGAAAGAAAGAACATGAAAAGAAAGCTGCTAATAAAAAGTCTGAACCCTAAAAGCAAAGTCTAAGGAGGTATTTATATGTTTTTTTCTTTCCTCCAAAATCCATAAATTAACAAATTACAACCTTTTCCCATTAAGACCACCAGTAGGGCTATAAGGAATGGCTGTAGGGCTACGGGTTTCTCTGTTCCCAGCAAATGCTCGGTAGGGCTGCAAGTAATAGCTGTAGGGCTACGGGTTCGTCTATTCCCCAGCGAATGCACTATGTAGGGCTACACTTCTGAGCTGTAGCCCTACCCCCTACGTTAGTGAGATTTCTATGCTTTGCATGCAATTTTGGCACCCGACATCCAATGTCATGCACCCGACATGACTTTCCACGACGGCATCCAACACGGCCTCAAGGCCTTGCGATTCAAACTTGGTACAAAAACCGCCTTATTTCCTACAGAACTATCAAAAACACAAAAACAAGACAAAGCACGGCATCAAATGGAAAATGGAATAAACCGCGCCTCTAACGTGCTAATATGCCCTACTTAGGCGCTTATATCTACAATATCATGCGCATATCACACCCCCCAACTTGAGCGTTGCTAGTCCCGAGTAACGAATGAACAGAAAAATATTAAAACGTAAACTAACATAGCAAAAACGGGGATACGAGGGTTATGCAAAATTAGCAATAATTAGGTGGCCAAGAGATTTCCACATCCTCACTCTCCTGCAACTCAAACACATGTAAGCCTTGGCAAAAAGATGAACAATATCAGTGCCGAAACACATGCAGAGATAAAATGCCCCACGATGGCAATGTTGCTACACTCGCTCACCAAAACTCTCAAACATCCCATGAAAAAGCGTTTGGCAAATTACATGGGACCAAGCAAAGGTCACCACGCGCCAATCAAAAATAACGCTCACAAAGAATAACAGCGCGAGATACCAATCACGATTCCATAATTTGAGCAGCATTAAATAAATCACATGCATTTACTAGAGTTAACAACGTGCATAGGATCTACTTAGGACTTGATAAAGCTTATAACGACTGTGGTTCCGAACAAAAGGGAAGGACATGCAAAATTAAGCGGCGGCCTATAGTAGCACAAGGTAAACTACCCAGATTGGGCACCACCTTTCCCCTTAACTACCAGCTTGCACCCATTGGTGCCAACCAAAACAATTCCAACAAGAAAATTTAACATCCACAACTAAGTTAGTACAGATCCAAATACTAGAAAACTAAACAAAGTCCACCGACACTGAAAAACATGAAATAACACCACCTCCGAGCCCTATGCATCACGAAAGTCCAAGATCACTCCGGCAAAGTCGTCGCTGACCTCTAAGTTTGGAAACTGAGGCGGCTGATATGGAGCTGAGGACTGCCTTGTAACATGATCATACAATCACTTATTTTAATGTGTCAGCAGGTGCTGATTCCTCCCAACTTTTTTCAACTCCCTATTATTCTGCGTTTTCTGTTTGTTTTCTTCTCTCTCTCTTTTTTTTTACTTAGCTTTAAGACTTGAAAGTTGGGTTTGATTCCAAAACATGACACCCATCAAGACTTCTTCACCTTCACTTCCAACGACAACGATGCTCCAAATCCAATGTAACAAGAGACCCATGATGCACAAAGCTAGACCCCCCAACTTGAATCCAACCCACACACCGGCTTCCTAGGTTAGACTCAGGAATTGACTCAAACTGGTTAAAAAAAATTGGTCAAATGGGACATATATGTGGTCTAATCATAAAAGAACGCCTTGTTTCATCCCCTATGCATGATATCAACTCTCACAAATGCATGCAAACTATTCAGCTTTTCAATTATGAAACAAACGCCTACTATTTTATGCAAATGCGAGAAAGTTAAAACAAAGACATGGGAATGTTTTTCAGGATGCAAAATTAACCACGTGGGGACACCAACTCAACGTTAACAACAACACTAACATGTTCACGAATGTGCCAAATATATGCATGAGCCTAAGTTAAACAGACATACAAATTTAGCTAATTTAAACATGCTCGCCAATCATACAATCAAGCATAACAGACGAATCCCCAACAATTTAAAAATTAAAAACTAAATAAATAAAAATTTACCCCTAGCAACTCCACGAGAACATGTACAAAGTACACCCCTCCCCCCAACTAAAAGCATGTTATGGCCCCAAAGTATGGAGACACAACAGAAGAAAAACATAAGGGAGACGAAATGGACCTTTGGGTGGCAGCCAACCACCATGATCTCGGCCGATGTTCGAGGAATTTCTTGTCACCCGGCCTCCGGGCCAATCATCGTACCCTACAAAAGACATTAGTACCGCCCAGTTCGTGGTATCCGGGCTCACAAAACAAAAAGAAAAAGAAAATACTCCACCAAATCGTCACGCGATTAACGTGTCATAGTTTTCTCCCCATCCCTCGCCGATGGGCAAGGAATGGGTGGCTATACAAGACCATAATGCTATTTTTTTCCAATTTCTCTTTTCAATTTCCCTCTTTTTTTATTTTATTGTTTAACAAGATATAAAAGAACAAGTATACAAAGATTGTGCCCAAATCCCAATTCAATGACGGGTACCCCTATCGCTAGGAGCCGGGTCCATGTCTCAATGGAAAGAGTGGTATGCAAAAGCTACCCGTCGGAACTTAAGACAATGGAGCGCCCAGCGGCTCCAGAACTGGGTCCCAAGCGGCGCCACATACATCCTCTATTGCTAGTATCTCCATCAAACTCCCTAATTCTGGAGAATCTAAGAATGATGCCGCCTTGGCTATTTTCAGAAGATCCTTATACAAAATATTCTCGACATGCTCTTGCACCAGCATGTCGATCAAACTCACCTCATCATCTTTGACTTGGCTATCCGCATTAAACACTTTCACCTCCATTTTCAAGTCCCAAACGACAATTGGACTTGTCCAGTTTTGGAATCCATGATAGCACTGGAGGTGGCTAGAAATGGACGGCCAAGGATGATAGGAGTCTTCTCAAAGGCCTCCGGTATTGGACATGTATTCAGGATGATGAAATTGACTGGAAACAGGAACTCGCCCACTTGAATTAAAAGATCCTCCACCACTCCCTTTGGAATTCTCACACTCTGGTCAGCCAACTGTAGCGTGACTGGAGTGGCTTTCAAATCGCCTAAGCCAAGCTTTAAGTACACCGAATAGGGAAGCAAGTTGACACTTGCTCCTAAATCTAGCAAAGCTTTATCAATCTTTTGGCTTGCGATAACTATGGGGATGGTGGGACAACCAGGGTCCTTACATTTGGTGGGGATCTCAACCTGGAGAATGGAGCTCACTTGCTCCGTCAGAAGCACTTTGTCCTAACTCTTAGTTCTCCGCTTCGACGTGCACAGATCTTTCAAGACCTTTGCAAACTGAGGAATTGCGTCAATGGCTTCCATCAAAGAGATAGGAAATTGAACTTTCTTGAACAATTCAAGCGTTTGAAAGTTCACATTGACCTTAGGTTTCGCCACCAAGCGATTTGGATATGGAGCAACAGGTGGCATTGGAGTCGTGGGGGCCGCAGTTGTAGGCACCACCACTTCAGGAGACTCCGCCTTTTTCTCTACCTCAGGAACACTTCCCAAGTCTGGAACGACTGCTGGAATAGCTACCGGCACCGGGGGTGGAACCGATTTTTGCTTTGGAGGTAAATCCTTATCAATCACCTTCCCACTTCTGAGAGTGGTGATCGCCTTAACCTCTTACAAACTGAGATTCAAACTACTCGGGCCAGAAGATCGCCCACATAATGAGTACCAGCGGCATTGACTAAAGGTTGAGAGGGAAACTTTCCCTTCTCCTGTTGGACTTGTCTAACTGCCGCCGACAAGTGGGTCAATTGGGTCCTAATGTCACCAATTGCCTGCTTGGTTTGCTCGGTAAAGCTAATTTGAGACTACATGAGAGCCTTCATCATTTCATTAGTCTGCTTATCCTGCGGGGGATGGTTAATGCCAGGGAGTGGTCTAAAAGATGAAGGACCGAACCCTTGCTGCTGCTGAGGCGGGTAACGAAACTAGGTCATTTGGCCTTGAGGAAGCCGGAATTACTGGACAGACTACTGAGGTGGTGCCTGGGTATGCACTGGGGCTTTTTGATCCCTCCAACCCAGAAGTGGGTTTTGGGCCCACCCAGGATTGTAGGTATTCGAATACGGATCCCAACACTGGTTAAGCACGTTCACCTCAGCTTGATTATTATGGTATGCGTCTTTAACAATGGGAAAATCAGGGCAAGCGGTAACTAGATGCCCCAGACACTCACACAACGCACACACCTCCTCGACTCTCACCTCATTCACCTAATGGACTTGCTTAAACTTCAAATCCTCTAACTGCTTGGCCATTTTATCCAGCCGAGACTGGACATTGTGCTCTCGCACGCTCGAAGGAAAGATGCCGGACCCACTAGGTCCCTGTGCAGCCATGGCCCTATCACCGAGGTCGGAAGGTTCCCAACTTCGGTGATTCTCGGCCAACTTGTCGAGAAAGTCCCATGCATCATCTGGGGACTTGTCGAGAAAATCCTCCTCCTTACAGAGGTACTCAATTTGTTGGACCGTAGCGACATTCAAGCCCAAATAGAAAAATGACACCAACTGGTGTTTCACGAAGCCATGATGCGGCAAGGACAACAGTAAGTTTTTGAACCACTCAGCACCTTAAAAACGACTCGCCCTCTTTCTGCTTATAGTATTGGACTTGGCGAGTTAGGTACTTCGATTTACTTTTCGAGAAATATTTCTTGTAAAATAAATCTTGGACAGCAGCCCATTTCCTGAGGGACTGTGGCTTCTGCATCAGCAGCCACTTATCCGCATTTTCCTTGAGCGAGGCTGGGAAAAGCTTAAGGCAAGCATTCTCCCACTGAAGAGTGGTGGCAAGGGTGCGCACCAACCCCTCGAAATAACGGACGTGCTCATACGGATCCTCTTTCTCCTTCCCATAAAACAAGGGAAGGGCATTTTGCGTACCAGGCTTTATGGTGAAAGCATTACATGCTTCCACCGTCTCGGTCGGTAAAACTATTGGACCGAGAGGAGTGGTCCTCTTAAGATGAATGTGATCACGCATCAACATTGGTGGCTTGATTATTAAATCAACGAAAAGGCCACTGATATCAAACGAATCATCACTAAAAGACTCTTCCTCCACAGTTACTCTCGGACCTCTCTCAATTGCTATGAGACGCCTAGTATTGTCTCGAAAGTACTTAGGCTTTAGAGGTGATTGCTTTCCTACGATGGAGGAATGTTTACTTCTACCTATGTTGACTCGAAACAACTAAAGAAACTTAAAAGAAAATAAAATAAAAAGAACTACCCGAATTCTTAACACACGTTACCGTCCCCGGCAACGGCACCAAAAATGTTTGACCATTTCCTAGTCCTAAAATTATAGGTTGCCCCAAGCGTAGGGCAGAAACCGACGTAGCACAATATCCGGTAAGTCCGGAGTCGAATCTACAAAGACGGTGATGTGTGCTGACTTAAAAACTCGAGTTGTTACTTATTTAAATGGGCTCTTAGGTAGCCACCCCTTGTTGGTTTGATTGAGAGATTAACTAAAACTAAAAACTTGTTTGATTTTTTAGAAAATTAAAAGGAGGTACAGTCGTAGGATTCATAGCACTTGTAACTAGTTCGGATCAACCTGCTCTATTTGGAGTCCATAAGAATGTTTAATTCTAGAGATAAAAATATACCCCGCAAGATGCGAGACCCTATGGTCGCCGTATACCCATGCACAGCAAAGAATGAGTTTTGGACCCCATTCTCCCGTTCACATGGGCTCCGACGATGCTCGAGTTCGTCCGCGGGAAGTATTTGCAATCTAAAATCATTTTTCCATTGTTCGATAAAAGGAGCAGTCCCCGAACTAGCCACGGTGTGCTAACCACCCCGCGACTCTACCTATAAGACTATTCACACATTATTAAACAAAAAGCGAAATAAATCTTAACTTGCTTCATGCTTGAAATCTAATTTTAACAAAAGATTAAAACTAAACTAAGATCCACGAGCAACTTTAATTAAGAACGAAACGTCAAATAAGTTTTCGGAAGATGTGTTCTTGACCAAAACTTGAAAGCTTCAAAAGAAAAGAGCTCTAGAAAGAAAGAACGTGAAAAGAAAGCTGCTAATAAAAAGTCTGAACCCTAAAAGCAAAGTTTGAGGAGGTATTTATATGTTTTTTTCTTTCCTTCGAAATCCATAAATTAACAAATTACAACCTTTTCCCATTAAGACCACCGGTAGGTCTACATGGAATGGCTGTAGGGCTACGGGTTTCTCTGTTCCTAGCTAATGCTTGTTAAAACCATTGGTAGGGCTACAAGTAATAGCCGTAGGGCAACGGGTTCGTCTGTTCCCAGCGAATGCACTTTGTAGGGCTACACTTCTGACCTGTAGCCCTACCGCCTACGTTAGTGAGATTTCCATGCTTTGCATGCAATTTTGGCACCCAACGCGACTTTCCATAGAGGCGTCCAACACGGCCTCAAGGCCTTGCGATTCAAAGTTGGCACGAAAACCGCCTTATTTCCTACAAAACTATCAAAAATACAAAAACAAGACAAAGCACGACATCAAATGAAAAATGGAATAAACCGCGCCTCTAACGTGCTAATATGCCCTACTTAGGCGCTTATATCTACGATATCACGCGCCTATCATCTGGCTTGGTGGCAAGGTGGCCGATCGTGATGGTGGTTTTGAGTCGTGTTGGTAGGAACGATGGTTTGGCAAAACGGCTTGGCGGCTGTGGTAGTGGTCGCCAATCACTCTCCTCCTCCTCTGATAAGCACCTGGAAATGGAATATAGGGTGCGCTAGTATCTAGGTTTAGTATTAATTTAGTTGCTAATTAGCTATTTTTAATGATATTTGCTCGTAGTATGTGCTGGTACTGTTTTGTAGGTGAATCGCCTAATAAGAAGCTTTAAAGGCCCAAAACGTGTCATGGCTTGAGAATGGCCCGATGGCCAAGGCGCGGCCAAGGCGCACCCAAGGCAGAACCAAAGTAAGAGGAATAGCCCGGGCAGAAGAGCAACGGCCAAGGCGCGGCCAAGGCAGAAACTACCCAGCCAAGGTAGAAGCAGAATGGCCAAGGCAAGATCAAGCACCGCTCGAGCAGTGCAGCATCCAAAGCAGCGAGCAAGGCCCCTATCGAGCTCGGCATCGATGGGATGCCAGAGGTTACATCGAAGCCGAGCCTCTTAGCAAGCAAGCCCCTTACCAACTTCGGCATCGATGGACTAAATGGCTTGACATCGACGCTGACCACCTTAGTTGTCCAGCCTATGCCTGTTGCCAGCGATGCTGAGAACCATAGGGTGGATTTTCAGAGCATATCCGGGGAATATTCCAAGCGTGGAATAAAAGAGTGATGTAATTGGATCCCCAAACAAGTAGAATAGGACGTTTTGAGTACTTTTCTAGATCTAGAGTAGATTGCATTTATTTTTTGGTATTATTCTTGCTTGTTCTTCAATTTCCAGCTTTCAATAGTTAATTTTCTGCATTATTTAGTGTAGTTTTGGTAATTTGTGCTTTATTAAAGTTGTAGCTACTATCTTGATCTATAGTTTAATTAAATTTTCTTCTAGTGTTGCATTTCAATTATGCTTAGTCAATTTTTGCTTGCTCTTATCTTCCTAGATATGTGTGAGTAGTTCCAAGGGTTAGGTCATGGGATGATTAGCATCCCGTGGCTTGGGCGAAAATTGCGTTTTTCACCAATAAGGCTTTAATTTCTAGATTTGAAAATTAATGTGGGGTTCGGATTCATTTGGTGAATTGCCGAGGTGTTAACCTCTTTGATCATGTATAGGTAGGAGCTTCGCCTACCTACCACACATGATGCTTAGAGCTCTGTCGCTCGAGGTGTTTACCAAATGAGTTCTAGAGCTAGCTTGATAATCGAATCTCTATTTCCCGGTTTAGGTACCTACAATTGTGTATTTTAAACCGCGTGACTTGGTGAAAATTGTGATTTAGCCTAAGTCATGAGTGTTAGTAATTCCTAGGCCTAACCTATCTTTTTCCTAGTTAATTCGTTCTTAATTTAGCCCTTTTATTTCCATCGTTTTCAAAGTAAAACCAAGTTGACTGGCTAAAAGTCGAAATCCTTACTTGCATCTACAAATCCGAGCCAAGCCATAAACTAATTCCCTTGGGTACGATTCCGGACTTCTCCGGATTATTTTGCTTCAATCGACATTCAAACCCTACGCTTGGGGTAATATTCTTCTACATCGGAAGATACGAAGCATCCTCCTCCTCCTCTCTCTCTCTCTCTCCGAACTAGAACTAGGGGGGGTGGGTAAATAATCTCAGGATTTTTTTGAAATTATCATGTAAGAGTATAATATAATAAGGGTATATTCGTCAATTTATCTATTCTATTAATGGAGTTTGTCTTTATTTCGTTTCCAGTAGTTTAGAGGGTCTCCATAGGCGCTTTTAAATGTGAGGGGGTATTTATGAGAAAGAATGATGGTTGAGGGAGTGTTTATGTACTTTCACCAAAAAGTTTTCTCACGCTAGGAAGTAAGTATAAATTAATTTTATTTTCCTAATGCAACAGAAGTTCTTGAGTAGCTTAGAGGTAAGGGCTTGGGAAATCAACCAAGGGTGCCTAGGTTTGAAACTTGGCAATGACAAGAAAAGATGGTCTAGTAGATACAAAGGAAAGATCACGCGCAATAGTTTTTCATCTCAGTTTATGGTGCGATCATTTAGAATTTTCAATCACGGTTATAGATCGTGATCTAAAGTGACATACAACCACACCTAGAAAGAGAAACAATCATGCCCAAGAGAAATAATCACAGCTTGTAACCGTAATAAAAGAGAAACGATCATGCCTTCGGCAGTGGTTGTTTCACTTTTTCAATCACGGTTTATAACCGTAATAAAAAATAGTGACTTACAATCACACCCAGATCCACCGCAATAGCAGGAGCGTAATGAAAAACTTACAATTACGGCCAATAGCTATGATCTTTATGGTTTACTGTAGTAGTGAAATACTTGGGTAAAAGTAAAAAAAATATTACTTTTCGAATTTCTCTCGTCGAGACGAATCAATAATTCATAAAAGTTTGGTGCAAAACTAATAAATGCGAAAAAAATTCAAAGAAGGAAAAAATTCCCAAATTTAGGATTTCGAAATTCTGTAGTGCAAGGCCTTGCAACGCATCCTATAGGGTGCACACGGGCCATCAATCTTGAAAATGAATGGTTTGATATAATTCAAGCTTCTACAAATGCTACCCATCCATTGTCTGGATGAAAATCCGAGCCGTCCATTGTCGAAATGGACGGCCGGATTGGCCGCACTACGTGTGTAGTGTGGGAGGTGCACCAGCACCCACGGGTCCCCAAATTTAAGTTAAGTAGTTAAGTTTATAAGAACGCAACCTTAATATCCAAGTACTGCATAAGCTAGTGATTCTTAAGTTGCATGTAAACGAGAATTAAACCATAGGCAACATCTTGTTAGCGTCTTAGCCCTACTTCGTATGGTTTGGTATCTATGAAGCACGGGTATGATATGCATACCGGTACTACTACAATATGGGTACGGAGGTATGGCAAAACTAAGAGAACTAGGGTGCGTGTAAAGTTAAGGGTACGTTCGTCCAGAAAATTGAAATGCCTTAATATTTATTAGGAATGTATTATTTGTAATAATTACAATCTAATTGAAAAAATTAGTTAAATAAGTTTGTTAATTAAGATCCAATATACAAACCGTAGTTTAATGCCTCAATGCCATAAAACCAGAGTGAGTTTGAAGTAACAGATGATTTACAAAAACCCTAAATAAAATAAATGGCTCCGACTATATTTTTGAAACCCGAGACAAATTCCAAAGCGACATCTCTTTCTCGACAAGAGAATCAATAGCGTGCCTAACCTGACCCCATTGACAAATAATACGAAAAGTACATTTTGTTGTACCCATATAGGTGGCAAGATTTTATTGGTTCATGAGATTACACCTTATCTCTAAGCTCCTACATCCCAGTCACATCCCCTCACATACAGGTGAGGCCCACTGGAATAGTCCCCACATGTATGTGAGAAAGGTGTGGATGAGGTGTGCCACACTCGATGTGTCCCTAGCACCTCTATTTCCAAATATAAGGTTCATTGTTTTTTTTGTTCAAACGGAAATAAATTCGTTGTTTTGTTTCGTAGACAGGATCTGTTCTCTTCACGATATTCCATACAGAAACCTTACAAATCTCTCTCTCTCTCTCTCTCTCTCTCTCTCTCTCTCTCTGCTATCCGTTCGTCCCTCGTTATTGGAGGCCAAGGTTCGTTTACTTGGCTTGGGTGACTGAAGGAAGTAAAGAATCGCCAGGTAAAGATTCCCATTTTTTTTTAAAAGGGTTCTTGCTGATGCTCGTGATATTTTTTTTGTCTCTCCATTTTCATTTTTCTCTTTTTCTTAAACCACTAGATTTACCTGGCTTATTTATTGACACATATAGGCACCCTTTGTGTGACAGGTTTTGTTTTTAGTACACACGCGTTAGGAATGATCAGATCATGTCTATTAAACACACTCATTAGAAATGGTCATGTCTTTTGCAGACAATTAATTAAGAAGCATCATGCTTCTAGTAGATATTAGTTCAATTAAGAAGGATCATGCCTATTGTATGCACTCTCATGTACGTTTCACATTCATTTCTAAGAGTATCCACGGTGCTCTAACGAAAAAAGGATAACCAAAAATTAGATCACCTTTTGATTATTCTTTTAAATTATTACAAAAATTGACAATGTAGAGGTACATAATATAAAATGGACAACTAAAACTTACCATATCATCTTTTCAAACTCAAAAAAACTAAATTTTCATAATAGAATTAAGCTTTTGAAAATAGAAAACTGGTTTTGAAAAAGTTTTTGAAACAAAAAATTTCGAAACTGTTTTTTAAAATAAGTTTATGAAAACATTGTTGAGAGAGACGAGGGAAGGGAAGAGAGATCGAGAATGTTTTTTTTTTTTGTAACGATGCATGGTTGTACTTGATTGTGGATATGTTGAGTCCATAAATTTTGATATATGAAAAAAAAATTGTTAGTTTTGATTATCTAAAGACTACAGTAATATTTAGTTATTGATTATGAGATTACTAAATTTGTTTATTCTAATTATTAAATTTGTTTATTCTAATTTGTGCACTCTTTTAGCAAACATTGCTAACTTTAGCAACTCGTTAGTTTTGAATGAGCCATTGTCGATACTCTAACAATCATATCTCTTTCAAATAAACACATCCTTTCCTATTTCATGTGAAAATTTTGTTGCAACTTTCTAAAAAACTTCTGCTAGTTTTGATTATCCAAATCGCATCCGTTTTGCTCCGTCACATCTTTTGATCGTCTAATTCTGGTCACTTTTGGCCTTAGATATATAGCCAAAGCTTCGTCTACGACTACAACTCAATTGGAGAAAGATTTTCTGGTCAACTCATCATCCCGCACCAATGTTATCAATACCGTTCTGTACCAGCCGGTATGTACCGTTTCTGACAGATCCGGTACCCTATACCTCTAATTCCGTTTCGGCTCAAATACTGGTCGGTGCCGGCCGTACCGGTCAGTACCGAACAGTACCGAATTACTTTTAAATTTATTTTTTTCTTCAAGTACCGGACAATACCAGGCAAATACCGGACGGTACCAGAGAAATGCCGGATTTTTTATTTTTTTATTTTAAAAAAGTGTAGTTTATACTATAAATTCTTTTAAGTAGGAAAATAACACTAATAGCGATCAATTTGAAACGGTAGTCGGTATTTGACTGGTACCGATACGTACCGTACCAGTAGGAAAATCGGTACCCTGTCCCGTACGGTATTCAGAACATTATCCGGCACTCTTCACCCGTACGGCAGTACTATTCTTCCGTATAGAACTGTTCATATGTACGGTTGCACCATACGTTCAACGCTACCACAGACACTGGATAATTTCTCTCTGAGTGGTAATAATAATTGATGCCAGGTGTATTCCTTTGTTGGAAAAAATTTTCAGTGCCGAGCGGGTACCACGTGGTGCCCGCTCGGCCATCCGAGCCGTCCATTATGTGTATGGACGGCTCAGATTTGGAGAGAGAAGAGGAGAGAGAAAATGTTTGGATGGAAGGAGAGAGAGTGTTTTGATCCGAGCCGTCCAAAAATGCATCGGACGGCTCGAGTGCGCCGAGCGGATACCACGTCGGTAATACCCGCTCGGCACCGAAGAATTGCCCCCTTTGTTGACTGCAAAGTCTTCTCAGCAGACCAACAACAGATAGTGGAGCAAATTATTTATTAGCCTCTGCTTCACTTTCTTCTTCTTCGTCTTCTCTCTTTTCTTTTCCGCAGCTTCTCCTCTTCAACTCCGATTGTTTGGCCGGCGCATGAGGGCAACGTCGTCGGGTTGTCTCGTTGTCGGAATTTCACTTCTGAATTCGTCTCCTCAAGGTAAATCTACTTCGGGGATGAAAATCAATTTTTGTAGACTTTGATTTCTGACATGTGCTTGTCATCGTTTGGTTTGTCGAATCCGGTCAATTTTTATGCTCGTCTGGCTTAGTCGGTTTTGGCCTAGGATCTCCTTCGGACGCTCTAATACCATTATTAGAAAATGGACGTGGCATAAATCCAGGCACTAAACAAATTAAAAACTCACACTTTTTCTTACTTCCCACGCTTTTTCTTGTACATACTCCCTTCGTCTCAATTTACTCGTCTCAGTTTTATTCTAATTGGATTAAAAAACTAGTTATATCTTTAAATTGGTAATGAATTTTATATTCAATATGGATCTTGTTTAATAGATCTCGATTTGGTTTGTAATACAATATTTTTAAAATCACATAAAACATTACTCTCTCCGTCTCTTTTTAAGTGTCATGCTTCGTAATTCCAACTTATTAAAAAGACATCACCATTATACCTTTCACATCAACTTTTTCCTCCACTTTTCCTACTTACCCATCATCGTTACATGTTTACTAACTCACTTTTCAAAATGGAATCTACTTTTAGGGACAAAATAGACAATATACCAACTTTTACCCATTAACTTTATAAAATGGACACTTATTATGGGACAGCCCAAAATGGAATACCGGACTATAAAAAAAGGGACGGAGGGAGTATAAATTACAAGATATAATCGATTGAAAAGTGGCATGAACTCTGAAAAGTGACAATTAAATTAGGACAAAGGTAGTATATAAATATACGGGGCGGTTCCGAGGATACCTAAAAAAATACTCCAAAGTTTTCAATCAAATTTTGATGATTCGAGCCATTCAATGTGTTTAAAACATGTTTTTAATGGCATTCTTTAGATATCAGCTCAAAATATGATCGAGAAGTGCTCGATTCAAACAGTTTTTCATAAATGTGTATATATATATATGTATAGTTTTATGAAAAACTGTTTGGATCAAGCACTTTCCAGTCATATTTTGAGCCGATTTCTCGCGAGTACCTTTTAAAACATGTTTTAAATACATTGAATAGTTCGGATCATCAAAATTTGATCGAAACTATAAGATTGAGATTTGGGATATTTTTTGTAGATATCCCGAGAACCACCCCGATATGTATATGATACAAGGTTTAAATCGAACAAAAAATCCCATGAAATCAACCGTGCGCCTACCAGTTTCGACTTTCAGGACCAAATATGTATATTCGATCTTTGACAAATCTCTCAATCTGATCCAAATTTTAAGTAAATCGTTGAACATGTTTCTCACTCGTAAGTCAAGCTTACCTCTCACAAATACACACACATGTGAAGTCAATGTCAAGAATGAGGATTTGATTGGGGTGGTATACCCTAGAATTGTAAACGCTTAAGTTTTTTTTTTTTTGAATGAATCGTCTTTTACCCCCAAAAAAAATGTCAAGAATTATGTGCGGCTAAAACGATTTCTTTTGTTTCACTTTTAAGTTGTGTACTTGTATGTATTTTTGTCGCTTTTGTTTTATCTTGACAAATTCGATGTCCAAATACTTGTCGGGCTGTTCGGCCTAATAAGGCAAATGATTTATTTTTTTTGTTTTTATTTAATTTTTTTCGCATTTGTTAATTTTTCGTCAACTTTTTGTGAATTATTGTTTCTTTATGACAAAAGAAATCTAAAAAGTATAAAATTATTTTTTTATCCGCTATGAAAAATTATGATCGAAACCCAATTTGTTTTTAATAAAGACGAATAAATTGGCTTATTAGCTTATTTTTGTCTTTATTCAAAAAAAATTCGGTGTTGATTGTAATTTTTTATTTTTTAGATTCCTCTCATCATGAAGAAGCAATAATACCCAAAAAATTGACGAAAAAATAACGAATGCAAAAAAAATTAAAATATGGAAAAAAAAAAAAAAAGTCAAATACGCAACACATCTTTGGAAAAGTTGGAAAAAGTGGTGAAAAAGTAAGAATTGTACTTTGCCTACTGAATAACTTATTTACGACTCCGCGCAGTCTCAGCAATCTATTTTCGCGAATAGTTTTTTTTTACAATTCGGAATGTCCAAAACACTTTTGGATGCGCGCAATTGAGCGCTGTAAATTTTTTTTATGGATTGCTCCGTACAAAATTTTTTCTGATAAATTAATCGATGTAGCTTTGGTCTTCCCAATGCTTTGGTAGCAATATACGGAGTAATTAAGGATTTAATTGCGATTCAATCAAACTTGTGTTTCAATTGTGAACCATGACTAATTAGCGTGAGCAAATCGTGTGATTCCATGAAACGTGTATTCGAATCACACGGTTCAAGCATGAACGGCCGATAAAGATTATAGAGGAATACTATTTTATGGAGCTTTCTGTGAATAGTGATTTACGGAGCTAAATTGTGCCCGTTCAAAGTGTATTGGACGGTTTGGATTTAAAAAAACTCTTCACGCGAAGAGTTAAATTTTTTGACAATCCGGATCGTCCAATGCCAAAGGGACGGGTGAGATCATGCAACTCTGCAAATTGCTTATTCACGACTCCCATGAATAAGCCAATATATATGACCAAAATCTGTTTGTATAAGAGCATCCGCAGTGGAATAACCAAAAGTTAATAATCAAAAGTTGTTACATCATTTTTTGGTTATCTATTTAAGAGGTTGCTAATGTAATTAACAATCTAGAGATCCACAATGGTATAATCAAATTTGAATAACCAAAACTTATCACATCATCTTTTCAACTAAAACTCTAAAAATTGTAGCATAAAAAGAATTTTTTTAAAATAGTTTTCAAACTAATAAAAACAAGTTATTAGTAAAAGTGAAAATAGTTTTTTGAAAACTTTGATTTAAAAAAAAAGTTTGTGGGAAAAAGTAAAAAAACAGTATTTGAATTAAAAAAAATTTTTATTAGTATAAAAAGAACAATTTTATTAGTTTTCGCAAAAAAATAGTTTAACACTCTCTTCACGTTTAACCTTTAACACTCTCTTCACATTTAACCTAAGCACACTTTTAGCACAAACAATGGGAATTGACCAATAACGGAATAGAATCTTGTCAAATGCCTCAAAAAGCTTAGTTTTGATATCATGTTACAGCATCCAATATGAAAACAATTGACCATGACTGGAGAGGTCATTGGGGCTCATGTATTAGTTTTAGATAGAAGTGGAAAATAGATGGGTTGAAATGGGTCATGATTTTAATACGGGCGGGTCGAATATGGGTTGATAGATGAAACGGATTGCGTCGAATATGGATCAAGTCAAATCCAAACCCGACCAAACCCGTTTCTTTCCTTAATTTTCAATGACTTTTAGCTGCTATCTTGCCACTTTATCTACCAACTGACTCATTTACCCACCATAGATTGACTAGAGAGAGAGAGAGAGAAAATAATTGACACACACACACATATATATTAGTATTTGGAGTAGTGGAGCATCAAAGATTTGTAGGGAAATGGCAATTCGCATGACCTTCTCATTGGAACAGCTGATTGAATGTTTGAACCATGGCAACATCCTTTCCTAACGTTTCTTTGTAAGAGTTTAAAGGTGTTCACGTTAAAAATGCTGGCGTGGGTGGGATTCAAACTCAAGTTTCGTTGTGGTACAAGTGTGTCTTACCGCTGAACTACACTAACTTCCTTAGAAAATAATTGACATACGTAATATTTATTAGGTTTTTGCTAGTTGGGGCCTTATGATTGAGTCCAAAATGAAAGACTCAAGGCGGTCGTCTGATGGGCCTACGCCCATGGATGGCCTTGGCTAGATGTAACTAAAAATTAGTAAAAGGGCATGGAAAGCAGTTTGGTTTTGGTGCCTCTCGTCTTCTCGTCACGTTTTGTTCGGCAAAAACAAAAAACTTACGTCATGTCTTGTCTCGTCGGTCCTCTTTGATTTTGGGCATAAATTGCCCAAACCTCTCATCAAGTATTGGCAAAATCGCATCCGATTTGCTCCGTCACATTTTTCGATCGTCTAATTCTCTATCACTTTTGGCCTTCGGTAGCCAAAACTTCATCTACAACTCACATGGAGAATGATTTTCTCGTCAACTCATCATCCGGCACTCTTCACCTGTACGGCAGTACTATTCTTCCGTAGAGCACTGTTCATATGTACGGTTGCACCATACGTTCAATGCTACCACCGACACTGGATAATTTCTATCTGATTGGTGATAATAATTGATGCCAGTTGTATTCCTTTGTTGACTGCAAAGTCTTCTCAGCAGACCAACAATTGCTTCACTTTCTTCTTTGGGAAAATTACAGTAAGCCCCCTTCAATTATACCTCGATAACGAGTTGCCTCCTTCATCGTTTAACTCGGACACTTAACCCCCTTCATCTTTTATGGCGTGACACTTAACCCCCTGCCGTTAGTGAGCCGTTAACGGAATTGCTAAAATTATCAATTTACCCTCTTTAGGCTATTTTTGTTTCGCTCATAACTTTTCGTAGGAAACTTTGTTTCAGCCCGTTCATTTTTCAGAACTCTTATTTTTTCCTCTATTTTATGGGTCTAATAATTTTAGTATGGTTACTTTACGCTTTCTAAGGTTATGTTGTATCTCGAATCTAACCTCAAATTCTTCCAACTGTCACGAAAAGTGCCATCTACCAGCCTTTTACTTTTTTTTATTCTCTTTTTCTGTGAACCTATGGGACACTAGCTGCCATATTTCTGAAAATGTCAATTTTAACCCGCGTGGGCTGAAAAATATCCCAACCTATTTTCTTGTTATTTTTTCGTTATTTAATTAATACTAATGTTTATATTCAGTATCTTTTTTCTTTCTTATTTATTTAAAATTATTTTAGTGTTCCAATTTTCAATCCGGTTGAATTGGTGGAAAGATCTTATTTTCTTTATCATTTTATCTTTAATGGACATAATGAATTTTTGAACTCGTAGAATCAAATCTCTCTTAGGGATAATCAACGAAAGCCCTAAAGTCAAAATTTAATTATGGTCTTTTAGAATAGAATGATAAGGAAACTAAAATCTTTCCACTGGTTCAAACGGATTGAAATTTAGAACACTTAATTTTTTAACTATATTTTTAAATATATAAACTGTTTGAAAAGGTTAAAAAAAGTAAGTGTTCCAAATTTCAATCCATTTGAATCGGTGGAAAGATTTTAATTTTTTGATTGTTTTATCCTAAATGATCATAATTAAATTTTATCTCTGTGGCTCTCATTGATTAGCTATAATAGATATTTGATTCTAAGACTTTTTTAAGGCTATTCAACGAGAGTTCTAGAGTCAAAATTTAGGATCCTAAATTCTGAATGAAAACTTAAATTGTGTCGTGGCCCATGAGGCCTTGAGAGGGATTAAGTGGCATTCCACTAAGCACTTTTTACAGTTTTTGGACTTTTACTTATTTTTATCTTTATTCAATTTTTTTTTTGCATTTGTTCGATTTGCGCTTCACTTTTTTGGTTTTTCATTTCGTTTTGTCAAGACGAATTATTAAAGTAAAAAATTATGACATTTATCATATTTTTTTTGAAAATATTCTCGATAAAGGCCAAAAAAACTGGCTTTATCTTGATATTTTTTTTAAAAAAATTGGTAAAAGCTATAATTTTTTACTTTTCTAATTTTTCTTGACGGGACAAATTAAAAAACTCAAAAAGTAGGACGCAAAACTAATATACGTAAAAAAAATTGATTTAAAGCGGAACTTTATTTTACGATGAAGGAATTGATGAGATGCAGTCTAAAAGTGGGTCACAGAGTTAAAATTTAATTACGACGAAGGATTGAAAATTGGAACACTAAAATAATTTTAAATAAATAAGAAAGAAAAAGGATACCGAATATAAACATTAGTATTAATTAAATAACGAAAAAATAACAAGAAAATAGGTTGGGATATTTTTCGGCCCACGCGGGTTAAAATTGACATTTTCAGAAATATGACAGCTAGTGTCCCATAGGTTCACAGAAAAAGAGAATTAAAAAAAGTAAAAGGTTGGTAGATGGCACTTTTCGTGACAGTTGGGAGAATTTGAGATTAGACTCGAGATACAACCTAACCTTAGAAAGCGTAAAGTAACCATACTAAAATTATTATAGACCCATAAAATAGAGGAAAAAATAAGAGTTCTGAAAAAAGAACGGGCTGAAACAGAGTTTCCTACGAAAAGTTATGAGCGAAACAAAAATAGCCTAAAGAGGGTAAATTGATAATTTCAGCAATTCCGTTAACGGCTCACTAACGGCATGGGGTTAAGTGTCACGCCATAAAAGATGATGGGGGTTAAGTATCCAAGTTAAACGATGAATGGGGCAATTCGTTACCGAGGTATAATTGAAGGGGGCTTACTGTAATTTCCCCTTCTTCTTTTTCTCATGCATCACTTTCCTCTTCTTCCTCTTTTCTTTTCCGCAGCTCCTCCTCTTCAACTCCGATTGTTTGGCCAGCACATGTGGGCAACGTCGTCGGGGTTGTCTCGTTGTCGGAATTTCACCACTGAATTCGTCTCGTCAAGGTAAATCTACTTCGGGGATCCAAATCAATTTTTGTAGACTTTGATTTCTGATCCGTGTTTGTCGTCGTTTGGTTTGTCGAATTCTGTCAATTGTTATGCCCGTCTAGCTCTTGATTTCTTTGGCCCATCTAGCTTGTCGGTTTTGTCCTAGGATCTCTTTCCGATGCTCTGATAGCACTATTAGAAAGAGAACGCGGCATAAATCCATGCACTAAACAAATTAAAAACTCACTTATATTAATCAAACATAATTTCAAACACACACGAGTAATCTGGTGGGGGATATCCTCCATGGGGAATCCACGTCTCTCTCCTCTCTTTCTGCTCTTACTCTTTTTCTTACTTCCCACACTTTTACTTGTACACATGTATATGATACAAGCTCTAAATCAAACGACAAATCCCATGAAATCAGCCGTGCTCCTACCAATTTCGACTTTCAGGACCAAATCTATCTATTCGATCTTTGACAAATCTCTCGATCTGATCCAAATTTTTATCAAATCCTTGAACATATTTCTCACGTGTAAATCAAGCTTACCTCTCGGCTCTCTCACACACACACATGTGAAGTACTCAATATCAAGAATTAAGTGCGGCTAAAACGATTTCTTTTGTTTCATTTTTAAGTCACACTTGTATATATGTTTGTCTCTTTCATTTTTTCTTGACAAATTCGATGTCCAAATACTTGTCGGGATTGTTTGGCCTAATATGCCAAATGACTTATTTTTTTGTTTTTTTTCGTATTTGTTAGTTTTTCGTCAACTTTTTGGGGATTATTACTTTTTTATGACAAGAGAAATCTAAAAGTACAAAATTAAGATCAAATTTTAATTTTTTTTAAAATAAATATGAAAAAATGGGTTTATTGACTTATTTTTTTTATTCAAAAAATTTAGGTTTTGATTGTAGAGCAATTTTTTACCTTTTAGATTTATCTCATTATGAAGAGGTAATTATTCACAAAAAGTTGACGAAAAACTAACGAATGTGAAAAAAATTAAATAAGGACAAAAAATTAAGCCATTTGACTTATTATACCCAACATCTTGGGATAAAGTCGGAGAAAGTGGTGAAAGAGTAAAGCATTGAACTTTGCCCCGTGAATAAGTTATTTTTGTCCACTGAATTGAACTTTGCCCCATAAATAAGTTATTTACGATTTCGCGCAATTTCAGCTGTTCCGGCTTTTAAAAACTATTCTCGCGAATAATTTTTTACAATCTGGACCGTCCAAAACACTTTTGGACACGCACGATTGAGCGCCATAAGCTTTATTTATGAGTTGCTCCGTAAATAAGTTTTTTTTGATAAATTAATCAATGTAGCGTTGGTTTTCCCAATGCTTTGGTAGCAATATAATTAAGGATTTCATTGAGAATCAATCAAACTTGTGTTTCAATTGTGAACAATGACTAATTAGCGTGAGCCAATCTCACGGTTAAAGAATGAACGGCCGATGAAATAATTCACTCTGTGAAGAACTGTATCGCGTGTCATTACAGTGAAAAACTATTTTATGGAGTTTCCGTGAATAGTGGTTTACGAAGTTGAATTGTGCCGGTCCAAAGTGTATTGGACTGTCTGGATTTAAAAAAAGTCTTTGCGCAAAGAGTTTTTACAATCTGGACAGTCCAATGCCAAAACAGATGGCTGAAACCGTGCAACTTCACAAATTGCTTATTCACGGCTCCCAGTGAATAAGCCAATCTCATAATTATATATGACCAAAATCTGTTTCTATAATACTTCCATATAGAATGATACGGAGTATTGTCTTTGGGAAATTCTAAAATCAGCCTAATAGGATGATAATAATAAGTGTGTGAATGTATATTAAAGGCTACAAAAGTATACATAAATACGTATTTTCCTTATCTTTTAGTGTACTTATCATCAGTTCACTGTCAGCCCAGTGGGCTGACAATAGCAACACCGATTATCTTTTGTGATTCCTGTATTGCAAACTATTAGGCCTATTTTGGCTAAGTAGCTTATGTTTTGTTTTCATTGAATTTTATTTTTGTATTTGTTAATTTTGCATCAAACTTTTGTAGATCGTTGATTTATCTCAATGAGAGAAATAAGAAAAATAAAAAATTATAATCACACCTCATAATTTTTTGAATAAACAAAATAAAAAGTTGAAAAGACCACAAAAGTTTGTCTTTATTTAAAAAATTATGGGATTATATCACAATTTTTTTACTTTTTCGATTCCTGTCGTGAAGACAAATTGATAATCCACAAAAGTTTAACGTAATAAAGACAAAAAAAAGAACTATAAATAGCTTTGTTTTGATTAATGTCGACCTGGATCAGAACTATAAATAGCTTTTTTTTTGTTTCGACCGCTCTTCTGTGGTAGTGGTACATCGATCATTAACCTATCATCAAGTCATTATCAACGACGTCACCAATAGTTTTTTTCCTTGACATTTCCAGAGTTACTCTGGTCTGACGAGGTCGGGAGGAGCGTGTTTGAAGCATATCCAAAAGGACTGACGACTGAAGGAAGTAACCAGGTTACTTTTTTGTTTTTTTCTTTGAGTTGAATCTCCTATTGTTCCTTGTTGAATTAGGAATTAATGTTGGAAATCTGTCTTCTTGAATTGGAAATGGCGCCATCTCTCCTTAGAAAATTGAAACGCAAAAAACACTTCGAGGCACGTTTCTAAGTCACTTTCGTAAAGACAATATTTTCCCCACTAGATGGTGTGTATTGGGCTAACAACAATCCACCTTCAAGATATAACGAAACCCGAACTCAAAGTTCTTTGTGTCTATGTTTACCTGAATGAAGACAGATAGAACAACAGACTATCAATATACCTAAAAAATTCTTGGAAGAAGGTGTGTAGAGAGAGCAAAACTTATTCAATGGTCACCGCCAATCCACACTGTTTTATCGCCTTATAGAAACCATTCTCCAGCGAATCTAGCATTTGCAACGACAATAAATAAGAGCGAAGGCCAAACTTTAAAGAATGCGGTCCTTTATCTTCCAAATCCAGTACGTCTTCTCTTATGGACAATTAACGTGTAGTTAGTTCCATGTGTTACCTTTTCATCGGGCTTAAAGATCTTGATTGGTTACAAGCAAGGCAATGTCATACGAATACGATGTTACAAAAATATTGTGTACAATGAAGTTTTTAGTGGTTTATCAAAATAGTTGTATGCAAGACTTCAAATATATTTCATTCATTCTGCAAAAAAAAAGTTATTATTTTTTTTACAGACGTTTGTTCCCATTTTTTAGTAGTTAATTAATATTTTGATCGTGCAATTAAAGATGGCTAGGTTAGTGACTCGCCTTTTATGTGTTGTATAATTGATCAAGGTAAATTTGATTTTGTTATGAGTTTGTACAGAAAATATTGTACTGATAGTTATAATTAAATTTCAAAAAAGAAAATTTTGTGCCTAGTTATTACTTATGTACTACCTTTGTCTGTGTTTATTTGTCCACTTTCACTATTTTACACACACTAAAAAATTGTATATATCTTTCAATACAAATCTATAAAAATATGCAACATAGATTTTATTTGGTAGATCTAAAATTTATTCTATTATACAAAATATTAAAAATCTTGAACCCGTTATAAATAGAAAGATAATTGATAATTTAAATAGCGATATGAATTTCAAAAATGAACTAACAAACACAGGCAAAGAGAATATGAGTTTTCATTATACCTATTTTATTTGTACAAGCACATGCATCGTTTCCACTTATTGTAACTCCGCAAACAATAATTATTGAACTACAAAAACCCTACATAAAATCAAGGGCAAATTTCACTCAGACCCCTGAGGTATCTGACAATGACAGAAAGTACCCCCTCAGTTTTCAAAAATGACAGAAACCTCCCTTACTTTACAGTTTGGGTTTCATTCCGTTAGTTTCCGTTAGTTCCGTTAGTTAAATGGACGGAAAATGTACGGAAATGTACGGAAAATGAAATCTTCAATTTTATTTAGTTCTACACCTATCTTAGGGCTCTCATTAAAAGTCCTAGAGTTAAAAATTAATTATGATCATTTAGGATAAAATAATTAAAAAAATAAAATCTTCGCACCGATTCAAACGGATTAAAAATTAGAACACTTAAGTATCTGCTCTTCATTTGGTTCTATGGTTTTCTTAAAGCTCTCATTGAAAATCCTAAAGCGAAAAATTAATTATGACCCTTTAGGATAAAATAATCAGAAAAATACGATTTTCGCACCAATTCAAACGGATTGAAAATTTGAGCATTAAGTATCTCCTCTTCGTTTAGTTTTACGGCTATCTTAGGGCTCTCATTGAAAATCTTAAAACCAAAAATTAATTATTGCACTTTGAGATAAAATAATAAAAAAATAAGATCTTTGCGCCAATTCAAATAGATTGAAAATTGGAGCACTTAAGTATTTGCTCTTCATTGACAGCTCTAAAATCAAGTGAAAAGCAAAATTTTTAAATGCTCCAAATTTTAATCCGTTTGAATCGGTGCGAAGATTTTATTTTTTTAACTATTTTATCCGAAATGATCATAATTAATTTTTAACTCTAGGACTTTTAATGAAAGCCCTAAGATAGGTGTAGAACTAAATAAAATTGAAGATTTCATTTTCCGTACATTTTCCGTACATTTTCGTACATTTTCCGTCCATTTAACTAACGGAACTAACGGAATGAAACCCAAACTGTAAAGTAAGGGAGGTTTCTGTCATTTTTGAAAACTGAGGGGTACTTTCTGTCATTGTCAGATACCTCAGGGGGTCTGAGTGAAATTTGCCCTAAAATCAATGGCCCCAACTATATTTTTGAAACCCGAGACAAATCCCAAAGCGACAAGAGAATCAGGCTTTGTTTCGGAAACCTTCTTAAAAAATTAGTACTTATTTTACCACTTCTCATTCAAAAATAAGAAGGGCCATTCCACAAAACCTAAATAAAAAGTTCCTTTCACATTTTCAAACTCAAAAATAATGTCAATGAAAAAAAGAAAAAAATTTTGTACCGTATTAAAGATCTCAATGAGATCTATCAAACAAGATTCATAGTGGTAGAAAAATTATTTGCGTAAACACAAGATTTTTGAGCTTGAAGTTGTCTTATACAAAAAATAAGACTGTTGCTATGATGATGGGCGCCAGCGGAGGGAAATCGTACGGGAGGCGGCCGGGCTGTCTCCGGCCACCGGACGGCGGATCCGAGCCGTCCAAAAATTCTAAAAAGAAAAATCGAGGGGGCACTCGCGAAAATCAATAGCATCCGAGGTGTGTAGGGTACTCGATCCGAGCATCCTTTTTCCGTGTATATATGATCAAGCATCCTACACAGAAAATGGGTGCTCGGATCAAGCACCCTACACACCTCAGATGCCGTTGATTCTCATGTGAACCCCCTCGGTTTTTTTTTTTAGAATTTTTGGACGGCTCGGATCGGCCGTCCGGTGGCCGGAGACGGCCGCGGGGCGGCGGCCGGTACGATTTCCTTCCCCGGCTGGTCGATACCTATATAAATTCTTCCAAAATAAGTACAAGCCTTCTTATTTTTTGGGAACAAGCCTTCTTATTACACAAAAAATAAGTTCTTTCCGGAACACACTCTCAATAACGTGCCTAACCTGACCCCATAGACAAATAATACGAAAAGTACATTTTGTTGTATCCGTATAGGTGGCAAGATTCTATTGGTTCATGAAGTCACACCTTATCTCTAAGCTCCTCCATATCCAATTTATGTGGTTTACAAAAAATCAGGTTCATTGTTTTTTTTTTTTTCAAATTTTTTTGTCAAATGAAAAAAAATTCATTGTTTTGTTTCGTAGACAGGATCTGTTCTCTTCATCTTCTCTCTTCACAATATTCCATACAGAAACCTTATAAATCTTTCTCTCTCCCTCTCCGGACCTTCTTATTTGAAAAGGCTGTTGATTTTGCCACTACTTTTTTTTTTGTTAACGTTACTATCTTGTAAATGTATTTTAATGTAAAAAAAACATTTGCAGAGGAGTGGAGTTAACAAAAAAAAGAATAACAAAATCATTTCCTATTAAAAATGACTGCATATATATATATATATATATGTTTGAACTAGCTAGGGATGCTAGTGCTAGATATAGGCTAAGTCCTGAGATTTTCGAGGTCCTAGGTGAGATTTAAAAATAAAGCCTCCCAAAAGTTTGTATATACTAATATTTAGTATATACAAACTTTTGGGAGGCTTCTCATTGGAACAGCTGGTTGAGTGGTCGAACCATGGCAACATCATTTCCAAACGGTTTTTTTTTGTTTTTGTGTAAGAGTTCAAAGGTGTTCACGTTAAAAATGTTGGCATGGGTGGGATTCAAACTCAAGTTTCGCGTGTGGCACAAGTGTGCCCAAAGCCAGCCCTGGCTAGATGTAACTTAAAATAAGTAAAAGGGCACGAAAAGTCGAGCCTCTCGTCTCTCGTCTTCTGGTCATGTTTTCTTTGGCCAAAACAAAAAACTTGTGTCACGTCTCATCAGGTCTGTCCTCTAATCTTGGGCATAGAGTGCCCAATCTCTCGTCAACTATTGGTAAAATCGTGTCCGTTTTGCTCCGTCACAACTTTCGATAGTCTAATTCTCGTCACTTTTGACCTTCGGTAGCCAAAACTTCGTCTACAACTCACTTGGAGAATGATTTTCTCGTCAAACTCATCATCCGGCACTCTTCACCTGTACGGCAGTACTATTCTTCCGTGTAGCACTGTTCATATGTACGGTTGCACCATACGTTCAACGCTAGCTACCACCGACACTGGATAATTTCTCTCAGAGAGTGGTAATAATACAATTGATGCCAGGTGTATTCCTTTGTTGACTGCAAAGTCTTCTCAGCAGACCAACAATTGATGATAGTTGAACTTCCTTTTGTTCCTTTTTTTTGTTTTTTTTTTCCTTTCTTAAGTTGAATCTCCTTCTTTTTTTTTGTTTGGTTGCGTATCCTACAAATTTGGGTCTTGTGGTTCATGGCCGGTCACTTCCTACACATTTAACCTCTGCCTCGCACGTGAAGAAATAAATGCAAAATTCATAATACACATGGATCACCATGAATGTTACACCCTAAAAAGGAAGTGACTGGCCATAAACTACAAGACCCAAATTTGTAGGACACACAACCAAAAATAAATAAATTAAAATGAAAGCTTTGAATTACTAAGCAATCAAAAATCCTTTTATTCAAAACAACTCCATCCAAAAATTAAGGTTCAGTCAAAAGGATGGGGCACTACAATCACATAAACCAACAACACATATGAACCATTAATAATAAAAAGAATGGGAATTAACCAATAACAAAATAGAATCTTGTCAAATGCCTCAAAAAAAAAAAATCTATTTTGATGCCATGTTACAGCACCAAATACGAAAACAATTGGCAATGACGACTAAAGAAGGGGCCATTGAGGCTAATATACTAATTTCTAGGTTGCGCATCTAACTTTTTTCTTTAGCATGTTAAAAGTTGGTATATATGAATCATGCAGTACTTACATTGCCCTTTATTGAGATTATACCTTAATAGACAAATAATACGAAAAGTACATTTTGTTGTACCCGTATAGGTGGCAAGATTCTATTGGTTCATGAGATTATACCTTAATCTCTAAGCTCCTTCATATCCAATATATGTGGTTTCTAAAAATCAGGTTCATTGGTTTTTTTTTTTGTCGAACGAAAATAAATTCATTCTTTTGTTTCGTAGACGGGATCTGTTCTATTCATCTTCTCTCTTCAAGACAAGGTTAATTATTTGTTGCCCCATTTATCTATACATATTTTTCACTTTATTCCCTCTTATTATAGAACGCTACAACCTACCACTTTTATCTTCCAATTCATAACAATTAAGGCCTGTTGTTTGTCTGGGATCCAAAAAATCGTCAAATGAGCATGTGCATATCACATGATCTGTAAAAAAGAAAAAATTAAGACCTCTAATTTTTAATCTGTTTGAATCGGTGCGAAGATCTTATTTCTCTGATCATTTTATCTTAAGGATCATAATTAATTTTTAGATCTATGGCTCTAGTTAGTTAGCCATAAGAGATATTTGGTTCAACTATTTTCTTAGGGCTAACTAAGCCCTAGAGCCAAAAATTATTATAATCTTTTAGGATAAAATGATCAGAGAAATAAAATCTTCGTAACGATTCAAATGGATTGAAAATTAAAGCATTTTATTTAATTTTTTTTACTGATCATGTGACATGACACATACCCCTTTGACAATTTTTTGGATCCCAGATTAACGGCAGGCCTTATGCGTTAGGAATTGGAAGCTAAAGGGGGTAGGTTGTAACGTTCTATAGTAGGAGGTGGTAAAATGAAAAACGTGTATAGATAAAGAGGGCAACAAGTAATTAACCCCTTCACGAATTCCATACAGAAACCTTACAAATCTCTCTCTCTCTCTCTCTCTCTCTCTATATATATATATATGTATCTATCTATCTATACACCACGAATCAAGTGAGGGATCCCTCATTTTGTTAAAATGCGAGACTCTCATTTTCCAATCAAATTTTGGAAATCCGAACCGTTCAATGTGTGCAAAAAGTGATTTTAAGGCTCCTAACGAGAAATTGGCCAAAAAAAAAGATCGAGAGGGCTTCATCCGAGCAGTTTTTTTTAAACTGTTCAATGAAAACTGCTCGGATGAAGCCATTTCCGGTCATTTTTTTTGCTGATTTCTAACCAGAACCCTTAAAATCACGCTCTGATCACTTTGAACGGCTCGGATAATCGATATTCAATCGGGAAGGGGAGTCCCGCACAATAAGAAAGTGTAGGATCTCTCACCGGAACCGGAATGTCTATCTATATGTATAATATATGTCTGATCACTTTGTAGGGAAGTATGCCAATTCGGCAATTTGCATGACCTTCTCATTGGAACAACTAGTCGATTAGTCGAACCACGGCAACATTATTTCCAAATGGTTTTTTGTTTCAAACGTGTTCACGTTAAAAATGTTGGCGTGGGTGGGATTCAAACTCAAGTGTCGGATGTGGCACAAGTGTGCCTTACCGCTGAACTATACTAAACTTCCTTAGAAAATAATTGACATACATAATATTTATTAGATTTCTGCTATTTGGGAGTCCTATGATTGGGCCCAAAATGGAAGACTCAAGGCGGTCGCTTGGTGGGCTTACGCCTAGAGCTGGCACTGGCTAGATGTAACTTAAAACAAGTAAAAGGCCACGGAAAGCCGTGCCTCTCGTCTATTGTCTTCTTGTCACGTTTTGTTTGGCCAAAACAAAAAACTTGCGTCACGTCTCATCTTGTCGGTCCTGTTTGATTTTGGGCATAGAGTGCGCAAACCTCTCGCCTAGTATTGGCAAAATTGCGTCCGTTTTGCTCCATCGCGTCTTTAGATCGTCTAATTCTCATTACTTTTGGCCTTCCATAGCCAAAACTTCGTCTACAACTCACTTGGAGAATGATTTTCTCGTCAACTCATCATCCGGCAGACCGGCACTCTTCACCTGTACGGCAGTACTATTCTGTCGTATAGCACTGTTCATATGTACGGTTGCACCATACGTTCCACGCTACCATCACAGACACTGGATAATTTCTCTCTGAGTGGTAATAATAAGAGCAAGGTCCACTTTGACTCTCTGTGGTTATCGTCATGTGGAGATACTCTCCTCATGGTTCAAAACTGACCACATAACCTACTTGTGGTTTTGAAAATGTGCGGATAGACTTCCTGTCGTCATATTTTTCATCCAAATTAACGGACACAATATTAAAAGACCGGTATACCCTCATTATGTCAATTGATTCTTCTTCTTTTTTAATTCTAACTACACCATCCCTTATATCAAAAATTAAATTCAACTGTTAATATGGTAAATTTTGACGATTACTACATCTATGCCAAAATTCAAGTCAATCAAAAAAAGAAAAGCTCATGGTTGAATCGATTTTGTTATGAAATTAAAATTTCAAATTTGAATTTACTAAAAATTAGATCACTGGGTTATTGATGCCTGATCGAGATAATTTTTTAATACTCTATTTTTTATTTAATACATTCTGAACGACTCAGATTACATTTTAGAGGGGTGTGAAATACACATCCATTAATATGGATGGAAAACATGACGGCAGGGAGTCAATCTGCATATTTTCAAAACTACAGGTAGATTATCTTGTCAATTTTAAAACATGAGGAGGGTATACGCACATGGTGATAACCACAAGAGGTAAAAATGG
The DNA here is from genome assembly GCA_014282245.1 of Rhododendron simsii. Taxonomy (NCBI): domain Eukaryota; kingdom Viridiplantae; phylum Streptophyta; class Magnoliopsida; order Ericales; family Ericaceae; genus Rhododendron; species Rhododendron simsii. The sequence goes on along the minus strand of CM024957.1, from coordinate 36,607,872 downwards.
ACTTTGCTCTAATCATAATTGATGCCAGGTGTATTCCTTTGTTGACCGTAAAGTCTTCTCAGCAGACCAACAATTGATGGTGGAGCAAATTATTTAGCCTCTGCTTCACTTTCTTCTTTTCTGCCGCAGCAGCACCTTCTTTTTCTTCGTCTTCTCTCTTTTCTTTTCCGCAGCTTCTCCTCTTCAACTCCGATTGGGGTTGTCTCGTCGTCGGAATTGTACCTTCACCTGGCAACGTCGCCGGTGTTGTCTCGTCGTCGGAATTTCACCGCTGAATTCTTCTCGTAAAGGTAAATCTACTTCGGGGTTCAAAATCAATTTTTGTAGACTTTGGTTTTTGAACCATGTTTGTCGTCATCTGGTTTGCCTAGGATCTCTTTCCAGTGCTCTGTTTGTTAGAAAGCGAACGCGGCATAAATCATTGCACTAAACAAATTAAATACTCACTTTTTTTTTACAAAAATAAAGTGGATGCTGAGTGGCTTCACAATGGGCCACAACCAAAATTTGGGTTTTAAATTTTCAGCCAAAAATTTCCGTCTACAAATCAACCAACATTTATTAATAACTGGACCCACAACCTTCATCTCCCAAAATCACCTCCCACCATCCACGCCATTTCCGGTGACCGACGCCGGCGACCAACACTGACGACCACAACCGACGCCGGGAAACATCACCGAAATGATAGTAAAAGTAAACTAAAAAGAGGACCCCGTTCTGGACCTTTTTTTTTTTCCTACTGTCAACACGCTAGAAACAATCTAAAAAAGAGGCCTCCCCCCATTTACAAAAAAAAACCCAAGATTCAACTGAAGATTTTGCAGGCCTTGTGTGTGTTTCCCTACCCCAGCAATCAACAAAAAAGATAACCTTCGATAACAGAGAAAACCAAACGCCCAAATCAGAGAAAACCAAATTGTTACTCCAAAAGAGACAGTCCAAAAGCGTGTTGGGAAATTTTTGAATGCAAAGCAACAGAAGAGACAGTCAATGAGATAAATCTCTGAATCTCCGGTGGAGAATGTGTATCTTTCTTGTTCAAAACAGAGGTGGTGTATTTTTGCGCTCTGTCTCTCTCAACCTTCTTCAACTACCAAGATGCAGATCTTCAATGTTTGAAAAATGTGGTTTACAAACTAGTAAAAGTAAACCCACATTTTTTCTGCAAATATGTGGGCAAATTATTTTTACTGTGATTTCGCGGTGATTGCCGGTGTCGGTGGTATTCGCCGTCATCTGTTGTTGTCGCCGGAAATGGCGTCAACGGTGGGAGCTGGTTTTGGGAAATGGAGGTTGTGGGTCCAGTTAAGTAATAAATGTTTGTTGATTTCCCGGTTGTCATTTTTGGCAAAAAATTCAAAACCCAAAATGTTGGTTGTGGGCCCATTATTAATCCACTCAGCATCCACATCAGTTGGTGTGCATTTTGTATCCTCAAGTGGTGTACCCATAGCATTTCTGCACTTTTACTTACACACACATGTGTGTGTATGATACAAGCTCTAAATTGAACGACAAATCCCATGAAATCAGCCGTGCAATTTCCAATTTTGACTTTCAAGACCTAATTTATCTATTTGATCTTTGACAAATCTCTTGATCAATCCAAATTTTTACCAAATCCTTGAACATGTTTCTCGCGTGTAAATCAACCTTATCTCTCACAAACACATGTGAAGTCAATGTCAAGAATTATGTGCGGCTAAATTTTTTTTATTTTTTTTGAAGATGTCAATTTCATTTAGCCCGAAGGCAAAAATTACACCGCAAAATACAGGAGTGCACCAAACTACCTAATCCGGGACCTTAGGACACCCTGCAAAGCAAATCAGCACGAGGTGCTGATATGAGAATCCCATCCGGGACAAGGTAGAGAGATTTAAAACGAAATCCCAGCACAAACCATTATACAATAAAGAACAGATGTAATCGAAAACAACGAACAAAAAACAGGCAAACAGAAAGGAGCTGCTCTTATAGGCAAGCCACACCGGCCGCCGGCCGACAGAAACAGAAACCCATTCCAGCAAGGAGAAAACTCCAGGGAGCCTCCAAGGCAAGCCTCCGCTGACACGCGAAGCTCCGGGTGCGAGCGCCGAGGCAACGCCGGAAATCACTCCGACAGGCCCAAGCAACCACGGCGACCAAAGACCAGACCTTCCCACACACCCGATCTGTCGTTGACAACCCAGGAACAAAGGGAAACGCGAACGAACAACCCAATCCAGAGCTGCTACGAAGACCCCCGTCACAGACGACACAGAGCCGCAGCCGGAGAAGCCCCACAACACCGCCGAATAGCTGCTGACCACAACAACCCTCAAATCCTTCCACCCATCGAAACCCTACAGAATTTATTCCACCCACCACCCAAACCGCCGGACCTGGGGGAAACCCAGATCAACACAAACTGAATCTAGCAACCTAGATCGGAAGATACCCGGACAGACAGCCGGTAAACGGAAAAAAAGAGGAAAGAAAACCCCAACCGAACCGCACACCTTATTACCTCGTCGACGACCCCGAGCAAGACAGATTTGGACCACCGTGTGGAATCAAGGACTGTGGACCACCACCAATCGCCAGACAAAGCCACAGTAAGAGGGAACCACGCCGGTCCAAACAACGGAGCACCCAAACTGAGAGCACGGAAAGCCAATCGGAGGGAGACTACGAGGCAAAGAGGGCGGAGGAAGAAAAGAAGGGGGGGGGGGGGGGGGGGCCTCCCCCCAGCGGTGGCGTCTAGGCTGTCCTCTGTTGAGAGAGTTTTTTTTTTTTTAGAGAGAGAGAAAATGCTTTTTCTTTCAACTATTCAAGTGCATGTGCGGCTAAAATGATTAAAATGATTTCATTTGTTTCATTTTTAAGTTGTGTACTTATATGTGCTTTTGTCGCTTTTGTTTTTTCTTGACAAATTCGATGTCCAAATACTTACCGGGCTTCAGCCTAATATGCCAAATAACTTTTTTTTTTTTTTTTTGTTCTTATTCAGTTTTTTTCATATTTGTTAGTTTTTCGTCAATTTTTTTGTGGTTTATTGCTTTTTTATCACAAGATGAATCCAAAAAAAAATAGAAATTATATATATTTTTTGATCCACTTAAAAAAATTATGATCGAAACTCAATTATTTAAAATAAAGATTAAAAAAAATTATCTAATCAACTTATTTTTGTTTTATTCAAAAAAATTAGTTTTTGATTGTAATTTTTTACATTTTAGATTTCTCTCATCATGAAGAAATAATAATTCAAAAAAATTGACGAAAACCTAACAAATGCGAAAAAAATTAAAAAAATGAAAAAAAAAGCCATTTGGCTTATTATACGCAACATCTTGGGATAAAGTTGGAAAATGTGGTGAAAGAGTAAAGAATTGTACTTTGCCCCGCGAATATGTTTATTCACGGCTCCGCGCAATCTCAGCTATCCGTTTCGTCAATTACTAGTCCGGATTTTAAAAAATTATTCGCCAAAATAGTTATACTATTCGCGCGAATAGTTCTTTTTATAATTCAGACCATCTAAAACACTTTTGGATGCGCGCGATTGAACGCCGTAAAATTTATTTATGAGTTGCTCTGTAAAAAAGTTTTTCTGATAAATTAATCGATATAGCTTTGGTCTTCCCAATGCTTTGGTAGCAGTATAATTACCTTGTTTGATAAGTGAGTTAGAGGGTGGGATATGATTACTAATCCTATGGGTCTCCTAATTATATGTTCGATTGTACAAAATGGAAGGGGATTAATAATCTCATGGAATGGGCAATCTTCTCACTAGGGAGGATTAGTAATTCCTTGGGGGACTAGGTATTAACAATCGTATCCCATGAAATTAAATTACATTGACCCAATTACCCTTGGTCAATTGGATAAATTATGCAATTACCCTTGGGATCTCACCTGTACACCAAAAAACCACCGGAAATTACCACTGATATAATGGATATGATATTGGCTGTGTAAAAATTAGATTATCAATGCATCAGTTTATTTTTGAAGAGTGAGTAAAAAACATTCATTATTTTCCAACATTTTTTGCAGAAACATCAATCTTCCAATTGTATCTTACGTGTGGGAAACAAACGTAATATTACTAATCACTTCTCTTTACGAATCCCATCTCCTTACGAATCCTATTCCAATCTCATATCCTTACTAATCCCATCTAATCCAACACATTTATCAAACAAGGCCTCAAGGATTTCCTTCAGAATCAATCAAACTTGTGTTTCAATTGTGAACCATGACTAATTAGCGTGAGCAAATCGTGTGATTTCATGAAACGTGTAATTGAACCACACGGTTAAAGAATGAATGACTGATGAAATAATCCGACCTGTGAAGAACTGTATCTGGTGTCATTATAGAGAAAACTTATTTTATGGAGCTTTAAGTGAATATATAGTGGTTTACGAAGTTGAATTGTGTCCGTTCAAAGTGTATTGGATGGTCTAGATTTAAAAACACTTTTCGAGCAAAGAATTTTTTTACAATCTGGACCGTCCTATGATGAAACGAACGGCTGAATACGTGTAGCTCCGCAAATTTCTTATTCACGGTTCCCTGCGAATAAGCCAATCTCATGATTATATACGACCAAAATCAGTTTGTATAATACTTCCATATAGAATGATACGGAGTATTATCTTTTGTGATCCCTGTATTGCAAACCATAAGATAAGGCCTATTTTGGCTAAGCAGCTTATTTTTTGTACTCATTGAATTTTATTTTTGTATTTGTTAATTTTGTATCAAACTTTTGTGGATCATTGATTCTTCTCAACGAGAGAAATAAGAAAAGTAAAAAAATTATAATCACATCTCATAATTTTTTGAATAAACAAAAAAAAAACCCGAAAAGACCACAAAAGTTTGTCTTTATTTAAACAATTATGGGATTATATCACAATTTTTTTTTAATTTTTCGATTTCTGTCATCAAGACAATTTAATAATCCACAAAAGTTTGATGCAATAAAGACAAAAAAAAAAACTATAAATAGCTTTCTTTTGATTAATGTCGGCCTAGATCAGAACTATAAATAGCTTTCTTTTGTTTTGACCGCTCTCCTGTGGCAGTGGCACATCGATCATTAACCTATCATCAAGTCATTATCAACGACGTTACCAATAGTTTTTTTCCTTGACATTTCCAGAGTTACTTTGATTTGACGAGGTTGGGAGCGTGGTTGAAGCATCTCCAAAAGAACTGACGATTGAAGGAAGTAACCAGGTTACTTATTATTTTTTTCTTTAAGTTGAATCTCCTTTTGTTCCTTGTTGGATTAGGAATTAATGTTGAAAATCTGTCTTCTTGAATTGGAAAATGGCGCCATCTCTCCTTTGAAAATTGAAACGCAAAAAACACTTCAAGACACGTTACTAAGTCACTTTTGTAAAGACAATATTTTCCCCACTAGATGGTGTGCATTGGGCTAACATCAAATTCACCTTCAAGATACAACGAAACCCGAACTTAAAGTTCTTTTTGTCTGTGTTTGCCCAAATGAAGACAGATAGAACAACTAAATATCAATATACCTAAAAAATTCTTGGAAGAAGGTGTGTAGAGAGAGAGAGCAATCTAATATGAAATTTTTGGTTTAAGAAATGCCTTTACAAATGGCTTATTATTATTATTTTTTTGCTAAGCAAAAAGAGTTTATTAATCTTTATAAAGGATTACAAATATTAAAAGGATCAAGGGCACATCGGCAGAGAGCCACCCGAGACCTAAAGATGGCAAGACGCCAACTGAACACCATAACAAAACCACACAACCTCAACCTAAAACATCCAAAAAACCCAAAACGATCCTACATACCCTATGCAAAACCCCATCATCAATCACCCAAAAAGCCAAGCAGACACAAAAACAAATCCACCGAGACCTTCGCAACAGACTACACCTCTATTTTCCTATTATTGATCAAATTCCACGACCAAAAGAAACAACTCAAACCGCAACACCACCGAGCAAAATCAGAAAAATCAAAACACCACATACCCGCCTAACCTCGAAATCAAAACGCCAAAAAGAGAGAAGCATCATCCTTGAAATCAACATCATCCTCCGAGATATCCTCTTCTTTGAAATCATCTAAAGCATGGATTCTTTCTTTTAATTCTTCCTCTTGCATTTGAACAAATTTCTTTAAATTATAGTTCCTCCCTCCTTTAACTTCAATACCCAAAATAGGAGCTATATCCAACATCTTACGAGCTTCCTTAAAGAATATTGAGGAATAAGGGCCCTTCTTTTTTTGTACGATTCACTTTATCAAACTTAGTCTCAATCTCCGCAAGATGTTTTTTTTTTCTTAATTTTCTTCTCCGATCTTCTAACTCTGCTCCTCAGCTTAAGAATGGCATCATAAGACGCTCTATCGCCGGGAGCATTACTCCCATCTTTTGAGTTTTGCTTATGGAGCTCTTCAACCTCTTCTACATCCCCATTGGAGATAACATACTCCTCTCTTTGAGAAATACACACCATGTCCAAATTGACCTCCCTCACCGAAGAGTTTTTGGATTGAACCTCCATCTTGCCTCTTTCAAACGACTCACTCAATCCCTCTATCCTTCCTTGTGAAATGTTGAGGTCCACCATTAGATTGATTCCCTTTGACTGCCCATTGTCCTGAAGTAGTTGTTAACTATTCAGCCCTTTACTTGTTGTACCCAAAGTATCCGTGGTTTGAACATACATTGAGCCCGGAAGCTCACCATCATCCTCCTTTACACCATTTTGGGTTGAAAGGTTATACTCCTTGACATTAGCAAATCCATTCCTGCTATCCATTGATTTACCATCCCAAGATTCCGTAGGATCCATCGACTCCTTCCTTGTTTGAATTGGTAGTTCCATCCAATTTTGTGCATTTGTCTCCGCTATTTTCGTATACGTAACCTCCGCCTGTTTCTCATCGTGCTTCGTGGGATCCCCAATCAAATTTACGTTCCTGTCTCGTCGTGCTTCGTTGAAACATTATTGTTATTTCCACCTTTCTCCTCACCATCCATCTCGTTCCCCTCATCAGTATCAACCACGTGTTCGTCCAGCTCATCATCATCATCATCTTCATTTTCCTCCATCAGAGGAGAAGAAGAATCTGGTACTACTATGGGAATTAGTTTCTCCGCAACTGATGGTTGATCACAAGGCTCCTCCAATTTCAATATTTATCCATTCATCTATCTCTTTGAACTCACTCGTTGCCACCAAGATTTTGACTTCCGCAAATGAAGTGAGTCTTAGTGTAGGTTCATCCGTGAAAATGAAAGTACCCCACAATTCTCCGATTGCTTTAAATGAACTATTGCTCCAACGGTTTAGTGGTACACCATAACAACACAGCCATACAAATCTTTCAATACATGCAGCCTGACCTTCCCAGGGCTTAACCTCAGAGAACCATCTTTGCAAACAGTCGAGTTTGATTACTTCATCCATCTCCTCTTTGTTATTACACGCTAAGATAACAGATCTTCCTCCCATTACTCTAATCATAATATTGACAATACCCATTTTCGCCATTTAAGACTGTAACTCGTTGATTGAAATTAATTTATGAAGTTTTGCCACCACACTGCGGAATAACCAGCCATATATTGCCTTCTGGTTTTAATTTCAGCTTTCGTTCCAAAATCCTTTCTTCCATGCTGGTATCGTTTTCCTTCCCAGTTTGAGTACCTTTGAGAGTTTGCGCATAAGACTTTGCGTAACCACTTGATAAAGTATCCCTTCTTTCAAACCCTTTTCCAACTAATTCAGATTTGGAATTCTTCATTGGTACATACACATCGCTTCTCATCTCTCTCCCCACCCTGTTATATGAGATGTTGCCCGTATTGTTCTTGATTAAATTAATCTTCAACTGATCCTTCCCTTTGTTCTGATCAAAAGAAGCCTTTTTGATAAAGAGTTTCCTTTCTTCAATCCAAAGACCATTAGACTTGGATACGACTATCGCCGCCGAGACGGTGCAATCATACCTCTGACGTAGATAACGAGCAGTGGCACATGACATCGACGGAAAAGACTCGATACGAAGTCGACGAAGGTGACTGCTCGAAAGACCAGCAGATCTGCTCAGTGGAAGGGCTCGCGAAAGGCCAGCGTGGTCGCCGGGAAAGGGCAACGATGAATGGGTCTGAGGGGAGGCACGGGAACCGAAATAAGCTAGAAGTAGAGAGGTGAGGCCGGTGAAACAAGGACGACGAGAGCCGCCGAGATCAGGCGGCGGCTAGGGTTAGGGCATTTGGGGAAATCGCCCACGCTGGGTTTGGAAGTTTAATCAAATGGCTTATTTATTGACATAAATGTGTCACAAAATGGTGCCTATATGTCAATAAATAAGCCATTTATTTATTGACATATAGGCACCATTTTGTGACACATTTATGTCTTTAGGAGACACATTAGGAATGATCCTCTCCATTAAACACGCCCATTAGGAAGGATCATGTATTTTGTAGACAATTAATTAAGAAGCATTATGTAGAAATTTATCAATTAGGAAGGATTATGCATGCCTCTTGTAGGCACTCCCACGTTTTGCATTCCTTTCTAAGAGTATCCACAATACTCTAACCAAAATTGGATAGCCAAAAGTTGTCATGATCACCAAAAGTTAACAATGTGGAGGTCAATGGTATAATCAAAACTAAATACATAAAACTTGACACGCCATCTTTTAAAACTAAATAGAAAAATAAAAAAAATTTGAATTTTGTTTTTGGAAAATAGAAAAACTAATTTTGAAAAGAGTTTTTGAAACAAAAAAAATTTATTTTGAAAATATTGTTGAGAGAGAGGGGAAAGGGAAGAGAGAGAAGATTTTTTTATATAATGATAAATGTACTTAATTGATTGTAGATATGTTGGGTCCATTATATATATTTGGTTATTATGAAAAAGTTGGTAGCTTTTTTAATTATCCGAAGGTCAATATTTAGTTATTGGTTAAGAGGTTGCTAAATTTGATTAGGAAAATGCTAGGGGCATATCAATTTATCACATCTCAATCACACTTCTCTCACATACATGTGGGTCCGTGAGGGTCCCTAACATTTGTTGTGGACTTTCCACACATGTATGTAAGAGAGTTGTGGTTGGAGTGTGATACATTGATCTGTCCTTAACATGTCACATTTGGTTATTCCAATTTAGCAAACATCGCTAGCTTTAGCAACCCTTTTGTTTTGGCCGGTTGAGTCATTGTGGATACTCTAACAATCATATCTCTTCTGCCGAGCAAAAAAAACAATCATATCTCTTCTAAATAAACGCATCCGTTCTTAATAAATACATCCCAATTTATTGTGTGTTATAACTATTCAGATAAAGTCACAACTCATGTGAAAATGTGTTGTGACCTTAACAAAAAAAACTCTCAATATCTTTTCAAGCTAGGAATCTCAAACCAAAACTCATTAACTATTTTGAAAACGCTAACAAGGAATTCTCTCTTGTTGACTAGTTTTTTTCCTCCTTTATCTCCAAATGATTGATATTGTTAGAATGTACGTGGATCATAAACGCATCATGTAAAAGGAAGTTTATTTCAAATGTTGTTCCCACGGATCACTAACTAAATGGTTCCTCCTCTCCAAATATTACTACAATTCCTATATATCCATGTACCCTTAACCATCATATTTCGTTTCCCCATAATTCATCTCTTAATTTCAACAACTTGGGACCCCCTTCTCCTCCCTTAGCCATTGAAAGCAGTGCAGGGAGCTTCTGCAGATGACTTTTAAATTCAATAGTCAATCATAATCCGGGCTTACCTTGTTAGCGACTTAGCCTTACTTTCATATGGTTTGTTATCTATGAGAAGTACAGGTTCGGGTACGCATACCAGTACTGGTACGATATGAGTATGGTGGTACAACAAAACTAAGAAAATTAGGGTACGGGTGCGGGTAAAGTTAGGGTACGACCAGAAAATTAAAATGTCTTCGTATTTAAGAGAAATGTATTAGTATTTGTAAAAATACAAACCAAATGAAAGAATTAGTTAAATGACTTAGTTGATTTAGATCCAATATACAAACAGCAGTTGAATGCCTTAATGCGCGCCGTGAGTAAGGTACAAAACCAGGGTGAGTTTGAGGTAACAGATGCTTTACAACTTTACCTTGGCCAAAGGTAAGTCGAGGAGGCGTTAGGCCCATGCGCGGTTAAAATTGAGGTTACATGCATCCAAGCTTTTTCCTTTGGGGGAATCACCCAAGCCTCAACTTAATTAATATGGAGAAGGATCAAATAGCTTGCTCTTTCTGGGGATGAGCATCAATCGGAGGCGAGGCTTGGAGCTTGCTCATTCAGAGGTGGAGTGCTTGGAGCTTGCTCTATTTGTGGAGAGATTGGAGCTTGCTAACTTGAATGTGAAGCCTATTAATGATAGAGTGCAACCATTAAAGAATGCAAAGTGGCGGCAGATTCTAGATAATCCCATAAGAAAATTGTTAGTAGTTTTTAACTCTAGTATCATGCATTCACTACAAAAAAAATTGCATTGGGTGACGAATGAAAATCGTCACAAATTGTATGTTTTTCGTCACACACAAATAATATAGGTGACAAAAAAAATTGTCGACTAAAGGTTGTCGAGGATTCCTTCCTGGTGACGAAATCTATTTTTCGTCACCTATAGTGCCTTTTGATGGCGAAATATTGCGTCACCAAAAAGTGAATAATTGGTGACGAAAATTTGTTCCTCATCTATTGTGCTTTTCGACAACAAATTTTTTTATCAATTATTCCTTTTCGTGACGAAAAAATTCGTCACCGGGTCACATTGGTGACGAAGATTTTCGTCACCAATATAAGAAATCGGTGACGAAATTTTTCGTTGTTATAGGCGCTTTCATGTGGAAAAAAAATCCCTCTTTCTTGGTCCTACTGGGTTTCGAACCCGAGTCCCCTGAGTTTTTCGCATAAGTTTCGACCAACTGTACCACACACAATTTTTAGGACATATTTGAAATATCTAATATATAACATATATATTTCGAATGTAGTTTTGAACTTTTAAATATTAAAATTAGCAATTTTGATAACATGAAAGTTGTAAGCATTTGAGTTATTGTTCAAACCCAATTTGAATTATCTCAATCGGAGTTCTTAGTAAAGAGTTATGTCCGAAATACATTTAGCGCCAAAGAGCAATTCATAAATTTCATTACCGAAGGTATCCATTTGACGAAAAAATATATTTTTCGTCCTCGAAAGCGTTAAAATGGTGACGAAAAAAATATTTCGTTACTAAATTGGTATCATTTGGTGACGAAAAATAATTTCGTCACCTTTTCTGAGCTTTTGGCGACGAAAAATATATTTTGTCGCCAAATGGATACCTTTGGTGACGAAGATATTTTTTGTCACTAAACAGGTATAATTGTTGACAAAATTATTTCGTCACGGAAGTTGTCAAAACAGTAACGAATTTGTTTTTTCGTCACCAAATATACTCATTTAGTGGCAAAATTAAATTTCATCGCCACTTTTTCGTCACCAAATTTCATTTTTTTTGTAGGATATTGTTTGTTTGCACAAAATCAAATGGCAAAGGATAAAGAATGAAGAAGTAAAACATTATCCATGCTATGCACGCGTAAAAAAAAATAGTACTAGATGCAAAGTGTTAAAGCATCCAACACAAAAATAAATTGGCAATCAGTGAAGAGGCCGGTAAAGCTCATGACAAAAATAGTTTTGGAGGTGAAATTTTAACCACTGTTGCATGGCACAAGCTCTTTAACACTCTCCGCACGTTTAACCTCTGACTCGCAAATGAAGAAAGCAATAAAAAATACATAACACATAGATCACCATGAAACTAAGCGCACTTTTAGGTATAAGGTGTGAGACTCGTTTTGGGTTTTTGGCTGTTGAGGTTAAGTGGATGTGGATTTTTTTGGTGTTCAGTTGGCGTCTTGCCTTCTTTTAGGTCTCGGGTGGCTTTTGCCGGTGTGCCCTTGATCCTTTTATCTTTGTAATCCTTTACAAAGTTTAATAAATTCTTTTTGCTTAGCAAAAAAAAAAATGCCTCAAAAACTCTAGTTTTGATATCATGTTACAGCATCCAACATGAAAACTGACTGGAGAGGTCATTGGGGCTCATGAATTAGTTTTAGATAGAGGTGGAAAATAGGCGGGTTGAAATGGGTTATGAGTTTAATATGGGCAGGTCGAAGTGGGTTGATAGTTGAAACAGATTAGGTCGAATATGGGTCAAGTTATACCCAAACCCAACCCGGCCCGACCCGACCTGTTTTTTTTCCTTTTCAATTACTTTTAGCTGCTATCCTGCCACTTTATGCACCAACTGACTCATTTATCCACCATAGATTGAAGAGAGAGAGTGGGCTCAGTAATGATGGCAAATAGAGGCAATCCCAAATCTAAAACAGAGGCAGTTCAAGCAATGGCACGAGAGCTACCAATACATAGAATTCTGATGATTTATAATGCCTAATTTTACAATCCAATTCGATCCTTATTTTCACCCTTACATTTAGAATCTTGTAAAAAATGATGGTCCAAACCGATATTTTTTTTTAACAAAGACAAATAAGGCAGATTTTTCGCTTCTTTGGTGGTGAGAGAGAAATAGGGCAGCTTATTTTGGTTTAATAAATTAAGTGGTTTATTTTGTTTGCATTTGTTTGTTTTGCGTTATATTTTTGTTATTTATTGATTCGTCTCAATGAAAAGAAATCGAAAAAGTGAAAAATTATGATCGAAACTCAAAACACATTCCGCTAAGGTTCTTTTTTTTTTTGAGTACTTATTTTTCGCTTTATGAGACATACCATTCTCTCACAATACATTATCATTAATTCAAAAATAATTAATTATTTCTTATTTGGCTTGGTAGAACACAGTCTCATAATTTAGTGAATAAAAATAAAAATAAGTCAAAAGATAGAATTTTTTACTTGTTTTTGTCTTTATTCAAAAAATTATGAATTTTGATCATAAATCTTTTACTTTTTTGATTTTTCTCGACGAAAAGAATATAAAAATCAAAATAGTTTGACACAAATTTAACAAATGCGAATTTTTGTTGTCTTTCATTAAGGAATGCGAAGAGAATGTGTTTGCCTGTGTGGTTTGTAAAGTTTTAGCTGAAAGATGCGGGCCCCATTTTCCAAAAATCTGAAACTTTCAAGTCTTTTTCTTGCGCCAGCTTCTTGAATGAGAGGGAGAGGTGGGAGGCCCCACAATCCATGTAGAATCAGTGGTCGTTAAGTGGGAGTAATTTTGTCTTTGAGCACGGGAATTTTAGGTTCTCTCTTTTTTGAGTCTTTTAATTTTACCCATATTCAACCGATTACCAACCCATCTAAACTCATATACTATCAGTGGGTTTATTAAGTTGGCCCAATTAGAACTCATATTTAGATATGGGTGGGTTAGGGCTAATTACAAATGGATGGATTTGGGCGAACCATATTATTGAACCCAATGTGAATAATGCAGTGCTAACTTTTTTCTAAAATAAAGTAAATAGAAGAGTGAAAAGATGCTAGGTCGCATATCTAACTTTTTTCTTTCAATTCGCATGTTAAAAGGTTGTATATATGAATAATGCAGTACTTACATTGCTTTATTTACTTTTTTTAGGTTCTTTCCTTCTTTGAATTGATAGCTTTTAGCTTTTAAATCAAATCTCATCCTTTGACAACTGACGTTGGGACTCGATGCAGAGAAAACGAAGAAAGAGTGAATTGAAAATGTGTAACCCAACAATTGTACTGGACAAAATTGTAGAGAAAATTGTTGGCATAGCATTTGAATCAGTGGGGCGTCATCTGGGTTATCTTCTTAATTACAAGAAGAACATCAAGAATCTTGACGTCGAGATGAAAAAGCTTCAAGAGCAGAGAGAAATCATTGAAGGACAAATTGATGAAGCCAAGACTAGCGGTGAGATTATTATTAAAAATGTTTCAAATTGGCTAAATGAAGGTGACGGGCTGAGACAAGGAGTTGAGACGTTTATGGACCAAAAAACTGTTAAGGAAAACGTTCAATGCTTTAAATACTCATGTCCTGACTTCATTTCGCGGTACAGGCTGAGCAAGGAAGCCGAAAAGAAGATGGGTGATGTGAAAAGTCTCGCTCAGAAAGCCAACTTTGATACAATTTCACTCCCCAAGCCACCTCCTCCGGAACTCCAATTTCCATCCAGCGGGGAGTACGTGAGTTTTGATTCAAGAGCATCGGCTTTCAATATGATCATGGACGCACTAAAAGATTCCAAGGTTAATGTGATTGGGGTATATGGAGCAGGAGGGGTGGGTAAGACAACAATGGTCGAAAAGGTTGGCGAACAAGTGAAAAAAGATGGACTTTTTGATGAAGTCGTGATGGCAGTTGTCTCTCAAGATGCAAAGGTGGCCAAAATCCAAGGGGTACTCGCTGACCGTTTGAATCTAAAACTGGAAGCGGAATTAACTGAAGTTGGGAGAGCAAATAAACTCTGGAATAGACTGAAAAATGAGAAGAGAAATCTTATAATATTGGATGATATTTGGAAAAAATTGGACTTGAAGGAAATAGGTATTCCTATCACAGATGGAAAGCAAGGTTGCAAAGTTGTTCTCACATCACGAAACCAACGCGTCTTGATAGATATGGACGTTCATAAAGATTTCCCTATACAAGTGTTGTCAGAGGAAGAGGCGTGGAACCTATTTAAGAAGAAGATGGGAAATAATGTTGAATCTCATGATCAACTTCACGACATAGCAAAAGCGGTTTGTAGAGAATGTCGGGGCTTGCCAGTTGGTATACTTGCAGTTGGAGCTGCATTGAAAGGCAAGAGTATGTTTGCCTGGAAAAGTTCGCTAGATAAACTTCAAAAGTCCATGCTAAACAAGATAGAGGATATTGACCCAAAGTTGTTTACCTCTTTACGGTTGAGCTATGATTACTTAGATTCCGCGGATGCAAAATCGTGCTTCTTGCTCTGTTGTTTGTTCCCAGAAGATGCCCAGATTCCAATTGAGGAGTTGGCCAGACACTGCATGGCGAGGAGGTTGCTTGATCAAAACCCGAACACATTGGAAGAAGCAAGAGATATTGTATGTTCAGTGGTCAACACCCTCAAAACTAGTTGTTTGCTTTTAGATGTCAATAACGATGATTTTGTGAAAATGCATGATATCGTGCGAGACATTGCTATTTTAATAGCAAAAGAAGAGAGAGCATTTTTAGTCAAACATGGTGTCGAAGAGTGGCCGGAGACAGGGACTTACGAGAAATACTCGGCAATCTCATTAAGGTCCGAAACTATTAGCGAGCTTCCCGATGAGTTGGTATGTCCGGAACTCCACACTTTAATGCTGGAATGTAGCAGCAGTATATTTCAGCGCGAACTCAGTATTAAAATTCCAGACAGGTTTTTTAGAGGGGCAGAGAAACTTATGGTTTTGGAGTTGAGTAGAATAACTGTTTTGCCACTACCATCGTCACTTGGACAATTGACGGAACTTCGAATGTTATGCCTAAATGAATGCAAGTTGGGAGATATAGCTATACTCAAGTGTCTCAAGAATAAGCTTGAAGTACTTAGACTTGGAGATTCTGATATAAAGGCGTTGCCACATGAGGTAGGAGAGTTAACTCGTCTTCGGTTGTTAGATTTGGGGCATTGTCAAAAGCTCGATGTGATTCCAAATGGTGTCATATCCAAATTATACCGGCTTGAAGAATTACATTTCCCACGTAGCTTCGAGAATTGGGAGGGCACAACAAGCAACGAGGAAATAAGCAAAGTGAGCGTTGACGAGCTAATGTCATTGACTCGATTATCGACATTAGCTATTCACATACCAAATCACAGGCTGTTGCCTAAAGACCTTGGCTTTCAGAATTTAATCAGATTTAATATTACAGTGGGTTCCACAGAATATTACGATAGTAAAGATTATTCATCGGTGGTGCTTAGGGGCATTTACATTGATGATGATTTCAACATCTTGGAAAGCCTACTTGGCAAACCTGGAAGAGGTGGACAATACCCATCAAGATCCTTCAATAACTTAACTAAACTATTACTTGAAGATTGCAGGTTGAAATATCTCTTCTCCCCCTCCTGCGCAAGAGGACTTCTGCAACTCCAACGTCTACAAATACGGAGAAGTATGATCATGGAAGCAGTAATTGGAAATGAAGGAGAAACGGACGAAGAAATAATTGAAAATGTTATAACCTTCAGTCAATTGAAATCATTGCATTTGGATAGACTACCACACCTCATAAGCTTCTATCCTCGGATAAAGATGGCAACAACAATCGAGAGTCATTCTTTTCCACCTACACTGTCTCTCTTTAATGAAAAGGTACGCTTCGTCAACATTACATTTATGAGCAATGTTACAGTATAACCACAATTAGGTACTATGTGATGTGTCATCATTACATTAGTAGAAAAATTCTTTGTTTCTTTTTGGTAAATAGAAAAAAAGAGATCATATTCTTCACTTCTTCTTTTTTTTGCCTTAATCATGTAATTAATTATCGAGAATATCCTTGACTCTTAAAACCACCGCTTGAAAATTATTGCAATTTGGTACAATTATATTCCACATTTTGAGTAAATTATAGTATTATGTTAATCAATGCTTTTATGAATGGTAAAAGTACATAAACACCCCCTCAACTATCGTTTTTTCTCACGAAGACCCCCTCACATTTAAAAGCGTCCATACAGACCCCCTTAACTTATCTCCGTTACCCAAGTGACACCCTTCCGTCTCTAAACTGTTTGTGATGAACCCCCTCATCCATAAATCTGACAAAAATACCCTTATCGCATTACATACATACACCCACTCTAACCCTTCTCTTTCTTCCCTCTACAAACAGCCTCCAATCAAAATCGAAAATCAGAAAACAGATCTAAAACTTTGGTTCATATATATATATATATATATATATATATATATATATATATATGGGCCGGTTCCACACACACAATTTAAAAAAAAAAAAAACACTTCATCTCAACCATTAAAATCAATGATTGGATTAAAACTTAAAAGGATTGTATTCTCCTCCTCCTTCTCAATCATAGTCTCTCTATACCCTAGCCGACTAACCACTGGTATCGGTGACCTTTTTTTCTCTCTCCTCCAATATACACACTCTCTCTCTAAAGAAAAGTTAAAAAATAGAGATGGGAAAAGTAACGCAGCGTCGACTGCTCCCACCATTCTCCTCGACTTTTCTTCTCTCACATCTCTCTCCTTTCCCTCGTCTTCTTCCCTTCTCATTTCTTATCAGCAAAAGAACCATCACAGCACCTGCTGCCATCGCTCCACCGTTTTCTCGCTATTTTTGATGGTTATATACAGAAGGTTCTCTTTAAAATGATTGATGTAAGGTAAAAAGAAATTATATAAAACAAAAAAAAAATTAGAATGACGAATAGAATAAGGGTATAATATAAATGTTAGGGGATCTCCATGGAACAAAGTGATAGTTGAGGGAGAGTTTATGTACTTTTGCCTTATTAAAAAAGGGTATCTTAGTCATTTCCTTCATTCCGTTGACGGAGTTAGCATTTTTTTCGTTTTCAGTAGTTGAGGGGGTCTGTATGGGCACTTTTAAATGTGAGGGGGTCTCCATGGGAAAAAGTGATAGTTGAGAGGATGTTTATGTACTTTTGCCTTTATGAATTCATATTGTCCAATGATTCCCAAACTTCAAGTTTGAGGCTTGGAATGTGGTAGATTAACGTAGACGTAGCTTTTGACTTTTAGTTTTCTGGCGTGCGTTAATTCCCCTTAGCAACCCAGTTGGTATAATGGCTGACAAACGATGACTTGGGGGCAACGTTTTGAAAACTGAGGGCCCGTTTTGGTTTTTAAAAAAATGAACTTTTAGGAAAGGAGGATAATTTCAAGTTCAAAAATCATGTGTTTACGCAAATAATTTTTCTACCAATATGGATCTTATTGAAATCTTTTAAACATTGGAAAAATAAATAAATAAATAATTTTTTATTTTTTAATTATATTTGAGCTTGAAATTGTCTTCTTTTTAAAAAAGAAAGTTAAAAAAGAAAGCGGAACGGCACCTGAGCAAACCAAAAAAGAGACCAGGTGGATGGGTCACAAGTTCAACCGGTATTGAGCCGTGACATCATACGTAATTCGGTAAGACACTATTCCCACTCTTTGGCACTATAATCGAAAGGTCCAGATTCATTGTTTTAGCCCTTGTTGAGCTGGAGTAATCGTTAAGGCTTTGTTTGCTGGCCTCATGAACTTGTAATTTCATTCTTTCTTAATTTGCTTCAAATCAGAAAATCGAACTCGGGAAGCGAGGATACGTTAGAAATTACAGTAAGGACACGCCTAATGCCACGATACTTTACTTTAGTGCCACGACAGCTTCCTGTGGTCTTACCATTTTAACCATGCCTCTCTCCATCTCTCTGCAAAACCCCTCTCTCTCTCTCTCCCTCTCCCTCTCCCTCATGTGCTCTTCTTTCTCCCCCTGATTCCAAGTCTTTCTAGGAGTAGGTCAGTGGATAATCTGGATATGATTCACGATCATATTGAATACCGACCAAATCTCTCCGCCTTGGCATATGAATAAATAACAACCATCTTCTTAGTCGATATTTTCAGTGATTGTTGTCATTATCCAAATCGATTGAACCCACTATAGCTATCAATCTATGTGTCTATTCCCGTGGATCCATTTATTCAAATCAACAAGGAAAGAGGGAGAGAGGAAAATGGATTGTGTTGTCTTCCTTCTTTTCTTTTTTTTTGGTACATCAGAAATTCATCTTGCTTTTGTCTAAATCGAAGTAAATCTGTTATTTTCTCCCTCTCTGTATCCATGAATCAATTTATGGATGAGAGAGAGAATAATATCAACATGGGTTCCCAATTAGAGATATAATTGAAGGGCTTTATAATGAGAGAAACGCATAAGTGGAGAATGAAAGAAATGGAAAAAATGGGTCTCTCTCTAAAATCAGTTGTTTCCGATTACGTCTTATAACCGGAATTAGTTGTTTCTTCTAATATCTATATGCATGTATAGATTTTGGGTTCAGATAGAGATTTCTGTATGGGCTACGAAGAATTGATGGAGAGAGAGAGAGAGAGTATATGTGTTTGGCCGATTGGGTTTTGCTCTGTAAAAGTAGAAGACAAATTGGAAGAGGAAAAACGAAAAGCTTACAGGACTCGTGCCTTCTTTTTTTCTATCGAGGGCATAATAGCCAATCCAGTCCATTTGTTGTGGCACTAAAGAATTTACCCGTGGCATTAGCGCTAACCAAATAAAAATATCCAACATTGGACAGAAAATTTTATCTCATTTCACTAATTTTGGATGAATACATATATATGAATTTCAAAATATAAATTACAAAAGTGTCTTCAAATATCTTGTGTTATCCCACATCGGGATCCAACGAAATTAAGCAAGTTTGTTTGGCTAAATATTTGCTTGTATTGACCCTTTCTCCTTCTACAAAATCCCATGCATTTAAAGTTGTAAGCAAAATAAGCAAATAGTATGCAACATACGGCACGTTTGTCGGACGGATAATATTTTATGAGTAGTAATTGATATGTGTGGGTAAGAGTGGGTGTATAAGAGTAGATAATGTGAAAATTACTTATTACTGTTATTAAATCATTGTATTGAGAATAAAAAAAATGTCTGAGGGGTTAATAGGTCTTTTCCCCATCCGGATAAGCTAATCCTAGATTGGGAGGTGGGGTAAGCTAAGAGCCTTGGCTTAGGGGATTATTTTAAGTTTACCCAATGAAGGAAGATGGTGAACTTTCAATATTTCATTACCATCTTTCACAACCTAACTTAACGATTGGAGAATGTTCGATCTGTAGCTAGATTGTGACCAACGTTTCTTTTTTGGCCAGGTTGTCTGAATAGCTAGGTGAGATGTTTGGGATGTTCTGTAAAGAAATAGATTATGTTCTCACAACCTATTAGAGATCAGGTGGATGGGTCACTGGTTCAACCGGTATCGAACTGTGACATCATAAGAAACTCAAAAATATTTTGAAATTTATATGCAGATAAAATTTATTTATCATATATATGTAGTCATCCAAAATTAGTGAAATGAGCTAAAATTTTCTGTCTAATGTTGTATATTTTATTTTACTGTAATTTCTATCGTATCCTCGCTGCCCTAGTTTCGATATTCTGATTTTAAGCAAATTAAGAAAGAATGAAATTCATAAGTTCATGAGACAAGCAAACAAAGCCTTAATGATTACTCCAGCTCAACAAGGGCTAAAACAATGAATTTAGACCTTTTGATTATAGTGCCAAAGAGTGGGAATTAATTGCGTCTTACCTGAGTTCTGAAACGTACTCAACGACAAAAGTATCCCACATCGGGATCCAACGAAATGGTTGCTTAAATAAAAGCAGTAAGCAAATACGTAAATAAGCAAAATATGCAAATAGTATGCAACATACGGCACGTTTGTCGAACGGATAAGATTTTGGATAGATGCGTACGGAAGAATGATAGATAAGATGTGAATATGTTATGAGGGGAATTGGTTAAGGAGGTGGATTAGCTTATAATTAAGAGTACTGGATAATGTGAAAATTACTTTATTACCGTTATTAAATCATTGTATTGAGAATAAAAAAAATGTCCGAGGGGTTAATAGGTCTTTTTCTCCACCCAGATAAGCTAATCCTAGATTGGGGGGTGGGGTAAGCTAAGAGCCTTGGCTGAGGGTTAAATTATTTTCAAGTTTACTCAATGAAGGAAGATGGTGAACTTCCAATATTTCATTACGATCTTTCACGACCGAACTTAACGTTTTGAGAATGTTCGATTGGTAGCTAGATCATGACCAACGTTTGGTTATTGGTGGTCGAACAACCTCCACTTTTTCGGCCCAGGTTGTCTGAATAGCTGGGTGAGATGTTTTGGATGTTCTCTAAAGAAATAAGTGATGTTTCCCACAACTTATTTCTTTGTATCTCCTGTACTTTTCTCTTCTGGCTATTAATATAATTTTATTCTCTGTGCATGTGTGTGTTTGCCGTTCGTCATCGATTTATGCAAGTTTGCTTAGCCGTGAATAAGTAATTTCTGGAGCTGCACTATCTAAGCCGTCCGTTTCAGCATTGGACAATCCAGAATTTTTCAGCATTGGACAATCCAGAATTTTAAAAAAACTATTCACTAGAAAAGTTTAACTCTTCGCGCGAACAATTTTTTTTTTTAAATCTGGACCGTCCAATACACTTTGGACTGACATTATTTATCTCCGTAAACCACTATTCACGAAAAGCTCCATGAAATAATTTTTCTCATCACGTGACATCTAATAAAAACTAGTGTCAAGCCATACGCAACCATGATTTGTTAACGTGAAGCTAACTTTTGGAAGCCACACTCATTCTAATATTTTGGGGGTTTAAATTTTCATTTTCATTTGATTTGTTAGATATTACAGATCGACCTTGGAGTAGTTAAGTGTTTTAGAAAATAACTTGTGTTACGAACTTGTAGGTTGCATTCCCTGCTTTGGAGGAATTAAACATTAGTTCTGTGCAAAACATAACGGAGATATGGCACAAGAAGTTACAACCAGAGGAGTCCTTTTGTCGATTGAAGTCCTTGGAAGTCTCGAATTGTGCGAAACTAATGAATGTGATCACGTCAAACATGCTCCCTCAGTTAAAAAGTATAGAAACCCGTCACATTTACGGGTGTCCGGAGATGGAAGTGATCGTAGACTTTGAGAAAAGGGAAGAAGAAACACAAAATGCCACCAATTATAAAGATATGATCATCGTGCAGGTATAGTACTTATTTTAATTTCTTTTGGGTGCGTTTAAAAATTACATACTTATGCATATTTATTCGTGTAATCATGCTTTAAAACCATTGGAGTTGGAAAAATATTGCATACGTAAATATTCACCCTTCAACTTTATTTAGCTCCTCGCAATCCAACTATTAGCCTTTCACAAGGGAGCATGAAAAGCTTAAAGTAGACAGTTACTTTTGATATTTTTTCCACATATAAGGGCGCAATTAAGTGGAATATTGATTTCAGAATCCATTCCAATTCATTTACGTAATTCTTAATGTTTGGATACCTAACTTTGTCGACCGTAAATTTGTCCTCCAGTTCCCTCAACTGCGGATTCTGACACTCGATGGTTTGGGAAGACTTTCAAGTTTCAGCAACACTTCTACAATAACAGACACACGACCCTTATTCAACTGCCAGGTATTGATGTTCCATTTCTGTGAGTTAACTGTTGCCATAGATGATGTCAAATGCGAGGGGGCCCAATTCCATGATCAGCTGGACGTTGCAAGCCTCGGAAGCCCAAACGATTTTTAATTTCCAACTACCCGATTTGGAAAAATTCGGACGAGCTCGGAATAGGCCCAAATTTGGTGGACTGACTTATTTTCGTGCTTGAGTCAATTCTCACCACCATAAGTTTGTGACCAAAGGTGTTTTTCGGCCTAATTTCGTCCATTCCGGCATTGGACTGTCCAAATTTCAAAAAAAACTATTCACTGAAAAAGTTTAACTCATCCGGCAAAGAGAATTTTTAAATTCCGGACCATCTAATACACTTTGAAAGGACGCGATTCACCTCTGTAAACCACTATTCATAAAAATCTCCATGAAATAATTTTCTCATCACATGGACATCTAATGAAAACCAGCATCAAGCCACATACAACCATGATTTGTTAACTTGAAGCTAACTTTTGGAGGCCACTCATTCTAATATATATTCTGGGGTTTTAAATTTTCGTTTACTTTTGGTTAATATTGTTTGATATTACCAACGTACCTTGGGGTTTACGAGCGTTGCAGGTTGCATTCCCTGCTTTGGAGGAATTAAGCATTAAATCAGTGCAAAACATAACGGAGATATGGCACAAGAAGTTACAACCAGAGGAGTCCTTTTGTCGATTGAAGTCCTTGGAAGTCTCGAATTGTGAGAAACTAATGAATGTGGTCCCGTCAAACATGCTCCCTCAGTTAAAAAGTATAGAAACCCTTGACATTTACGGGTGTCCGGAGATGGAAGTGATCGTAGACTTTGAGAAAAGGGTAGAAGAAACACAAAATGCCACCAATTATAAAGATATGATCATCGTGCAGGTATAGTACTTATTTTAATTTCTTTTGGGTGCGTTTAAAAATTACATACTTATGCATATTTATTCGTGTAATCATGCTTTAAAACCATTGGAGTTGGAAAAATATTGCATACGTAAATATTCACCCTTCAACTTTATTTAGCTCCTCGCAATCAAACTGTTAGCCTTTCATAAGGGAGCATGAAAAGCTAAAAGTAGAGAGTTACTTTTGATATTTTTTCCACATATAAGAGCGCAATTAAGTGGAATATTAATTTCAGAATCCATTCCAGTTCATTTACGTAATTCTTAATGTTTGGATACCTAACTTTGTCGACCGTAAATTTGTCCTCCAGTTCCCTCAACTGCGGATTCTGAAACTCTGTGCTTTGGGAAGACTTTCAAGTTTCAACAACATTTCTACAATAACAGAAACACGACCCTTGTTCAACTGCCAGGTATGGATGTTCCATTTCTGTGAGTTAACTTTTGCCATAGATGATGTAAAATACGAGAGGGCCCAATTCCATGATCAGCTGGACGTTGCAAGCCTCGGAAGCCCAAACGATATTTAATTTCCAACTACCCGATTTGGAAAAATTCGGACGAGCTCGGAATAGGCCCAAATTTGGTGGACTGACTTATTTTCGTGCTTGAGTCAATTCTCACCACCATAAGTTTGCGACCAAAGGTGTTTTTCGTCCTAATTTTTTCAATTCCGGCATTAGACTGTCCGAATTTCAAAAAAACTATTCACGGACAAAATTTAACTCATCTGGCAAAGAGAATTTTTAAATTCCGGACCATCCAATACACTTTGAAAGGACGCGATTCACCTCTGTAAACCACTATTCATAAAAATCTCCATGAAATAATTTTTCTCATCACATGGACATCTAATGAAAACCAGCATCAAACCACATGCAACCATGATTTGTTAACTTGAAGCTAACTTTTGGAGGCCACTCATTCTAATATATATTCTGGGGTTTTAAATTTTCGTTTACTTTTGGTTAATATTGTTTGATATTACCAACCTTGGGGTTTACGATTGTTGCAGGTTGCATTCCCTGCTTTGGAGAAATTAAAGATTAATTATGTGCAAAACATAACGGAGATATGGCACAAGAAGTTACAACCAGAGGAGTCCTTTTGTCGATTGAAGTCCTTGGAAGTCTCGAATTGTGAGAAACTAATGAATGTGGTCCCGTCAAACATGCTCCCTCAATTAAAAAGTATAGAAACCCTTGACATTTTCGGGTGTCCGGAGATGGAAGTGATCGTAGACTTTGAGAAAAGGGAAGAAGAAACACAAAATGCCACCAATTATAAAGATATGATCATCGTGCAGGTATAGTACTTATTTTAATTTCTTTTGGGTGCGTTTAAAAATTACATACTTATGCATATTTATTCGTGTAATCATGCTTTAAAACCATTGGAGTTGGAAAAATATTGCATACGTAAATATTCACCCTTCAACTTTATTTAGCTCCTCGCAATCCAACTATTAGCCTTTCACAAGGGAGCATGAAAAGCTTAAAGTAGACAGTTACTTTTGATATTTTTTCCACATATAAGGGCGCAATTAAGTGGAATATTGATTTCAGAATCCATTCCAATTCATTTACGTAATTCTTAATGTTTGGATACCTAACTTTGTCGACCGTAAATTTGTCCTCCAGTTCCCTCAACTGCGGATTCTGACACTCTATGGTTTGGAAAGACTTTCAAGTTTCAGCAACACTTCTACAATAACAGACACACGACCCTTATTCAACTGCCAGGTATGGATGTTCCATTTCTGTGAGTTAACTGTTGCCATAGATGATGTCAAATGCGAGGGGGCCCAATTCCATGATCAGCTGGACGTTGCAAGCCTCGGAAGCCCAAACGATTTTTAATTTCCAACTACCCGATTTGGAAAAATTCGGACGAGCTCGGAATAGGCCCAAATTTGGTGGACTGACTTATTTTCGTGCTTGAGTCAATTCTCACCACCATAAGTTTGTGACCAAAGGTGTTTTTCGGCCTAATTTCGTCCATTCCGGCATTGGACTGTCCAAATTTCAAAAAAAACTATTCACTGAAAAAGTTTAACTCATCCGGCAAAGAGAATTTTTAAATTCCGGACCATCTAATACACTTTGAAAGGACGCGATTCACCTCTGTAAACCACTATTCATAAAAATCTCCATGAAATAATTTTTCTCATCACATGGATATCTAATGAAAACCAGCATCAAGCCACATGCAACCATGATTTGTTAACTTGAAGCTAACTTTTGGAGGCCACTCATTCTAATATATATTCTGGGGTTTTAAATTTTCGTTTACTTTTGGTTAATATTGTTTGATATTACCAACCTTGGGGTTTACGAGCGTTGCAGGTTGCATTCCCTGCTTTGGAGAAATTAAACATTAGTTCTGTGCAAAACATAACGGAGATATGGCACAAGAAGTTACAACCAGAGGAGTCCTTTTGTCGATTGAAGTCCTTGGAAGTCTCGAATTGTGAGAAACTAATGAATGTGGTCCCGTCAAACATGCTCCCTCAGTTAAAAAGTATAGAAACCCTTGACATTTACGGGTGTCCGAAGATGGAAGTGATCGTAGACTTTGAGAAAAGGGAAGAAGAAACACAAAATGCCACCAATTATAAAGATATGATCATCGTGCAGGTATAGTACTTATTTTAATTTCTTTTGGGTGCGTTTAAAAATTACATACTTATGCATATTTATTCGTGTAATCATGCTTTAAAACCATTGGAGTTGGAAAAATATTGCATACGTAAATATTCACCCTTCAACTTTATTTAGCTCCTCGCAATCAAACTGTTAGCCTTTCATAAGGGAGAATGAAAAGCTAAAAGTAGAGAGTTACTTTTGATATTTTTTCCACATATAAGAGCGCAATTAAGTGGAATATTAATTTCAGAATCCATTCCAGTTCATTTACGTAATTCTTAATGTTTGGATACCTAACTTTGTCGACCGTAAATTTGTCCTCCAGTTCCCTCAACTGCGGATTCTGAAACTCTGTGCTTTGGGAAGACTTTCAAGTTTCAACAACATTTCTACAATAACAGAAACACGACCCTTGTTCAACTACCAGGTATGGATGTTCCATTTCTGTGAGTTAACTTTTGCCATAGATGATGTAAAATACGAGGGGGCCCAATTCCATGATCAGCTGGACGTTGCAAGCCTCGGAAGCCCAAACGATATTTAATTTCCAACTACCCGATTTGGAAAAATTCGGACGAGCTCGGAATAGGCCCAAATTTGGTGGACTGACTTATTTTCGTGCTTGAGTCAATTCTCACCACCATAAGTTTGCGACCAAAGGTGTTTTTCGTCCTAATTTTTTCAATTCCGGCATTAGACTGTCCGAATTTCAAAAAAACTATTCACGGACAAAATTTAACTCATCTGGCAAAGAGAATTTTTAAATTCCGGACCATCCAATACACTTTGAAAGGACGCGATTCACCTCTGTAAACCACTATTCATAAAAATCTCCATGAAATAATTTTTCTCATCACATGGACATCTAATGAAAACCAGCATCAAACCACATGCAACCATGATTTGTTAACTTGAAGCTAACTTTTGGAGGCCACTCATTCTAATATATATTCTGGGGTTTTAAATTTTCGTTTACTTTTGGTTAATATTGTTTGATATTACCAACCTTGGGGTTTACGATTGTTGCAGGTTGCATTCCCTGCTTTGGAGAAATTAAAGATTAATTATGTGCAAAACATAACGGAGATATGGCACAAGAAGTTACAACCAGAGGAGTCCTTTTGTCGATTGAAGTCCTTGGAAGTCTCGAATTGTGCGAAACTAATGAATGTGGTCCCGTCAAACATGCTCCCTCAGTTAAAAAGTATAGAAACCCTTGACATTTACGGGTGTCCGAAGATGGAAGTGATCGTAGACTTTGAGAAAAGGGAAGAAGAAACACAAAATGCCACCAATTATAAAGATATGATCATCGTGCAGGTATAGTACTTATTTTAATTTCTTTTGGGTGCGTTTAAAAATTACATACTTATGCATATTTATTCGTGTAATCATGCTTTAAAACCATTGGAGTTGGAAAAATATTGCATACGTAAATATTCACCCTTCAACTTTATTTAGCTCCTCGCAATCCAACTATTAGCCTTTCACAAGGGAGCATGAAAAGCTTAAAGTAGACAGTTACTTTTGATATTTTTTCCACATATAAGGGCGCAATTAAGTGGAATATTGATTTCAGAATCCATTCCAATTCATTTACGTAATTCTTAATGTTTGGATACCTAACTTTGTCGACCGTAAATTTGTCCTCCAGTTCCCTCAACTGCGGATTCTGACACTCGATCGTTTGGGAAGACTTTCAAGTTTCAGCAACACTTCTACAATAACAGACACACGACCCTTATTCAACTGTCAGGTATGGATGTTCCATTTCTGTGAGTTAACTGTTGCCATAGATGATGTCAAATGCGAGGGGGCCCAATTCCATGATCAGCTGGACGTTGCAAGCCTCGGAAGCCCAAACGATTTTTAATTTCCAACTACCCGATTTGGAAAAATTCGGACGAGCTCGGAATAGGCCCAAATTTGGTGGACTGACTTATTTTCGTGCTTGAGTCAATTCTCACCACCATAAGTTTGCGACCAAAGGTGTTTTTCGTCCTAATTTTTTCAATTCCGGCATTAGACTGTCCGAATTTCAAAAAAACTATTCACGGACAAAATTTAACTCATCTGGCAAAGAGAATTTTTAAATTCCGGACCATCCAATACACTTTGAAAGGACGCGATTCACCTCTGTAAACCACTATTCATAAAAATCTCCATGAAATAATTTTTCTCATCACATGGACATCTAATGAAAACCAGCATCAAACCACATGCAACCATGATTTGTTAACTTGAAGCTAACTTTTGGAGGCCACTCATTCTAATATATATTCTGGGGTTTTAAATTTTCGTTTACTTTTGGTTAATATTGTTTGATATTACCAACCTTGGGGTTTACGATTGTTGCAGGTTGCATTCCCTGCTTTGGAGAAATTAAAGATTAATTATGTGCAAAACATAACGGAGATATGGCACAAGAAGTTACAACCAGAGGAGTCCTTTTGTCGATTGAAGTCCTTGGAAGTCCGGAATTGTGAGAAACTAATGAATGTGGTCCCGTCAAACATGCTCCCTCAATTAAAAAGTATAGAAACCCTTGACATTTTCGGGTGTCCGGAGATGGAAGTGATCGTAGACTTTGAGAAAAAGGAAGAAAAAACGACACAAGAAGCCACCAATAAAGATATGATCATCGTGCAGGTATAGTAATTACTTTAATTTCTTTTGGGTGCGTTTAAAAATTACCTGCTTATGTATATTTATCCGTGTATTCATGCTTTTAAACCATTGGAGTTGGAAAAATATTGCATACGTAAATATTCACCCTTCAACTTTATTTAGCTCCTCGCAATCCAACTATTAGCCTTTCACAAGGGAGCGTGAAAAGCTAAAAGTAGAGAGTTACTTTTGATATTTTTTCCACATATAAGAGCGCAAATAAGTGGAGTATTAATTTCAGATTCCATTCCATTTCATTTTCGTAATTCTTAATGTTTGGATACCTAACTTTGTCGACCGTAATTATGTCCTCTAGTTCCCTCAACTGCGGATTCTGAAACTCTTTGAATTGGGAAGACTTTCAAGTTTCAACAACACTTCTACAATAACAGAAACACGACCCTTGTTCAACTACCAGGTATGGATGTTCCAATTCTGTGAATTAACTGTTGCCATAGATTATGTAAAACACATGGAGGTAAAATTCCATGACCAGCTAAACGTTGCAAGCCTCGGAAGCCTAAACGATATTTAATTTCCAACTACCCGATTTGAAAAAATTCGGACAAGCTCGGAATAGGCCCAAATTTGGTAGACTGACTTATTTTCGTGCTTGAGTCAATTCTCACCACCATAAGTTTGCGACCAAAGGTGTTTTTCGGCCTAATTTTGTCCATTCCGGCATTGGACTGTCCGAATTTCAAAAAAACTATTCACGGACAAAATTTAACTCATCTGGCAAAGAGAATTTTTAAATTCCGGACCATCCAATACACTTTGAAAGGACGCGATTCACCTCTGTAAACCACTATTCATAAAAATCTCCATCAAATAATTTTTCTCATCACATGGACATCTAATGAAAACCAGCATCAAGCCACATGCAACCATGATTTGTTAACTTGAAGCTAACTTTTGGAGGCCACTCATTCTAATATATATTCTGGGGTTTTAAATTTTCGTTTACTTTTGGTTAATATTGTTTGATATTACCAACGTACCTTGGGGTTTACGAGCATTGCAGGTTGCATTCCCTGCTTTGGAGGAATTAAACATTAAATCAGTGCAAAACATAACGGAGATATGGCACAAGAAGTTACAACCAGAGGAGTCCTTTTGTCGATTGAAGTCCTTGGAAGTCTCGAATTGTGGGAAACTAATGAATGTGGTCCCGTCAAACATGCTCCCTCAGTTAAAAAGTATAGAAACCCTTTACATTTACGGGTGTCCGGAGATGGAAGTGATCGTAGACTTTGAGAAAAGGGAAGAAGAAACACAAAATGCCACCAATTATAAAGATATGATCATCGTGCAGGTATAGTACTTATTTTAATTTCTTTTGGGTGCGTTTAAAAATTACATACTTATGCATATTTATTCGTGTAATCATGCTTTAAAACCATTGGAGTTGGAAAAATATTGCATACGTAAATATTCACCCTTCAACTTTATTTAGCTCCTCGCAATCAAACTGTTAGCCTTTCATAAGGGAGCATGAAAAGCTAAAAGTAGAGAGTTACTTTTGATATTTTTTCCACATATAAGAGCGCAATTAAGTGGAATATTAATTTCAGAATCCATTCCAGTTCATTTACGTAATTCTTAATGTTTGGATACCTAACTTTGTCGACCGTAAATTTGTCCTCCAGTTCCCTCAACTGCAGATTCTGAAACTCTGTGCTTTGGGAAGACTTTCAAGTTTCAACAACATTTCTACAATAACAGAAACACGACCCTTGTTCAACTGCCAGGTATGGATGTTCCATTTCTGTGAGTTAACTTTTGCCATAGATGATGTAAAATACGCGGGGGGCCAATTCCATGATCAGCTGGACGTTGCAAGCCTCGGAAGCCCAAACGATATTTAATTTCCAACTACCCGATTTGAAAAAATTCTGACGAGCTCGGAGTAAACCCAAACTTGATGGGCTGGTTATTTTCGCGCTCGAGTCAATACTCACCACCATAAGGGGCTATCATGGGGTTCAGTGTTATGAGGGAACAACAATGGGTAATAGAAAAAAGGTGGATGCTTCATTTATTTATTGAATGTAGCGAAGGAGGAAGTAAATTGGATAACAGAGAGAGTCTCAACCAAGAGAGTCAACAATCTCAATAACTAGTCCCGCTAAATCTCCCGAAACATCATTTTCTGCTGTTAATGGCGATTTTTATTGGCCGTAAAAATTTCATTAAGAGCACTTGCATACTCTGAGGCACAGTTTTCGAGACATTCTATTAGAACAACATCTTTTGTCTTTTTGAGTAGCACGTTTACTTGGTTGAGAGTAGCAGTTGCTTTAACCGCTGTAGCATAAAACATGATAAGAGCAAGCCCTTTAACATCTGCAGCTAAGCTCCTAGGGTTTGATCTTAGAGTTGAAATGCAAAGATCTGGATATAGAGTTTTCTTGCAAGTGTCGCCAATTAAATCAGCCTGTGAATGGCAGCTTAGAGTGAAGAGGAGAGAAACAAAAAGAAGTACCGTCAAATGTTCCGCGGCATATTTGCAACGCCCCTAATTTGAGGTACGTTAAAAGGATAACTATTATAGAATTTAAAGAGAGTCACTGCTCATTATTACAACATAACTCTCATAAGAGTATTTTAAACACAAAATAAAGAACTAGGGTTCTTAACTACTGCTCCTCTTGTTCCTCCATTCTAGCGAGTTCTTCAGCTTCGAACGCCTCCAAAGTGAAGAGTTCTGTTCATCTATCAGATCTGACACATTATACCGGCATCGCCACCCATATAATATGTCAGGGTCACCAAAAGGTAACACCATGAGCTACGAAGGCTCAATAGTAAAATCCTACTCACTAACCCTTAACTTATGAACAAGAGATCATAATAACAATGATTTTACATAGATCAAGCACATTGACAAAACAGTTAATCAAATCCATATTTCTTATTCAAACTAACGTTGGTGTTGATTTTTCTGACACATCGTGAACCGTGTTGTTGTTTCCACTTTCCTTTTTCCAAAAACTCCTTTTTAACTCACGCAACCTCGGTTTCGCCGTTCCGGGTTCCCGAGTATCCTCACAATGGTTCCGCCGCGCCGGGTTCCCATTGGCACACCCACACATACACATCTCACATAATGGCCTCGAAATGGCCATTATGTCGTTTCAAAAATATTTCCTACCTCGGAAACATATTTTCTCATTCAACCACACGCTAAGTGTCATGTTTCCACTTTCTCGATTTTCATGTCTTGTTCTCATGCAAGACTCTGCGGTATGCATAAACACAAACAAGCATTCAGCAAAACCTTGAAACTAATCCAACAAGATCATCCTATTCCAAACTACTTAGCATGCTTGAATCACCATGAGCAAACATAATTCATACATGTCCAACGTTAAAAGATAACCATATCTACTTTAGAAAGAGCTATCAAAGTTTCTTCTTAATGACATTCCATTCTTCAACATACGATTTTATACAATACATAGAGTTGGTGGACTAGGATTCCTACCTTACTTCTTGGCGGTAGTCGGCTATGGTGAATCGGTCGTCGGTTTTGTGATTCGGCAACGTAACGGCTCCGGATTGCTTCGAAAGGAAGAGAGATGAACTTTTCTCTTCCTAGAAACAACTTATTAACCAAACTAAGCTACTTTTAAAGATCTAGAGGTGGTTTTGGAAGTGGTTTAGTGGTTTCTATCAAGAACTCTCAAGAAAAGAAACTCAAGAAAACTAGAACTTGAACCAAGAATACTTAGAACTTCTAGAGAGAAGTGAGAGCAAGAAGTGAAGGTGTTAGTTGAATGCTTGGAGTGAGCTTCTATTTATAGGCAAACTCTCCCTCTCTCTCCTCATGGCCGGCTCCCTCTCTCTCTCTCTATATCACATTTTTTATTCCAAAAAATCAAGCTTTCAAGGAAGATCAAAGTCTAGTTTCTAGGCTTGCATGGCTTGGTTAGTCCTTGGATTTCATTCTTGAAAGATTTGTGGTAGAAAGGAGAGTTGTACAAGATTAAAAATTGATATTAGTACAAGGTAGGACAATGGAGGTTAGGTTTTCCTTGGAAGAGTATACAACCATGGATTTGAAATACAATGGAAGATCAAACTAAGGTACTACCTAATCTCTTCCTCTCTCTCTCCCTCCTCTCTCTCTCTCGGCCTCTCTCTCTCCTCTCTCTCTCTCTCTCTCTCTCGGCCTCTCTCTCCCCTCTCTTTCTCTTGTACTAGCTTATATATATGTATATGTATATATATACATACATACATACATACATTACAATGCCAGAAAGACATAAAATATTGGGTACTTTTGTACTTTGTGTCAAAGAGATTTTAAAGGCTAAGATTTTTCCATTAAAATAATCAATTAGCACATGTGTACTAAGTCAATTTAAATATTCAACCAAGTACCTACATCTATGTATACATAGATACTAAGCAATCTAGGGATATTATCTCCCTATTAAATTAACCTAATTGAGTACAAATCCCAATATAAAATAATATTAGGAGTACTTAAGAATCTTAGGTCTTTAAGCCTAATAAGTATTTACATAATATAATATAGGTACTTCATCACATGGATTTTTAGAAAATGATTTGTTTAATAAAATTCTAGTACTTAGTTGACAGACCAACCTATTACCCAATGGATAATAAATCCCTTAGTTTTTATTGTCCAATGGACAAAAGTAATAAGGAAACTTTTATATTAAAATAACCAAAATGTCCTTTTAATCAATTATAAAATTCTATTTCTTATAGATATAAGTACTTAATCAAATCCTCCTTTAATATAAAGAATAGGGTTTCTATTACCCAATGGATAAAAGTTCCCCTAACTTTTATCGTCCAATGGATAAAGAAGAAAACCAAAATAATAAAAGAAATAAATAAATAATTTCTTAGTCTAGGGTTGAAAAGGCTCACAAGGTTCTAAGATGGCAAAAAGGTCCATCTATGATTAGGAAAAAGTAACTAGGTGGCTTCCTAGTTCGGTTTATCCAACAAGCCGGTTAGAAGTTAAGTAGACTTGCCAAGTAGGGCTTAAAGTCAAGAAACAAATTTTTAAAGGGCTAAAGTGTAATTATGACAAACTACACGAGAAATTAAATCAATCCAAGCAAATTAAATTAATAACTCGAATAATAAACAAATTTTTATTTATTGAAATTCAGAGTTATTACAATATTATACCAAGCATCGGGGACGCGGCCGTCGCCGTATGTTTTCAGCGCTTAAAAAACGTCGAGGTAAAGACGCTTTTAAATACACCATTTAAAGGTTCAACTGTTTATCTTTGCCATCCATCCCGTTATGATGACATCATTATGACATGTTCTGCCACCTTTTTCTCACAAAACGCCGGAATCTAGTTTTTTAAAGCCCACAAAATCTAGGCCCAACGTCATGCTCCCAAACAATGTTAAAACTCCATTATTAGCCTAGTAAATTATTACCTAGCAATTCCAATTTTAAATATTTGAAATTAGAACTCCAGTATATTTAACCATCAATTCCCATTCTAAAAGCTTCAACTAAATGTCCGAACAAAATAAAAAATTTAAAAACCAAACTTGTTCAACTGAAATGATGTGTTTTCCTTTTCACTTCCCAAATGCCAATTACTTACAATGTTAGCAACAAAACACAACGTCAGATCAAAAAACTCAAACTCAATGCCAACAATGTTTCAAAGCGCCTTCACTGTAAAAAGGAGTATTTTACAGTGAAGTACACTTTAGCAATCGAATAACTATCATGTCAGGAGAAATGGTTGTGAGGCCCATGTACATCTCATCGGCCCAAAATTGTACATCTCATCGGCCCCGTAGAAACTGTCTTAGTTGATTGATGGTCATCCAAATAGCAAAAAGAAAAGAAAAGGGAAATTCAAATTTAAAACATGAGTGAGGCCCATGTAATCTTCTAGTGAAACTAAAGAAAACATGCAACCACTAGAGTATTAATTTTCAATTAGTACATTATTAGGTTTTCTTAATTAGGAACCTTTTTGTTTAATTTAGCATAAATTGCCTCGAATATTAGATTTTCCGAATTAGCTACGTTGATTCTATTTTCCTTGCTATTGGATTTTTTTGTTCTTAAAGACATAGATTCAGTTTTCCATTGTTTTAGTTACCTTTTGTTCTTAAAGAGTGAGTACTTTTGGTTCATACTTGTTCGTGATTCTCCTTGTTGCTCATTCTTCTTTTTCAATATGCTTCCCTGCATCACATGGCCATCTGGCGAAGATCAGTGTCAAGCCATAAGCAACCATGTTTTGGTTAATTTTGTTTGATGATATTACCGACCTTGGAGTAGTGATCAAATGTTTTAGAAAATAACTTGTGTTAAGAGCGTTGTAGGTTGCATTCCCTTCTTTGGAGTAACTATCCATTATTTCAATGCCAAACATAACAAAGATATGGGACAACAATTTACTTCAGCTTGAATCTTTTTGTCTACTGAGATCCTTGGGAGTTCGGGGTTATGAGAAACTAAGGTCCTTGACAGTCTTGGATTGTGAGAAACTGATGAATATGGCTGGTCCAGACACACATACTCCCACTGTTAAAGAATATAGAAAACCTCTATGTTTCCGAGTGTCTGGAGATGGAAGTGATCGTAGTCTTGGAGAAGAGGGAAAAAGAAACACAAGAAGCCACCAATAAAGATATGATTGCTTGAAGATTTCCTAGTCCTAAATTAATTGGTTGCCCCAAGAGTAGGACAAAGACCGACGAAACACAATATCCGATAAGACAGGAATCAAATCCACAAAGACGGTGATGTGTGCTGACTAAAAATTCAGGTTGTTAGAATTTGAATGGCTCTTAGGCAGCCACCCCTTGTCATTTGATGCTAAGATTAATTAAACATAAGAAATTGTTTGGTTTTCTTAAATAATTAAAAAGAGGTACGGTCGTAGGGTTCATAGCACTCACAACTAGTCCCGGACTTATTTGCTCCGTTTGGTGTTCTTGAAAATGTTCGACTTTAGAGAGAAAAAGATACCCCGAAAGATGCGAACCTAAATGGTCTCCGTTTACCCATGCGCAATAGAGAATGAGTTTTGGTCCCCCCATTCCCCTGTTCACATGAGCTTCGACAATCCCTGGGTTCGTCCAACGGAAGTGCTTTAATTAATAACCTAAAATTGTCTTTTCATTTTTATTTCAAAACTGGAACAAGATATGTCCGACCTAACCACGGTGTGCTAATCTCCCCACGACCCTACCTATATGACTACTCACTATGCATTGAACAAGAAACGCGAGAAACCCTAATTTGAAAGATGCTTCTAAATACGAAATAAACAAAAGAGTACCAACGAACAACTTTAATTGAGGACGAAAATTAACACGAGTTACCGGAGTGCGAGTATTCGAACAAAACTTCAAGCTCCTGAAGAAAAAATAACGTAATCTAAAACTGCAGACTAATATTCTGAACAAATAATCATGCAAGTATAAAACTTCATTGAAATAATAGGAAAAGATTAAACCCCAAAGCCTTCGTCTTTTTCTGTTTCAGCCGTGAGCCCCCGAGGTAGTGTCGAGGTGCCGCTGACTCTCGTTCTCTGTTTCGGCATTCCAAAAGTCATTGACGGCAGCCTCGTTCTTTCTTTTCTCCGTGGGAATCCCCTCGGGCCAATAACCCTTGCTTCCTTTATAATAGTTACACTGCCGTGTAAAACTTGGGCCCACAAGCCAAGTTTTAATTCTCCAACATTAGCCCATAATCAATTTTGATCCAATGATTAATATTAGCAGCTCAACAAATTTCGGTCCGAATTGAATTTGCTTTCTAGGTGAGCCCACCACTTGAAATAACTCTCAATTTGGCTCTGTAGACCATTTTCGCTCCGCGAGTCCTAAAATGCAATTAACAAGTATCAAACTCCAAGTAACGCATTAAATGGACATAACAAACTTAAGTTAGGGGCATAAATTGGCATATTTACGCACTTATCTATGATCGTCGTGTTCCCTCAACTAAGGGAAATGACGCTTTGAGAATTGGGAAACCTTAAAGGTGTTTGCACCTACAAATCCGAAGATCGACTCTGCTTCTAAGTCCAAGTACTTGTTTTCTTAATTACCTTTTAATTTTGGTAGATGGTGGCCTTTGGGGTGCATTTTGAATTTGTACAATATAAAACGTCTTAGAAAACCATATATGAAACCATATATATAGATGCTTCATATTCATCTAATATATGAATTCAGAAACAACAGCCAAATGGGCAGTAAAATAAGGACAAAAAAATCGTCTGACAAAATACCTTATAAGACTTCACTAACAATTCAATCCCGTCAAACGTCACTGATGATGTTTTTTTTTTAAATCAAGAACATTAATTGCCGAGACAGATATTGAGATATTAAGAGGTGAATGTTGAACAGTAAAACAGAGAGATGGGTGTAGCACCACTGCACGTTCAAGTCCCTATAGCCCCTCATTGGGACTAACATACTCCTAACACCACTCACGCGTGATGGGACCTTAATTAGTTTTGGCCCCATCGTAGGTGCGGTGGGGTCCCTACCTAAATTTCCGTTTTTTTCACGACAGTCGATTCCAATTAATTAATTAGTTACTGTTTGAATGCCTAACTATGTCGTCGTCAATGCTAGCGAATTAGACTCTGAGTTTCACTTTCACTATAATGTCGAATACTCACTCCATTTTCAACTCATGTCCAGATTAGAGGTAAAATGTTAGTATTTAACAGTGAAGTACACTTAAAGCAATCGAATAAGTATCATGTGAGGAGACTTTCTTAATTGATCGTCATCCAAATAGAAAAAAGAAAAGACAAGAGGAAATTCTAATTTAAAACATGATGAGTGATGCCCATGCACTCTTCTAGTGAAACTAAAGAAAACATGTAACACTAGAGTTTAATTTCCTATTTGTTTCAGGAAAATTGCCTCGAATATTAGATTTTCTGAATTAGGTTGGTTCTATTTTTCTTCTCATTGTTTTTTTGTCTCCAAGACATACATTTAGTTTTCCATTAGTTTAGTTACCTTTTTCGCATTTTTAGATTTTTATAAATTGAGTTGTAAGTCTTACGGTAAGTGGGATTGTTTTTTATTAATGAAAAATTAAAAGTTTTCTCATAATTGTCTTGTTCGTAATTGTCTTTGTACCATTCTACTTTTTTAACACGCGTCTCAGCATCCACATAGCCATCTGATGAAAATTAGCGTCAAGCCAGAGGCAACCACGAATAGTTAACCTGAAACTTACTTTTGGAAGCCACTCATTCTAACATTTGGGGGTAAAAATTTTCATTTTCTTTTGGTTAATGTTATTTGATATTGCCAACCTTGGAATAGTCAAATGTTTAGAAAATAACTTGTGTTATGAGCGTTGTAGGTTGCATTCCCTGCTTTGGAGGAATTATTCATAAGTTCAGTGCCGAACATAACAGAGATATGGGACAAGAACTTACTCCAGCCTGAGTTTTCTAGTCTATCGAGGTCCTTGGGAATCCGGGGTGTTGAGAAACTGAAGTCCTTCAAAGTCAAGGGTTGTGAGAAACTGATGAATGTGGTCCCGTCACACATGCTCCCACTATTAAAGAGTATAGAAACCCTTGAAGTTTCCGGGTGTCCGGAGATGGAAGTGATTGTAGTGTTGGAGAAAAGGGAAGAAGAAACACAAGAAGCCACCAATAAAGATATGATCATCGTGCTCCCTGTACTTAGGAGCTTGAAGCTTCTAAATTTGGAAAACCTCAAAGGTATTTGTGCCTTCAAATCCAACGACCGACTCTGCTTCAACGTCCAGGTACTTATTTTCTTAATTACCTTTTTTTAGTAGATGGTGGCCTTTCACTACTACAAAAACCTTAAAAGATGACACTCAAAAAGTTGAAACAATGACAGTTTTTGTAAAACTGTCATCGAAAATATGATGGTAGACTTTTGATGACAGTCCATCTTACAAACTGTCATCTTTGCGATATAAGATGACGGTTTAGAATAAAAGTGACATTATTATCTTTTTCTTTAATGTCAGTTTTTGCTTAAAACTGACATTAAAACATGCGCTTCCGGAAGCCCATATGGGAAACCTTTTAATGACAGTTTTCCTTAAAAGCGACATTGAAACTAAGCCCTTTTAATGACAGTTTTAGTTAGAACTGACATTGCAGTTGATCATAAAAGATGACAGTTAGAAAGTGTCATAAAAACATATAAGATGATAGTTTAAAACTGTCATCTCATACTTTCAATGTCTACGATGACAGTTTCATCCAAAACTGACATTAAAAGTGCTCATCTTAAAATTTTCGAAAATATACTATACATGTTTTTGTTTGTCTTTTGTTAACAATAAGCGTGCCAGCTCAGATGGTAACACGCGTGCGAGGAACTGAAGTTCTTGAGTTCAAGTCCTGGGGCAAGCAAATATTTGCTGGCCACACAAGTGCTAAGTAGGCGACACACAAGTGCCACTAGGCGGCCATGCGAGAGGCACATGGGTGCCACGTGGGCGGCCACGCATTCGAAAGAGAATTGGTTTTTTTTTCTTGAATGGAGAACAGATAAGATGACAGTTTAAATCCGTCATCTTTGCGATTAAAGATGACAAATTAAGACTATCATCTTTTATCACAAAGATGACAGGTTTAAACTGTCATCTTATATGTTTAATGACAGTTTTTTATTGTCATAACAAATCTAGACTTTTAATGACAGCTCCATAGATGACAGTTTCAAAACTGTCATCTTTCACGTTTAATGACACTTTTAAACTGTCATCTTTAACGATTACTGTAGTAGTGTTTGGGGTGCATTTTGAATTTGTACAATATAAAACGTCTTAGAAAACCGTATATGAAACCATATAGATGCTTCATATTCATCTAATATATGAATTCAGAAACAACAGCCAAATGGGCAGTAAAATAAGGACAAAAAAATCGTCCGACAAAAATACTTTATAAGACTTCACTAACAATTCAATCCCTTCAAACGTCACTGATGAGGTTTTTTTTTTTTAAATCCAGAACATTGATTGCCGAAACGGACATTGAGATATTAAGAGGTGAATGTTAAACGGTAAAACAGAGTGATATGCGTAGCACCACAATCCTAACACCACCCACGCATGATGGGACCTCAATTAGTTTCGGCCCCATCATAGGTGCAGTGGGGCCCCTACCTAAATTTCCGTTTTTTTCACGAGAGTCGATTCCAATTTAATTAATTACTTACTTTTTGAATACCTAACTATGTTGTCGTCAATTGTAGCGAATTAGACTCTGAGTTTCACTTTCACTATAATGTCGAATACTCACTTCAATTTCAACTCATGTCCAGATTAGAGGTTAAAAGTTAGTATTTAACAGTGAAGTACACTTAAGCAATCGAATAAGTATCGTGTGAGGAGACTTTCTTAATTGATCGTCATCCGAATAGAAAAAAGAAAAGACAAATGGAAATTCTAATTTAAAACATGATGAGTAATGCACATGTAATCTGCCAGTGAAACTAAAGAAAACATGTAACCACTAGAGTTTAGTTTCCTATTTTGTACAAAGTTAGGTTTTCTTAATTAGGAACCTTTTTGTTTTAGCAAAATTGCCTCGAATATTACATTTTCTGAATTAGGTTGGTTCTATTTTTCTTCTCATTGTTTTTTTGTCTCCAAGTCATAGATTTAGTTTTCCATTAGTTTAGTTACCTTTTTAGTATTTTTAGATTTTTATAAATTGAGTTGTAAGTCTTAGGGTAAATGAGATTATTTTTTATTAATGAAAAATTAAAAGTTTTCTCATAATTGTCTTGTTCGTGATTGTCCTTGTACTATTGTTCTTTTTTAACATGTTTTTCTACATCCACATAAGTTTTCAAGCCAAAGGCAACCACGAATTGTTAACTTGAAACTTACTTTTGGAAGCCACTCATTCTAACATTTTTGGGAGTTAAAATTTTCATTTTCTCTTGGTTAATGTTATTTGATATTGCCAACCTTGGAATAGTAAAATGTTTTAGAAAATAACTTGTGTTACGAGCATTGCAGGTTGCATTCCCTGCTTTGGAGGAATTAATCATAAGTTCAGTGCTGAACATAACAGAGATATGGGACAACAACTTACTTCAGCCTGAGTCTTTTTGTCTACCGAGGTCCTTGGGAATTCAGGGTTGTGAGAAACTGAGGTCCTTGAAAGTCAAGGGTTGTGAGAAACTGATGAATATGGTCCCGTCACACATGCTCCCACTATTAAAGAGTATAGAAACCCTTGAAGTTTCCAAGTGTCCGGAGATGGAAGTGATCGTAGTCTTGGAGGAAAAGGAAAAAGAAACACAAGAAGCCACCAATAAAGATATCATCGTGTTCCCTGAACTAACGAGTTTGACGCTTAAAAAATTGAAAAACCTTAAAGGTGTTTGCGCCTACAAATTCGAAGACCGACTCTGCTTCAATGTCCAGGTACTTATTTTCTTAAATACGATTTAATTTTAGTAGATGGTGGCCTTTGGGGTGCATTTAAAAAGTACTCCCAACGCATATTTATCCATGCATAAATGCATTCATGCTTTAAAACCAATTGGAAGAAACTATAGAAAATTGGAGTGGAAAAACTTGCTATTGGAGATGTAAAATAAGAAAATATTCACGCTTCAATAAACGACTTTAATTAGCTCCTCACAATGGAGCATAAAAGGCTAAAAGTACCATATCTAACATTATCGACGCTTGATGGGACATTAGCTTCGACCTTGATGTAGGTGCAGTGGGGAGTTTATAGATAGTTACGTGATGGGATATATAATACTTCCTGGCTGGCAGAGTTTATAGATAGTTACATGATGGGATATATAATACTTCCTGGCTGGCAGAGGCGACGGGGTATCATACCTGCACTTGCACTTTTTGCACCGGGAAAAAAAGACGCTAAAAGTAGAGTGTTGTGATATCATTTCCCATAAGCAACTGAAATTTTCCAGATTCGACTCCAATTCAATCAATTAATTTTCCCAACTGTTTGAATACATAACTTTGTTGTCTTGAATGCTAGCAAATTAGACTTTGAGTTTCATTATACCGTCGAATGTTCCAATTTCAACTCATCTCCCACTACAAGGAATAATAGGTTTGCCGACACTTGAAAAACGCCGTTAAAAGCCCGTTAAACACCGCCAAATGTTCCACAACATTTTATACCAAGCTTTGGGACGTGACCGTCGCCGTGGCACTTAAAAAACGTCGGGGTAGAACTTCTGCCGACACTTTTAAAAACGCCATGTAAAGGTTCTGCTGTTTATCTTTGCCGTCCGTCCCGTTACGATGACGTTATTATAACATGTTCTGCTAACGTTTTCTCACAACACGCCGGAATCCAATTTTTTAAAGCCCACAAAATCTAGGCCCAACGTCATGCTCCCAAAAAATAAAAAAATTTTGATGGGCAACAAAATTTTATTATAAACTCGACAAATGGTACATCAAAAAGAGACCAAATATAGACCATTGAGAAAGATGTACTATATAGGCCTGAGGGAAAACAAAATAGAAAAGAAGATTACGGGGGTGTTTGGCAAGGTAAATTTTGTATTTTCACATTTTCAAACCTCTTCTCCCAAACCTCATTCCTTGATTTTGGCAATCCAAGCAAAAATTGAGAATCTGATCCGGAGGTCCTTTTCCAGGTTTTTGCCTCGTTTCCCATTTTGGGTCTAGAAAGATTTTTTTCCAGTTATGCCCTCTAATTTTTTGTTATAGGGCTCTTTAGGGTGCTCGTTGAAAGTCCTAGAGTCAAAAATTTATTATGAACATTTAAAATAAAATTATCAGAAAAATAAGATCTTCGCATTGATTCAAACAAATTGAAAAATTGGAGCTCTTAATTTTTTAATCATGTTTTTTAATATATATAAACAGTGTTAAAAATGAAGTGCTCCAATTTTTAATATGTTTGAACCAGTGCAAAAATCTTATTTTTCTAATCATTTTATTCTAAATGGTTATAATAAATTTTTGGTTCTAGGGCTTTCAACGAGTGCCATAAGAGAGCTCTACAACCAAATAAGGAGGAGAGATATAAATTGTATATACTTATATGCTAGTAACCAATAAGAATATGAACCACTTGAAAATCTTAATAAAGGGAGCAGTTAATAACTATTTACACATTTTTAACACAATAATAAAGGCCAAGGGCAATTTGGTAAAAAATTAAGTCCACTATAGCACTTTCTAAACCCATCTAGGTCACTTTTAAATTTCATAACCCAGTAAGTCCACTAATAATTTTAATGACAAAGATACCCCACCTAAGAAATAAGGGCCTTGTTTGGCTAACACGAAAAATATATTTTTTCTATTTTTGTTGCAATCAAGCCACTACCGCCGTCACCACTGCCGCTGCTGCCAACGCCGCTGCCACCGCCGCCACCACCGTCGACGCTGCCATTACGCCACATATAACGTTATATGTGTAACAAAAAACGTATTTTTTCATTTTTCTCGATTTTTTTATTGAACCCGCTACACTTAACATTAACGTTATATATGTGACAAATTTCTCTTTTTGTTTTTCCTATTTTTCTTGTATTGATTTTTTAACGTTATATGAGTGATAAAAATTTCCTAACATACAAAATTATGTGTGGCAAAATTTTTCTAACATGTAACATTTCTTTTCGGTTTTTCTTATTTTTAGTCTTTAATGTTATATGCTGGTCCATACAAAACATATAACGTTATATGATCCGTTATCGATCACTTATTGAATTGGTCCGCACAGCAGCCTCTTCGACTTGCTTCTAATAATATATCGATATATCCATATATTAGTTCAAATATAATGTTACAAGGTACAAAAGGTCATATGTCAGTCTTGTCGGCTATTTCTATTAACAGAAAGTGTGAATTTCCATTTCTACCGCTTTATTTACCTCCCCTGAGGTTTATAATAATATTAGATACCTCCCCCGAAAAAATAGTTTTTTTTTTTAATTGCTTTGACTTCTATTTTTTCCTTTCTAGTACAAGCCACAGAAAGTTGATTGACTATTGAACTAACATGTTGTAACACCTCATATTTTCCGTTGAACTTATATCAGTTCAGCCGAAAATTTGTTTTTATTTTGCGCAATAGATAACAATATTTTAGAATGACTGTGAGACATAGAAATTTAGTAGAATGTTGAGGGGGGACATGGTGTGGGTTGCTGGGTGGTATGATGCAATTATTAGGGGTAGGTTGTGTCATGTGATTGGAAAATTCAAGGGAAAGGAAGTTTTAAGTTTAAAAATGCATGCATTGGCTAGTGTCCATGTAATTAGTGGCCTTTTGGTCAAGAAAAATTATGCTCGGTGATGGTTTTTCATGTGCATAATATTGTCACCTTAATCAAACATTGTGATGACATTTGATCAACGTGAAATATTAATCTTTCATGAATTAATCATGATGTACGTAAAGTAACCCAAAACACCCTGGATTTTAAAAAATACATTGAACTAATATACATAACCTAATTGATAAATGTGATTTCAAAAACTTGATAGTTAAAGTCATTCATCTATAAAGCATAGTTTTTTTAGCCAATATGCAAATATGCAAAAGAAAAAAAATTTAGCATAGTTTTTTTTTAGTTCATTTTCGTAATAAAGTTTTTTTTTTTATCAATGTTAATGTAAAGTGTTTGAAAGTTTATTATTTAATGAATATGTGGCTTAGAAATTTCAAAAGTTCAAGAAAAAAAATTCGATGGGAGAAAAAAGAATTTTTGGCTAAAAATATTAACATGTCTTTTTTGGGGTGTAAATAATAAGGCAGTATAGGGTTGCAAAATAAAATTATTTTAATATGAACCTATATATTTGAGATTTTTTGATTCTTTGCCAAAAAAAAATGTGAAGTATCATAAAAAAGGGAAGGGACTCTAATTTCTTTGTGTTTGTGCCTCGTATCTATGTGGCTTAGCAAAAATTTAGAATTTTTTTGAAGCTTTAAAAAGAATAAAATATTTTTACATGCATGTTTAAAACCAAATGTCGATATGTGTTTAATTTAACATACAAATGTATATATGGATATGTCTCTTTTAAGAAGTTGGGATTAGGGACATCAACGTCTTTTAAATTGAATCGAAAAAGGCATTCATGTCATACCATCATTATAAGAGTAAAATGGGTAAGAAAATAGGTTTAGTCGGTGATGTCAGCAATTTTCGTTAATTGGTAACGATCTCCTAACCGAATGGGGCAGTTTGCAACCAACAACTAAAGCAGTGGGGAAGTAAGTGCAATTTTAGAAACTTGAGAAGGTCTCTGTCATTGTCAGAAACCTCAGGGGTGGTAAGTGAAATTTACCCATCAAAAATTGGTTCCTTCCCCATACCAGATTGGTGGCTGCCATTATCACT
This sequence comes from Rhododendron simsii, assembly GCA_014282245.1. Classification (NCBI taxonomy): domain Eukaryota; kingdom Viridiplantae; phylum Streptophyta; class Magnoliopsida; order Ericales; family Ericaceae; genus Rhododendron; species Rhododendron simsii. Next base: position 36,562,981 of record CM024957.1, on the reverse strand, counting down.
ATTCTCACCCTTTTCAGCTTCCTCTACCTTGTCATCCGAAAACTCATTCCTTCGTTTTTCCATGTCATCCACTAAATTTTCTTCCTTTTTACAGCTGGCATCTCTGTCATCATCTGTGTTATCCACCTCATCATCTTCTTCCTCTGTTTCAGAATTTGGAAAATGTTCTATCGAGCTTAGTGTTCTGAAAGTTTCCTCCTCTACCACTTGAACACAATACTTTCTTCCATTAACAATTAATTGAACCTTTCCCTCAATTTTGTTGGAAGTCTTTGTAGCGATTAACACTTTGCCTTTAACATAAGACACTTCCATCAGTGTATTGTTGTCTACTTCAATAAAACAGCCCCAAATGCTCCCAAACAATGTTAGAACTCCATTATTAGCCCAGTAAATTATTACCCAGCAATTCCAATTCTAAATATTTGAAATTAGAACTCCATTATTATTATTATTTAACCATCAATTCCCATTCTAAAAGCTTCAACTAAATGTTCAAACCAAAAAAAAAAATTTAAACCAAACTTCTTCAACCAAAATGATGCGTTTTCCTTTTTCACTTCCCAAATGCCAATTACAATGTTAGCAACAAAACACAACATCAGATCGAAAAAACTCAAATGCCTTCCAAGCATGACCCACCTTAATCCCTGATCGATGATATCACAATTACAATTACTCTCAAACTCAATGCCAACAATGTTTTCAAAGCGCCTTGACTCGATCGTGACTAATATATATGACATGCTTTAAAATGCCTCGTAATTAGCACCGGTAAACCCTTTCTTTCCTGTAGTGTCCGGATTGAGGTAAAAAGTTTTGTTTACAGTGAAGTGCACTTTAGCAATCGAATAACTGTATATCATGTGAGGAGAAATGGTTGTGAGTTTAGTTCTCGATCTCATCCCCATGGAAACTTTCTAAGTTGATCGTCGTCCAAATCGAAAAAAGAAAAGAAAACGGAAATTCTAATTTAAAACATGAGTGAGCCCGGCCATGTAATCTTCTATTAATTTTCAATTTGTCCAATATTAGGTTTTCTTAATTAGGAACCTTTTTTTAAAATTAGCATAAATTGCCTCGAATATTATATTTTCTGAGTTAGATTGATTCTATTTTCCTTGTTATTATTATTTTTTTTTTTTTTGTCCTCAAAGAGAGATTTTCTGAGTCGTCAAATGTTTTAGAAAATAATTAACTTGTGTTATAAGTGTTGCAGGTTGCATTCCCTGCTTTGGAGGAATTATCCATTGATAAATTGCCAAACATAACAAAGATATGGGACAAGAACTTACTTCAACCGGAGTCTTTTTGTCTACTGAGATCCTCGGGAGTCCGAGGTTATGAGAAACTGCGTTCCTTGAATGTCAAGAATTGTAAGAAATTGATAAATGTGGTCCCGTCACACATGCTCCCACTGTTAAAGAAAATACAAACCCTCGGCGTTTTCAACTGTCCGGAGATGGAAGTGATCGTAGTGTTGGAGAAAAGAGACGAAGAAACACGAGAAGCCGCCAATAATGATACAATCATTTTGTTCCCTGAACTAGAGCTTTTGATAATTCAAGGATTGGAAAACCTTAAAGGTGTTTGCGCCTACAAATCAGAAGGCCGGCTCTGCTTCAACGTCCAGGTACTTATTTTCTTACCTTTTTAATTTAGTAGATCGTGGCCTTTGGGTTGCATTAATTAAAAAGAAGATAACCACATACGCATATAAATTTCGAATTTGTACAATATAAAACGTCTTAGAAAACCATATATGAAACCATATAGATGCTTCATACTCATCGGATATATGGATTCAGAAACAACAACCAAATGGGCAATAAAATCAGGAAAAAAACAAGGACAAATTAAAAAATCGTCCTTGAAAAATACCCTACAAGACTTGACTAACAATTCAATCCCTTCAAACATCTTTCGAGCTTAGCCCGCTGCTTCATTTGCTATCCTAGCCTGAAAAGCATACATATCACCATGGGCAGCTTACTTTCTACTGTCCCACTGAGAAATAAAAAAGGAAAATTATTTTAAGAAGTGGAAGAGTGTATCAAAACTAGCCTAGAGGTTCCTCATCCTTTCATATTCCATTCAGAACAAAAACTCATGCATATTTTTCTTGAGGGACAATATTTTTTGTGCACGCCCATGCAGTGTCACAAATGCTTTTCTGTTGTGTTAAATGCACAGAACATCCAAAATTTGTCATCTTTAAACAATTTCATCCTTCAATCAATCTCTAAATCACATGGCAAAATGAATTTTTGCAGGTTGAATTCCCAAAGTTGAGTGCTATTGATTTACGTGATGGGCTTGACGACGCATTCAGATTAAAGATCGTCACGGAAGCAACATCTAGAAGACAGGTATCGATGAGGTGTTGGGAATTTTAACTTGTGTGGGCTTTCTTTCTCAACCGTGATAGGGTTCGTTGGCCATCGAGCTCTTTATCTTTGAAAACAAACTACTGAACTCATGCTTCTTATATATTTTCTGTTTCTCTGTTTTTTCATATTCTGCTTTCATTAGGAATGTGCAACAACGGATGCAAGTAGAATGCTACGTTTTATGCTACATCACAATGACCCAGGTACAAGTGTCATCCATGCTATGAATAATTTTATTTAAGATTTGCTTTATTTTATTTAAGTTTTTTCATTGAACGGTAGTTTAATTAAAAAAACTACCCAAATCAAACACTTTTTGGTCAAATGTTTTGCTAATTTCTCACGTGGACCCTTTAAAATCATTTTCTGAACACATTGAACGGATCGGATCATCGAAATTTGATCGGAAAAGAAAAGTCCGCACTTAAGGACCTCGCTTAAGGTCCTTACAAAAAGGAGATGCTCTAATACTCTCTTGAAGACCACAAAAAAAACATAATACAACTTCCTAGAATTTTCGTCTTCTTTTTTATGTTTACATTTTCTCGTACATTTTTTACTAGAATGAAGATGGTTATGATTTTTCCATCCATCAAGGTTATTTCTGGCTCTATAAAGTGTTTAGTATCAACATTTTTTTCCTACTTTTTTGGGGATATTTTCTCGTTAATATTTGACCTGAACATAGTTTGATTTTTCAATCCATCAAGGTGAATTAATTTTCGCTCTACAAATTCTTTAGTATGGACATCTTGATTAATGCTCTATTAAATGATTAAATTCAAGATACTCTGTGCATATGGATCACAATGGATCTTCAATATTCCTCTGACATTTTGAGTGGAAATGTTGTTTTTTTTTTTTTTTTTGGTTTTACTTACACCAACAATAATTTGCTCTCCAGTTGTGATTTGAGTTGAAGTTGCTGGAGTCTCGATTACACTGGATTGCCTCCAACATCAAAAAGGACCATATGGTCGTGATGCTGTCTCTCTTTAGACTGTAAATAACAAAATAAATTTCTCTTGTTCATTTGTGTTTTCATCTACAATAAGTTGGGTTTACACTATCCAACGTAAGCTGTATACTGTTTGCTTGTGTACGGATTCAAAACTCTGTTTAGCTACCTATATATGTACAACAAAATATGTGTGCTTCTATAATTAACCTATTACCTATCTTGGACTAGCCAATGAGATTGATTGAATGATTTCGGTTGCTAGCCATGGTAACTATATCTCTTCGAACTTTAGGTGTTGATGGGGTAGCTAGTTAGCTCATCTATATTGAAGTTCAGATCAATATGTAGCCATATACTCCCTCCGTTCCAAAAAGAGTGTCCTTTTTGGGAAAGCGTGTCATTTTCAATTGCTTATATTTTTCAATGTGAATATCAAAAAATATACAATATGGATCTTGTTTGATAGATTATAATTAGTTCTATTAAACAAAGTTTTCAAAATCACGTAAAACTTCATAAATCAAAAGATATAAGCATTTGAAAATGGCACGGAGTCCCAAAAAGGACACTCATTTTGGAACGGAGGGAGTATATGTTTTATTGTGGATGGTTTAGTTGGCCACTGTCGGATCGCTTTTCCACCATCTCTCTTAAAATCAATTGGTGGTAGTTGGTGGCAGGAAAGATTTGAATTAATTTTTCTATGGCATTCGACATCGCACCCGCAACTATGTTTTTAGAGTGGGTCACATAGAGTGGCATTGTGTAACTAAATTCATGAAGGCACTCCGGGCCCAACAATCCCTCACTCACGATGACGTTCCCGCGACTCGAATCCATGACTTCTTGGCTCTGATACTACTTGTCGGATCGCTTTTCTACTATCTCTCCTAAAACCAATTGATGGTAGGAAGGGTTTCAATTAAGTCTTTTATGGCATTAGACATTGCACCAGCAAATTTATTTCTAAAGCGGTCGCAGGAAATGATATTTTATAACCCAATCCATGGAGGCACTCCGGGCCCAACAGCCATGATTCATAAAGGTGGTGGAATGGCATCTCTATCCTTTTCCATTTTCCCAAAAAGACTAGCTACATAGTCTTCTTGTTCTTACTGCAACACTTATATTTACTTATGAGGGAAACTTTTGAAAAATCATCAAATTTCTACTTCCCCTTTCAAAAAAGAGCTAACATTTTGCAATAGCCCAAAATAGAATAATGGACTAACAATTAAAAACGGAGGGAGTATTTTTCGCTTTGCCTTTTTTTCTCCTTCAAGTCAATCCAATGTCATTTAAGACTTCATTTTATAGAAACAACAAAATATAGGCCACAAGGGAGACAAGGGACTAAACTAACTACAGAAGGGACATGAGTGATGCAGCCTCATTCAGTAGGAAAAATGTGCCCCGAAATCTTTACATCAGGTGAATCTTGGAATTAGATCAGGACACAAGAGTACACAAGACTGGTACTCGCTTTCACTCTTTGTTTCCTTCAGTTATGAATCTCACTATCGTGATATCCCGATCGTTATCGAGATCTATATAATTAAGAGAGTCTTGTTATAGGGATGTGCCTAGAATCTCGGAATTAGAAGAATCTCGTTATCAAGTTACCGAGAATCAGTGGCTAACTTAGGAATTTAACCTAGCGGGGGCACCAATTTTCTTTGTAACCGTAATATACGAGTTGCAGTTAAGCACATTTACTCCAAAATAATTTTAGTATTCATGAAAAATTAACAATTTTAAAGTATATATGTATTTTAATAACCAGCTACTTGGATAAACTTGCGCACCTCGACTATATGTGTTAAAACAAAATTATCGCATGTTCATCATCTATTTTTCTATTATTAACTCTACGAGTACAAGTTTTGAGAACCAAAAGTATACAAATGCAATGTGCGTATTCATATTCTGTACTATACAAATCATCAGAGATGTTTGGGGGGAGGGGGGGGAGGAACCTTGGTTAGGATTTTAGGGGGCAAAAAAACAAAAAAAAAAACACATAGGGGGAGCACAGGAGGTGACTTGGGGTGTGGGGGGTGGGGAGGAGAAGAGACCTTGGTTAGGATTTTAGGGCCAAAAAAACAAAAACAATACATAGGGTGAGCACAAGAGGTGACTTGAACATAAGCATTGTTGCTCTCAGCCTCGACACTCTACCACTGGACCAACAATGCCTACTTGCATATATTTAGACATATATAATCCATATACACAAAACCGAGAATTTTTTTTAAAAAATTTGCATAGGGGCACGTGACCCCACGTGCCTCAAGGTGGGTCTACCCCTGCCTAGAACATCCCTATTGTGATAATTTTAAAAAATGAAAGCTCCAAAAAACTGCCTTATCTTTTGATTGTGTAGCATAGTTGTAGCATACTGGAGTGAGACCCACCCCTATTGTAATTGAGTGTGTATAAGTTTGTTGTTCATCCCCCCACCCCCCAGTGGTTACCAGGGTTCAAGTCCCACTGGGAGCGGGACTTTAAGGGTCAAGGCTATGAATAGCCTCTAGATCACCATGTGCTAACTCTAATGTACACCCACCAACCCTCACTGGTGTATACAATGTTGACAAAATAGTGTTCGTATTTTTGTATATATTGCAGTAACATTGTTGCTCAAGTTTTTAATGGAACTTTGGATTGGTGGTCATAAATTGCTCTCAAATATGAAATTTCGTATACAAAGTCCTCTGAACCCCAAGCTCTACAAATACCTCTCACATTCAAAATAGAGGTTTGGGTGTCAAAGCGCAAGGAAATATATCAAAATGGGATTTTAGATCGAGATGAAATGGTAACACCACCATATTTGGCAGTAGAAAAGCCTAGAAAGATAACGTTATCGAATCCCCGATGAATATGTGGTATGCTCACAAGAAGACGCGTTCACTGGAATGAGGTCGTCGCCATGGGAACGTAGATGTCATGGCTTTGTAAATTAAGATGTAGAGGGTTCTTTACTTCTTTCCACTGCAACTATGCATGAGCTAAAAAATGAAGGTGGGGCTGCGTGTTCTCTATGTTTCCAATGTCCTACGAAAATTCCCAAGGTTTTGGGTCACTTCTTAACACCTAGAGGATCATTCTCCTCATCCCTTTGTTCTGTCAAAAATATCGTCTTGCAAAGAGTGACTAGGTTCATCATCGAGCTCACCCAAGGTGGGGCCGAGTCAATTTAATTAGCCAAATTGGGGTGTCCATAGTGAGAAATCAAGATAAATGGAGGAGAGGTGTAAATGAGCAAGGGGTACATAAGGTATAAAATATGGATGATCCTTATTCGTACAGTTTGAAATCATGATGGAGTTTGTGAGAATTAGTACTTCCTTTCTAGATCGGATTGTAAACCCTTCATTAAGTAACTAGTTTGAAATCATGATGGAGTTTGGGTTCTTTTTGGACTTATCCAACCCGTTTACCTTTCCGACTTTGTCAAAAAAATTGACCACATCACAACTTAAATTGATCGGATACCAATTCATATAATTTCATAATATATTTATCTACAAACCATACGGGTGCCAATCTAGTGTAATCACTGAATAACTATATTCCTTCATGCGAGAATAAAACAAAAATATTATGCACATAAAAAGATTTGCTCAGGCACGAACATAAAAAGAGTTCAGAACTACTCGATGCGTACGAGCTCCACCTTCCGAATTCCCATAGCACGAACTACATCTATCGAGTAGGACAAGGCTACATCAAACAATTCTATACACAGTCCATAGCATTGCTGATCGTAAATGAGAAAAGTTGGGAAATTTCCATTCTGGACAAAAATTATTCTTTTATTTTTTGAGAATGACTCTATTCTGGTTTTTAGAAAGGGAATAAACAAAACAAAATTGAAAAACATGAAATGGCCTGGTGCTGAGTTCTGCTGACACAGGCATATATAAAAACCCCAAAGCAAAAACACATGCTCTCCCAATGGTACATTTCCCCTTCACACCTCCATCAAACAGTGTACGTAGCAGCAACAAGCGACCGCCACTGTAAAGCTTCGCCGCAGAGAGAAAAACACTCCATCGCTCGTCACAACTCCCCGATCTACCTCCGATTCTCTCGCTCTTCCACCTGCATATACATCCGCTGACCTATCGCTCGTTTGATTGATTGATTGCTTGATTGGGTTTTGCTTCCGATGGCGCTTTCGGCCTCTGATTTACCGACGATGTACACGTTTCTCGCCAACTCGCTGAGCGGCGACCAGAGCGTGCGCAAACCGGCCGAGTCCGCCCTCGCTCAGTCTGAGAGCCGACCGGGGTTCTGCTCTTGCCTCATGGTAATATTTTTCGGACTCCTTTAGTTTCTAGGGTTTTAGCGTACAATGCTGGGTGCAGTTGTATTCAGCTGTGGATGTGGATATCACCCCAAGGCTTAGGGTTTGCTCCCTTGTAACTCCCAGGTTCTATCACCTCTTACGGACCGGTCGATACGGGGTTTTGTCCACCGTCCACTAGCGAACTGTGGGACTGGGAACTGTGAATATGAATATGTTTATGTAATGAAGGGTTTTTGATGATATGGATATAACCTCAATTCTTAGGGTTTGCTCCCTTACAAGTCCTAGGTGCTATCAACTCTTATGGGGCCGGTCCATGTATGGTTTTGTCTGGCTTTGATTGGACTCTCCGGTAGTGGACGGTGGGATTGGGTCCCTAGGGATTAGTCGAGTAGAGGTGAGTAGAGGTGTGCGTAGGTTGGCCTGTACACCTTGAGTTATTAAAGAAAATGCGAATATGAATTTGTTTGTGTAATGAAGGATTTTTGGTGATGCAGGAAGTGATAAGTTCGAGGGATTTGGCGGCACAGGTCGATGTTCGTCTACTGGCTTCGGTTTATTTCAAAAACACCATTAATCGGTATTGGAGGAACCGGCGTGATTCGTCGTAAGATGTTCTTTCAGATTAAGCTATTTGTTATTGCTGATTATTGTTTCAGTGCGTATGAATATAGCTGAAGCATATAGCATTTTGTGAATGTAGATTTATTTCAGTTTGGGTGTGCGTTGTGTAGGACATAGTGCTAATGTTGGGGAACAGGATACCCTTTTGAAGTGTAAGGTCGAGTTAATAAACTTACTCCGTGCATGTTCTATAATTATCTTCAAGACAGGCATGTTGCGGAGACTGGGAAGATGCTATTGTTTGTTTCTTTCCTTTTTTTCCATATGGACTTTAAGCTTAATTATGGAATGGTTGAATAAACCAGAGGGCTGGGGAAGGCGTGGCCTTCGTGTTTTGAGTATTCCTTTTTGTGCAAACTGTTCATAGGAGATGTTGACTTAAGAGGAATGACATGAAATTGGATTGGAAACGGACATTGTTCAATGGCTATTATTATGGTCTGTGTTTACTTATAACCCCTAGGTTTTGTTGCATACTGCACTCACCGTATTAGCACACTAGGAAGAATTGAAATGAAGTGGGGGTCATTGTTTGGTGGAAAAAATGTATTACCATTGAATTTCAACAATTTGAATTGCGAACAAAAACTATTATTTGTGGTTCGCATTTGGGTGCACTATTCAAGAAGAAGTATCCAAGTGTCGATGCTTATCTATTACATAACTGGCCTCAACTCGGTCACTAGTTGGATATTCTTCTCTTGAATTGACATAAGTTCAAATATACTGAAGAAGCCCTCAGGAAGTTAGGTTTGCACAAGGTTCACATCTGCATGACCAACCTTTTGATTGTAGAATTACATATAGAAATAAAACGCGTAATATTTACTTCAGGAAGTTAGTAAAATATTGGCTAAGAAACTGGTACTTTTATGCGTAATTATTCTTTTAGCAAATAGATGATCTACAAGTATGCTATTAAGATGATGTTAAAAAGAAGAAAATGATGACGTGAAATCAAAACACCTGTGCGAACTTACTGAGAGTGTATGCTTTTAGTTTCACCTTAACCACATTGCAAATTGATATTTATAGATCCCTTCGGAGTTCAGACTCCGTAAAATTGGCTTATGATTGCTTTTCTTTCTAACGTTTTCACTGCATTGGGTATTTGTTGCACGAGGTCTTTTTTTCCCTTTTACTTGTGGTATTCCCCATATTATTCTGTACGTCCTTCCTCCTTGAGTATTAGATTATATTTGTGCCATCCATACATTGCCACGCTACTGAGCCACATTCTACTGTTAAAACATCTGTGCAGGGGAATTAGCAATGAGGAAAAAATACACTTGAGACAAAAGCTGTTGTCCCACTTGAGAGAGGAGAATTATCAGGTGGTGCCTATCTTTAGTTCGTTTATTTGTTCTTTCTTACTCTAGGTGGACAAGTTATCCGTCAACAAGATTTTAGCGGAGATTATTTAATTTCCTGTTTGTTTTCTTCTCTTTAAATACAGATTGCCCTTACCTTGGCTGTGCTCATCTCAAAAATTGCTCGAATTGATTATCCGAAAGACTGGTATACTTTTCACTCCTTATTGTTGTTATGTGCTGTCAAATTACTGAGGTATATTTCTGTTGCGAGGAAAGCTTGAGTTTGAAGGTCCCGTATCATCAACATCCGTGCCATTTTAGGTATTAGCCGTTTAGTTGAACTTGACAGGGCAGGATTTCTTACCATGATGCTGGTATTAGCAATCACATTTGTAAAAGGGAGCAACATAGTTCACATGGGAGAGTTTAAATTCAGATGCTACTGAAGATTGTGTAGAGAGAAAGCCCCATAGCTAAGACAGGTGACGGGAGATGGTAGGCACAAAGCTGGAAAGTGACGGCTGGAGAGAGAGAGAGAGAGAGAGAGAGAGAGAGAGAGAGAGAGATGTGGGGTCAGCTCATCCGTGGACAGGTGGCATAACTACCTTGGTGGTTCGACAAGTCGAAGGTTTTCCCAACTTTTCGTGGTGCTCGTTGTGAGGAAGGTTTATCATAGGGGGTGGTTGAGCTTGATACATTAAGCCTTGTGATACCTGTATAGCTCAATAATAAATATGACATGATACATTGTGCTTCTGGTTTTTTTCCCATTTGTGTTAAATTCTCGCTGTCTAAGAGTAGACTAGTCATGGTGGGGACGTATGTATTGGGCGAGGGAGATACGCTTGCCTGTAGAAGGCCAAAAAAAGATCTCATTCCCTATTATGTTAAACAAATATCTGCATTTTGGAGTGGATGATCATTAACCAACTTTGGATGTAGTGGATTAGATTTGAGCCGGTATTGATTAGATACGATCTTGTTGGTTTTTAATTTGTTAAGAGTGGAATGTTTCTGATGCGGCTCAAATTGTGAGGAAGTAATGAGGAGCTTAAGATCTGAGACAATGAAAAAGACTTCAGCTCTTAATAGAAAAACCTTATTGTCCAAATGGAGGAAGTTACTATTCAAAGCGAGAAGACACCTAAGAAGGTACTATGGCCATAGCATTTAGAGAAGCACAATTGATAACCTGCTTTCAGAATCCATTCAGCCTGATGTTTGTATTTTTTTTTTCCTTTTTGTCTTGTATTTTCTAACTTTGTGTTCAGCTTGAGAACTTACACTTAACTTTTACTTCCGTAAGATTGTTTGGGTCTTGTCCCTCTTTTGATATATGGATTTTTGTTGTTCTACTTTTTCTTTGGTTTCTTATACTGTAATTTCCTGAGCTTAGTTTTCCTGAAGTTATCCTATTCCTGGTTATGCATATTGATCCACCTGCTTGATCACTTGCCAGGCCAGAACTCTTTTCAGTTTTAGCACAACAGCTTCAGTCAGCAGATATTCTTACTTCACACAGGATTTTTATGATTCTCTTTCGAACCTTGAAGGAGCTGTCTACTAAACGACTTACTTCAGACCAAAAGAGTTTCGCTGAGGTATAGGCCACTCAGACATATTTCTTTAACTTGTTTTTCTATGCTCATTTCTCTTCATTTACATGTTTTGATATGTTAGCTATAGAGATTTTCTCCAAAAACAACTACTTGTCCTGACCTAGAATTCTTTATGGAGGGTTAGAACTTCATCTGACTATTTTTATTACTGGTTCAAGATTTGCTCCTTCGGTGCTTCTATAGGGTGGTAGAACTTCTTTTTGACCCTGTGTTCAATCCTAAAATTCTTAGCTTAAAGTTACGGTCACATAAGCATCATGTTCAGGAGGATCATAACGCATGCCCAAGAAGTATTATGCCTGACACGCTATTCATGCATTGAACTTTCTCCTTTAGATTATTGTGCTACTTCAAGTATCAAACCCGAGTGCTAGGACACTTCATCCCCACATCCTTACTTAAAGAGGTTTGTAGTTCCCCAACGTGTTTTGGAGCCAGATTATCCAACAAGAGATGCTCATGTATCTCATAATTATCCTTTCTGGAAGTCTTTAATTAATGTTCTTTTGGCAGATATCATCTCATTTCTTCGATTATAGTTGGCACCTTTGGCAAAGTGATCTGCAAACCATACTGCATGGTTTCTCCCTGCTCACTCAAAACACGAGTCCAAATGCTTCAGAGCTGTGTCATGATGATCTCTACCTTACATGTGAAAGATGGCTTCTCTGTGCAAAGATAATACGCCAACTGATAATTTCTGGATTTCAGAGTGATACAAAATCAATTCAGGTACTTTGGATTTTTTGTTTTCTGTGTTTTTTGGAGTAGAGTTTCTTGTACCCCTGGAGCTTGACGAATCTCTTCTTGATGTAACTTGTTTTGTTTGTAGGAGGTACGGCCAGTCAAGGAGGTCTCTCCTGTTCTTTTGAATGCCATTCACTCAATTCTTCCATACTGTGAGATTTCTTTCTTGTTTTGTTTTAGATTCGGGATTTCTTTCATGCATACTCTTTCTCATTATTTAAATGACCATCCAACGCACATTATTGCTACTTGACTATGTAGGGCCAGGATTTCTATTAATTTGTGTAATTCGACAAATAGGGAACACTTTTTTTGCTGAAGTATTTCTTATACTGTATGGCTATATCCCCTTCACTTTTCTCCTATTTTCCAGTGGGTGGTCGTACCGGGATCATCCATCAAAGTAAGGCAATGACCACATCTGATAATTTTGTCGAATGTCGCTTGAAGTGAATGGTGCTGTGTTTGAGATAGTTGTGGCATTTACATTCTTGTTAAGACTTTTGGTTTTGGGTATAACTCGTACGTTTAATGCCGCTGATCTAAGAACCATTAATACAGAGCAGCTACCTCAGGAGAGATGCTAAGTCGGTTTTCCTGAGACAGGAGAGCATTTTATGCAACCTGGACTTGCTAGATTTCCTTCCATTACATTCCTAGCAATCAACTAGCAATGTCATTCCAGACAATTTACCTGGTTGAACCTTATTAATCACCTTCATGTTCCTTACCTTACTGAGGTGGCTCATAATTTCTATGACAAACCCTTTCTATTCTGTGGATAAGGTGGGTTCGACCGTTCGAGTATGAGACAACTATCTTGCACGAGTAATCACAAGATTAGATTTGTCTCCAGTCATTCAATCTCCGGTGACAAACTTGGTATTTTCATAAATTGGTTCCCATTCTATAGTCAGGAATTCTTGACGCAATTGCTGATTATAGTTGGTACAAGGCTTTGCTACAGATCATCTGTGATTTGAAAGTGACCAGACCTTGTTTAAGACCGAAAAACCCGACATCTGCTACTTAATGTCTTGCTAAAGTTTGTAATATTCTAATTGCTTGTATCTTAATTATTGCAGATTTACCTTTCCAGGAACATCACGCTAAATTATGGGAGTTCTTAAAGAGGGCATGCACGAAATTGATGAAAGTATTGGTTGCAGTTCAGAGCAGACATCCTTATTCCTTTGGTGATAAAAGTGTCCTTCCACTTGTTATGGACTTCTGCCTGAATAAGATCACAGATCCTAAACCGGATATCATTTCATTCGAGCAATTCCTCATTCAATGTATGAAGTTGGTGAAATCAGTATTGGAATGTAAAGATTACAAGCCAAGTTTGACTGGTCGTGTGATGGATGAAAGTGGAGTTACCCTTGAGCTGATGAAGAAAAATGTTTCTAGTGTTGTTGCTGGTGTTGTCACTTCTCTTTTGCCCAGTGACAGGGTAGTCCTCTTATGTAATGTGTTGATAAGAAGGTGATGGTAACCAACTTTTCTTAATTCATTTGTTTGCTCAAGGCCTGTCTTGTTGCATTTATCAGTTTAGGCATGAGTAAGATGCATCATCAACTGCATTAAGCATGCCAAATGCATGCGAGATAGGGCAACAAAACATGGTTCTGCTTTTATCCCCGGTGTTGCTCTTGCCTCGACGGGGCGGTGGGAGCCTGGGAGGGTTAGATTGGGCCTAGATTTAAATCTCTGGATTATTTGCCCCAGGTGGCGTGCTCTTTTTGTTGCACCAAGCAACAGCCCATTGTGACTTATATCTTTGTCTTTAGACGACCTTTTGTAAGTCATTTCCTTGTGTGTACTGCATGGGCATTTACTCTTGTTTCCGGATGAGCATGTTTTGTCCTTGCGTTTGCTGCTGCTCTACTGCTGTACCAATAATGTTCAGTGTGTAGTACTAAAAATGTCAATTAATGGTTGAGCAAAATGATTGGGCTTCTAGAAGTGCTTTATATTGATCTTAATTTATCTGTTGTAATTTTCTGATGGTGCGCATGTTCCATCTAAATCTGATTTGTCCAGTGTTTCTTTCTTCCAACTAAGACTAACCCATAGTTTTGTGAATCAAATTATTCCGAACTGCCATGAGGCTTTTAGTAGTTTCACATTTGTTCAGGAGTTCCAACAATGCTGATATTTGACCTGAATTTAGGTTATGTTTTGGAAGAAATGGGAAATCGGAATCTCGTTATGAGGAAAACAATATCTAGTAATCTAAAACTTGAGTTAATCCCATCTATGAGTTTGGATATTTCAGATATCTTATGTCCGTAAACCAATTATTAAGAAATTCGTTCAGGTCCACCTCTTCTTTCTTTTATGATGTGCCACCTAGACTCAGGTTCAGGTGTCGAGTCCTTGTGGGTCTGATTCATCTAATCCTAGCCCCTGGATGTGCGGACAAGACAAAATATGTATAGTTAGTGTTATACTTCTATTTTCTAGTGTCAAAAATGGATTCTGTAATGTAAAAATGTCAAACATACATCCCGTATCTTAACCTGTGTCGAGGTTTGCCATGGGTACTTTATACATTAAGAAGAGTCCATGTAACATAGCTTTTAGGCAATGCGCTAGAGTCTGAGATTACTGTGGGTGTGAGGATTGGATTCCTGCTTAGTTTGGAAAGTTATTTTAATCTGACAAGGTGATAAAGAAACAATTTCCTGCACTATTCGATCCAAACAAAGTAACAATCGAATCATGGGGACCTGAAACTAGAATGCATATCACATGTTGTCCAGTTCATGTCTAATTTGGCTTAGCAATCTCTTCAATTTTCACTGGAATGTAAAATTATGACAGCATGTGTTTGCTGTCATCATTTCAACAAAAGTTGAGGAGTCCTATTTTCTGTTTCTGGTATCATCAAATTGCTAAGCCTTCATTATTTATGCTGAACAGGTATTTTGTTTTAACAGCAACTGATTTGGACGCGTGGTACCAGAACCCTGAGTCTTTTCACCATGAGCAGGACTCAGTTCTATGGTCAGAAAAACTGAGGCCTTGCGCTGAAGCTCTATACATTGTTTTGTTCGAAAATCATAGTCAGGTAGGCATGCTGGTACTTAACCCTGCCTTACAATTAACTCTTTTGCACTTTGCACTTTTCCCGGACATATTATTTTGCTCGGACGTATAGAAGGGAGTTTTAGGATGGAGCAGAATATGCCAACATGATTTTTATTTTGCTCTTCAGCTGCTAGGTCCTGTTGTGGTTTCCATTCTTCAAGAGGCAATGAATGGTTGCCCAACCTCAGTCACTGAAATCACTTCAGGATTACTTCTCAAGGATGCTGCTTACGGTGCTGCTGCATATGTTTATTATGAGCTGTCAAATTATTTGAGCTTCAAAGAATGGTTTGTTCTTTTTTATGCTTCCATATGCAGTATTTACGCATTTGGTTTGTCTCATGTCCCTCCTCTGCAATTACATTTTGCTTTTGGGTATTTAAATGGCTGACATGCAGGAACTTGTAAACATTTTTTTTTCTTTGGGTTTTTGTGCTGCATTTTTTTCCACAACTCTCAACCATCTTGAAATTAGAGATACTACCTTGCTCTTACTTTTCAATTGAGTGTAGATTAATGCCATCGCTTGCATCATTTCGGAATGCAATATTCGTGTTTGTTGTCCCTCGAACTTGTGTGGTCATTAAAATGCAGTTAGGTTCGTATGGAGCCAGGGTTTTCTTAACTTACATGAAACAAACATCAAGTGGGTAATAAAATAACCCATCAACTTTGGAATCACATAGCTCTTTTTTCTCTTCAATGAGCTGAACATTTAACATTTTTGGTAAATGCCCAGAGATAAGAAGGGCTGTCTACTGATAGGATTCTGATCTGGATCAGAGTATAATCTGGTGGCAATACTGATTCTGCTAGTGGCCATTTATCAATTAACGTGATAATGTTACTAATGTTTTGATCCATAACTGATGGGGTGACCCAATAAATGTTGAATGAATTTTCATATGCTTGGCATACAAGATTGTTTTAGCCTATTATTTGTTGAGAACATGAGATCCCGTCTAATCTTCCTTCTTGGATTGTATCTGATGATTAGGTTCAATGGTTGAGTGCCAACAAATCCTTGTTCGAATTACCTAGGTCTTGATTCAGAATTTTCCATTTTCTTGGTCAAACGATTGGCCCTTGCTTTATCCGCTGGATAGTGAATTGGGTGGGATCAAATTTGCCTGTTTAACTTGCATTGGTGTCTGGTAGATCTGAAATGCATACTAGCCTATTTGGTGGTAAAGTTGTAAATAGGGTTTATGACGAGTCACTTGGGTCGAGACCTCTGACTAAACTTTTTTTTTTGGGGTAAATTAACCACTTTATAGAGCAAACAAACAGAATATACAGAGTTTTCCAATACAAACTCTGAAATGGTACCAACAAAGAGCCTTAACAAGGAAATAAATGAGAACCAAAGCCTAAACACCGGCTGACAGAAAACAACAGAACTAGACAAAACGACAACCAGCTAGGAACTAAAAATCCTAGAATTTAAGCCCCAGATATCAGCCAGCAAACGGTTCCCATCAGTCCGCTTGAGGCCTCTCCAAGGGCATAGGCATGCCCGAACTTCATTAATAATGTGAGAGCCCAAGAGAGGAGCAGGAAGAGCTTTACCTTGGTATATTCTGGTATTTCTTTTGCACCAAATCCAGTAGATAGAAGCTGCCAACGAGAGTTTGTAGATTCTGCTAGGGATAGAGGCACCAATCATCCGAGAACACCCAATCAATTTCCTCAGCCAGCCCCAAAACAGTTCTTGCAATTTGATTCTTGGTTAATACCATTTTCCAAACCTCCTTAGAAAATGGACACTCAAAAAATAGGTGTTCATGGGACTCCATGGCACCAAGGCAGAGGACACAATTAGCATCAATACCCATTCCCCAGCTAAGCAACCTGTCCTTTGTAGAAAGATGACCCATAAAAGCAATCCACTCTATGAAGGCCCAATGAGGAACATGGTGGGGAAACCAAACACTTTTTGCCCATGGAACCTTAGGAAGAGCAGCAGCCCTCAAAGCCTGCCAAGCAGAATTGGCAGAAAACTTGCCATCCTTAGTTAAGATCCACCTAACCGAATCAGGAATAGCAATGTTTGGGGATCAAGGGAGGGGGTGGGGGGGGGAGGGGGTGTGTGTGTGTTACGTGCAACAATTTCCCTTGTAGCCATACTTCGAGGTCTAGGCCATTTCCAAGTACCTTGATGTCTAACTTAACTTTGTTATAGAGACATGTACTTGTTAAAAGACTATTGGATCATGCACATGCATGAAGAGAATTTCTCATGTGATGTGACTGTACAAGCTTCTTCTGTGCAGAGGCAAAAAAATGGCCTTTGTGCTATGTCCATACTTTACACGCAATGGACTAAATAGTCATTAGCATTCAGATTATGAGTTAATTGAGGCACACCAAACTGATCTTGGTCATCTTAGTTGCAATATCAGCTGTGCTTCAGCAAGTTTAAGCAATGATTCTGCTAAGCTTGTGCAAATTTGAGCCGTATCTCTATCTGCTAGGCTCTTCTTGTGGAGTTAGCTTGGTTGAAATTTTTGACTTCACTTTTTGTCATCTCCCTATGAGACAAGGTTTAACAGTTCTGTACCATTGACCCTCTTTACTTGCTTGAACTTTTGTTTATCTTTCTTAATTAAGCAATTAAGGACTGGAAACCATTCGTGTCCCTTTAAAATAAGAAAGCTGTGGGTAAAGCGAATCCTCGATCTAGAGGTATCTTTCAAGCAGAAATGAATGTAGTTATCTTGTTTGAGTCTTCGAGATAGTCTATGTGCATATAGAGTTTGGGACAGGATCCCAAAGGCAGACCAGATTGGGTTGGCAATGGGCTACATATAGTGTGCTTGCTTTGGGCTGACATCGGCCATTTGATCCTACCATTACATGCTGTACATGACTTTTCATAAAACCTCAATTATATTTGTGGTTGCAAATGACGAATTTGTTGCAGCGGTTTGCGTCTCAGCGTTGGCAGTGACGGCATTTCAATTCCTTACAAATCTCAATGAATCTCACGTTTTCTTTGTAGTTTGCTTTCTCTTGGTACTATAATTGATCTGTTGATTGCGTTTCAATTTCTCATGTAGGTTCAATGGTGCATTATCACTAGAACTAACAAATGATCATCCGAATATGCGCATCATCCGTCGGAAAGTTGGTCTCATTCTTGGACAATGGGTTTCTGAGGTACGTACATTGTGGGTTTGCATTTGCAGTTGAATTTCATGCTGGTATTTCGTGTTCTATTTGTGCGTGTGTTCTTTGTGTGCCATGCGTGTTTTAATAAGACTGCAAGACTGTATTTTCCGCTTGTCAATGCTGTTGGTGATCTCAAACTGGACATCAAATGATTGTTTAGGGAAAAAAATAAAATTGCAATGCTCTATAAAGTTGGAAACTCCCAATGGAATGAGTGTTAATATAAGAAACCCCAATACAGACAATATACCATGCACGTTGAAATTTAACTAAGAGCGACGACCTACAAGTTTTAAAAACTCTCCAAAGAACCAGCCTGCCAAAACTATACCACTGCCTCGCGTGGAAACAAATGAAAATAAGGTGGAGCGTTAAGATAAAACAAATTATCGCCAACCATTGGATATAAGGGTAATGGTGTAGAAGAATGCAGAAGAATTACCAATGTTGGAATAATGGTCATGCTCTATGAAGTTTGAGAAAAGCCAGAAGAAGGAACACGGACCTTGTTGGAATTGAGGACGATGTCGAGTTTAGATGTAAAACTCCCAGAAATCAGAATTACCTTGTCACCCAGAATTGAAATTAGAGTGATGTAGTGTTAAGTTGAGAAACCTCAACAGATTTATATCTATGTAATGAAGCTTTTATTTCCAGCCCTAGACCCCTACACTAGCAGAAATGTATGTTATTTTTAGTTCGTTAAGGCTCGGTTCATGAACAAGCTCGAGCTCGACTCCATATTAGACCAACTTGGCTCAAGATCAACTCGGTGAATTTTCATCTAGCTCGGCTTGTGCGCAAGTGAGCTCACTAAAAATTTAATAAACAAGCCCGAGCATGCTAAAACTCCACTCGTTAGTCGTATCGTCTCCTTTTGTTTGCAGCCCTAGATGCAACATAAAAGATGCAAAATGTGTGATGGTATCTAAAATCCCCAAAATCAAGACTGTCACCGACATTAAAATGAGGATAATGATCTCTAAAGTTGGAGAACTCCTAAAAATTGAACCGTAGTCTATGGTGGGAATTAAGTTGAACAACCCTTGAACCCACATGTTTTACTTTCTACTGTACACGGGCTTTATTTCCTTTGTTTAACCAACACTTTTTGCAGATTAAAGATGACACCAGAAGACCGGTATACTGTGCCTTGATCCAACTGCTTCAGGACCCGGACCTGTGCGTCAGGGTACAGTCATTTTATGGATTACCATTCCTGCTTTGCATTTTATATAGCTTTTGTCAATGTAAATTTTCATTGGACTAATCCTGTTTATGACTAAAGTTTTGTTGCTGCTGTTGCAGCTGGCAGCTTCTCGTTCTTTGTGCTTTCTTATTGAAGATGCAAACTTCTCAGAGAAAGATTTTTCTGATCTTCTTCCAATATGCTGGGATTTATGTTTCAAGTTGGTGGAGGAAGTCCAGGAGTTTGACTCAAAGGTTTTTTATTGCTGATATTTCCCTTCCAGTGTATTAGTTAATAGAATGAGTACGTGTTAGTACTGTGCCTACTGTCTCTTCCCTTCTGCGATGTGATTAGTATGCTGTGTTGATTAATACTCCATCTGTCCCAATTTGTTGCGCCTATTTTGACTTTCACGTAATTTAAGGAAAGATCATAATTAAATTGACTGTGTCAATTTTACCATTTTACCCCTTTGTAACTTTGACTTTTTGTCAACTCTCTTTTCATGTCATTAATTTGCTCCACTTTCCTTTCAAAATTTGAATTTGGGAGGGAGAAAAGAGGGGTAAAATGGTAATATGGACATCCCAAATTGGAAAGTTTGAAACAAGCACACCATTTTAGATCATCCCAAAAAGTAATAAGGGCACAACTAAGTGGGACGGAGGGAGTATTTAATATCCCAGTTCTCCAGATAATTACTTGTGCTCTTGGTAACTTGGTGAAAGGTTCCCAGGCCTACTGCATAATTTAAGCTATAATTTTAATTTTCCACTTGAGCAAGTTGCATATTGTATCAGCCATCTATCTGTAAGTCTTTCAGATTGTGCTGGTCGCTGGGTTACAAATTGCTCTTCTTGTATATCCAATTAGAAAAAGTAAGGGAAAATGTGCTATCTCGATCTTAGAGAATGTTTGTGTGGGCAAATTTGGTGATGTTTCTCAAATATTTCTCACTAAGAAATCTATGGTGTACTGTTGTGATTTGAAGGCAAAACTATAAGATGAAATGCTGAAGAGATGTTGCATCCTGTATGATTAGTCTTTTCGCTATGCAAATACCAAACTATTTAAAGGGGCAAATGTTCATGAATGGTTAAAAGAATATCCTGCAAAGGCAGACATTTGTCTCTTTTTTTTCTCGTAACTTGCACTTTCTATTGCTGAGATGCAAATCCTGATGTCAGTGACTGAACATTGGTGGCTTAATGTCGAGTAGTGACTATATAGTTCTTCCAACTAGAATATTGTGTCCTACATGTTGGACAGGACAAAGATCCAAATGCATCCTATTACTTGATAATTTTGATGAATCATTATTATCACTTCTACTTTACAGGTTCAAGTTTTAAATTCAATTTCTGTTCTTCTCACACATGGCGGTGAAATCATTCCATATGCAAGCAAGTTGGTACAATTCTTTCAGAAGGTATTGTCTGAATTCCTGAATGGTTTTGTGCATCTTGATGCAAACGAAATTGTAATCTAGAGGTAAACATGGGTAGTGTTCAAGGACCAGCGTCGCTCCCTCAAGAAGATTAGAATCAGTTTGACTTCGCACATGGATTGGCCTTGACTGAGCATGTATGGTAATGGGTTCGGATTACCTTGGACTTAGTGCCTGTTGTACAAAACTAGTACCAAGCCTAGACCAAGTTTTGGTGGCCAAAACAATACAGAAGGAGACTTTTTAAACCTTGCTTGTTGAATAAACAACGAGTTGTTCTGTGATACTATTGTATGTTCTGATGTCTGTACGCTGAGAATGAGTTACATTTTCTCCCTTTTAACAAAGATTTGATATACTAGTTTCATTATGCAATCATTGCAATTGAACCGTGCCACTAAGTTTGCAAACTATTGGGAGCTGGGTAATATCTGACATGGAGACCATGCTGTGTTAATTCAGCTTGTTTTCTGTATACTTTCCTTGAATGTCTTCGTTAACAAGAACTATGTAGGTTAAAAACCGTGTCATCAGGCATAACACGTCCTGGCTAGATGACAATATACAATATAACAAGTTATATGAAATGGTCATAAACATAGCTTGGTCTTTGGATAAACATGGACAATGACTTATTCATTTAGTAGAATGATTTGGAAATAAGAATTCTGGTGTCTCAGTTTCAAGATAGTCAACTTGATTTCCAACTTGCTTAGCAGAGGTGTTGAATGCTGTAACTGGCTGTAGAAGCATTTTCATCAACTGGGACACATCATATAGTTTGAAAGTTTGAATTATTTTAATGACAGTGATTAGTTTGCCAATTGGTCTTGCTTTGCACTCAATAAAATTAACTTTTGTCCAAGGCCTGGGAGGAGTCCTCTGGAGAAAGCCTTCTGCAGATTCAGCTACTAGCCGCACTGAAGAACTTTGTGATTGCACTTGGTTATCAGTCTCCCATTTGTTACAACATGCTTCTGCCTATCTTAAGAAGTGGAATTGATGTGAATAGCCCAGACGAGCTTCTGGAAGACAGTTTGTTGGTCAGTAATTCAGTCTTTTCGTTTATCCTTTTTCCTGGTTCATTTTTCCCCTTGAGTATTATGGAATGTCACTACCTTATCTGTACAATTCAATCCTAATTGTAGTGACATATTTATGCAGTTATGGGAAGCCACACTTTCTCATGCCCCCTCAATGGCGCCTCAACTATTAGGATTTTTCCCTTATCTTCTGGAAATCCTGGAAAGAAGTTTTGATCACTTGAAGGTCTTTGAGATTATACTACTTAGTTATGCATTTTTCGTTGCATTTTGCAGTACCTGAATGGTACTCAATTTGAAGTACAGGTTGCAGCAAATATCAGTGAAGGCTACATTATTCTGGGCGGATCTGATTTTCTCAGTTTGCATGCTTCTAGTGTTGCTAAACTTCTTGATCTGGTGGTTGGAAATGTCAATGATAGAGGGTTGCTTTCAATTCTTCCAGTCATCGAAATCCTAATTCAGGTAATTATCTTTATATTTGTGATAAACACTTCTGAAATTTCACATCAGCACATTTGAACATCCAGTGGAAGCTTGAACAAGAGGACCATATATTCTTGTAATAAAACTGAAACATGTTTGCACTTTGCTTCTTCATTCTGAAACGAACTCGTATTTTTTCAAACATTTGAATGAGCTTTTAATGATTTTTGGGATTATAAGAATGGATGTTGTAGCAGTGGGCCTCAAACCCTAGTAAACAAACCTAATAGGCATTTGTGTTTGCCTTTTACAGTGTTTTCCTGTGGAGGTTCCCCAATTGATTAGCAGCACTCTTGAGGTGACTGGGCTTCTTTGCTTATTTCGTGTTGGTTTGTTAGAAGTAGTCGTTATGGGTGCTCATTGTCTGGCTTATCAGAGGCAATTTAATTTGTTTGTTTGCTGATATTGCTAGAAATTGATTGTTATATGCTTGACTGGAGGAGACGACCGTGATCCATCAAAGACAGCTGTGAAAGCATCAACAGCAGCAATCCTGGCAAGGATTCTGGTCATGAATACCAACTACCTTGCCCAAATAACATCAGAACAATCGCTTTTACTACTTCTCCAGAAGGCGGGATTCCCAAATGATGAGAATATACTTCTTTGTCTGATTGACACATGGCTCGATAAGGTCATTGGAATATGAATCTGTGAAAAGAATGCTTTTGATGCTTAAATTTAGTGCTGTGCCCTATCTGTTTGCTTTAATGTTCAATTTGAAAGTGCTTGCCTGTGTTAAACGTGATTAGATTTTCGTTGCATGTGTAGGATGTCTATTTAAATTCTGTGGTTATAAAGTTTATATCATGTATTGATATGGAGAATGTCTCTCTTCTTAGGGTCTTACATATGAAGGACCTGGTATATCCACGCTATATTACTGTGATTTTTGTAATCCTGATGAACTTCTCCTGAGAAGAAGAGCATGAAATCCTTTTCCCTTTGCACAGGGACCAGTAGATTGGATGTGATCGATATTTAGAAACAAATGGCAATGGCTTAGTTTGGTTTCCATCTTTGGGTATTTTAGTTTTGGTAGTGGGTGGAGGGAGAAATAGGGTAATAATTGGAGAGAGAGATAATGAGTAGAGAGAGAAATGAAAGTAATAATTGGAGAAATAGGGTAATGGTTGAAGAGAAAAATAGGGTAATGATTAGAAAACAAAGACAACATAGTTAAAATGAAAAACGAACAAAGCCAATATTATTCTTCAGAAAAGAAGAAAATGCAGTATTATTCTGTGCTATTACATTGCTGTATTGTAATAGTGACACGAACGATAAATAATGCAATTTGAATTTAATTTGTAGTTGCATTATCCCCTTCAATGTTCTTGTTTTCTGTTCTTCTTGTCTTGGTATTAAAATCTCTCTTTCCGGCTTGGTCACAGGTTGATAATGTAACCTCTATCCAAAGAAAGGCATTTGGTTTAGCCCTTTCTGTAATTTTGACATTAAGATTGCCTCAAGTCCTTGATAAGCTTGATCAGATCCTAAGGTAGGTACCCCTTCCACTTAAATTTGACACCCAAGTCATATTCTATTGCCAGATGACCTCCATGGCTGACAGATTTTGATTTGTCACAGCGTATGTACCAGCGTAATAATAGGGGGAAGTGAAGACTTCGCCGAGGAAGAGTCCAGGTTTGATCCAATCTGATCAAATCATAATACAACATTTTTTATACGTTCTCTAGTTGTTACTAAAGAACTGATGATTTTCATCTTCCCTTTATAATTTAACAGTAGCATTAATATGAGCCCCAGCAGGCCTCATGTTCCAAGTAAAGAGTTCAGGAAAAGACAGGTAAACACCGTTAAATTTTTTTGGAATTTAAGAATTCATGCTATTAGGCCACTCTCCAATGGCTAGGTTAAATCCTGTTTTAGTTTAAGAGTTGACTGATTTGAGGAGGGCCAGGAGGCTTACATACTTTAACTGCCAATGGGAGTTGGGTGACGGATTATAAACTTAGAAGTTAAAACACTCATAACACCACAATTGGAGCACCACTGACTCCGTACATTAACACACAACTTGGTCGCACTTTTGGTCATACAGCACAAATCACCACACCGATTTACCAACATGAGATGGCCTTGTAATATGTTCTGATGGATGTATTGAATTTAGTCTGATGGATTTGTTCCTCTTATGTCTAGATCAAGTTCTCAGACCCTATAAACCAGTTGTCCTTAGAGAACTCGGTGAGAGACAATCTTCAAACTTGTGCGGCTCTTCATGGGGAATCTT
Source organism: Rhododendron simsii (assembly GCA_014282245.1). Taxonomy (NCBI): domain Eukaryota; kingdom Viridiplantae; phylum Streptophyta; class Magnoliopsida; order Ericales; family Ericaceae; genus Rhododendron; species Rhododendron simsii. The sequence continues at coordinate 36,538,326 of CM024957.1, read as the reverse complement.
TTAATTCGGCAATTGGTAGAATGCATCCGGCAGCATTTGCCCAATTAAAGCAGGCATTGAAAATGTCATAGGCTGGATGGGGTGTATGAATCTTGTGGTTATGGCGTTCTCAGCCCCTTCCTGCTGCATTTTTTCCATTATTTGGTAGAAAGAGAAGATATAGGGTAAGTTCTTTTAACCTTATGACTTCTTTTATGGTTTTAAGCTTTATCTTGTTGTTTTGAAGTATATGAGGCATGTAGATATTAGGTTGTTTGCAGTCCAGCAGTTGTGCACTTTGTCGGCCTAAAAAGATATACAAAGGTTGTGTTTGGAAATTGTGATCTGTAAAAGTATTTGTGGAGGGAAAAGCCTTGGGCGCAGAGGAAAGTGGATGTGTTTTATACCTTTCATACAACTTTTTCTTTCCCTTCATTTTATCCACTAATTCAAGATCCAAACACAGCCTTATTGTTGCTTCTTTTGTTTTTTTTCCATTGGAGACATGATAGTTTATCACTGTTCACTGATTGGTTCAGGGGACCAAATCCAGCTATTGCAGACATTCTTTTGGCAAAAGTTTAGCGCTTTTTTCCCGACTTCTTGATCAAAATTAACCGTCTCTTTTGCACATAACCATTATCACCTCTCTCTCTCTCTCTCTCTCTCTCTCTCTCTCTCTCTCTCTCATCCTATTCTGGCTGCACATGCTTGATATATCTAACCTGGAACATTTGTTTTTTCAGGTGATGTCGAAGTTTTTTGACCGTTTTCCGGTGGTATCTGCATTCTTTGATTTTCTTCACATATTGGGCCTGATTTTGTTGGCTGCCTTTTTCCTCTTTCTTTTCTTTTCTTTTTTATTTTTGCATTCCACCAATTTAGGCTGTTGTAAATGCTTCCTCAGCGCCCCTGGACTGTAGATAGCACAGGTTTGATGGCTCCTGAGATGGATATATGAAATTTGTAGAGAGAGAGAGAGAGAGAGAATGTGCAAGAACTGGCCTTCTCAATGGAAAAGATTTTGCTTTTGCTTGTGCTTGTGTTCTTGTTTGTGACCCCTTAACGTGGGTTTTCTTTTTTCAACGATATGAACGTCATGTTATAAATAAGTCAAAGTTAAAGCATAGATTAAGAGACAAAATACAGCATTCATTAAGAGAAAGTGTAATGGTTATTGTTAAAGGTGTTGGTGTTTGCGAACTATGGCAAAAAAGCATTATATGTTCTGTGTTTGGAGCGTGGTTTGAAGTCTGTCGCTATTTGTTACAAATACCTGGACCTCACAGTAAAGCATTGTGTAAACATTTAAACATATCCTCAACAAAATGCCTTTTTGAAAACACAAGTATGCGTTATGCTTGCATTGCCACAAGCCGCGATGATGCCTCATGTCATGTAGTGTACAAGTTCATTCATTTCAGGTTAAAGAGTACGTTCATGTCATGTAGTGTTCGAGTCCTTTCATTTCATGTAGTGTTTGAGTCCATTCATTTCAACTTAAAGAGTACATTTATCCGTGTCATTAGCGAGTTACACGAGTACAATTCATATTTGTCATTTTGTGCTGACAAGTCCAGTTGGATTCGTGTCAAAAAGTGGTGACCCAAACTCTCTAATCTAATTTCATGTTGGGTTCGTGTTGTGCTAACAGGTTATGTTTGAAATTCCCATCCCAACACATTCATGAAGATCTATGATGGGGTTACGAAGTAGTGGCCGTGGCCTTTTAACTGTGGTTTGAAACTTTATGTATGTGTAGCTTGAAATTCACCCCTTAAATCTTCATCTACTACTACTGTTTGTGCCCGTTCGATACACGAGATAAAAAAATTTCTATTGGTTTATTTTCAGTCTCGTGCATCGAATGGGCAAAAACGCGTAATTGATAAAAAAGATTGTTTAATATTTTATCCGGTCTCTTATTCGATGTACACTAACATTAGTCTCATTCTATATAATGAAAGACATAAGATGAAAAATAAATTTAAAGTACCACGTAATGGTGTCCAATGACAGAATAATTCTCTCCCATTTCCCCACATCTCTCTCTCTCTATAAACAAAAAGTGAAAAATCCAGGAAATTAAAAATGAGTTTAAAAGCTTGTGGAACTCACATTGCTATAATATTGATAGATTAGATAGATAGATACAAGACAATTTGGTAGTAACATAATAAACAGGCTTTTGTGGAAGTTGAGCGCCTCATACACCACCCCCTTCATGTGGCAGTATACCTCAATCGCAAATAGGGATGAAATAATAGATTCTACAGAACCCAATCATTTCGCATTTCACCAAACCTCTAGGTAGCCAACCGGATAATTTTTTTCAAGTTGAACGGAAATTGGACAACTGGATAATTGACCATACCAAACGGTACCATTTGCGTTGATCTGAACACAGAATAATGCCCATCTGAAAATATAGATTAATCCCACATATCGATCAAGGGCTTCTAGTTTTTTACTGCCTTTCAAAACAATCTTCTATTTGAAAAACACAAAGATACAAAAAGGCTCAACCTTGTGTACATGCAACTGATAAATAGCGGGGAACCCGATCAACATCTAACGACCAACAAAATGAACTGATGAGTAAACAGGTACAAAGAAGTCATCAAAATTGATTAACATAAAAAGGAACTACATGTTGAAAACTTAGATTATCATTCTCGCGACTCATCCATAGGTTCAGCTTCTGTCAACTCCTCGGCTTTATCACCCTTCTTACCTGGCAACATAAACGACCAAGATTTGTAAAACTGTAGACAAAATTTTGAATGCATGCTTAAATGGGTTGTTGCAGAATCCCAGCATACCTTTCTTCTTCTTCCCTCCGCCTTTTTTCTTTGTTTTTGTTCCCAATGCTAACCAAGCTTTGATTTCTGGGTCATCTATTGTTTTACTAGGTTGGAGATCCTGTAGAGGATGGGACGTAATGCGATCCGATCCATTTGGCATTAGCAAAACAGTGAATTTGATATGGGCAACACAATCACCTGCGAAACAAAAACAATTTTTAAACTATTAAACCAAAATGTTTTTTTTTTTTTGAAATATAACCAAAATGTTGTAATCAACAGAGATAATCCAATTGGCATAGCAGTAGCATCCAGAAGTTCACTTCCAGAGTTTGAACCAGCCAGAAATTTCTTACCAGGCTTCTCGTGAAGAACAGGATATGGTTGCAACAAATCATGGTTGACACATTCTAACAATCCCAACCGAGCACGTTTCTCTTCCAAAGCCCTGTCATTTATCGATATTCCAATGCAGTTAGGGCAAAAGATGAAGGACATGAAGGCAACATGTGAACTGATAGGCAACATGTGAACATCAAACAAACCTTGCTGTAAATGGCATGATAGGAAATTTCTGGCTGATCTCACTGAATATGAACCTAGATGCTTTCATCTTCAAGTGATAGTTCTTGTCAACAGCTCTTTTGTATATAGTTGTCTGTTTCTCATCTAATAGCTTGGGCTGCAGATTCGATACCAAAGATGAGGAGCAAAACAAGGGAAGATAAGACTGATCTTGTTGCCTACATATAGAAGGCATGATTACCTTGCCTTCACCTGTGCTCGTGACTATGTCAATCGCGTAAACTTCATTCTCCTCAAACTCTGCATCATCAACTCTGGTCTCAGGATTTGAAATACTCAGCACAACCTTGTTTCCATCAATCACGAACTGTTTTAACTGGTGACTGAGGACACCTTCGACAATTTTGCAGTCATAGGCAGCAGCAACCTTCTGAATTGCATCTGTTACATCTTTATTCTGTGCCATGAACAAAGAGATTAGGCAACTGAATTAAAGGGTATGTAAAAAATCTACCCATCATCTAAATTAACACCAACAATAATCAAAACAGGCAACAGTAGAAGGCCTAGAAAATCACAAGCTTGCAGTTGATAAAGTTCAGAAAACAAATGAAGCTCCTAACTAGGTAAGAATAGCGTTCCATTTCCAGTGGCCGTACTTAGATGTTAGTCAGGTAACATCAATGAAGAAATTCTTGCCCTATCAGAGTAACTATGACAAAAAGCCTCATTTGGAATGTCCTTCCATAGCTTCTGACAAGTATTCATCATATAGAGGCACTATAATTTCCACTCCCATGTAGACGCATGAGCAGAAGCTTCATGAAATTCTCAGTGACATCCACCTCACTCGTGGTCATATGATTAGATTTCCCAACACCGAGGCAACCAAATCATTTGAAGAGCTTAGGACATGTCAGCTTCGACATAAGTGGTAGTAAGAATAGGAAAAAAATGCTTCACGTATGACAAATGCCTAGTACATAAATCAGATCAATAATTGTGCACTAAAGTGGGAAGGATAAAGCTTCAACCACTCAACAAAGTTTTCTTTCGTTTACTAAAAGGATTTCGGCAAATGTGGGAATGTTGGTATCAGTATTAAAGAACGACATCAACCCAAATCATCCCAAGTATGGCCAAGTACAATATAGGCAACAGGGAAAAAGAGGAAATCAAGAAGTAAATGATCACCTCGGCAAAGTTGCCTCCATGCAAATTGCATGTGCCGTTTTATTATTTATGCTTTGTTTGGTTTGTGTTTTGAAAATTTTTTTGAAAAATTGTAGGGGTAATAAGTGGAGAGAGATAGAGAGAGAGAAATGTTAGAAGTAGGGGGAATCTAGGGTGAATTTTTTGAAACATTCTTTTTGAATTCCAAAGAGAACAAGGCATTAGACTATTGTACACAATATGTTATCCATTTCCATTCATTCTCATGCAAATGGTGTTCCCCTATCAGAGTAACTATGACAACAGCATCATATGGAAGATAATCCATAGCTTATTGGCAATATTCATCATATAGGGGACGCTGAAAGGACTTACAAGAGCATAATAAGACACACAAAGACAATCAACAAAATTTCAGTACTAGTTGGTACCCGATTGATCTAGCTACAGCCGAAGTTTCATCTAAAGATCAATAACAAGTGTTGGGTACTTCTTGTATTGAAGAAAGCAAGTCTTGCAGCATGAAAAGAAGGAAAGCCACAAAAACTATCTACTCAAACCTACTTTATGCAACTGATCTATACATCCCTGTAGCTTACAAAATGAACCAAGCTACTCAAACTCAACTCGTGTTTGGTATGTCAAAAGCCCATTTGAAATGAGCTTTCAAAGCATAAACCAAATAGTGCATTCTGGAGAGCATGTTGTCAGTAAAGTTGCCCAAATGCACATAACTCTGAGATTTAACCAGAGTCTTCATTAAGACGCAAGTAAACTTTAACGCACTTCTATTTAACAATTAGCGCTGTACAACACAAATCATTGCACATACATCTTACTTGATTTATTATCAAATTGCAGACAAAAACAATTTCCTAAACTATAATTGATTATGTACATGCTTCAGCAGAATTATCCTTGTATGCAATTAAACAGTGGAATGAAATTTAAACCATTTGAGAGTACTCGCATCAAATAAGGGCATATCAGGTCAGCACAACATAAAATTCCTCGTCTGAAGAATATTTACCTTTCTTCCCGGCCTGACAAGCCTCAATGCAACTTCAGCTGCAGTATTTGCCGCAGCAATAACATCAGCTTGCCTACCAGTCACTCGTCCGCCCTTAAGGACATGAGTATGCGCAACAACAGCAATGAAACCATCTATGTGACACCCCATATCACTACAGTCAAATGAAAGTACATCATTATCCTCTCGCAGTAGCACCATCTCTCCACTCACAATACACACACATAACACATATGATACTTTCAAGGGAACTTACATCTTCAACATATCACCTTCTTCCAACACTGTCTCGTCACTGGCAAGTGGAGAGAAATGGCAAACAGTGTTGTTTACAGAAATACATGTGGGGAATGCAACCCCTCTTTCAATCTTCTTCTTGACGTTTTTATACATATTGCCAGATTGCCTGTATTCATCAGATATGCAACATTATTTAAGATTTAAAAAGTACAAACTGTTGTAAAATATAAACTTCCTCTACTCCTCGTATAAAGGTAGAACATACTCTCGGATAAAGGAATCGCTTTTTTCGCAGATGTCAACAATCTTAGCCTTTGGTTTACATTCTGACAGTACCAATTGCAAAGCCTCTGCATATATAAAAAGTTTCACAAATTTGTTCAACTTGGTCATCAAAATCAAGCTGCCTACCCCATAAAAACACTTACATTCAGAACGAAAAAGGCACATAAAACCACAAAATCAACAGGACCCATATTGGCTATCATCAATTCATCATCTATAGACGTATCAATTCATATTTGTCGTGAGGTTAGTTTTAAGCTGCATCTATACTAATTATATACATTCATATACACTTGTAAATATTAGCAGCAGAAAAAAAAATACACTTGCAGATACATATGCAACAATATACAACATATATATATTATGCTACCCCACATAAAAACAACAGATTTCCATTTACCAACAAGGACAATGAAACAAACACAGACCTAACACAAGAATCTAAACGCCATTCCGTGAATATCTAGATATCTACCTTTCCATCAATCCAATCTCATTCCATTATTCCCTTAGTACACTGACGTATATAAAACGAGAACTCAAAATGAAGTATTTTCTGTCAAAAAAAATACAAACTTTTTCCCGCAAGTTATAAGATATTGAATTTTTTACTTATATGGGAAAATGTCCGAATGTCTTTTTTGAAAAATGCCTCTTATACACAAATACATATCTAATCATAAACATCAATAGAGAGAGAGAGAGAGAGAGAGAGAGAGAGTATTAACTGTTAACGATCTCGGCAGCGCTCTTGTATTTGGTGACGACTTCAGGAGACGAGAGATCCAACTCCTTCTCCTCCCTTTCCTCGTCCGACATCGTTTCAGGATGAATCCTCACAACTGCGATAATCAAACCAAAAACGAAACCAAGAAAGAACCCATCAGCTCAAACCGTTCCCCACACACGAACACGCGATACAATCCGACGAATCAATCAACGAAATGGAAAAATTCAGAGAACACTTAGCTCACGCTATATACACATACATAATTGATTCGACGAAATCGGAAAAAACGCTCACCAGTGGTTCGAAATCAGCGAGCTAGGGTTACAACAGTTTTAGGGTTTTCTCGAATAGTGGTGTTGGGAAAGCGGCGGATGAGTGGTTGCTCGACTCGCCCCAGTGTGAGTAAGGGTTTGAGGATTACGCAGTGTTTTGTATTTATAGAGGGAGGGTTCGCGTTACAGAGCGTCTGTTTTAGGGTTTTGGTTTATTTTAGTATTTTTACAAAGCATTTTAGCTAGGGTTTTGAACGAGGGGTAGACGTGAACTTAATTTGATCCCGTTTCAGTGATCAGAGTCGTTCATTTCGTAGAATTTGTGCACGAGATCGTAGATGTTGATAATGTGATCGGTTTATAGTCATATCATGAATCCATGATGACTTATTTGTTCAGTTATGGTTAAACGTGAACTTAATGAAATTCCGATTAATGCAACAAAAAAAAAAGAAAAAAAAGATGCGAACTGAAATTGAACCCCATTTTAATGATCAAAGTCATTCATATTATATTATAGAATTTTTGGGAAAGATTGTAAATGTTGATAACATGATCGGTTTTATAGTAATATCATGAATCCATGATGACTCATTTGTTCCAAAAAAAAAATCATGAATGATTTATTTGTTTTGTCATGTTATTCGTTTGTTTAGTAAGACAAAGGCAAAGTTATCAATGTTCGATAAACTGTGCGCGTCTTCTTCTGAGCTTTTTTGCAAAGGTGAATGTGAATTCCAGTGATCGGAAATTGTTTTATATTAATCTATTTATTAAAAAAAATATTATCGACATACGTAAGCACATCATAATGACTCATTCATTCATAACAATCGATCGCGTATTTTTATGGTGTGTTTTTAATGTCATATCAATCGTCTACTTCAATAAGGACGATTGATATGATATTAAAAATACAACAATAAAGAAAATGTAGCCTATCAAAAAATAATAATAAGGAAAATGTAAAAGAACCATAATTACTTATGTTTGATTAAAATTATTTTAGTGTGTGAATATTATTTTAGTGAGTGACCATTTCATCAACATCAAAATGGGCCTAAGGTGAACCAACGTCGACCCGTGAGATTAGAGTAACAAAATGTGAGCACCCAAGAGATTACTATAACCAGAAGAAACGTTTCTGTATCTCAGATTCTCAATAAACTGGAGAAAATTTGTGGCACTTGTGAGATTACCTTAATAAAATAAATAAATTATACTGTACCGTAATTGGGGTGTTTTAGTGTGGGATTAATATTCCATTTTTAGGTGCCTGCACCTCGAGTAACCTTGAAACCAATTCCACCTTCCACTAAGTAAACTGGACGGAGTTGTCATTTTGAGGCACGCTGAAGCGACAGCACGAACACGAACATGGATGCAAACACAGAGATTTGCTAAAAATTCAAATTGTAGAAAATAAACGAGTTTTGGGTGAGGTTTAGTGCGAACTCCACATCAAGTGGCTAACGTCAACTAGAGGTGTCAATCAACTGTACTTTGTGCCATGCTATGCTATTTACTTAATCGTGGCCTTTTTTAATTGTGTCGTGCCGTGCCCACGTCGGCACATCCCCAATTGAGTTTTGTCCGAAAGAAAAAAAATTCTTAAAAGTGTAAAATATTTATCAACACAAAAAGTGTAAAATGTTAGTAAAGTATAAAATAAGAAATTAATATTTTTTTGGTATTAAAATTAGTATTTGGTGCACAATGCCCTTTCATACCCATGCCATGCCCGGCCCACTTTTGTGCTCGTGCTAGACCGGCCCGTTTGACACCTCTAAGGTCAACCCATGTGGGTGATCAAAATTGTTACCCTCCCCATCTCACAAAGTGAGAGACTGCATTACAGAAGCAGGAGACCATATGCCGTACATAATTTGTACATACCAACTACTCAAATTGCGAAAGTTGCGATCCAAGGCGTGTTGCAGAATTGGCTCCTATGTAAGACACAGAAGACCACCAGGAAATGCAGTTTGGTTCTACCCACTTGAAAGTAAGAATGCTCCAACAAGGAGGTATTTGCAGTTATAAAATCAATCAATGGGAAGGTTTAGCCTATCGGAAATACCGAAACAATCAAAATACAAAACAGCAACTGAGAAGTGAAATCTTTACCAAAACTACAATGGGCTAGACTGACTGGTACAATTGCCGGTCAAAAAAAAAGAAAAAAGACCGACTGACTGGTAAGAATGGAATAAGCTAGGTTGAGGGAATTTTGTCCTGTCACCTCCTCTGCCCTTGACCGAGAAGAATGGAGAAGATGAATCTTGAAGTAAACCCACATTGATCTTAGTTTGATTTGGTTTACCTCTTCCAACCTATAAGAGTTACGTTGAATTGAACTGAAATCTACCAAAAGCAGAAGACCATGGATGGTAACTATAACGGTGTATTACGCATATATCTCCTCTCATAAAATCCAGTTATTTGGTCAGACACAGCCCACATGATGGCCTGGCCTGGTGGGATCCGCATAAGCCGAGGCAGAAGTCCCTTCCACAAGGCACGCAACCCTTCCTCGCTATATATAGTCCTGATAGCATGGATCATGCCTTTGTACTTCAATTCACCACTGGGTGATCGGCTCTGGGCCATCAATCTTGTTTTGACAACATCGAAAGGGCCAGTGCACACCGGACCAGCAGTACCAGCAAGGAATCCTGATATCATAGACTGCCATGGTTGGAGGACTTTCCCATCACCTTCTTGTTTCTTCCATAAGAGCCCGTCAAAGGCATTCTTAGCTGTAAACATGGCAGCTTGGTTAGTCCCATTGCGCATGACTGTTGGAGCAGCCCCCGCCCAAAGACCAAGGAGACCTTCTTCACGAATGATCATACGAGCGCAGTGTATAGGGCCCTTATACTTTAGCAGCTCAGGGCTCAATCCTTTCTGTTGCTGCAATCTTATTTTCACCACCTGGACACATTGAAATTGATCAAAATTTCCGCAGTCTCATATTGAGAAGGATAGATGTTTTAGGTTGTTGTGAAAGTTAGGCAGTTCCATATTGAGAAAGTTCTAAGTGTTAAGATGTACCATAGATACTTTCGATTTGCTGCTCTACATTTTAGAAAGTAGAACAGTATAAGAAAGGCCAACTTCCAAACCTTGTGTGGACCTTGCTTCTCTTATGACTTTCTCTTACCTACCCTCTTGGTTAGGTTGGGCAAGGCTTTTGTGCTTCCGTTACTTGGAAAGATGGGAGCTCCGTATCTCATTCTTATGATTGGTCGTTTTGCTTAGGTCCACCAGAAAGTCAATGGGCAAATGTATATAAATAGGCGGTTTCATTTTTAAAGTAAAACAACTAAGGCATGCATTCCTGCTCTTTGGTTAACGTTTTCAGTCTCATAGCATCTTTTGGATGCAAATCTGAAATATGAAAAAGGAGAACCAGAAACCGACTGTTTCTAGAGACAAAATCGTTCATTTCATCAGATTTGCGAGAAACCGAAAGAAACACTATATATCTGGCCAAAGATACAAAACTAACTCTATAAGCTACAAATTTAACCAAAACCAAAGAGAATAATAAATTAGAACAGATTAAATACTAAAAATAGACAATGTTTTTTCTGAAACCTCAGTGGGATACAATAATCTGTCGTAATGGTTCAGGTATGAATTATTCGCAACTATCATAGCAATAAGAACCAGTTCTAACAACTCAAGTAAAACACAACTATCGTAAGCTTCCAGTGATTAAACAAATAAGTAGAAAACCCTCACTCGGTCAGCTTCTACGAATTTGTCAAATAAATAGAACAACCTCACTAGGTCGAAGAACTTTGTCATAATTATCACAAATAACCATCAACCACTGCCAACTAAAGGACCGAATGACAGTCTGAGATTGGTGCTCTGACAGCATTGTGGTGTACATCAAAATGACATCGTCTTGATGCAGTTTCCATGGATTAAAACACATGTTGTGCATCAAAATGACAATATTTCGACACACAACGCGGTGTTTTTACGACACCCATCTCCTGCCCAACATAAAACACGATAGCGCTGGACATGCCTACTTGATTATTCAAAAGAATGTCTTTTTTATTTACCTTAAACAAAGCAGTTAGCACAAGGCCAAGTTGACATAGTAACATAGCCCAACTTAGAATCTGATTCATCCAAATCTTAATTATTCTAAGGTGAATGATCATCTTTTACAGTAATAACAGGCAGTTCTACATTCTAAAACCAAACACAATTATCGCTACATTTCAGAACTCAATCCAATTGAGTCACAAAACTGTGCAATTCATCACTGCATTGTGTGAAATTGAGAATTTGAATAAAAATCAGCTTGAACATGTACCTTCCTAGCCAAATGATTTAACTCAATTTTTTCTAGAAAAATGCTATTCAGTCATGTTGCTATAGTTGTCAGATCAAGCTTATTTCTTCTGCAGATTCCACACCAGGACCAAGGGCTGATGAACTCGACCTCTTGTTCGTTTGTTTAAAGCCCGTTCAAGAGTGGCTTTTTACTTGTACAAGCTAATACTCAACAAACTTGTCCAGTTTATAAGCTTTAACAATTCAAACTACTTGATATCGGTTCGATTAAAACCCGTTTGAGATTGACTCCCTCACAAACAAGAAGTATTTTTGAACTTCGTAAACCACACTTTGGACAATTAATTTGGCTCATGTATCATCTGGACCTATGAAAACAAGATATCAGATAGCAAAGGGACCCGCGGGGAAAGCTTTGTGCCCATAGCAGCACCAAATCCTACAACAGTGCCTAACCAAACACACGCAATTTTCAGATATTGGGAACCAAACTAATCCAACCACATAATTTGAACAATTTTTCATTTTATAACCAATTGTCCGGGCCAGCTTTTATAACCAATTGTCCAGGCCAGCTTTTATGCGCCCCTCAACCCCATAAACCCACCACCGTCCACTAGCCTTCGAGTTTGGCTCATTTACTAAAGAAGCGAAAAATTCGAGCGCACGCTCGGCTTGTTTTTAAATGAGCCGAGCCCTAAATGCCCCAGCCGCTTTAAACAAACCGACCCTATAAGCGAGCCGAGACTTTGGGATCCGAGCCGAGATTTTGAGCATTGAGCTCGACTCGTTTAGTAAACGACTCTAAGCTGGAGCTCAATGACCAAACGAAACGAACCGAGCAGGGCCGAGCCTTAAGGAGCCGAGCCACGAGCAACACGAGCAGCTCAGTTCGTTTGTAGCCCTACCGCAAATGCCAAAAAGCAACCAAATGACTAACCTCAAATGGCGTAACAATCACGAGAGCTTCAAGCACGCCAGCGCCAAACCCAGAAAAAACCCTCCCCGCGTTACTGAGCTTCCCCGTCTCCGAATCCTTCAACGCCGTCTGAAACATCGCATTGGATCCCATCCTCAGCGCGTACTTCAGTGTCAGGTGCGTCGCGAACGGTGTCAGCCCCTTCCACAGCGCCCGCACGCCCTCCGTGCGGGCCACGGTGGTGCCGCAGTGGACGATCCCTTTGTACGCGCCGGACCGGTCCAGCTGCAGCCGGGTCTTGATGACGTCGATGGGCTGCAGGCAGCAGGCCTCCACGGTTCCTCCGATCGAGCCCGATATGGCCTTCATGTAGGGAGGGATGGACTGGTTGGGTTTCTTCAGGTCTTTTTGGTCGGCCATTGAGGGGCCCAATTGAGAGGAATTTTTGTTGGGATGAAGAAGAAGGAGAAAGGAGAGAGTGGGTTGAGGTTCTTGTTCTCTCCTCCTGCTGCTCAGTTGGGATTTTTCTATGAGTGCATTTCTACGGAGATGGCGCTCTGGATCTCAGAAATGGAACCAGCCAGCAGCAGAACAGCGATTTCCTTGATCTTTTACAGAAAGCCTACTTGCATAGCAAATGCACACAGAATCGTGCACACATTGACTGCAGTGTTGGGTCTACTACGGAAGAAATGAAGAGAAGTCGATTTTGATTTTGATTTCTTTTCTTTTTTTTTTTTTTTTTTTTTATAATGGGCTGCGACCTCAGCTGATGTGATTTAGGAATCACTCTAAATAATGTGCCTATAAGTCACATCAGTTGAGGTGACAGTCCATTAAAAAAAATCAAAATCAAAATCAATTTCCTCTACATCTTCTTCTACGCCCAAAACATAACGAAGAGAGAGCAAGAGAGAGGACAACGACCTCACCCCAGACCAACTTGCCAACACCACCACCATCGGCAACCTCCGCCTCCATCGCCACCACCGGCGACCTCCGCTACCATCGTGCCTCCCTAGCACCAACGTTGACCACCACCAGCGGCAATTTTTGCCGGAGAAAGGGTCCATCGACACGACCACGTACCACCAGCGTCTCCATACGCTCGTACGAGAGAGAGAGAGAGAGAGAGAGAGAGGGTGTGTGTGTGTGTATGGAGATGCTGGTGGTGCATGGTCGGACGTTGGATACTTTCTCCGACGAAAATTGCCGCTGGTGGTGGTCAACGTCGGTGCTGGAGGCACGATGATAGCGGAGGTCGCAGGTGGTGGCGATGGAGGCAGAGTCGCGTGGTGGTGGTGGTGGTGGTGGTGTTGGCCGGTTGGTGTGGACTGAGTTCGTTGTCCTCTCTCTTCGTTATGTTTTGGGCGCAGAAGAAGTGGTAAGTACGTAGCAAGGCTTTCAAGCGGCCAACTCAGGTGATTGATTTGATTAATAGAATTGAACTTGAAATTTAACTAAATTAAAGATGGTCAAGTCAAAAGGATTGATTTACCCACGACTTAGCCATAAAACGGTTCTTTCATCTAACTCATGAGTGAACCGAAACCATCTGGATTCCACTTGAAGAATTAAAAGCTGAAGACTACTTGTCACTCAACTCAAGGCATTAATTCAAACTGAACTCATTTAACGCAAGTGAGAGACGAAAATAGATCGTTCACACGCGTAGGATTGTCAAGCATGTTGCACAAGGCGATAGACTTCATCGATCAAAGAAGCCACCGACCCCATGATCAGTGCAGGAAATCTTGGGTTTAATTTGTTCAAAACCTTGAGATCGAGCTAAAGTTTAGGCGAAACCGTTTAAACGACTAATCCATAGGGTTCATCTCACCCCGTGACCAAACCAATTGACTACTCACACATAGGCAAAAGATTAGAAATTATGCTAGAAAATGAAAACATGCTTCACCGATGAAAACAAAGATAAACTAGATTTATGAGAAGATCCAATCCACACGAACAACTTTAATTCTCGAGAAATTGACGTAATACAATTACTTGCTAGTGTTCTTGAAGGAAATAAGAGAGAAAAGCTAAAAACTTACCAACGAGCTCTAGAAAATCCAAAGACTTAAAATTGTTCGAGTGTACATAATGGCCAATAAAGACCAATCAAACTATTGATCAAAACAATCAGCCATAAAATGGACAAAAAGGCCCCCCAAAATATCCCAAAAACAAAACAAAAGTAGAAAGTTTCCATAAATGGAAAGTCTGAAAAGCAGGAAAAATATCTTCTGGAACCAATTGTTATCGATAACACAAGGAAGTGTTATCGATAAAACTCCCCCGGAGCAACTTGTAATCGATAACAAAAACCATACATTAGCGATACCCTCAGGTCTGGAAACTTGTGGACCAAAGATATTGCAAGGTTATAGATAACAGATCCTAAGTTATCGATAACACTTGACTGCTGGACCAAGATTGGGCAAACGTTATCGATCACAATGCTCAACAGTTATCACTCTCCTTGCCTCTGGACGAATTCTAGACCAAGATAGAGCAAGGGTATCGATTACTCTATCAATGTAATCGATAACATCAGGGTGAAGGATGCTTTGGTGGCCAGGAATGGGAAATGTTATCGATAACATCTGTTATTGAATAACAACTTGTAGAAATGCAGATCCAGTCTGCTGATCTGGTTGAGTTTCCTCACACCTCCCGAGCTTCATTCAAAACTTCATTTCGTGATCTCCCAGACTCGGTGGCACCACTCTTCATGACCTCAAGTACTTGGACACCCTCGAGGGTACTTTAACGATGCATTTTGCTTATTCGCCATGCTTTGGCGCGGTCCAAAGCAAATCTTGAGCAACGGTTGGCCCTCGATGCGTCCGATGGCATACAAAACCACTTGAAAGGCACGGTTTTCCTACAAAACACAACAAAATACCTTACAAGCATAATTGAACAAAAACGAGCTTTTAAACATAGAAACAACAAAAAGCGGAGGATTTGAGCCCCAAGATTGTACAATCTTGGGTGCTTATCAAGAAGATGAAGAGGAAGTCGATTTTGGTTTTGATTTCTCTCTCTCTCTCTTTTAATGGGCTGCCACCTCAGTTGATGTGGTTGAGGTGTGGCTCTAAGTGATGTGCCTGTAGCACTTTCGAAGATGAAGAGGAAGTCAATTTTGATTTTGATCTCTCTTTTTTATTTTATTTTTGAAATGGGCTGCCACCTCAGCTGATGTGGATGAGGTGTGGCTCTATGCGATGTGCCTGTAGCACTTTCGTTTTACCAAATATAAAATGTCTTTTAAGGCTCTCATGAAATATCAACTCATTCCAATATGCATAGGTACTCAATCCGAACATTAACTTTTCAAGATCTTGAAAACTATATGAAAAGTTAGATGATTAAATCTAACACTTGTCAGTATCGAATTGTGCTGATTTTGTTGGAGAAGCCTTTGCAAAAAATTTTTTACATCTAATGAATGACTTGAATTGCTGCTGTGGAACTAGAGTGAATCTCTTACCGCGATCTGTTCACAATCTCTGTGCAAGTAGTCGGGTTGCTAAATTTAATACTCAAGTAGTCGGGTTGCTAAATTTAATACTCAATCATTGGAAAATTTCAAAAAAGGTGGACGACAAAGAAAAAATTTCTGGTAATGTACTCCTACAATTCAACAACCAATAGAAATACAAATGGGTGTTTCTTTCAAGCCGTGAAATTCATATTATATTGTTGCGGTTGCGCTGAAATTCCAGACGATTTTCATTTTATTGTACAAATGTGGTCTCATTCCGCTAAAGTTATCATTTTTAAGTATTTATTTTTTATTTTGTGAGACATATTATTCTCTCACAATATATTATTTTTAATTTAAAAATTAAGTAATTATTTGAAAAATAAGTACTTGTTTCCCTTAGCGTAACGGAACCCTAATGAAATGAAAAGTCCAAATTAATTTGGTCAGAATTCAAAGAAAAGCACAACTTATTGGTTAGAGACTAAAATCAAAGCCCAATATAAGTTATGATTAAAAATTAATTTCGTGTGGGTCTTGTATGGAGGTGCCAATAGTCTAATAGATAAACTATATATGAACTATTATTAGCGAAAACACTATAGGAATTAGGATGGGTTCGTCCTTGCCCTTGCTTGTTCATTTGAGTCCCGATTGAATAGTATCAAAATATATCCGTTAAGAGAATGTACGAAAATTCTACTCGATTGGATCTCGGCAAGAACTAAGTGTAAAAATTCAATTCTAGAGTCAATAATTTTAGAAAGTGAAATAAAATGTTTAGATCAGACTTTTATCGATATGATGTGTATTTGATTTTAGGATTAGGAGGAGGTCCCCCGGAGGATGCCACAATTTTTTTTCCTATCTTGTAAAAACAACTTATTAGGAAAAATAGCCACATTTTTTCCCCTATCTTCTATCGATATAAAGTATAAGTCATAAGGTGGATAATCCATAAAAATAGCCGTTGTGACATTGCTCAACAAAGTAAATCTTTTTTTTTTTCCTTTTTGATCAACTTGGATCAATTAAAAAATAAAAACTTGGATCAATTAAATCATTACATAGAGATTTGACACACAAAAACAAAAAAACAAAAACAAAAACCAGCAAAAACTTAGATGAATGAGCTTAAATTTCCCAATCTATTGGAGGAGATTATTTCGATGTTCAAGCCAAAAAATAACTATCAGAGGATTTGTAGCTGAGGGGTTATCTCCTGGTCCTCTAACAAAAGAGACCGTGGTTCGAGCCTCAGTTAAGGTGTTTGGGGTTCTGGGCTGCTTCTGAAATTCCGTGGACAAATTTACTGAGTCCCGTTTACATTAGTGATTAACTTCTGCAACACAAGTTATTCATTAACATGAATTACATGCAAAATTGGCTCAATTTGTGAACCAAAAACATTATTGAAAACACCACAAACGCAACTTATTCATCCATAATCACAAATTGTTTACACTAGTGAATAAGTTATTCATTAACATGAACAACATGCAAAATTGACGCAATTTATTCACCAAAAACGTTAGCGTGAAGTGAACACCCCTTAAAACTCCACTCCACTCCACCGCTAACCCAGGGAAAAAAAAAAAGGAGAGACAAAAAATGACAATGGCTGGATACTTGGCGCGCACACACACATACAAACAGCCATCGTCGACTCGCGCCACTGTGTTATCAATCGCCGCAGGTTTGCTCGGGTACCACGTGCTGCATGTCTTCCATGTTCCTTATGTCCTAGTTGTCCTTGTCTAGTTGTCTTTATGGAATAGGATATAGGACTCCTCGAACTGCCTTCTTACCTCTCTCCCGGTGCATTCCGTTACATAAATTTGTTCCTGAACAGCAGTTATTCAAAGGTCTTGGAATGGGTTACTGTTCTTTGGTCCAAAAATTGTTATGTGGTTGTTTCTGCATAACGCATTCCACCTGTTCGACTAAATTCTGTAGGTTGGGGTTCTGCGAAGCTGTGCTTGCGTGTGAGCCTGAGAGTTTCGATTGGTTGATGATTAGTGGGGAGAAAGGAGGAACAATCTTGTGGGGTGAGAGAAGGAGCAAAAGGTATAGAAGAGACAAAGGCAGCGTGTCCCTTGTTTCTTCCGCGGGGGTAGTAATTGGCTTCCCCTAGATGGACCGGATGAGATCACCTTTTCTCTGGAGAAGAATGTTCTCCTTCCTCAAATTCAGTGCTCACCACTTTCTCTCTCTCTCTCTCAGAACAGTTAGCTCTATCAAATCAGGGAGAATGTCAGAGGTATTTATAGGGTACCTAGGCCTAGGTCAGGCCCATGACGGCGTTCCTATAAAATTCCAACACGTGTCCCTCCTGTACCTTTGGGTCTTGGGATTCCCGCGACGCAACCTCCTTCCCAAGCCATCAAGCAGCAAGAATCTCCCCCAGTCCCGCTAGAGCAAGGTCGCGACCAGCGGCGATCGTTCTCTTGTCGCGGAGCCCTTCCGGACCCTGCCTTATGGCTCGAATGGAACTCCGTACATTATTTAACTAAGTCTCTCTTATAATTCTGGAATCGTGGCAACTCGCGGAACTTTATACACGGTTTTTCGCTATGCAGGCCGCCCCAGTAATGGGGCCTCGTATTCCTTCCGTGAGCTTTGGCGGATTTCCGTGGGCTTAAGATTCTGTCCCGATGAGGCTGCTTCCCGGCGGATACTTCTCCAAGTTTTGTACACATGTGCTTTCATAATTGGGTAGTCAACTGTCTTTTCTAGGTCAAGATTTGACCAAAGTCTCCTTGTCCCGTGGGCCCTGTTGCCACATGTCCTCGACCAATTAGCGAGTCAAAAGGTCTTCTTAGGTCAAGGGTTGACAATTTTAACCACACCTACAAATTCCTGCTTAGAAATTTGTGTCAATTTTGGTGATACGATAATTGAATTCAAATACTGATTTATTGTTACAAGTGGTAGGAGAATAACAGTAGCACAATCCGTTCTAAGCGGACATAATTTCACAATAACTGTAAGCCCAACTGAATGCTCCATTAGGGGGACGACTAAGTCAAGAAAGAATTCTCATTTGGGAAGAAATAATCACTCTCAGGGACAGAACCAAGATTTTGTAAACGGGGGGTCAAACTATGAAGAGTAAGCACAGCTACACAAGTACCACCACTCCGTAGACAAGTAATTAGCTTGCTGATCTTCTAGTCTCAATCAACCATTGACATAGCCCAATACTTCCTAATCGGATGCCGCACGACATTATGCTCATAATGATTAAGCTTCATGATTGAAAATGTTGTTTAAACTTCCCAATTCCTGAAAATACTTCTCGATTGATCGTGTGAACATAAAGTATTTATATTAAAATAAAATAAAATAAAAAAAGAAGCTGAAACGACACGAGGGCCTTGGCCCCCCATAGCCCATTAGTAGATCCGTCTCTGATCACTCTTTGCTTTAGACAAGGATTGACCTTGACCTCTCAATTGGAAGTGTACAAAGGGTGGCCAACTGAGCTAACCTCCCTTGGTTAAACAAATATTGGTTTAAAGGGGCTAAAATGGCACTCTACATTTTGCCATGGGTATTCCTCCATGATCAGTGAAACAAAGATTAACCTTACGATCTTTATTGCATTTTTACCTTGTATGTTAGGTTTATTCATAATAAAAGACATCACTATTTTAGTTGATTGTGATGATCTAAATGTATGTTCTGATGAAGTTATTGGAGAGAAGAAAAACTTCAACAAAAATAACTGTGTTTTAAACAAAAGCATCCAGTGAATGACAACTCATGAAAACAAACCATAGAGAGAAGTTAACATCCAACATTTCCACCCTCTTACTAACTATAACTCTATAAGAATAAAAGATAGATGTGTTATGGTCACTGAGGGTTGTTGATTGGACATATCATACGACTGTCCAAACGATGTTGTCCAGAGTTGATTCGCACGGTGTAGAGGTCTGATGCTTCGCTCAGTAAGCCTTCCGTCTCCTCGTGACTTTCTTGATCAGCCCATGGATGTTTGGTAGACTTCTTTAAGCCTTCTAATTCCCTCGTCACTTCCTTCATAGTAGGCCTATCTTCACCATTCATGTTAACACATCTCTTTACAAGCTCAGCTACTGCTTCTAGTTGCTCCAAAGTCCCTTCCTTAATCACCCGCGGATCAAGAATTTGAAACAACCGATTTTTCTTCACGGACGTGGTGAAATACATTGCTAGACTTCTCTCTTCTTGGATTCCTCCTGCACAATGGGGTTCCTTCCCGGTTAGGAGTTCCGCCAAAAGCACTCCAAAGCTGTAAACATCGCTCTTCTCTGTTAATAGACTCGTTTGTAAGTATTCAGGATCTAAATAACCAAATGTCCCTTTAATTAGTGTTGTTACTTGAGATTGATCCAAGGGAACCAATCTTGAAGCTCCAAAGTCTGATACTTTTGCAACATAATTCTCATCTAGTAAGATGTTGGCAGACTTGACATCTCGGTGAATGACAGGCATGGTTGCTGAAGAATGAAGATAAGAAAGTGCACCGGCTGTTTCACAGGCAATCCTTAATCGATTCTCCCAAGAAAGCCAAGGCATTTCCCCACCTTTGTGGATATATTGGAATAGTGTACCATGGGCGACATATTCATAAACTAGTAAGGGGACTTCAGTCTCCAAACAACAACCCAAGAGCTTCACCACATTTCTGTGGTTAACTTGGGTAAGAATAACCACCTCATTGATAAATTGCTCAATTTGGCTCTCAGCTATTAGTTTGGACTTCTTGATTGCGACCACACGTTAGTCTGTTAGAATTCCTTTGTAGACTATACCATATCCACCTCGCCCAAGGATGCGATCCTCAGCATAGTTGTTGGTGGCTATTTCTAGCTCTTTTTCTGTAAATACTTTTGTTGATTCCACTCCGTTCTCATTGGAAGAAATTTTTTGTTTCAACAGCACACCTCCATTTTGTTCGAAGAACTTCTCCCTTTGCTTGATCAGCTTCCTTTTCTGGATGCTAACGTATAACCAAATTACACCAATGAGTACCGATACCAAGCCGAATCCCAACCCTATGAAAAAATAGAAATGGCACAATGAATTATCCGATTAGAAAGAAGAATATATTGTATAATTCATCATGTACATGTGTTTGTTATGACATTGATGTAAATATCTTTCTGGACATGATAGTACAAAGTATGAATCATTGGGGGTGTGGGTGGGGGAAGATTGGAGATAGACCTGACCTTTGGCTATATATGCACAAAATGGTTGCTCTCAGAATACTATTGAAACAGTGGCTCCCTAATTTGGCTTGGAGATAAACTTAGTAAATGCTTAGAGAATTACCAAGGGAGAACTTGATAGCTGGGAATTGTGAGTTGTCTCTAGTGCAGCCCTGTTCATCTTTCTTACCATCACCAAAGTATCCATGTCTGCAAGTACAATTGTAACTTCCCGGAGTGTTAATGCAAATCGCATTTGCGTCACATGGATAATTTTCATTTTCGACACACTCGTTAATATCTGCCAAAGAAGCATCACAAGACATAATTTCCTATGGTGGTTAGTTAACTTCAGATTGACCGTAAGTAATCACTAAATTGAATATCAGAATGCTAGATATTAAGACATATATTATGGAAAAGTGTCTAGAAATGCAGTGTGGGAGCATAATGCATTCATCGCAGTGGAGGTAGGTATATACACTCAAAATGGCCAGTTTATTTCCTAACACAGAAACATAAATTACACACTCTCTTCACACGTTGAAGTCGTTTGCCAACAAACAACCACCAATCTAGTTTAACTGCTATCAGTTGCAAAACAAGTGCATTTCCAATACCCAAAAGTTCACCCTGAAATTAAGGGTAGGTTGTAGATTACATTTTGTGTGTAGGTCTTACCCTTAGCTGCATGAAGCGGGGGCCAAGGCAGGGGCAAGGAAGAGAAGGATCGTAGAAGCACCTCAATAGGGAGTGCGGGGAAGCATTTAGAAATAATTTGTATGATATAGAGTAATTAGTTTACTCTACATAGCGCCCCAACTCGGCAAAACCTACCCAATTAATCAATTACCAATCACAGAAGCTCCTTGTTTAGGCGATTTCTGCAACTAAGGAATGGAGTCAATTGCAAATGTTCTTTTTTTTTTTCCCAAAAATATTAGTAAATCTTATGTTTACAAGAAGTACTTGAATAAATCTGAGAAGTTTTTCTAGTATCTTGTCAATATGAATTAAATGTTTTCCTATTCTCTTATTGTTACTTCATATTTCTCTTGTTTGGTAGCTCTTCTCTTATTTCTTTTGAGATTCACATGCCTGAAAGGTTCAATCCTAGTTTGGAACGCGCTCCTTTCCCAATTGGAGTGAGTTCTTAGGAGGTTCTGGACTACGGATTCGTTTGCCTGACAGAAAGATCTTGCAACTAACCTCTCACCCGTTAGGAATATCACTCACATAAATTTCATGGATATTTTTTTTTCTTGGTTAGTTTTTTGAGATACCTATGGCCTTTTTATTCGAAGTAAAAAAGGGTTTATTAGAAAAACAACCTTGGCAGCCTGGACTAAGATAAGGATTGCCCTGGTAACCTTCATTGCACCTGCAAAGATACCCTCCATTGCCGCTGTCTGAATCAACACAGGAACTATTCTGCATGCAAACAAGTGAGTTTGTGTTCTCGGCTTCAGTGCAATTCTGGCTTCCAATCACCCAATCGAGCACTATAGCAACTGAGTCTATGGTCCTATTCACAAAGGTTGGATCAGATAAGTCTGATGCCCCACGGAATGTGAACTGATCCTTG
This sequence comes from Rhododendron simsii, assembly GCA_014282245.1. Lineage (NCBI taxonomy): Eukaryota > Viridiplantae > Streptophyta > Magnoliopsida > Ericales > Ericaceae > Rhododendron > Rhododendron simsii. The sequence continues at coordinate 36,515,776 of CM024957.1, read as the reverse complement.
TCACCAAGAAACGCATAGGTACAAGGATCAAACGACCAGACCGTCGTGTGATTATGCAAGCTGGAAACGTGAAAAATAACGGTCTCAAGTCCTTTTGGAATCGCGGTTTGGCAACAACCGATTCCTGAACAAGCCCCGTCTATCAAATAGCCAGGCTCTGAACAAAGGGTCTCACAGCCACTAGTGAAGTTTGGGCCATGTGTTGCCGATATAAAAGCATAGTCATCGCATCCTAAAAGAAAGAAACTATTTGCTGCGTTGGAGAAGGTGAAGGGAGATGTTCCCAAATTGATCGACACCTGATTGTTGTACATCGGCTGTCCATTTTGGCTGTAGCAAAGGGTAGCCACCCAGTTTTTGATGCGTACCTGGTCATTTGATATGCCGATAACTTCGAGATTACCGCTGTTCATGAAGGGTTTTGGAGGGTTAAAAGAAGTGTTGCAGTTGATGTCATACCACGGGCCTATTGAACAACCGGCTCCCATCCCTATCCCGAATGGGTATGGAATGGTTACGTTTCCGCACTGGCTTTGACAGCCTGGCTTCGCGATGGTTGCAGTGGGATTAGTAATGGTGGTGGTGGTGGTGGAGGCAGCAGCCAGTAGGAAGGAAAGCCATGATAGAGAGAACAAAGCAAGGGGCAAAAACATGTTTGTAAAGAGTTTTCCAGTTTCGGCATTACGCAAACAGTGTGGCGCCCTCTTTAAAGGATACACAATGGGGGGAAGAATATTGTAAGGGTCAAGTCAACCATTATGTGGGTGGAAGGTAGACATTGGCTGCTGGTATTGGAAATAGTGGTGGTGCACCTGGTGGAGGTAGAGCTTGTGGAGGCTGCGGCTACCAAGCAAAGCTAAGGAGAGAGAGAGAGAGAGAGAGAGAGAGAGAGAGAGAGAGAGAGAGAGAGAGAGAGAGTAATGTGATTTTTTGGTGTATACATGCATAACTTCGTACAAAATTCTGGTGCAGAATAATGTGAATTTTTGTTGTCCCTTCAATGCATGTCAAAATCTCTACTGAGGAATATGCAGAAACTTGATAGGAAAAATACTACGCAATCAGGAAAGAGGTGATGCTATACAAGCGAAACTTCGGTACAACATCTTATTGTACAATAATGCAGCCTTTTGCAGTTCTCTTAATGCAATTCAAAAGACTTTGTTAGGAATAGGGGTGGGCATCGCGATGCCGTGTTTTGTCGTGTCATTTTGTGTTCGTGATAGAATTCTCTCCCAACCTGTTTAGCTTTTCGTGTTATCATGTCGTGTCGTATTCGTGTTGTGTGTCAGAAATAGCCGACACTAATCCGCTAACTTCGTGTTGTGTTATTGTGTCCTTTCGTAAATTCTCACCCTGCGCCGTGCCGTGTCGTGTCATCTCTTGTCCGCGTCAAAATTCTTTCAATCCTAGCCCAACTTGTTTAGCTTTTTGTGTTATCGTGTTGTGTCATATTTGTGTTCCGTATTAAAAATAGCTGACCCAAATCCGCTAACGTCGGGTTGAGTTCGTGTCATGTCCGAAATTCCCACCCCTCGTTAGAACATGCGGAAAGAGAGGCACGCCAGTGGTGAAATTATTTATTTATTTTCCGAAAAATTATATTTATGCCCAGTCAACAACCAATTGCAACAGTATAAAATGACTTTAGGGGTCTGACCTCTCATAAAAATGATTTTTGAGGAGGTCTTCGGCATATAATTAGTGTATGATTACCACCCAATTTTCTTAGTTGTTTGGAAAGGTCCACTCCAACAGCTTGCGCTTGATTAGGGTTTTATTGACCTCAATGATTCTCAATTATTGTTGTTGGTGATGAAACTGAAGCTAGAAGTATTTGGCAGGTGAAAGTATAAGTTAGGTGTCCGGATCAAGTTATGCGCCCTGGACTCTACGGTTCATACACCTAAGAAAATCAATACGCAGACAATTGCATGAGATCAGAATACAAAAACCAAATAGGAAAGCCAGCCAATATCAACATCTAATGACCGACGCAATATGAAAGTGCAAAAATCATACCACGAATTAAAATGGTTAGATTTTTTATGCAATAAAGATATGTCGTTGAAGATATCTGTTTGTCACCGGTTTTTCTGTCGAATTTCCGTTGGAGACTTGACGAAGAAGTATCACTAGACTGACGGATCAAGACCGGCCACAGTAGTTTAGGAAGAAGTTTATTGTGGCTTCTATATACCCATTTGATGCCTACAAATAAATACAAATGCTTTCCTTTCATTTTGAAATGTTTCGGTCGTTTAGCATAAGCACAATTCCTAATTTTGCAGATCAAGAAAGATTTCACCCTTTTGTTTCCATTGAGGGAAGGATACGGTGACGCAGGCAAAAGAGTCAACAACAAAACGTAATTGTTAGTTTCGTCACTAATTCTACCTTCTATCTCTAGTGTAGCTCTACGTAGCTGCTTGGCATAGATTTTCTTTTTTTCTTCTTGGGGTATGTTCTTGTAGGCTTTATATTCAGGTTTTTTTTTTACTTTCCTATTTCAAGCTGATTTATCGAGAAAAAAAAGACGTAATTGTCAGAAGCTAAACTTACCCAAAAAGAGTTAGGCTATTAATAAACGACTTGCACCAGGATATTGTATTTTATCAAGTTCAACGAAATATTATTTATATGTGAGAAGTTTTACTTGGGAAAAAAAAAAAAAAAGACTTTTAACGTGTGAGCCAAAGAACGGCTCCAAAATCCGCTGATAAGTTGGAGTTGTTTTCCAGCTATTAACCGATTCATTTTGGGTTGGCCTGGATATAAAGTTTTCACATAATGTTAGAACAAAGTCATTTTATCTTAAATAAAAAATTGAGAAAGTCGACACTCTACAATGACAGACCCTAAGAAAGGTTGCACGAAAATAGGTTCAGAAAAGTGACTAATGTGACATCTAAATATGACGGCATGTGAGGGGGGGCGTTAGACAACAGTCTCACATTGTTTGAGAATGAAATAAGAGATCGCTAAAAACATAGAGACCTCTCCACTCATTGCCATTGATTTTTCGTAAAGACATGAAATTTCCACAATAGTAAAATGGCAACAGGAGGGCAGAACAGAGAAGAAATTGACGCTACGCCAAGGCAAGGTGAGCCTGTTTTCCCAGGTGGCACTGGTGGCAAGCCTTGAAGCTCAGGTGCATCTTGCTGAAGGTTTAATTCCCTTTAATGTTACATTTATTCAGGTTTTTTTCATTTTATATATAATGCAGGTTGTCCCAGGTCAGCTTGCAAAACTTTCGGACTAATCCCTACATCCTCATCCGCTGCTGTTTCACACAATTACGTATTGTGGTGACATGGCCTCAAAAGTTACTGGCAAAGAAAATCAAACTTGAGACTTTAGGAGAAAGCAAACTCTAAGTCCCAAGCAAAGATAACCCGAAAGTGCCAACCCCTTGACAGCTGAATATATGAGTTCCCTATGAATGTACGACGATAGCGACCATTGGTGGACTGTGTCCTAAAACCACTGAATAGTTGTTCAAGGAACCGTACATGCAAAGTAAAGGCATACTTCCTGCCTCAAGAGCACTGTTCCTAACTGGATTAAGCACCTCTCTGTCATCAAACTAATTCTTCCTTCGCTCCCTACTTGCCCCGTCTACCCCACACGTGTCTTGTGCTCGTGATGCGCATCTTCTGTAAGACACATAATCCTTCAAATGCCCCGCGTCCCGCTATCAATTCTCGCACTGCGTTCGCGCTCTCAATCTTGCTCGTGAATGTTAGCATAGTTTAGAATGAGTTCAAAGACGCTTTCACGCTCGCGCCTCCACTCGCAACGCCAATTATGCGGCTCCGTACACTACATATTTGTATAGATATTCCTTCACTTGACATTAGCCAAGTGTTACAATTGGTACTTTGAGAGAATTCAGAAGCTACTTTTTTATCTTTGCGTTTAGCTTTCTCTAAATAGAGTCTAGTTTTGTTGCGAGAGAAAACAAGAGGGCGGTAGGCGCCATAGAGAGGAGTCGTAGTAGTAAAAGGCATCTGGACAGAACAGAGAAGAGCTTGACGCCAGGGCAAGGCAAGGAGAAACTGTTGTCCCAGGCAGCACTGGTGGCAAGAGCCTTGAAGCTCGGGAGCATCTTGCTGAAGGTCCGATACACATCGCTCTTGCGGTTTTAAATATAGGTCGTTACGTATAGTGCCAGTTGTTACGTATGCACCAAAACTTTAAACCTCTGTTAGTGTCATTTATCACTGAATCGGTCGATAGTCTGATATTGCTCAATATATGGCAGTATAGGATTAGTCGATATTGCCCAAGGGGCTTGTTTGTTTTGGGTGGGCCGGGGCCAGCTTTCGCGCACCTCAACTAATCTCGGCTAATCCTGTAACCTATTCCACCACCCACTTATGGGGGTTCAATTAAATCAGTGCAAAGCTTTTTGTTTTGACTGGCCCCGACGGAGAATTTGATAACACCAGAGAGGTTTCGCACCTAAGAACTCAGGAAGGAGCAAAATCCAAGCCTTGATCACTAGGCCAACAGGCCAACCCCTTGCGGAATGTGCTCGATCACAAGCATTTTTCTTGCTGACATGTGTGGTACTTGTTCATCTCCCGTATAAAGAATTTAGCATCTGTATTGTGTTCTATTGAGTTGCAGACTTGGGGCTTTCCTTTTTTTTCTTACTGTTGTCAAAACTTGGATTTGATGATGTTTAATGAAGGGAGAAGCAGAGGAGGGCAAACCAGGAGGGACCAACTGGGGACAGAAGGGTATCAGGAGATGGGCCACCGTGGGGGAGAGAGACCAGAAGAGAGCAGATTGGAACAGAAGGGTACAAGGAAATGGGCTGAAAAGGCGGGCTCAACACAACAGACAAGTCCGGAGGAGAGCGGGCGGAAGAGGAAGGGATTGAGATCGATGAGATCCGAACTTGAGTTAGAAGCCAACGTGTCCCACGGTGAGAGAGTCCAATATGTATCCTAAATTTGCATAGTCAAGTGTTGAAAGGTAAACCGATGCCGTTCGCGCGAATTTACATGAGAAAGGGGAAAACGAAGTTAGAAAGATACACTTGAGTCTGTTGTGGTTGATTGATATGAATATTTGACATAGACTTTGATGGTTGTTGAATTATTTTATGATGGATGATGTTACGATTGGAGTATGTTAATATGTTGCTTGGAATGATTGGACTTGGTTAATTAAATTTCGAGTACGAAATTTCTTTGAGGAGGATAGAATGTAGAGACCTATAATTTTTTTTTTATATTTTCTTTAATCGTCTAAATATGAGGGAGATCATATTTTGATGTTGTAATGATGATTTGAGGTGTTGGTTGTAAGTGGGGTTCGATTCGATGTCCGTCGGTAAAAATTTTAAATTTTTCTTCAGCTAGTACCGGTACTGCATTTTCCCAGTACCGGTACCCGTCGTCCAGAGTTGATGCATTCCAAGTTTCGGACCAGGAATCCGGAGCAGCAGACCATCATGTTCTTGTATCTTAGAGTCGCTGTGCAGTAGCTGTCTATTGTAGTAATCTGTGGTAGGCGTTTTGTGTTAAGAGCAAGTGGTTTGCAGTTGTTTTGGCTGTGTTGGTGCACTCTTTTCCATAGTAAGAGGGGGGAATAGCCCCAGAGAGAATGAGTAGGTTTCATCGCAACTGTAATAGTGCCATCAGTAGAAGCACCATTATGGTTCTTCCAAAAACAAAACAGAACGATTCATCTATCGGCATGATGGTAATTTTTTTCCTAAGTCAGGAGTTACGAACAGTTTTTTAACACGGAAGGACAGTTGAGATTACGCATAGCATCATGCAATCCCGACTGTTGATTGCCGAAATTAACGGTTCGGATGGATTGGTGCACCATCCCCGGTTTCTAGGAGTTCACATTTTCCTAATTGCAATTTAACCCATCCATTTTCCTAATTGCAATTTAAGACATCAGCAAGAGTATCAACATTCTTTGGTTGTCTAAAACCCGTGGGCCGTGGTGCTTTCCTCATTTGAAATTCCCTCCTAAGTAATGCCTCCGAACTAAGTATGGCAATGTCGAATCCAATCCAGCACCCTTCGCGTCCTCATCTCCCCTCTTGCAAATTGACTGTGGTATCTACTATGGAGACATTGAGAGGATACAACAAGGCTGTTAATTTTGCCACTCTTTTTTTTGTTAACGCCACTCCCCAGCAAGTATATTTTTGCGCCAAAAATACAATGAGTGGCAAAATCATTTCCATGCAACAATAGGAGGATATATCTAACAGTTCCTTCCCCTTAAATCATCAACCAGAGTATATTATTGAATGGTCTTTCGGTCAGCTCTCTCTTTCTTGAGGATAGGCTTGGTAGCGGACCTGACAGGAAGAATGAGAAATAGAGTCGCGCTTGCCTTCGATTACAACCCCTCTATTTTAAACTAATAGTACGACACCCAGGGGAACTCTTTTTCCCGCTACTGTCTACTATGAAGTTCTATTGTCCCCTGCCTACAGAACTACAAAGGTTAAAGCTCGGCAGATCTGATTCCTCTGGTCATAAGTCCAATCGAAGACGTCTATCTATTCATTGAGAAGGTGAGATGTCAGAGAAGATTTGCAGATTATCCTAGTCTGACCGCAAAACATGATAAGGGGCTAACGAACATAAGAAACTGATGAACAAAACTATGATAAAAAATAAAATCAAAAAAAATTACATGATGCACAGTGTTTGTAATTCGACTTCTGGCAATCCAATCCATGAAATGAAATTGGAAAACAGCACTGCACAGTATACATTTATCTGATAGTCGACATAATTTGTTTTACAGACGAACTCTATAGCTAACATCAGTCACACTATTCAAACAATGATCAGCCAGATAAACCAGCGTATTGACAGGCTTTTTATTACCACCAGATAGAAGAGAGTACAAGGATGCACCCGAGGCAACTTCATATGAACATTGACGCACGATAGAACATTAACCAAAACGTCAAAATCTTCAAAACTATAATTAAACCACTAACACCGAATCACACCCACACCTCCCAATATTACAATACCGGCACTCATCGGTAGATCAAATCGCCATCATCAGAGGGGCAGGACATGGTTGCTACTTCCAACAGTCATTGCTGATTTTTGAAATCCTGCAGCAATGCAAGAAATACGGTAAAGATATACTAAATGACATATGATGGGACTTAAATACTCCGATGCCACTGCTAGCATTTACCTCGAAATTTTTTGATGCTTCCTTCAGCTGTTTAGCAAGTTCCTCCCTCGTTTGGGCAGCTGCAACAAAATTACCAACACGAACATTAGCCCAGCAAACCGTCAAATGTGTAGAATACAACAGAGAACTATAGCCCATTATTGAACAGAAATGATAAACAAAATACAAACTAGATACCCTTATTCGAGATATCTTCAATCCTCTTTGACGTCCTCACTGCGAATCTCTGAAAAGCAGGGCTAAGGAAGAAATAGAACACGATAAAATTAGCAAACAGCTGTCTAGTTGTTTTCTGTAATCACTAAATTCTGTGAAAGAGTTCTCTGTCCACTGTAGCTTCATTAGAGAGAGGAAAAGACGCAACAAAAGGAAATCGTACAGACCATGCGTAGCCTTTCAACCTATGAAGAGAGCATAGTACCATAATGGACTTGCCAAGATGCAATAATGGTATCAGTCTCTTGACAATAACCTTTATCTCTTCAAATACCAAATGAAATTGACTTGTTACCAATATTCCTATCCAGGGGGTTGGGTTAGGGGCAAATTATCAAATTTGTAGATAATGACCAACCAGGAGGATACAACAACCATTGACATAGACATGAATCTTCAAAACATTCAATCGCAACATAATGGTGGATAGTGAGGAGGCCATTGCTTTTGCCTCGCTTATAACAGCATGACTAGTCTTGAACCAATCAATGAGGTCATAATGTCTAGACTCTACAGATTACAATCCTCAAGCATCACTACTTTAGAATCAACCTCATACGTAATAAGCTAAACAAGAAAACAGGGAGAGAGAGAGAGAGAGAGAGAGAGAGAGAGAGAGAGAGAGAGTAAACTTTTCACAGCCTCAGTTTTTGTGATCATTATGCTGAGCCAATATCATAAAAATTTCACATCAATGACACAACATCTACACTAAGAGGTTAATAGGTTGTTTGTCATCTATGGAACCAGAACAGATCTACAGAGAAACTGCAGAAGATGCTTCATCTTACATATTCATGCACTAAGTAGCATGGATAAAATAAATCTGAAAAAACATAGGAAACTGCACAACGTAAAAGATAAAATTCTCTACCTTCTTTATACGTCATTTATAAGGATAAATGACTACTATACATCACGTACAAAAATATATGAAAATGTACACATAGATAGTAACAAATCATTGTAACACTAGGTTCTGAAGTGGGGAATACATACAAATTAACTATTTTCAATTAAAGTCGAACTTATTTTATCAGAACTTATAATGTGTTTCATGCATGTGGAAGGGAATAAGAGATAGATAAACATTTACCAAGTGCCCAACGCATATACGAGTTTAGAGAATTTTGTAACAGAGTAGGATGTGCTCAGACACATTTCACACATGGGTCAAGAAGTGGCCTATGAGTGTCAGTTCCTGTCAGCGTTCGACACAAGACAACAATTTCTTAAGTGTCCGTCTTTCTAAGTTCAAGCATGTAAGTTTCAACTTTCAAGGTTCACCTCATAACCCTACGTGTTCAAGAGTTGCACTCAGCTTCACTGGTGGACAGTTATTTAAACCAATTGATATTCTGATACGAAGGAAAATATCTGTTTTGCTTAAATATCCAACGTTCTAACATGAATAGCATGTAAAGGGACATTTGTCATACTTCCACCACACCTACTACGTCCATGCAGTCGCCGGTGGCGGAGCCACAGTGAGACCAGTGGGGGCACGAGCCCCCACTGCAATTTCAAATAATATCAGTTTTACCCCCAAAATAATAAAGGCCATAACAATTTGTATCTAAAAATTAGACACATTTTCCCTTGTGTGGCACTTACATCCCCTAGTAATTTTTTTTTTTTGTCAAGTTCCCAAAAAATTCTTCTTTTACGAATTTGCTTTTCATAAACATCCGTTACCCATTTGTGTATTGTAGCAAATTTTACTTTCTAAGTTCATTTCTTTTATATCACGGTTGTTTACCATGTAAGATAGAAAATTCTAAGACCATTTTAAATAACAACGCCCCCACCGAGCCACTGGCAGTCGCAAGGAGCAAGCTAACCAGCCGAGTCCAACAGCAACAAGTAAATAAAACTTCAATCGAACAAGAAAATTATCACATGAAGAAGCTAAAAAATAAAAAAGAAGAAAACTTGTGCGTAGAAGGAGGGAGATGAGCAAAATAAGAACCTGTTTGCAAGACCGTTAACGACGAGCTCGTTAACGACGTACGACATAACTCTGTGCATGAAATTCCCTCCCGCCATGATCGCACCAAAGTGCACTTCTTCTTCTCCGGGCTAAACGGAAAAGAACAATCCAAAACAAAAATAAATTTCGCGATTTGACTTGCAGAAATTATTAAAGGGTCCCCGGGACACTTGATAAGATGCAATTAATGATCCTCAGATTCCCTAAAGATTCTGGGAAGATTACTAGGATTTTCGGCGACGAAAACAATAGGACAGATTCTAGTTCTAGAAGTGTTACCTGAGAATTGAGATGAGAAACGACGGTGGAGAAACCCTAGGTTTTTTTGGGCTGGTCGAATTCTCGCGAATATCGAGCCAAAAATGAACCTCAGTTTATACATGTTTAAAGTGCAATTTACACCCCTGCATTTTACACTTGGTGACACTTTGCACCCTGGATTAATTACCCAGCTTGTTGGACAGGTTACCCTAGGAATTATTGGGAAGAACAACCCACCAAAGAATTACGGTAAAATATAAGCTGATTTGGATATTGGTAAAACTTTGATTGATTTTTTTCGCTTAATTTAAATGGATGAAAACTGAATAAATTGATCTTAAATTTTTCGATATCCAAATGAGCTATTTTTAATAAGTTCATAGTACTCTTAATTTTAGGCCTGAATACTTTTGTTTTGTTTTTGTTTTTGTTTTTTTTCAAAGAACCTGAATACATTTGGTATAATATAATACTTGACAATTAACTTTGTTTTTACAGGACAAAAGTTTTCACATAAAGTAATTTTAGGTATCCGATCACTTTAAATTTGCTGGTCCATTTGAATGAGTATTATTGAATTTTTTTTAGCTAGTCCATTAGGATGTGAGCAAACGTGTTAATTAGCTTGCCGTTCCTTTTAGTCTTTGTATCTTTTTTAAAGATTAATAAAAAAAATTTGCCATTCAAAAAAAAAAAAAAGCTAGCTAGCGAAGGAGATAGCAAATTAAGCTTCTCTTTTCCTTATATATATATTTTTATCCGCTTCTCTTTTCCTTTTATGGATACTTCAAGTCTTCAACTATCAAAGTTTGATGTACAATTGAATAGCACCAACTTACCAAAAAAAATTGCCAAATTACAAGAAAATACGCATGAAAAGAATACTTGCCTCAGTTGAATAAAAAAATAGACACAACATACAAATTGCCAATTGACATTTTTTAATTTGTTGGTAACGGAGGAGAAGCACTGCAACCAGACCACTAAATGGACTCGACTGGGCAACCCAAATCTTCGGAGAAGCTAGCACGGCTACACTAGTCACACCCTCCACCTACAACAAGGTACTCACCCGGTGGAGAATTGAACCTTATACTTTGAGAAATACTCTCAAATTCTAGGCATCTGCCCGAACCACTGAGCAACCCTTGGGTGTGTGCCGATTGACATCTTTGTTGCCTAAAATCACAGATTTGTGTGCATTCGTTGGCTACAAGTGAGCTAAAAATATTTGATTCCAAGTATCAGGAACGCCAGGCAAACACCAATGTATACAATCTGCATAGTGTGAGGGATCAGCCCTTTGCTCTTCGGTCAGCAACTTGCCACCCAACTCACTGTAAACCGAAGCGTGTCCGTCTATCCTGTACTCGGATATCTGCGTGATGTTGATGACGGTGACCGGGACTTTCATCTTCTCCACCACGCTCGCCACCACGCTCATCATCCGCTTGTTCGAACCGGTTCCCCAGTGGCCTTTCTTCATCACCGGTTTCGTTTCGTTGTAGCATCTGATCCCGTCCTTGCGGTTCCAATCTTCGCTTCTGAACATGAAGAGGTGTAATTCATCAGTTTTTGCACAAGCTCATGTAGTAGCAGCAAGGGCAGCCCTTTATATCAGAGAAAAGTCCCCTGACGAGAGAGGGGCTACTTTCTTGTGGTAGTAATTGCGAATGAAAGAGTTAGCGAGACAGACCGCAATTGCAGGAATAGATTGACTTTCTTTCATTTTGGTTATGGAAAGTTGAAGTCGTCTCATTTAGAACGAGACGGCTTGTAAGACTAACCCAATACTAAGTCTACGAGCAGGGTTTTAAATAGCCATAGTGGATTGCATAGTGGCAATGGTGCAGGGGAGTATTGGATGGTACATAGTGGGAATCAGGTATAGCAATCGTGAAGTTTTTAAAATTATTCTCGGTGCCAGAGCACCTGAAGCAGCCGTAGCAGCCATGAAGCGGGCAAGAAAGCAGATACAAAGCCAAGAGCATTGGGAATCAGGCGATACGCGCATGAATTTTTTGTGGCAGCGGTATATTGAGATGTAGCGGCATCGGAGGATCAAAATACCGCTATGTGGCGGTGATATTTAACACAGAGAGAGAGAGAGAGAGAGAGAGAGAGAGGAGAGAGAGAGAGAGACCTTGTGTGGGTAGGGGACATAGTAGTGAAAAACACCCGGGTTTTGTTTGGATCAATAGTTGAGTCAATCCAATTAGCCCAGGTCTTCAATCCTAATCTGTAAGCAACTGGTGTCTCCAACTCTTCTAATCCTTCTTCCCCATTTGCAAATGAACCCCATCTGTGCTCAATCAAATTAGAAAAACTGATGCTATACAATTCATGTCTATACATTACAGTGCCGGTCCTGACTTTTCGGGACCCTAAACATATCTAGAAAATGAGGTTCTTACCAAAATAATGAAAATATACTAATATTCAACATGATAAAATTTCAAAATTTTTGGAACCCACTTTTTAGGAAATATTCGGGATCTTGTTCGCCTGAGTTCAGGGCCGGTACTGATAAGATCGCAACGAAAAAATGTGTGTGCGAATGAAAAACTAGTAGAAGTCAAGAAAGATGGAACTCACAGTGACTTCATCTTCGGACCACTCATCCACCAAACGTAAGTGTTGAATGCTAAGATATCCACACCTTCCCAGTACTTGGCATGCTTGGAAACTGAATCCACTCTAAGTATCCTTTTCCTTGGATCGCCTATGATAGGATTATCTGAATTCGACTCGACTAGGAATGGAGCCCAGTAGAACTCAATCGTAGCATTGTATTCCTACAAAATCCATGGGGAAAAAAAACTAGCTTAGAAGTGGTAAAACACCTTGGGACTTTTCAGACTGTTTGTATCTCGAACGGGCTAAAGGGATTTGTAAAGGGACCAAAAAAAAAAGAAGGGGTACGCAGTTGTAAGTATCATCTTTTCCGAGGAGATGACGTTGAATCCGTCATCTTTCTGTTCCCCGCGGCAAATTCATCACAAATTCGAGAGACAATTAACTAGCCTTTAAGCGCATCCCGTGAGGAAAAAAACTTTGCAACTTTGGGATGTCATGGTGAGAAAAAAGGCAACTTTTGAAGTACAATGGATTTGGAGAGGCAGAGTTGTACTCTACTATGTATAATCACAATAGAAATGGTTTTCCTAGCTTATATTGGAGCATGCTTTAATATCAAGGTAGTACCTTCACTTGGAAGACTGAATGGGATTTGCCAGGTCTCATGGACTTCTGATCTTTTGGCACGACAAATTCCACAAGACACACGAACGATTCCCATTGATTCCTTTGCAAGGAATCGCCAACAAACATCAGCCTCTTTCCGCGAAGCTTCTGAAGCGCGACTCTAGGATTGAACCTGGGCAGCATACAGTCATCCGGCTGCCACTCCCAATGCCGGTAGTCAGAATCAGGCCGTCCGTTTTTGGCGCAGGCAAATTGCCTGTCAATGTATGGGCATGTCCTGTCTGTGTACAGAGGCTTAAGTGAACTATTAAACACCCACTTCCCATGGGCAACACTACACTCATTTGAGTCAAACTCGAATCTGTCATCGACTTCGGTTTTAACTGGAGCATCCACCATAGTTTCCTCATCTAATCAAGACATCAAATCAGGATCAGTAATATCTACCTAGAACTTTACAGTATTGAAGTGTCCAGAATACACTGCTGACAGGTTAAGTGTGAGGCCTTAACTGGAAAGAATTCGGTGCTATCAGCACATTTTTCTCAAATTTTGTTCTGTAAAATCTTTTGGGTTTATAGAGTTTTCAAACAATGTTATGTTTTGCTTAATTCGTTTTTCGTTTCAAACAAAAAAATGAGAGGTGAGGGGAGGTGAGGTGTAGGTTAAATTCTCTTCGAAGCTCTCTCAAAGCATTTCTTTTCATGTTGTAATGTTTTTACAGTATTTTTTATCTCTATCAGTGGCTAGGAAAAAGGCAGAAAATGCATTGGCAATTTGGCATAGCTATTATATGTACCTCTTGTAGTGCCCTGTTTGGAGCAGGATTTGAGCCTGAATATGGAGCTGGAAGATGGGGAGCTGATTCTCTCAGTGTACAAGAGAGCAACGAGAGCGAAAACGCAGATTAAAATGGTAAGAATGGAGAGGGGTAGCCTAACCCTGGGAGATTTCATTAAACTGCCCATGGGAAGGCAAGTGAGAAGAGAAGCTTAACACAGCTGAGAGAAATTAAAGGGAGAAGTTGAGGGAATTTTGGCAACAGAATTGATGCATGAAGTACTTATTTTGTTTGTGGGTTTTGAGTAGGAGTGAAGCTAAAGTCATGTATGGCCTTGACCTTTTTAGGCAAACGAATAAATGTAAGTGAGAAGTGAGTTGAAATGGTAACATCTTGGGCTCATGTGGGTCAGTATAACAACATTAGTGGGAAAATCGCATATGATGGCTTCAACCAGACAACCACTGTGCCATTGTTTTCATTTAGCGACTTTGGGGTACTCATTAGGTGGGGCGAAAAATTATTCAGTGTTCCTTTGGCGTCACGGGGTGCCCTGTATCACTGCATCGGCCGCCAGACATTCTTATGGGGCCGAAGATAAGTGTACGAGCCCTAGAACAATGTATGGTGGTGGAGGGGACTAGAGCACCGGCACGTGGTGCCCTAAGCTCCTCCTCCATCAGACATTTTTATGTGGCACAAGACTAAATGTATAGCTTCCACACCATTAATGTGTGGTGGTGGAGGAATTCAGGCCTCCATGTGAGTTAGTGAATAATCTCTCGTGGACAACTTCTCTATCGGTTAAGGCGTCAAGATGCAGATCTAGTGGAGATACTACAGCGGGAAGCATATCTAGTGGTGATCCTCCATCCATCTCCACGAGTGGAGAGTTGGGTTTGACATCAAAACTGAGCGCCTTTTCCTTTTGTTTTTGTTGTTGTTTTTGTGCATTTTGTTTTTATTTTATTGTATTTGTACGTTCTTGTTTCGATATATATGGAATGATGATGTTATCCGGTGGTCGAAAAAACTTCTCTATCTGAATAAGGATTACATTTCCCTGGTTCTCTGTATCTCATGATGACTTGCTACTGCAGTTACACAGTAGAAAGAGATCTGACACAACAGGTTAAACATATCCATCATCTGGTTCACTTCACATGAAAGATACTGTATAGTTGACATTTAAAGGAAAGAACATCTTTTGTGAAGGATGTTGACCTTGTGTTTGCAGAGGTTTTTAATAGGAGGATCCATGGTAGCAACCACACATTGACAAAACCCTTGTGGTGAAACTCCTGTATTGACCCAGCTGATCTTAAATAAGTTTTAATCGAGCCTATTAGGTTGTTAGCACCGACTCATTTAAAAGACTAACCTATTAGGGAGACGTATGACTTTGTTATTTATTATTTATCTCTCCATCATGCCCTCTCTCAAGTATAGCCCTGACTTTCTTGAATAAGCGGGGTAAACATGATGATGAAGCTTTATGGAGGGGGGAGATGCACATGTCACCTTCGGTTTCAGAAAAAGTTTTATTTTTATACTAATAAATAGGCACTTACTGGCATCTCAACAACTTTATTTTTTCACACAAATGCTGAAAAGGCAGTAATTTAAAAGATGAATGATTAGGAGCATAAAAACATTATCTGAATGGATTTAATTGGAAGACTAAAAGTGTTAGAAGGTTTCAACCTAAAAGTGTTACAAGTCTAACACTTCACCAGGAGCTGAGCGATTGACTCGAGCGACGAAAATGAGAGAGACTTTCCCAGGAGAGGCGAGGTCACCCAAGGCCTAACTTCGATACCATGTTAGAAAGTTTCAACCTAAAACCAATTGGCAATAGGTGGAGTAACCTCTAGATTTTATTAATCAAACTTGGATGACTTAGATTAGGGACGTGGGACAAGTCTAACAAAAAGAATTGAATCAATTATTTTTTTTAAAGCAAAACATAAAGCAAGATAGAGTCTGACTTTACACTTAACCTTTCTCTTCATGTTTTTATAAAAGACTAGCAAAGGTGCACGAGCAATAATTTACTATGAAACCATTATGGGCTTTGCCTCAACTTCTACGGATGGATAGTGGAATCAATTCTGAAAGATTAGTCGATGTATGTATAAGTTGGTCTGAACATTAAAGTTTAAAATAAAAAACTTCTACAAGTTCAAAATACAAGGAAGAGTTGGACCAATATATAGCATGAGGCGTACATTTCGAACGATGCTAACTAGGTAATCAAACCGGCTAGCGAGATTTGAAGAAAAAAGAAAAGACATGTAAAACTTCTCCTCCCTCCCTCGTCAAAAAACCCTTGGTTGGATTGTTAAAAGAGGAAGGCATTTGAGAGAAGTCTAAAGACATGTTTTCCCTTAAATCACAAAGATGTAGAGAGATTTTGAGAGAGCAAAAGATATGAGACAAATTACTCTCTTTCTTAAAGAAGAGTGCTAGGTACAAAAAAATATATATTCTGAAATTATCCCGAAAAGATAAATCAACGGTACATATTATAAATGTTGGAAATCCATACTTGTTTACTTGATCGACTTTTAAATGACGACAAAATTAGTAGAATTTCAGACTACAACATGACTAAAATCTTAACCTGTTTTTACCCAAAAATAAATCTTAACCTGTGACATGACCAAGATGACGATTAAAAAAAAAGGGAAAAGAAAAAGGAACGTGACAAGAGGAAAAACGAGTTTTAGTAGCAAAAATGCTACGTCCGATTATTTATTGAACCCATGTGGTGCCCACCTCTGATCCCACAAATGGATCAAGGCATCTGTTTCGTTCAAAATAATAGTTTATTGTGCCTTGGAAAAGATAAGTGCTTCATCAATTTGTTCAGTTTTTTGTTCATAATTCATGATCAATTCGTTCAATTTTTAGTTCAAAATTCATACTCAAAACTTCTGACCCAAAAAATGAACAAATTGATCAAACGCTTATTGCGATCATGATGAGCTGATCTTTTGGTGGGCACATTAAAACATTTTTCTCGACAAAACAAATATCTCAAATCATTAATGGCTTGGATTAATGATAGCTAGCTAGACTCTTATCGGAGCAAATCTGAACCATTTATCATATAACTTGTGCTTCTGATTTGAACTGTCCTTCCGCTCAAAATTACTTGGAACCAAAGGAATCCAAATGGACTGAAAGGAATTCTGCTTAATTGTTAAGCCAAAACGCCGCAGCTTAATTAATTAAGGCACTGCCGCAAAACACCCCTTTTATTACTCCTAGACTGCTAGAAAACCTATAAAAGAAACTACATTCTCAAGTTTCATTCTAAATCCCACCGTCGGATTCAGAGTGCCCCCATAGATTTAATTACACAATGTCATCCTCTGGCCCTGTGACCACTCTAAAAATAGACTTGTAGAATAGACTCGATGTCGAATGTCATAAAAGATTTAATTGAAGCCTTCACTAACACTAATTGGTTTTAGGAGAGATTATGGAAAAAACGATCTGACAAGTGGTATCAGAGCCATGTTGTCAAGGGTTTGAGTCGCGGGAGCGTCATCGTGAGGGAGGGATTGTTGGGCCTAGAGTACCCCATGGATTTGGTTATAAAAAACTTAATTGAAGCATTCACTAACATCAGTTGATTTTAAAAAAGATGGTGGAAAGCGGCAGGGGCGGACGCATGTGAGGGCAAGGGGAGTCATGTGACCCCACTGCCCTCCAAACTACCTCACGATGGCTATACATATTTGGGACATGTTAGTAAATTTGCCCCAAGTACTACAACAATAATTCAATTCTTGCCCTCACCAAATCCTCACATCACCCAATTATTCGTTGCCCCAAGGACAACACATGGACTTAGCCAGGTGCCTCCCACCAATAAAAATTCGCCCCACTGATACACGATTCTTCTCTCTCCGGCCGGACACAGCTTTCTCTAAAAAATCAAGTGTTCCAAATTACAATCCGTTTGGATGGGTGAGAAGATTTTATTTTATTTATCATTTAATTCTAAAGGGTCATAATTAAATTTTGACTATATGGCTCTCATTATTAGTTCTAAGAAAATCGTAGAATCAAATATCTTTTAGGACTAACCAACGAGAGCCTTAAAGTCAAAATTTAATTATGAACCTCTAGAATGAAATGATCAGAAAAATAAAATCTTCTTACCCATTCAAACGGATTGAAATTTGGAACATTTAATTTTTCAACATGTAGTTTATATATTAAAAAATATGGTTAAAAAATTAAGTGTTCCAAATTTCAATTCGTTTAAACCGATAGAAAGATTTTAGTTTTCTGATCATTTTATCCTAAATGGTCATAATTAAATTTTGACTATAGGGCTCTCGTTGATTAATCCTAAGAAAATCGTAAATCAAATATCTCTTAGGACTAACCAACGAGAGTCCTACAGTCAAAATTTAATTATGACCCTTTAGAATTAAATAATTAAAAATATAAAATCTTCCCACCTATTGAAACGGATTGAAATTCTAATGGGTTACTCCTAGTTGTTAGCGGTAACAACAGGGGTCGAGCAAGTGGGACGGAGGGAGTGTAAAATTTGACCCCAGTGTCATGTCCGCCACTGGAAAGCGGTCCGACACCCACAAATTTGAAAACAGGTATCTCTCTCTATCTCTCTCTTGTGTTTACCTTGTCACCACCCCCCCCCCCCCCCCCCCCCCCCCCCCCCCCCCCCGTCATGGGTTTTAATGGGTTTGCAATGTTCTAAAAATTGGTAGCTAGGCGTTAGTCAGGTGAGAAAAGGGCACCTAGATGGGGACTAGGCGACTAATCTAGGCGTCGGACCACCACCTAGCTCCTAGGCGGCTGACTTTAAAAACACTGGTTTAAGGATGCTAGCACTTAAGCATAGCCGATCGAAAAAGAAAAAAAAAAACGTAATATACTTGGGGACAAGTAATTTTACTTATTAAACTCCGTAGATCTGAACTTGGGGTCTTTTACTAAAGTTGTGTACTTGGCGGCAGTTGATGATGCTATGCTTTAAACTGGTATATTTGGAAGTCTTTGGTTTATGGAAATATTTTTGTTTATGGAAATAATTGGTTTAGGGTGTACCGTACAAATTAGATGTTATATCTTTTGAGGTTGGTACGCATATTTTTTGAGTCTGTTAAAGGTTCATTAACTAGTTACACATATTTTTTTAAGATGGTATTTTTTTTTAGGAAATCTGAAAACTTTTGTTCTTTCAGTTTCTTCAGGTGCCAACTATGACTGCATCGGAAATTAGTATTGTCGCAAAGAAGCAGAAGATCGTGATAATACCAGTTGAAGCAATTCTCAGAACGCAAAAGGTGGTTAATGTTCACAAGCGTGGCCTACCGGGGCTGGGCAATGTAGGAAAGAGAAGAGACAGAAACTGGATCATATTGTGCCGCAAAGAATTTTGAAACAAAGTCGCACCACTTTTGCAAAGAATAGATGTAATCCGGGGGATAATGGCCATGAAACACCGCCCTTGGAGCTTAGCTTGTTGCCCGAAAGTTTGATGTCAACCGACAAAAAACTGGAGTTGAGAAAACAGCTTTTAGAAGTATCACGAGGAAATGTGCCCCCATTTTTGCGAGATTTCCTCAAACAAATTGGTGTCATTGCATGCACGTTGCGATTTGTCTGTTTTGCTACTGCTGGCATTGCTCTGCTGCTGTTGTGCTTCTAGTAATGGGCAGCTTGCTATAGTTGTTTGCTCCTATGAATTGCAGCCAAGTATGCAGTGCTTGCTGCTTCTGGGATGCTTAGGAAGGACTTGTCTGGCTATGCGAACGCTGATAGAAGTTTCTTGAGGGTGCAAAGAATGGAATCAAGTCCCATAGCTGTGGAGAAGACAATCCCTCCTTTGTTTCTACACTGCAATTTCTCTTGGAGGTTATGGTTGGGCATTCCCAAATGGTGGAGAATTTCATGGGTATATCCCCCTAACATTTGGGAGCTTATAAAACTTGGACTCCCACCTCACCCGAACCCAAGTGGAAGCTATAACCTCAACCGCATGAATCAAGGAACTAAAGACGTTTCCAGTACCAATAGCAGCGCCCGCTGAAGCAATTGTAGCTGCTCCGGCACCCATTGATTTTGCACCTTCTAATGGCCCTCGCCTGTTCTTCACCTGCCTGAGCCAGTGGACGCGGGGAAGGAGCAGGCGATTTTAACATCAGATTCTCCAATCTTGAAAAGCATGTATGGGAACTGTTTCTGTATGCAACTATGTGGGTCGATATGGAAGGCTTGGAACAACTTGGTTTTACTGGACCTGACCAAGACAAGGGTAGTACTATGGGAAAAAGCAAGGCTTCAAGTCAAGGAGTACTCAGTGGAGTTGATCAAGGCTAGTCTGGATGTGATCTCAGAAGTTTAAAATTACAAGGATGGGAGCATCTCTGGGGTGCACCTCAGGGCATTTTGTCTCGTTCAACCTTGGTTGGATGTTCAATTTTGGTTTTATTTGTTTTTATGTTCAATTGTTGTTCCATTTCTAGTTTTTTTTCTCCTAAAATTTCTCCTTGATGTAAACTTTGTCGAGTTTTAATAAAATTTTCTTTTGCCGATGAAAAAAAAATATTATGAAACTTATACATTGTATGTTTGAGGTTGTACTGATATAAATAATTTTTTTTACATGATTAAGGGTGCTAATTAATCATTTGTGTTACATCTGTATTTCTTTGTTCTCCACTGGATTTTTCTCTTTCAAAACTATTGACGAGCCGATTATCCGTGCAGAACCTGGAGTGGGCTCCGTGTGCACCGTATGTGCACCGTTGGTGTCCTCAATAAATTGAGCGGCTCCGATTATTTATATGAGATTCGTTTCAAGGGACCCTGAACGGGTCCCACATAACGCGGTATGCATTTGATTTACACCAAATGGTCCATATTGCTCCCATACTAGAAGTTTTTGGATCCTATCTACCCAACCCTTTTGGATAACCTGAAAATTGAGGTATTTTTACTCAACGGAGGGCTCCGGGATTTGGACATTTGTAGCCTCCGGACAATTTTTTGTTCTATATGAACTTCAGATTGTCTGTTTCAAAAAAAAAAAAAGAACATAGCAATCACCAGCGCATGATTCTCCCGTGTATTGCAATGTTTTGATAATGTCGCGAAACCGGTGGCACAGAAATATCTTCCCAATAATAGCTGGTGGATGCAAGTTGCCCGTACGTGGTTCCCAAAAAAATCTCTCTGATTGCTATTGTTACCTGTACGTTGTTAAAATATCAGAGAGATTTTTTTTTTGTGCCATCGGTTCCGCGCTTTTCTATCATCAAACGCATATGCACACGTGTAGGTGCCACACAAATACTTACACACACTCTCGAGAGGGTGTCTTCCCGCCACACCCTGCGCAATAAGGTTCATACAAAAAATTCCAACCACAACAAATACACAAATACTTACGCAAGTGATGGCCCACATACAATAGTCGATACTAATAACAAAAATGTTACGTAACACATCTATATTTACATTGAGTTTTTAACGTCTCTTTTCACAAGAAATGGTGAGCCCCTCTATAGGATGTCATGGGTTTCACCATCACTTGTAAGAACAATGTGAAAATAGATGTAAACTTGGTCGTGTGCTGGGCACTGCTCTAGTATAAGAATTTCGAAAACCACAAACGTATCCCAAATGGAGTATTCACACACACACTTTCATGACTGGCGGGCCACACATTGCTTGATAAGGCCCCTACCAAAAATTCAAAATTATACATACAAAAACACGATCACTTATCAAGGGGCGGGCCTCATACACATACTACACCACACGTAAATTTAGTGTCGAGTCTTGCTACTGGTGCTGTCGAGTGACCTAAGAGGCTAGGACACCATGTGACGGTGTGAAGAAATTTTTTTGTGACGTGCCTTATCAGCAATTCGGACCGTCTAACGTGTTTTGAACGGTCTTAATTTTAGAAAGAGAAAGAGGAGAGAGAGTGATGAGGTGAGGGGAGAGACAGAAGGAATAAAGCTGGGCCGTTCAAAACACGTTCAACGATTCAAATCGCCGACGGATACCGCTTGGCACCCAAAAACTTCTCGTGAACATGACAGTGTATAGGGGGAACTGAAATATTTTTCCTTAGTGGGGTCACCAACGTCATTTTCAAATTGGTAAATTATTCCGTCGAAGCTAAAGATAGTTAGTTACGACGGTTCCTCATTTTCTCCACCTTCGATCGATCAATCATTTTCAGCTCATCGTTCCATCACCCTGACACATCTAGGGCTTCCTATATTTCCATTTTTTCTTTCCAATTCCATTCCTTGTTCGATTCTTTTCTCTCAGTTTCATGGAGATTCAACCCCATCCTGGCCATTTCAAGCTATGGAGCGAATTGGAGCTGCACGAATTCCAACACAAGTTCGTTATCAAAGCCGCCGAATCCACCGATCAAGGCTTCGCCATCCGCCGGTCCGACGGCACCGTCGAGCCACTCAACGGTTTGTTTTTTTTCTGTCACTTTGTTTGCTCAGGAAATGCGCGAAAAGGACAAAGAAAGCTAAAACGATCTGAATATGCTAGAAGTTTCCTTTATCTGTATTAATTTCGGTCGCATAGTTTGACCCTTGGTCACATAATCTCCGCTTGTGTTTTCAATCCTTTCTCTTGCTGAGTTTTAGTAATTTGAGATGTTTTTGAAAGATGGTTTTACGCTTGCGCTCGCCCGTTAGGTGACAGTGGTTTGGCTTTTTCGTTCGTGAAACTTGAAAAAGCTCAACCACAGGAATTTCTATTATTCGGTATTTTGGAAATTGGAATGGTTCATGTGTTTAATTATTCAAGGTTGGATTTGATAAGTATTTTAGTGCAGGGAAAGTCTTCAATACACACCCCTTTAAGATGTGTACCATATGCACCTATTGTGTGGTTCATATTATGCCACCTCATAAAAAATTACTTGTAGTGTGAGTCATTCATAACATTTTATTTCGTATCGTAACTTTTCATCAATATGATTTGTAAGTTTTTAGCAATAGATTCATAACATTTGGGAATCATAACATTTTGGTGTGTTTTAATGAGGGTGCATATGATACACACCTAAATAAGGGGTGTGTATTGTAGCACTTCCCATTAGTGCATATGGAGGCTTTTATATGTTTAAACTGTCTGTAAAGTAACAAGGTTATTGAAATGTAAGTGTAATTAATTGAAATTGGTGAAATTGATGTTGAATATCTATTTCCTCTCTGATTTTGTGTTGTGCCAATCATGGGTAACATGTTATTTTATGAAAAAATTATTTCAATAGGTTACTTTCACTGTAATGTGTATATATACTTACTGCGCACATGTGTTTACCTAGTAACAGATCCATGTCATGCCATTTTTTTCCCCTTTATCTTTTAGTACAAATTGGTCGAACAATATATATGGCTCTGGTATCCAATAGTATTCTATAGGAAATTGCACATTTTTTGAGGATTTCCAGCTGGAGATAAGGAGCTTTACATATCTGGTCTGGAAAATAATTATCTTTCCAGGCCTTTCCTATGTATCGTCTCATGCGCGGTGCACCATACTCATGAGAAATAGTGGGCTGCATTGAATAGTCGATGTATTGTTATTGGTAGTTCATGAATGATGAATCTAATATCTCATTAACTGCAACAGGTGATGATGTTTCTACAAATTCTCGAAAAGTGTCTACGATATACGGTGTGGTTGGAACTATTAGGTCACTTGCAGGTAATTGCTGAACAATTGGCTGTATGAAGTACTCCTGTCAGTAGGATTGAGTGGTTTGATGCACATTGCACAATAATATTTTATGGTGTGCATCAGCATGGATTGCTGATTTGGCCTTGTATAGTTGATGTCTATAACTTCATGGCTTGAAAGAGTTCTGCCAATTTAGGTGTTTGCAAATAAAGAAGTTTAACATGCAGGACATATGGTTGCATGTTTCTTGTCTACATGGAGGACTTGTCCTCCAGAAGTCCAAGATGTTTAATTCATCCCATCTGTTGATTGGACGAGAAACTTGTCATCAGTGTTGGAGCCAGAAATTTTCTCCAGGGCGCAAAAACATAGCCTAACAAGTTACATAGAAAAGATAGCTTAACAATCTACCGAGAAAAGATGGCTTATAAGTAAAATATCTTATAATCAAAAGATGGACAACCCCTTGTTGCACCTGTAGAGTCTCTGATGATATCACAAACTGCTACAGTTTAAGCCCACACTAAGTAGGATTATGACAGGTACAATGCACACATTCACAATAACAGAAAAGGTACAAGTAGGACGACAAAAATGTTATGAGGTTAAAAAAGAGAAAGAAAGTACAAGTAGAGGTAGAAAAGTGTGAGAAACAAAATGTTGCCAAGAATGGAGATAATATGAGGTACTGAGGGGGATTTGCTAAGAAAATGGACACTTGAAATGAGCAGATTGCACGAGTTTTATTGAATCCGTATTTTGTTAGAAAAATCGTGGCCAGAAAAGAAACCATGTTTGGCTGGACTGGAGTCTGGACTAAGCTAAAGTGTAGGTAGAAATGGGAAGCAGAATGACATCATGTTGTGCACTTGTGTTGTTTGATTGTGTTTTAAGGCACCTTGTAAATTTTGTGTAGCAACACATATGCTGGTGATAACTTCTCGGAAAGAAGTGGGAAGTTATGTGGGTTTCCCTGTTTTTCGAGTGATGTCTATGAAGTTCTTGTCCTGCAATGAGGCTTTGAGACTTCCAAACCATCAAGAAGTAATTTTCTCTTCTTGTTTCTTTTTTTCTTCTTAATTTCTGAAACGGGAGTACATGAGCCACCATTTGAATGGTCGAAAGTCCCGTCATCACCGACAACCTAATTAAAAATTCTTTTGTGCAGAAAAGGGATGAGGCTTACTTCAGGACCTTATTAAGAGTAATAGAATCAACTCCGGGTTTGTATTATTCGTACGAGACAGATATAACCTTGAGGTATGCAATTTTTACCGTAAGTCTGCTCTTTGTGCTGTACTTCAGATCATCTCTAGTCTCAGCTTGTATTATCTTCTATCTTGCGTTTGAAAAATGTTTACAGCTTGCAGAGAAGATTCAAGTTGACTGAAGGGCGAATGAGTAAACCAATTTGGAAGCAGGTTTGTCTGCTCAGTGGTTTTCTCAACTAGTTTCATTTACTTATAGTAACATAAGACCCGATGCATCTAACCGTTGTACCAATGTTGCTTCCAAATTGCGTACCACACACCTTTACACAAAGGAAAACAAGTCTATTTTGGCCAAGTTATTCATATAGTAGTAGTTTGACAAAGTTGCTTGACTGCTTCTAAAAGCTGTAAATGGCAGTTGGTGAAGATATTAACTTGTTCGAGAAAATTCAGGCTCACCATAATAAAGATCTCTTTATTATTCAGGGTTTGGCTAATTCCCCCATTGTTTTGAGATCTGTAAGAGCATCTCCACTTCTTACTCAAATCTTACTCAAACCCAAATTTGAGTAAAAACCACCAAAAGTGGAGCTCCACTCCTTACTCAAAGTTATATCAAATATAAGTTTTACTCAAATCTTTCATCAAATTTGATAGAGAACCATACCTTGCACCAAATTTGAAAGGGCTCTTTTTTGCTCACTACTATTTACACGTTTGCCATTCAAATGAATTCCCTGCAATTTAAACTCCCAGCCCAACCACCAAATATGTTTCAGTGAACGCACCCCTGCTTTTCCAACTACTATGTCTCCAATGCACCCTTGCTTTTTCAACTACTATGTCTTCAATTCCTTCCACCGACCCCTGAGTTGAACTTCACCTCTGAGAAGAGTATACTCTTTGGCGGGAAGAAAGTGGGAACGGAGAGAAATTTTTTGGTAAAGGCAACACGATGGAGGGGAATGAAGTGGAGGGAAGAAAGTGGGAAAGTTTTGGAGGAAAAGTGAAATAACTACTGTTTTAAACAGATTTGGGTAAAAGTTGCGTTTTGCCACTGGGAGGAGTAGAGTACCAAATCAGGTTTTACCCAAATTTTTACTCAAATTGGAGTAAATATTTGGGCAAGGAGTGGAGATGCTCTAAGAGTATCAATTATGAGGGGACAAAAGCAACTGAATGTGTTTATAACTTTATATATCTGTTAAGGAGGACGGGTAGGATAGCGTGAGGGGACAAAGTTATGTTAGTGCATAATTTAAAACCTTGTCAGAATGCACTCTTCAAGAGTTGGAGATGATGGAAGGATATTTTTCTTCTTGTCCAGCAAGAATGTGTTTTGCCACTTATGCTTTGTTCGGTTGTGGGTTTAGAAAATTTTTGGGTTTGATTTTTGGGTAATGAGTGAAAAGTGAAAATAGGGTAATAATTGGGGATATAGGTAATGAGTGGAGAGAGATAGAGAGAGAAATAAGATTAATGATTGGATATAGGGGTAATGAGTGGAGAGAGAAATAAAAATAATAATTAAAATTATAGGTAATGAGTGGATTTGGGTTTGGAAATTTTTTCCAAACCCCAAACCGAACAAGGGCTTAATGATTATGAGGGGACAAAAGCAAAGAAAGTAACTTTTGGGATGTTATGAACTAAATTAATGTGATATGGAGGCATAATTTCTCTTCTCAGTTCTCACATAGTGCTGACCCCAATTGATTGGGATGCAAGGCTCGGTTTGGTTTGGTTAGTTCTCACATAGTATCTTTTGCCCTGTTTGATGGGTTATCAGCTATGGGAGCAAATATTATCGTCCATATCTAGGTTTTGTTACCAAACACCAAGTAGCACTCCGACCCCTTAGCATGAACAAGATTGAATTGTGAACCCAGGTGTCTGTAAGAAGTTTAACCTTATTCCTATATGGCTATATTTCAGTGCAAGTAAGTTGCCGCCCTGTTTTCTAAACCTTGAGTTAGGATTGGAAAACATTTTAAATAAATGGGTTCTGATTGTCTATTTATTTCAGGCTGACCCCCGATTTGTTTGGAACAGAAATATTTTGGAGGAGCTTATTGAGAATAAGGTTAGACATTCATTCTGTCCAAAAGTGTGGCATTATCTGTAGAATCTTGGAAGTACCTTTCTTTCATAGTATTTTGTTCTTTAGAAAAAATAAGATAGGTACTTGTGGGACTGATATCTAACATGGTCTATTTGGAAATCTGAAATGTTATCATCTTTTTCTTTCTCTGATATGAAATATTTTTTCCTTTACAGCTTGATGGGTTCATCATTCCTCTGATACAAGGGAATATCCTTAAACTTTTAATTGCCTCTCTCTCTCTCTCTCTCTCTCTCTCTCTCTCTCTCTCTCTCTCTCTCTCTCTCTCTCTCTCTCTCTCTCTCTCTGTGTGTGTGTGTGTGTGCGCGCGCGCGCGTGTTTTAAGTAGAGATGCAAGAGTAATTATGGATTATGATGTTTTCACTTAACCAAGGCTTAAGCTTTCAGACGGGACAGCTCAAGCTGAAAACTTCACCGGCTACAATTATATTAATTTCTAGGAGGTGTACACGAAGACTAGGTAGGGCAATACCAAAACTGTTTGCTTTGGTCCTACTGATATGAATATGGTCAAACAAGTTACTTACCGATTGCTGGAAGTAGGGACCCGCATGTGGAGAAGAGGGGCTAATCTTGAAGGAGACACTGCAAATTTTATTGAAACTGAGCAATTGTTGGAGTTTGAAGGTTTTCGGTCTTCACTTTTACAGGTACTTCTTCTACCAGAAGGAATGGAATTATGATGTCATAGAATGATTGTACCTGTTAATAATATTTTGGGCAGATGAATCCACTGGCATTTCTGTTTTCTGTACCATGTCAAAAGTACATTTCTGGAAACTAAATATTCTAAGCTGAAGGTAACATTCACGGCATTTTATTTTGTGCTCCTTGATTTCAGGAGGGTAGTCTTCTCTATTGCTCTATTTTTGACCCCCGGCCAAGATGTAGACTTCCACCTAAATTTGTATATAGTCCCCCAAAAGTGCCTTTTTCTTGGATGTTTCGTTATTCGTGTTTCCAGTGAAACTAGATATGTATGTGGGGAAGCTTTACTTTGGTCAAGCAGTCAAGGGCAGTATAGGAAGACCAATCTTATCACGTTACATTTGTGTCTTCCAAAGAAGGATGGACTTTTAAGCAGAGGGTGTCATGAGCGCATGGCAGAACAGAAGGATTATTTGCATGTGCAAGGAGATACATATCTTGCTTAGCCAAAAAAGAAATGAGATACATATCTTAACCTGAAAAAGCTTTAAAAGTGTTCATGGTTCTTTCTTTGAGTAAACACAGCTTGGACACCACTACTGTGAATGTGCTCCATCTCCGAGGCTCTAACATCATTTGTGTGGCTTTTAGTTCTTACTTGTCTTCCTAAGATGGACAGCTTTTGCTTCCTTCTAGGCATTTCTAAAATTCACCTTTAGGGAAGGATTATTGGCAGGGGAAAACTGATGTCACCAAGAAAAACATGGTAAATGGTGTCTTAATAGAAAGCTATGCTTAGTCATAGTTGAGAATCTTGAGAAAGATACTTGTGGATGGAAAAAGGTAAGTTAAATGAATATTTTCTTTGTGGAAACTAGAACAAGCCACAAGTCCTAGCAACCATAGAATCAATTCTATTCATTAGCACTTGCTCCATAACTCCTGCAGAACACGGGAAAAAAAAAGACATAAAAAGCTACCATATACTCAATTTGTTTGCAGTCTTCAACCCCATATGTATTCCTATTTCCTAATATTGAGGGTGTAAATTATCAATGTGTAATAGGTACTTCCTTATCACCTTTCAGATTCGAGGTTCAATTCCACTTATTTGGGAGCAAATTGTTGATTTGAGCTATAAACCACGACTTAATGTTATTGATCATGACCAAACAGTATGTATTTCATCTGAATTGTGGCTCTTAATATTTGAGTTGTGTAGTGATGAGCATCTAACTTTGTTTCTCTGCCTCTAGTCAAAGGTTGTGGAGCGCCATTTTCATGATGTTACACAGAGATATGGGGAGACGATAGCCGTTGACCTAACTGATAAGGTAAGGAGTTTTTATTTTCTTTCCAGCACTAAAACACAATAAGCTGGGGCCTGGGTGGAGTTTCCATGTGTTGTCAATGGTCTTATATGCAATCTGAGAAATCGAAATGACAGATAATAATGTCGTTCATTTCTCTACTCTGTTTGCTATATACAAGAAACTCTATGATGGTCCCTTAGGAAACAGACATAAATGTAGCAACAATCTTCACAATACTCTGCAGCAGCTTTGACATTCACAGCAGGGTTATGCTTAGCTGGTCGTTTGAATTCTGATCTGGAAACTGTGTGCATTGCTTACAATTTTACGCAAAGCATATTTTGTTTTGTATTATCACATCTGCAAATATTTCATCTTTATGTTATCCTATTATTGTAGCATGGCGATGAGGGTCAACTGAGCGCAGCATTTGCTGCTGAAATGCAGAAGCTGCCAAACGTGAGGTGATTTTATTTTCATGTGTTATATGAAATTCTGACCTAATTACAATTCTGTTCCACAAACATCTTAGATGGGAACAGAGAATATCTACATTGACTGGTGTTGCTCAGACACTCTGAAATTAAATATGAAAAGCTGCACAAATAATATAGCTGGATATGATGATATTAAAATGCCAAATATCTGAATGAGGAGGGATTAGTCGCTACATGTCCACCTTTTTCTTACTTCCGTTAATCTCATTATGTTTTCTGATGGACCTTATGTTCCCCAAGTGTTCAACACATGTTAAGTGTCCGACCATATATGGGTTTGACACGTGGCTGAGACAGACACGGCACCTGCTTTAAAGTTGCTCTCTTCTCATCTCTTTGTTGGAAGTTGTAGATATAGTTTGCACATATATGTTAGTTTCATAAATGTGAGTAAATGTTGGAGGTATTGAGCACATAGATGACATTCATTGCAAATATGTATGCATTTGATTGTCTTGGTATAGTTGTCCATCTGAAGTTGAGTATCCAATGTTGCATGTTAATCTAAATGATAACACAGCAGTATCTTTTAGCCTTTTCGTACGTACTTAATTGAAAATTTAATTTGTACTCCTTGTTGATTCAGATATGTTTCCTTTGATTTTCATCACTATTGTGGCAAGTCAAACCTTGAGAACATACAAGTTCTCTATGACCAAGTCTCCGAGGATTTTGAAAAGCAAGGGTAATCAACTGAACCACACATATGTTTTCTTACGTTAAAACGTCGGCTGAGTAAAATCTCAATCTCAAAATCCATGTATTTGAATTCCATAATTCCGTTTTTAATCATCTCTATTCCAGCTGAGCAGATATTTCCTCATGGACGCAGAAGGAAAGATACTATTGGAGCAGAAAGGGGTTATCAGATCTAATTGCATTGACTGCCTTGATCGAACAAATGTTACACAGGTTTGAGGGACTGTACCTGTGTTCTTGTTTTTTTCCTCAAGGACATGGGAAATATAATGAAAACTTGAAGCACGTCAAACTGTAATGTTGGGATTGAGTGTCTGTTGAAGAAATGCCAAGCTTCCATTTCTTTTTCATTGATTTTCTCGACTTTTAATGGTTTACTTCTTTTTTTTTACACAGAGTTACCTGGCTCAAAAATCTTTAAATGCACAGTTGCAGAGGCTTGGTGTACTTTCTTCCGAGGAGGGCATTTCCATTTTCAGCGAAGATTTTGAAATTTTCAGAACTTGTAGGGTCAAGTATTCCTTTGTGTAGTTCATAGTTGATGATTCTTAAGCTTTCTTCTGAACTTCGTCTTTTCTGATAGTGTGGGTGGAGCAAGGTGATGAGATAAGCCTGGAATATTCTGGGACTCATGCACTCAAGCGGGACCTTGTCCGGTAAATCTTTTCAATAAACTGAGAGTTTATGGAGTCTAAACTCATTTGTCTCCCTTTGTGATGCATAGTGATCCCCAATTGCAGGTACGGGAAACAGACTATGGCAGGACTAATTAAAGATGGGATCAGTTCAATTTCAAGATATTTTTTAAATAACTTCCAAGATGGTGTTCGGCAGGCAAGATAACCATTTGGCTATTAACTACCGATTGCTACGACGGATGTCACTAGATTTGAATATGCTCATCTTATGACATTCATGCTGTTTTAGGATGCAATCGATCTTGTAAGCGGCCACTATACTGTCAACATCAACAACCCTTCCCCATTTCAGCAAAATGGATTTGAATCATTCTCTGTAAGTAAATTTAGCTGTATCTAATATTTGATTTGGTTCATTGTGATTGATTCCTGCCATTTGAGGGGATTTCATGTACTGCCAAAATGTGCTTTGAAAAGAAGTAACCAATCATAGTGCCACACTTAACATTCAGTCAGAAAAGAGAAAAAAGTACTGTAGGCCATTAAACAATTATCCTTGTTTCGATAGTGATAATAGCATCAACAACCTGGTTGTGTTAGATTCACAATGAAATTATTGTAGGATACATGAGAATGGCCAATGGTGGAAAACTTGGCTCAATGATGTTGAGAGTATTATTGTAGATGTTTAGATGATAATGCACTGGTCCTAACTTTGTTCAGGACACTAATGAGTTCAGTTGACTAGAGGATGATTTCGGGTTATCGAAGACTAGAAATTTGTTTTTCGAAGCCCCCTGCTAATAATTGCTTAAATTTACAGAATTTGAAAGATCTGATTCGTCTGTGTTGTCATAGTTTGTTCATTGGACGATAAGTTGATACTTGTCATGACACCTTGTTGGACTGACATGGATCAACTGCAAAAATTACAGTATCTCCCAGTAGCATCAGCTCTCATAATTGGAGGATTAACGGCAACCTCAGTCTCACTCAACCAAGGTATTACCAGTTTTACCATCGTGGCGTACTTTAAAATACATTTGGCACCTATGTAGCATGGACCCAGTAACCGATACCAGAAGAGGGTGAGAGAAGAGGATAGAAACTTTGCCGTGTCTGATGACATTGGTATCCTATTCTTGGATTTTGTTGCGGTGGGGTAAGTTTGAGCGGCCGCGTACTTGTCCAATTGATTGCCATTTGCCAGTGTTCAATCTTCTTTTCCATTTGGTGTTCCGTGGAGAAAAATCTTTTTGTCAAAATTGCTTTTTGTTTTTGCAGCTGGACGAAATGCGCAAACTATTGTGACGTCAATAATCTGTGCCGGTGTAACTGCTGGAATGATGGCGCTGATCAAAACTAATGGAAGGCAGATTTGTTCTAGGCCTCGTTTGTGTGGCCTTCTGTAACGGCGAAATCTCCGACACAGAAAAAAATAAGAATGATAGAACAAGCACAATCACACATCACAAATAAATAATTACAAAATCGAAACGAAATCTGATTCTCTGAATACATGTATCTCCAATTAGTTGCAGGCAAATTACCCTCCATTTGTATTGAAGAAATTACCCTCCAATTAGTTGCAGGCAAATTACCCCCCATTTGTATTGGCAAATTACACTTGGGATGTCTACAGTATAAATCCTCTCAAATTATCTTGAACTTGGTAATATTTTCATGTAAATTCATAACGTCAAGGCGAAAAATCCAACATAAAGATTTTACGAATTTAAGGTTTGTGTGTGTAAATTTATGTACAAATGTTATACTCCTACTCCATTGTTATATAGAAGTTCCAGATTGACGTTATAAATTTTTGTAAATATCAGAGTATCGAACTCGAGACACGTCCACATAGGAGTGTGTAAAGTATCATTTCCTTATCTAGAGTTGTCCCAATAAAAGTTTAGTGTAAGTTGATATTTACTACTGTTTAGATGAAAAGGTTGATATATACGGGGTAGTAATTAGTGAAACTTCTAAAACTTATATAATGACCTTATATTAATTTCCAAATTTTGTAATGTGTTGCAACTTAATTTCCCATTCTCCACTATTAAGTCGCGGATGGATTCTATGCCAACACCTAGTGTTGGTTTGTTTCGGCAATGTGTCTTTGAGTCTGTTAGAGTGGTGTACTTTTCGCAGTAGCTCGTGTATTAGATTTGATAGTTTTGGTTTATTCTAGGTTTCAAAAGCCTTTGAGTGTTTTTTTTTTCTCAATCGGCAATGTTGTCATTTATTATTGCATAGTAATAGGCACGACGCAATACTTTCTAAACACAGTCTAAATGAAGTATCAAACTTCATTTTTCCGAAGTTTTTGTGTGTGGATACAATGGTTCTTTTTAACGTCATCTCACAAGAGGTGAGTTCCGGATATGCGTATGGTCTCACCTCATGCGAGAAGAGCATTACAAATAACTGTGAATTGGAAAAAAGTTCCTTCTCCCAACAAAATCTACTTCTCAAAAATTTTTGTTTTAAGAATAAGCTTCAAACATGGTCCATCTAACAAAGTTCATACAATAGTCTAACGCAACAAATGTTACCAAATCTGTTTAATTTCATTAGTTGCATTCAGGGATAATATCAAAGATATTAATAATGTATAATCATACGGGATTCCAAATTGAATTTAATTTTTTTAACGTCTACCCACTCAAAAGTTACACATCTACCGCACTTGTTTCTTTAACTGATTTAGAAAAATAGAAAAGCAAATAATTCCAAGATTACATATAACCAAGTAAGGAGCAGAGTTTGAAATTCTATCTAACCAAAAGGCTCCAACAAAAAGCCTACAATCTTCAATCCCAAACTCCAAATCATCTAAACTAACAACTCAAGTTGTATTGAATAACAATTTTGTTCTCTTACCTATTAGTTAAAAAGAAAAAGAATCTAACGCGAAGAATTACTATTGGCCTCAAAGAATTACACCTGGCCGCGAAAAATTACTCATGGCCGCAAAATATTACTCCTGACCGCAAATAATTACTCCTGCTGTGGAGAATTACTCTTGGCCGCGAAGAATTACTCCTGCCCGCGAAGAATTACTCCTGGCCACATCAAATTGCACTTGGCTACACCGAATTACTCTTAGCCGCATCGAATTGCATTTGGCCGCTATGAATTACTTTTGGCTGCGTTGAATTGCGCTTGGCCACATCGAATTACTTTATGGTCGATGCGGCCAAGTGCAATTCGATGCAGCCAAGAGTAATTCGTAGCGGCTAAGTACAATTCGATACGGCTAAGTGTAATTCGATATAACCAAGAGCAATTCGATACGGTCAAGTGCAATTCGATTCGGCCTTCCACTGGCCTTCACTAACGTAATTCGATGCAGCCTTCCACTGGCCTTCACTAACATGAACTACTGGTACTCACCTTTGTGAACGACTTCTAGTTCTCCTTTCTTTGT
This sequence comes from Rhododendron simsii, assembly GCA_014282245.1. Lineage (NCBI taxonomy): Eukaryota > Viridiplantae > Streptophyta > Magnoliopsida > Ericales > Ericaceae > Rhododendron > Rhododendron simsii. The sequence goes on along the minus strand of CM024957.1, from coordinate 36,481,855 downwards.
TTTCTTTTTGAAGGGCAACTTTTTGTTGGTCTTAGACCGAACCCTTGACACTAACCCTAGGTACGGACAATGTCTAGACTATAAGGAGAGGGCTTAGTATCTCTTAGTAACTCAATCTACCCGCCGATTCATTCTCACTACTGGCATTTGCGGGGTCTTGGAAAAGGCACCATAAGTGCAATTCGATACGACTAAGTACAATTCGATACGGCCAAGAGCAATTCGATACGGCCAAGGGCAATTCGATGCGGCCAAGTACGATTTGATGCTGTTAAATGCAATTTGATGCGGCCAAGAGCAATTCGATGCAAACAAGTGCAATTTGATGTGGTCAAAAGTAATTCTCGGCCAAGTGTAATTCATTGTGGCCACGAGTAATTCATTGTGGCCAAGAGTAATTTTTTGCAGCCATGAGTAATTCTTCGCGGCCAAAAGTAATTCTTTACGGCCAAGAGTAATTCATCGCGACCATGAGTACTTTGATGCGGCTAGGAGCAATTCTTTGTGCCCAAGAGTAATTCATATCGGCCAGGAGTAATTCTTTGCGGCCAAGAGTAATTCTTTGTAAACTTCTAATGTCAGCCATTGGCTTCAATGGTTGAGATCGAGTGTCATTTTTTGTGTCTCTGAAATGCCCCCCTAATTATGAGTAAATAAATCCACATTGCAATTGTATAATATATGCAAAAAAAATGTGAGCATTTTACTGAAAGGAGGAGAATGAGCCTAAACCATTGAATTAAAGGTAATCATCCATTGCAACAACTTATCTTTTGAATGAGCCCTACATCCTTGTGTTATGTACTATAAAAAATTAAGTTAAATAAAAAAAATTAACTCCAATGCGAAAACACATTTGAGAGAGAGAGAGAGAGAGAGAGCGAGAGAGAGAGAGAGAGAGAGAGAGAGCAGTGTTGGATTCAAAATTGGAATCCATTTTGAAATTAACATATAAGGGAGAGAGACAGCCTTAAATCATGATAATTATTTTTTACTGATAACTGTTAGGAAAGTAAGAAAAATTTAAAAATAAGAAATCAGAATAAGATTAGGAAACATTAATTTTAGTTTTTTCTTTCATCTTTCTTCCAAATATTCATTCTTTCTAAGTATATTTCTAGTCTTACTACCCGTAAATCTCATCTATAGAAAAAATATGTACATATCCGATGGTCCAAAATATAGAGAATTCAGAAACCGTTGCTCCATATTATATAGATAATAATAGAGGAATCAAAAAATCTTCCCTAAGCCCAATTCGGAAAATCTCCTTGCCAGGACATAGGGGACTTGAGAGACAAAGACATATTTGGCCACACAGTGAGCCGTCCTATTACAATTACGCGAAACAAAATTGAAAGCACAAGAATTAAGTAAAGTAGCTAAATTAAAACAATCACTGATGATCACTTCCAGATTTGCTTTGACATTCACTCTTCCTTGAAGCATTTGAACAATGTTCTTCGCATCCCTTTCTATGAGATAATCACCTGTCCCATGGACAGTTGCTATCGAGATTGCACAATGGAAACCCAAAGCCCTCGAGTGTTTGAACGAAAGTTTTCGGGTGTTTGAATGAAATGAATTGCCTGTTATTGAGAAAAGAAAAGAAAAAAAAAACTGCATGAAGGCTTCGTTTGTTTCGATGTAAAATATTTTTTCAGAAAACAAACTTCAAAATTTTATTTTCCGGTATTTAGATGGCACTTGAAAAATATTTCCAGAAAAAGAGAAAATAGTGTCGAGACAGAGAGAGAGGGGGGAGGCTTAAACGGTGGTGAGATATGAGAACATTGGAATTGAGCATGGGTCAGGACTAGCGATCGAGGAAATTGAGCAATGAGAATTGCAGTAGAAGAAAGCAGGTTCATTTCGAAAAATAACTTATGGAAAATTTGAGGGTAAGTTATTTTCATCTAATTAATGAAAAATATTTTACATGTAAAATATTTTTCTCATTTTTTACATTACTAAGCATCGAAAAATAGGTAAAACATTTTACCAAAAAATATTTTACGCTCAAACAAACGGAGCCGATATCAAAATACCATTATCCTTCCAATTTTGTGGGGCAAATTTCTATTGAATGTTAAGAAAAAGAGGCCAAAACAAAGAAGGAAAGCGTTGGAGATGCGGGGTATCGATCCCCGTACCTCTCGCATGCTAAGCGAGCGCTCTACCATCTGAGCTACATCCCCAGTTGTTCTTTCTTCTTTTAAAAAGATATTTTAAACTAACAATCTTTCGGAGCCCTTGCCGGCCACATGCACATCACCAAAAGCGCCATCGAATCTCCCACACAAATCAACGTCCATTTCAAGAGAAAAAAACAAATCTACATATTATATACACGTGTATCTCAGTGTAACTAAAAGGGGTAACAAATTAAGATCGATCTCATGTTCGGTGTTCAAGAAAACCGCCCGAACCGTAAAACCGGTCCAATCCGGACCGAACCGTCCTATTTGGTCTGGTTCTGTGGTTCTGCGGTCAGGTTATGGTTCCAAAAAAATAAGAACCGTTAATTTTGGTTCGGTTACTGGTTCTCAATTAAAGAACCGTGGTTAGAACCGGACCGAACCGTTTAAAACTAATATATATAATTATATAAAAATAAATATATATGTATAATTTGGTAGGTTAAACTCTTTTTTGCTAAACTTTCTTTATTTAGAGATGAAATCTCATTTGTTAGGAAAGTTTTTATTTTCTTTATTCTTTTTATTTTCTAATAGATTACCTTCCTATTCTTTCAATTGCTTACAACCTTATTTAATGGATTAGTGTTTATAATTTCAATCTCACGTCTCTCTTTCTCAGACACCGGTGATAGGTTTGGATGCTAATTGAATAGAATCGGAACCGGAACCGAACCAAAATCGGACCGATTTTGCGGTTTGATTCTGGTTAGGTTCCACTCATGTATTGGTTAGGTTCTGGTTTTCAATTTTCTAGAACCGTTTGAAATGGTCCGGTTACTGGTTTTCTAGAGAACCGGACCAATCCGGACCGTGTACACCCCTAATTAAAAGTATATGCGAGATGGGTTTGCTACATAAACAAAATACTACGTTTTAAGTGTCTCGAAAGTTTGTTAAGTTTTCAGAAATACTTAAACAATCCATTACTTGGTCCGTTCATATTTTCTTGTAAAGACTTTGAGTTACTCAAGATTGTTAGTGTTTAGCTCTGTTAAAGTTAATTTAAAATTGTCTCTTCTAATAAATAAGTTAAACTCAAAGATGTTTTTAATGTTCATTAAATTTAATTTTATGTAAAGTTTGAACAATTAACTATCAACTCGTTTGACTTATTTTAAATGAAATGTTTATGTAAGCACTATTAGATTAGATGACAAAGTCAAAACATATCCGGCAAAAAGTGATGTTTGATTTGTTTATCACTCATTAGTGTCACACATCCGGCAGAAGTATAGAACATTAAAAAAAAAAAAAAAAAACTACGGATGCATACCCATAATGGGTGGGTATCAACTATTAGTTGTTCATTAAATTTAAATAATTTAATGGACGTCTTAGATTATTTTTTGGAGTTCCGGAATAGATTCTACACACTTATTTGTGCACTGTAGATCGGAATCGGTAGTTGAGTTCGAAACTTTGAAGTAACAAATATCCAAGATTTAACAATTTTGAAGATATAATCAAGTTTTAGGTGATTAGGTAAAATCTTCAAATTTTGACTCACTCTTCAATTTTTATTCTTTCCTAACCAATTTTATTCCTTTCCCCCTATTCCTTTCCCTTGGTTCCCATTGACTTTCCTTCCCAAAATACTTGACTAACAGGTCTCTGTGTCTAACTGGATAGGTACTTATTATGGGTTTGTACAAAAAATGTACACACTCTATGCGTGTCAAATGCCTCGGATCTCACACAAATAAAGATGATTCAAGACGTTCTTTTATAGAGAAAATAATGTTCACCCCTTAAAGTTCAATTCAATAAGACACCAACAAGTGCTTGATAAAATATTTTCTCTTTAGCTGAGATTTCGTAATCTAGAATTTGGATAAAATTTTGAACGAATTGATCAAGCGCTTATTATTATTATTATTATTATCTGATTGAACTTATTTTTACATTATTAGTGAAAAACTTATTCTAGACAAAATGAACGTCTTGGATCATCTTTGTGAGACCCACGATCAGCCCCACACATGGAATCTATACATTTTCTGTACGAATCCATGGTACCCTTGCATGTTTTGATCTTTTTCTTGTTTCTATTCTCTTGTCATTTTATGTTGACTACAAGGATTACTAATATTCTTAGTTTTCTTCACCACTTGATTTTTAAAACCTTCCCATCTTGTTCTCCTACATTTTTTTAACTAATCTCATCATGAGCTCATTAGCAGAAGAAGTAGATGAGATGTGGCCAAGAATTTTAAAAAATTGATTTAAGTAATAGTGACTCAATTATTATGTAAAAAGAAAATTCTTATTGAGATAAATAAACATCTAAAATGGAGTGAGTAGTACTCCGATCCCTCCGTCCCAAATTGCTGAATCCATATGAAAAAAGACGTGTAATTTTGATATCAAAAAATAAAATACTTTCGCACATTATTCTTTTGAATTTCTTTGTTCCATATTAAAGAGATCTTGAAATACTTCAATTTTGCGTTAAAAAAAAACTTGAAAAAATGATGTTTTAAAATACTTTAAGTTTTGAATAAAAAGTTGCAACATTTTTTGAAAAATAAAATTCTTCCACATATTATTTTCTGAATTCTTTGTGCCATATTAAAGAGTTCTTGAAATATTTTACTTAATCTGGTGTAAAAAAAACTTAAAAAACTAATGCTTCGAATAAAAATTTCACGATTTTAAGCAGGCGGACAATTTGGGACGGGAGTGAGGTATAGTATATAAGTTGGGAAAATAACGAACTGCAGAGGCTCACAACAGAGCAAAAAGAGGTTTGACAGTTTTGGTTTAAATTTCGAACTTGGAGCTGTCACCATCTCTCTGCAAAATCCGCCATGTTTGCGAAGCGATTGTTTCAGAAGGCGATCAATCACTCTCCGGTACGAGATTCACGAGCTTTGATTTTCTTCGTTTCGAACATTTGATTGCCATTTCATATCAAATTTGCATCACATTAATCTCTCCCGCTGTGTGTGTGTGTGTGCGTGCGTGTCTCAGTTGCATGACCTAGCTATCAATGGCTGCTTTCCATTGATGTATGGAACGGTCGATTAGTGTAGCTAATTACTGGTAATTTAGGGATTTGAACTACGTAATTGGAAGCTGAAATTTAGGATGAGATGCTTTGGATTTAAATTCTAGAGCTAAGTTATATGCGCAATCCGTAAGTGCGATTTTTTTTTCTTTTTGGAGAAACGGGATTTCGTTTCATTTCAAATGTTGAAATCCAGCTCGAATGATAATCATAGTACAATGGGATCGCCTTGAAGAGGGAGGGGGAAGGGATCACTATAATTTGAAGATACAAACAATAAGCGCTAAACCACAATCTGCTAATGCTGAATTAGTAAGTGCGATTTGAAGGTGAAGTTTCAGATGAATGCTTTGATAGAGAATCTACAGCTAATCTATGGGCGATAAACTGGTTTATATATGAAGAACACAATTTTACTGGTTCTTATAGAGTTATAAAAACTTTTTTTTTCTTTTTTTGTTAAGGGACAAATTTATAGGAAAGGCACCAAGGGCTGCCACCCATGAATAAAAGAAAGCGGAAAATCGAAAAGGCCAAATGGCCGACTACACCAAAACGAGACGTCGAGAACAATCATTGCAAAAACTCCATATACCGCTTTAAAAGCATAACATGTCTAGGAATTGATCAGGGGCTGTGTTGCACTCCCTTGACTCCACACTAAACAAACCCTCGAATCTTCAAATTTGTTCACCAAAAATATACTTTGTTGACCTATGTGTATGTTGGCCGGCATTGGCATAGGCCCACCAAGCAACTGCCAAGGCCCCCTAGTTTTGGAGCCAAATAGGGCCCCCAATTCAGTAAGTATAAGAATATTTGTTACTCAAGATTTATCTCAAATGCTAAAACATGGCTCAGTGGTTGGAAAGAAGTCACCTGCCAGCGCCTTGATGCTTGCGTGTCTCTGGTTTAATTCTTAATGTCTACATTTTTTTTTTGTAGGTATTAGGAGTATTTCATGTTAGATTTATCCAGTTCGTAGCACTCCAAAGAACCTGTGCGTGCGTGCACGGTACCAATGCAATAGCTGCTTATACAATTGGCATAAAAAGCTGTATTTCAAACTAGAAGTTCCTCCTCATATTGCAACTACATGTTATTTCATAATGGGAGCATCCAAGTCCAAACCAATTGGACAGGAGTGGAGAGGCCGCCCAGACTCATATACTAGTTTTGGAGGAGATAATTAACCAATGTGAGATAAACTCCTACACTCCCCCGCACATGCGTCCTCTGACTCGCACGTGCAGAGGTAAACAAACGATCCATAATACTTGGATCGCAACAAACAACGGTGCACTTATGGCACAAACAAGGGGGAACAAATTCTCCGAAACCATAGCTCTGATACCATGTTGAAGCATCCAACTCCAAACCAATAGGCAATGAGTGGAGAGGCTACCTAGGCTCATATACTAGTTTTGAAGGAGATAATTAACCGATGTGGAATACACCCAAACACTCCTCCGCATGTGCGTCCCCTGACTCGCATGTGGAGAGGTAAACAAACGATCCATAATACTTGGATCGAAACAAACAACGGTGCGCTTATGGCACAAACAAGGGGGAACAAATTCTCCGAAACCCTAGCTTTGATACCATGTTAAAGCATCTAACTCCAAACCAATTGATAAGGAGTGGAGACGCCTCCCAGACTCATATACTAGTTTTGGAGGAGATAATTAACCGATGTGGGATAAACTCCAACAGATCATATTTTTGCGGGTTATAAATCCTTATCCCCATAGAGGACCTAAATTACTAAATATTATACTTCCAAATGAATTTTTAGGAGTGGTACTTATTTCCAAAAGTTATTTGTTTTAAATAACCTTTTAAGTACCCTTCCTCATTGTGTCATTGATAAGATAAATGTGATAAGAAATTCAAAATTGTAGTTATTATCTCTTTCATAAACTGAAAACCTTTTATATTGAACTGTTAATATCCACCACCCGGGATGGTAGCCAAGATAGCAATGGGTTACTCCCATTTGGGTTTGGCTCTCATGTGGTCATGGGTTCGAGACGTGCCGACACCCCCTCGCTCCAGTTTGAATCCCATGATTGACCTATTGCCTTCTGCGGCCTAGGTGGAGCATTGTGCACCTATGGGTTCCAGGTTTGCAAGTCTAGAGTCCCTATGGCCACGCCTAGGGAAAGGATACATATTTCTAAAAAAAAAAATGAAGGCCCCATTTTTGCCTAGGGCCCCGAAAATCTCAGGGCTGGCCCTTATGTTGAAGATTAAATTTTCTAGTTTTAAAGTTTGTGACTCCACCCACTCTCTAAATCATTCATTTACTAATTATCTCCTTTTCTCTACATCAAATCCGAGAATAATGGAGGGCCCCACAGTCCCACCATTTGAAGAGTGAGGTTCAATCGGAATATTTGAAGAGATAGAAATGCTCAGCAAACTGTTACTCTCATTTGGTGTCTGGGATGGAGCAAGTTTTGTCTATCTGGCCCTTCATAATTTTTGAGAAATGCTTTTTGAAAAGTGGGGTTGGAGATGCTCCTAGTTATATATTTGCTTAATGTATTTGGCTTTTGTTCATGTATTATAGTTACTCTCTTGTTCTGTTATCTGACTTTGAGGCCTTTCATTTTTTCTTTTACTCATGTGATTCTAACCGCTATTCAGTGGGGCATTAACGTTATATTTGCTTGCCATGTCCTCCATGTATGCCTTTTTCTTTTAAGTTGCTGTTTCGATCTGATATCTTGTCCTTTTCAGTTGGAACTATTTACTATTCATTTAGGGTTTTAACAGTTGGTTTTCACCATTTCTGCGTTTTGTTGTGATGAAATATCTTTTCATGTCAGAATAATGTGCATGGACCTGAGATGTTAGCGGACTTGGATATGCAAATAGCTATACATTATGGCATTCCGTCTACCGCATCAGTTCTTGCATTTGACCCCATCCAGAGCCTACTGGCCATTGGGACACTGTAAGTACAAACCTTTATTGAGGAATTAGAGCTTGGATTGCAATATTTATTATTAATTTAAATGCCAGATGGACAATAGTGTTTATATTGCTTTATGCAATTTTAATTTTTTTTCCTGGTCCTCTGCAGGGATGGTAGGATAAAAGTTATTGGTGGGGATAATATTGAAGGACTTCTGACTTCTACAAAGCAGTTGCCTTTTAAATACTTGGAGGTTTGTGATGATGAGTAAAAAGAAAACTGAATTCCAGATTGTTGCATTGTCTAGTTGGAGTATTGTTTTCTCAAGGGAGGCCAATAGTAGACCAAGGTCTAGATAAAAGTTGTTGTCTAACTTAGAACATGAACTTTGGAAATTTCGAATTGCATGCCCAGGTAAGGAAATGGCCCTGAGGAGATGTGAATGGAAAAACATTTGTCAGTGACTCATTGGAAATTAAACCTCTCGTATTTGATGAATCGGTTTTTGTAGAAAAAAACTTACAAGATAATTCATCTTTAGACTAGGAGTATTATGTTCACTTTTTATATTGCAGGAGGACAAGCATGCTTGGAAAGTTTGCTATCCCATAAAATTAACTTGCTCAAAATGTTCTCCTCTCAAAGTAAATGCCAATCTCGGATAGCACGTCTCATATGAGAATATATTTGACGCAACAATGTACAACGTCAAGCTCCAAGGCACCACCTTTAAGTTGAGACGAGGAGGAGTTGGTCTTAGTACTTATTGATGTGTTTGACAAATTAAGCTTCCCAATTGGGTTTTATACGTTGTTCTTTGATGCACTGTAACCACTCCTTTACTTCTGATGTCTGGATTTGCAATATCATGGTAAATTGATGGACCATATACTAAGTGGTTTGGTTATGCATTTGGCTGTTAAGCTATTACCTTAGCTATTCCATTTATTTGCGACACATTTTACGTTTTGAATTTTTAGTGAAGACATTTAATCATCTTATTCTTTTGCAGTTTCTACAAAACCAAGGGCTTTTAGTGAGTGTTTCTAATGACAATGATATTCAGGTACCTATCTTCTATCGACTGTTTAGTTTCTCTAGTGTAAACATATGAAACAGTGATGTTGGTGACTAGGGCTGGAAACGAGCTGAACTTTGGAGTGGTCAAGTTAGGCTCCGTGGGAACTAATTTGAACATTGAGCTTGGTTTGAGCTCAATTGAGCTTATATAAATGACCTAAACTCCATCTCGAGCTCGAAAAGCAAAATCAAGATATATAAAGTTCGCATCAAAGACAAAAAGAAGAGTATGAACAATATGGAAGAGAATTGCTTATAGTACCATCAAATTACCAACTATGCAAATTTGCAAAAAAAAAAAAAAAAATCGAGCATAACCAACAAGATTTATATGAGTTGGATTTGGAGTTCATTGATTACTTGAAGTAAAACCTTATCAATATAACCTTGTGTTCATGAGCTTATATGACCTAAGCTAGGGTATACTCAGGGGCTTGATCAGTAAATGGGCCTAAAGTAGGAAAATGGAATTATGTGCTTAAATGTGACCTCTTTCCCCCCAGGGAAAGCCCTTTCCAGATGGAGTAGTGCATCTCTGTCTTGAAAGCCCGCCTAAAGGGGGATATTGGCACATTAATCAAACTGGAGGGAATACCTTCAGTTAGCCCTATATTGAATTTGTGTTGGTATATGTATATTTTAACTTTTGTTGCCTTGGCGTGAGGTGCTTCTAAATTGTTTTGTCGCCTGCCTAACTTCTACTCCTATTTTATGGTGATGATAAGAGCATGTCCTAACTGTTCAATGACCTCGACCCCCCTCCTCTCTCTCTCTCTCTCTCAGGTTTGGGATCTAGAGAGCAGGTGTATTACTGGCAGTCTACAATGGGAATCCAATATAACTGCTTTCTCTGTAATCTATGCCTCCCATTTCATGTACTTAAGACAATAACTTTATTTGTTACATTTTTTAACAATGTCAGCTGATGTGGCTGCAGAAGGAAACAATGGTATATGCTCAATAAACCTTTTCTACTATTGCAAAAACACAGGTATATTGGAGATGAATATGGGAGGATGTCTGTACTGAAGTACCAAACTGAGGATGCAGGACTTTTAAAATTGCCATATTATGTATCTCTGGATCATATAACAGGTACTGTTGCTTTATAGGGTCATTGTAAGTTGCTTCCCATGTACTTAAAGAGAGTGAATCATTTATTGGTGTTTGTGATTTGGCTCATAGAATGTTTGTATCTCATTGAGTAAAATTCCACTTCCCATGCAATTGTTCTTGCCTTTGTTTCCAGATCCTAAAATTTTCAAGAATCTAATTTTCTTTGAGTTGCCAAACAGAAATTGACCACAATCTCCACAAAGTTCAAAGAAGCAAATGCATGTTCAAATCAACTATAACATCCATTCAACTTTATCCAGGGCTTCAGCTTATGTTAATTCAGTTGTAATGTTTTCCTCTGTATCTAGACCACATACTCCGAGTCCTTACTCCATACAATTGGGCCTTGTTTTTCTTCTCTTCCCTATCCATTTGGCCCACTGGAAGGGCGTGTGTGTGTATGGGACTATGGGGTCATAACGTCATCATAACTGACAAGCTAGGTGAGTCAAGCCCAGCATTTTCCATTATGCATGGCAGTCAGTGGGGGCATATCTGCATGACATGATGATAGGTCAGCACTTCCAATCTACAATATGTGAAGACAAGATTTCTTAGGATTTCATTCTCCCAAGTTTTAATAGATTACTCAACTGTTCTAATATGCTAGAGACATAATTTAACATGCCATATTTTAACAGATCGCTCAACTGTTTTAATATGCCAGTGACATAATTTTAACGCTGCTAGATTGCTACCGGCATATACCAAATAGCATCAGTACAGGAGCAAGTTGTATCTCTATCATGCAGAGATTAATGACTGCATAAAGTTAGTTATGGGCATTTGTTTTACTTTCTTGATGAGATCAACATCTTGTAAATGTCACGTTTATCCTAGTCTGTAGTAGATAACTAAGGATTAAGAAAGATCCGCTATATACAAGAAGCATAATAAATACAATACCCAGCTTTTGATCTTCTTGTGACCATAATTGGCTCCAAGTCATATTAAATCCCACTTTGTTGTGTTATATACAGAAGCAGCTGACATTTCAATTCCTGACCACCAACCAATTGTTGGAATTCTTCCCCAGCCGTGTTCTTCTGGGCAGAGGCAAGATAAGAACAATGCTCAAAAAGTTTCTTCTTTTGTTGTTCCTACTTATCTTTATCAGTGTTTATTTTTTTAATCTTTTAGCGAATGTCTTGCTATAAGTCCTTGAAAGGGATAGGTTAGTAGTTATAACTTATAAGAAAAGTATACAACTTCAGACACTCAGGCATGGAGTGCATTCAGATGTGGAGTCGTTTCTCTGTAAGTGGTGTCACTCTAAAGCCATTACACAGAAGAAACCACACATGGAAGGCTGGGTGCTGTTCACTGTGTTGTGCTGTGATGGCTTAATCACATGGACCAAAAAATGACTTTTGCTTGTTGTTCCAAGGAACTCTTACGAGTCCACAACAACCGAACTCTATGTTGAGATGGCTTATCTTGCTGGCCTTTTGCTCGTTGTCACTTGAAATATCTAAACTCTCTCTCTCTCTCTCTCTCTCTCTCTGCAGAGTCCTGATCGCATATGCTTGTGGTTTTCTTGTTCTGTGGGATGTTGTTGAAGCCCGGATTGTAGTTGCGAGAGGTGAAAAGGTTCTTCAATTGAAAGATGGAGTAGTTGATTCTCCTAACCTTCCAGGTGATGCATCTGAACAACATTTGGAGGAGAAAGAGATAAGTGCACTTTGTTGGGCATCTTCCAGTGGCTCCATTCTAGCTGTGGGTTATATAGATGGAGATATACTGTTCTGGAAGACATCCAGTGCTGCCCCTAGTAAAGACAAACAGCCTGAAATATCAGCCAACGTTGTTAGGCTACAACTATCTTCTGCTGAGAGTAGGCTGCCTGTCATTGTCTTACACTGGTCTGCAAACAGTAATTCTCATAGTGATTGCGATGGCCAACTCTTCATCTATGGTGGTTGTGAGATAGGATCTGAAGAAGTTGTAACTGTGAGTCACCAAATCAATAGCTGTCATTCTATTCATGCTTATTGCACTTCTCCTCTTTTAATTGTTCTGAGAATTACAATTGAAGGTATATTATGATTTGATTTCTTTAACGTTGGAGTTTCGACCTATTGGAAAGGAGGGAATTTTTCTTATGGGCATGTTCTGTAATTTGTGATTTAGAAGGTTGTTCCTCTTGTTCTAGTTCAGTCATTTTAGGTTATTGTCTCTGTTTGTCTGTTACAGGTTTTGAGTATTGAATGGTCATCTGGGATGGAGGCTTTAAGATGTGTTGGTCGAGTGGACCTCACACTTAATGGTTCCTTTGCTGACATGATTATTTTACCACCTGCTGGGACAAGGAAGAATAACAACTTTTCCCTATTGGTGTTGACAAATCCTGGACAACTGCATTTTTTTGATGATGCTAAATTTTCTACTTCAGTATGTCGGCTAGAGAAAAGAATGTCTGTCGCTGCTGTTGAATTTCCTATGGTTGTACCAACTTCTAATCAATACCTGACAGCTGCAAAACTCAGTATTTTACCCTCATATGGAAACTCATGCAATGCTCTGTCAAAGGTAAAGCATTTTCTAAACATGCGCAACGCCTCCATCTTTGATTATTTGTGATTGTTAAAGAACTCAATAACAATTGGCAATGAGTGGAGAGGCTGACCATGCTCATATACTAGTTTTGGAGAGGATAATGAACCGATGTGGGCCAAACTTCAACAGTGATCATTAGTTTACTGATTTCTGTCCCATCATTCACTAAAAATGGTTTTTTATTAGATAGCGTCACTGATGAAATGTGATCCAAATTCGACGCCGGGTGGGGGCGCAAGGTGGCTGTTGACTGGAGGCATAGCTAACCAATCGTCCTTTACTGAGGGTAACAGGATTCAGAAACTGTATGTGGCAGGTTACCAAGATGGATCTGTTCGGCTATGGGATGCTACTTATCCAGTCTTAAGCCTTATTTATATTTTAGAAACCGAGGTCAGAATTTGATTTATGTAGAGATATTTACGTGGATGGACATTTATTGTGTTAGATTTGGATAGACAAGTTTTCTGGTCATATCAACGTGGTTTTTTGCAGGTCAAAGGTATAAAAGTAGCTGGTTCAAGTGCTTCAGTGTCAAACATTGATTTCTGCCCTGTCACTCTAAGTTTAGCTGTCGGCAATGAATGTGGTCTGGTAAGAAATGCTTACCAATTAGATCCTTCTTTTTAGGGTGAGTACTCGTCATTTGTTTCTATTCTGTATTCCTTTTGAACATGTATAGGTTCATATGTATAACCTCAATGGCGGTTTGGATGAAACAAGCTTTCACTTCATTACAGAAACAAAACGTGAAGGTGATTCTTAAATTCTATTCTTCTTTTATTTGTGAACTACTTATGTTTCCTCTACAAGAAGCTTTTTTCCATGGACTCAGCCCTAAAATAGTATTTCACGATTTGGGGGATAAGCCCTTTTCTTCCCCATCCTACTCTTTGGAAGTTGGAACCATTAATTCTTGGAATTGTAGTGATAATTGGACAATTCATATAGAAGTCTATTACAGATATTGAAAGTGGTAATTTGTATATAATTAATGTTGCACTTTGTGATAAAAAAAGAAAAAATGTACTTGCTCCTAGATGATAAGCATGAAAATAGTTAAGTTTCACGTCGAATGTCAAGATTACGAACATGATGGCAACTTCTAAGGACTGGAAGTTTGTTGGTTTCGTACAGTGGGTATATTCCGGTGTACATAATTCCTCGCGGTTATAAATTGTCAGTCAACTAATAGCAAGTTGCAACTAATGCGGACAATAAAGTTAGCTTCCTGCATAATGATTATATCCTTTTTGTTTAGATGGACTACTAAGAGACTGCAGTTTAAATAATAATGTTGAGATGCACGTGTGGTAAGACTTTGTGAAAGAATTAGAAACAAAATTTTTTGCTGGAAGTGAGAGAGATTAGATCAAGGTGCTTTGGACATGTCTACTATAGATTAGTCGATGTGGCAGTTAGGGAGATTGATATGTTTTGGGGTAGATTATAGCAATAACAGGAGGGCTAGAGCAAAATTGACTCTATTGGTGGTAGTTCGAAGACACCCATAGGCCCTAGGTTTCTTGGATATCACAGAACACGATGCTCTTGACAGAGGTCAATGGAGAAAACTAATTAATGGATTGGGACTTAAGGCTTCGTTTGACATAGATGGGTAGTGATAGTTCATATTAAACACAGAGGTTTATGAATGCCTGTGTGTAAATAATTGTCATCAGCTATACTAGTTGATGGCATGTAAGCAAACACCAAGGCTCCTGCTCTTTCTTCTTTTTTTGCCTTTGCACTTTGATATTTTGGTTGTTGGATTAATTCTGCTGCATATATCCAGATGAACTGGTGAAAGTTCCATTATCTTGACATCATTCATGTTCATTGACAGTTCACAATTTGCCCCAAGGCGAAAGACATTGTTGTCAAGCTGTTTTTTGCCTTGTCAATTCTCCAGTTCAAGCATTAAAATTTACAAGTTGTGGATCCAAACTTGCTGTAGGTTATAATGGTGATCGTGTAAGTATAAGAGGCATCGTTCTACGAATGCATTTGTCTCTGCTTCCTTCCTTTTTCTTTCTTGATAGTGATTATGGATTCTGGTATCTCTATTTCAGGTTGCAGTGCTTGATATGAGGTCATTTTCGGTTTTGTTTTTAACAGACTGTTTGTCTGCCACTAGCTCGCCCATAATTTCAGTGGCCTGGACATCGTTTATTAGAAGCCCTAAGAACTCAGGACCCAAATCTCTAGACAAGTCCCAAGAGGAATTAATATTCATGCTAACAAAGGATGCAAAAGTTTATGTCATTGATGGTGTTGCTGGTACCGTGATCAGCTCTCGTCCAGTCCACTTAAAAAAGCAGTCCATAGCAATTTCCATGTACATTATTGGCAAGTATGAGATGATGTCTAGCCAAAGTTGTGAGGTAAATTTTGTGAATCCACTGTACTCAGAGGGCAATGCAGCAGTCTCTGGTTCATCGAATAAAAAGCAGCCACTGCAGATGCCCAACAATGCCACCGGCATTGATGAGCCTTCTCTAGAAACTACTTCCCGTGAAAATTACTCATCAGAAAATGCACAGTTGAGCGGAAGTTCAAAGGATTCAGTTGTTTTGCTTTGTTGTAAGGATACATTGAGCTTGTACCACACAAAGTCTGTAGTTCAGGTGAGTCCATTTCCTTATTCTCACTCCCAAGTTTGCAATCTATGTGTGCAATGCTGAGATATTTTCTTTAAGGGGGAGAAAAAATCTATCAGCAAATTGAAACTTGCACAACCTTGTTGTTGGGCGGCAACTTTCAAGAAAGATGAGAAAGTTTGTGGCTTGGCATTACTCTATCAGACTGGAGATGTGGAAATCAGGTAAAATTCTAGTTTTTACATATTTATGCTGGACTTGTGAGCGCGCTCTCTCTCTCTCTCTCTATATATATATATATATGTATGTATGATATATATATGTATATATATATATATGTACATCTCTGTGTGTGCGCGTGCGCATGTCATTGTTTACATAGATTAGTGTATTCAGCTAGAATTCTTACTGTAGATGATCATACAACTACCTTTTTTGGGCAGATCTTTGCCATACTTAGGATTGGTCAAAGAAAGCTCCTTAATGTCAATTTTGAGGTGGAATTACAAGGCAAACATGGAGAAGACCATGAGTTCTACAGACAATGGGCTGATTTCACTGGTAATGCTTATGTAATATTCCCACAAACTATAAAAGGATGCAAGTCATGTTTTATACGAAGCAAAATTTGAAGAAAACTCCTTGTTGCATTAGGAAAGTTTGGCAACAATTGTGTTTTTAATGCTGTTTTATTGTCCTTGCAAGTCTACTTCTCTTCTACATGGAACAATTTAGATGATGATATTTGTCTAACGACGAGTTTTTTCGCAGGCAAATGGTTGTGAATTTGCTGTTCTCTCTCTTTTGGGATGTGAAAATAATTTCAGGTATCATTTTGTGCTGGTAGCTAATGCTGTTAATTTTTACGTCATCCAGTCAAGTACACTACTGTGTTGAACAAGTTAGGTGAAGAAATATTCTTAAAGTGATACAGTTATTTGGTGTAGAATATCCGAATCTCTTCCTTCTCTTCATGACAAAGTCCTTGCAGCTGCGGCAGAAGCTGCCATTGGTTTGTCTTTGAATCAGAAGAAAAAACAGGTTCCTATGAATGACACCGGTTCCTTATGATATGCATCCTACTTTATTCTGTGGTTTGCAAGTTTCTTATCTAGTTATCTTTTCACTACTGTCACTACAGGGTACTTCCCGTCGGATTCTAGGTGGTATTGTGAAGGGTTTCAAAGGGGGGAAAGTGGGCGATAGAAATGATGCGACTTTCCCTTCCAAATCTTATTATAGAGATCTAGATGGGGTATTTTGGAGGAACCCATTCCCAGATCCATCTTCGGCTGTTACACAAAATCAGGAAGTTGTGGAAGTCAGCATAGGTCTGGTATTTATCTCTATGTTCACGAATCTCTCTCTCTCTCATTTTTGTTACAAATCTCAAACTGTTTTTTTTTTGTTCTGTTACAGATGATATTGAAATTGACGAACCTGTACCGGTGGCATCTACTTCAACAAATAAACCAGAGAAAAATCAGAAAGGTAAAGAAGAAAGACTATCCAGGAAGTATATTGTGACAAGTAAAATTGATGGATGACTTCTATCCGTCATTTACTTTGCAGAAAAGGGTGGTGAAAGAGGAAGATTACTTAATGGAGGGAGTGCTGATATAAAACCCAGACTTAGGACTCCAGAGGAAATCATGGCAACATATAGAAAAGCTGGGGTAATTTGCAGTTGGTGATTGTGATATTTGTCACCCCTCCCCCAGAAAGTAAACAAACATTCTTCCAGTTGCTATTTTTAAGTTTCTTACTAGTAGTGCTATTTGATCCAATGAACCAGGATGCTGCTTCGGTGGCTGCACAAGCAAGAAACAAGCTTCTAGAGCGCCAAGAGAAACTTGAGGTGAGAGAGCATATTGAAATGCCCTAGTATCCATTCAGTTACATTTTGCGTAGTCAGGTCCTGTAGGAGTCATGTTGAGGGAACAACCAAGAAAGTGAGGGAACTAATGACTGACACTGGTTCTGTTAATGTTAGTGGAAGAGAACTAGAGAAGAGAGAATTATACACAGATGCCAGCCGTGCCCATGGTAATTGGTTCGGCCTTGAGCCTATGCTTGGGTTCTTGGAAAATGGGTCAGTCCTGGTCAATTTTACACCCTATTTGCTCTGGTGGGGTGGACTTCAGGCAATGAATGATGTGGGGATAATACTAATGGCAGAGTGGTTCGAAGATGCATGGCTCGGTGTGTGTGTGTGTGTGTGTGTGTGTGTGAGAGAGAGAGAGAGAGAGAGAGAGAGAGAGAGAGAGAGAGAGAGAGAGTCTTAGTTTTCTTTTCAACCGACGTTGACAATTCAGGCCAAACACAAGGTTATTAACACCTTCATACAATTATACAAGTAGTCATGGTGGGTGTTGCTCTAAACGAATTATTGTTTTTTTCCCAGAGGATTAGCAAGCGAACCGAGGAATTGAGAAGTGGAGCTGAAGACTTTGCATCATTAGCGAACGAGCTCGTAAAGGTGATGGAAAGTCGGAAATGGTGGCACATATGAAAACAAACCTTCTAACGGTTTTGGCTTGTTTGTGTTCCTCTATTGTGATTTCTTCTGCTTGGTGAATGTCGGGACTTTCACCTGTCTTTCCTCGGAGAGTGGTAGGGTGTCCATGAAGCCACATTCACCGGTCTTTCCTTGGAGAGTGTCCATGAAGCCAAATACGACGGAGATTTTCCCGGCAGGTTGATAAATCATTTTGAATACTCGAGTAGAGAGGCCGTCGCAATTTTGTTTTTTGATCGAAAGCAATACTACTTGCTTATCTGTATCCAATTTTTTCCCTTCTCATAGGCAAGTTACTGTTACTCTTTATTCAATATTTTTGAGTCGCAGCGATCCAAATCCAACCGTGTGATAGTGTTTGATTCTCACAGATTTCCTACTTGTTAATCTAACTTCTAAGTTTTTATTTAGAATTTTTTCCCGATTAGTATTCCTAATTAATTCAACTAGGCTCTTATGGTTCGCTAATTCGTACTGTCATTTTCCTTTATTTATTTTTTTTGCCAATATTGTATACATGAGTTTCAAGGAGATGCCAACTGAACTAGAACCCATTGCCGTCCTTTCCCTTGATTACTCTCACTATAAAGGTGCTTTATGCGTCAAGCGTCTAATTATGCAGTAGGAAACTTGAATTGATTAGGTAGCTCCAGAGTTATAAACACAAACATTATTTGAGGACATGTTAAATTGTTATGCTTAAACATTTTTTTCCCTTCTTTCGTTGATTCTACATGTACAAGTTTCGAGTAGTTTAACGAGTCTACATGACTTGTCTCGTGGTTGATGAACTGCTCCAGTTCTCGGAAAACAAAATAAAAAAAAATGAACTGCTCCACCGCGAGGGAAGGACGAAATGCAGGGAAAGAATAATGAAACTAAAACAACCAAAAGAGTAGACGGGTAAAAGCAAAGTCTTGATATCCATTAAAAGCCACATTCCCACATCTAATGTTTTGCGTGATGATGAAGCATGTGTCAAATATACAATCAATTTGGTTTATTCCACTAGCAAGTAATATGAAAACGAGCGAAGTCTTTCTCTGGATCCCAACGGTACCCTCCCAAATCCAGTAACAAAAACCCTAACCCCTTCTTCGCCGTGTCCCTTTTTCCTTGGGAGAGCTATGACCAGAAAGCTCCCCTAACCTGTCTGCCAACAAGATCCTTCAACTCGATTTCACCGGGGAACCTCCGCTCCTTTAGCTTAGAGAAAACCTGTAATTGGGCAAGATAAAACAAGTTAGTGCACCAATGGGTGAGAGAAACTCTCCACAAAAAACAAAACAATGAAAATAAAACTTCAATGAAACCAGTTCACTTCGGACTAAATCTCCCAAGTATTTCAGCTTACTTATCATAAAATTTCGTGTCAGTATATACCATATAACACAGGTAAGGAACCAACTCATGAGGAAGCACATTGACACAGCTATCTGAGAAGGTATGATAGGCAGAATGCAATACTTGCTTCAGAAGAAAAACAAACTATATTTTCAGATACAAGAAAAGGACATATCCTAAAAGAAGGAAAAAGGAAAAAAGGATGAAAAATCATACACACAACAGGTGCAAGTAATTGCCAAATCACTCCAAATTTCAGCAGAAGGATAAATGCTCTTGCTTAAGGAGAACTTCAAGAAGGCAAACCATTACAAGAAAAATAAACAAAGTGGAATGGGCCAAGCAATTCGCAACAGGTGCTTTGCAGTGGTAGATAGACCATGGAGAACTTATTAGGAACCAGTGCAGCACAGATAACCAAAAAAACCCAATTCCTGGGAGTTGGATTCAAAATGCATCAAGCACGACCTTATTGAAAGGTAGTACAAATGTATAAGGAAAAAATCTAGTGCACTGTCTTAGTTTGGTAAGGTTGTTCCATGCACCAGGTCAATGATCTTCATGCATCACATTATAGGTACTGCAGATCAGGCTGCTAGTCTTCCACTATTGTAGTTCTTTTAAAGATTTCCCTCAGGAAGCACATTTAATCAGCTAGAAGCTCACATCAAGCACACAAAGCAAGAGAAAAGGACTTACCAATTCCCCATTGCAGTACACTTCAAAAGCGCCAGAACTTTGCAGCATGGATTGAAGGAAATTTCCAAGAAGCCAAGTAGCTGAAATTGTTCCAAATCTATTCGCACGAAGGGAGAAGTACCAAGGAGGGGGAGCCACAAATCCCAACCTGGGGAAGATATGCTCACCAGCAACCACGACACCAATGATTCCAAATTGAACCACAGGCACAACTTTACTCAGCAGGCGTTTTGGTAGAGGAGGAGGGTAATTTGCTAAAACAACATTAATGCCAGGAAACGCAGTTTCCAACATATTTTTCATCGTAACTGCATTGCCTCTGCCGAATTCAATAGGAAACAAGTTATTCCAAACAAATCAGAAACTAATGTTCATTACAGTACCCTATATATAACAAGGAGATCCATATTTCTAGAATCCGAGAACTGATAATGAAAAATCATCCACAAGCAAATTTAGAGAAACTTTGGGTTCACAAAAACCAATCCAGACAAGCAGGTGCAAAGGTATCTTGAAACCTATTGGCCAAGACGCAAAGCAACTTGAATACACAGGAAACTTTATCTCAACCTATTTAAAAAGAGTTAGACACCTGATTCCCTTTCTGGACAAGGGTCTTATTGAGATTACTGCTCATTTTAATTTGTGTTTATTCTTCTTACCTTGCCATAACAAAGATGGACCAAGGGGTGGCTGTAGGGGCAATCGCTACCCTAACGCTTTTGAAGTCTCTGACTATATCAATAGTTGAGGGTTAATGTTCTTATCTCCAACCTATATAGGCTCATGATCCCTTCAGTTTCCAAAAGTTTGTGATTGTATAAATATCCGTCAGCAATTGTTTATAATCATGGGACCATCCCTGACGATAACTGTCCTAGAGAAACTTCAAATGAACCAAAAATAAAATAAACTCAGTTGATCTATCCACCACCAACACGAACACACTGACATGAAAATCTTAAAAACTAGAGGACAGAACGCGATGAGGACATGCTTAGGGAAAAATATGTTTCTGTTTATTACTATTGGGCCCGGAGTGCGGATTTGGTTACACTGTGCCACTACCTGTGACCACTCTAAAAACAGATTTACGGGTGCGATGTTGAATGACGTAAAAGACGTAATTGAAACCCTCTTGATTGGTTTGACCTATGTAGCATGGACACCGATACAGATACGGACACGGGACACGGCAATTCTAAAAAAATGGGGATACGGACACGGCGGGGGGACACGCCACGTGTATAAATAAATAAATATATGTACATATATATAAAAAAAATTATGAACCATTGTATATGAATAATTTCACAAATTGTATAATTTTTTTAAAGGGAAAACTACAGTTTAACCCAAATACTTTGAATAATTTCATATTAACCCCCAAAATTTTAAAAAATATTACATTTTGACCCCTAGCCGTGTCCTCGGCATGTCCCCTATCAAAAAATAATAAAAATTATTGGACACGCCACGTGGCGTGTCCAATTCGTTTCCCCGCGTGTCCCCGCCGTGTCCCCGTGTCCAATACGTAGACACGGCACCCTTTTGAAGTGTCGGTCTGACAAGTGGTATTAGACATAAAGTCATGGGTTTGAGTCGCGGGAGCGTCATCGCGAGGGAGGAATTGTTGGGCCCGGAGTGCCCCCATAGGTTTGGTTACACAATGCTACTCCGTGCGACCGCTCTAAAAATAGACTAGCGGGTGCAATGTTGAATACCATAAAAGACCTAACTGAAACTCTCCCTAACACCAATTGGTTTTAAGTCTTTAGGAGAGATGGTGGAAAAGCGGTCCGACAATACCTAGCCACAAAATTTAAAAAAAAAAAAAAAAACCCAATTGCGATAAACTACCATATATGCCAATTTTCACATTTATCAATACATAAATCACAAAAGCAATATTTGTATCATTCACACGTGTCTTCATATTTAATCAATCATTATCCATTGCACGAAGAGAAGACTCCACTGAGTGTCCATGTATTGAGAGTGATCCTAACTTGTTCTAGAGTGTCCCGGTCCTCCTGTCGTGTCCAAATGAAAAAGTTTAGAATTAACACTTTTGATTTGAGAGTCACACACATCTCTCTGGAAAGTATTGGTGCCGGCCAAGTGTCCGAAACTAGTACGTTACTTCCGAAGTTCCGATGAATCGTCCTTGCTACACAGAACTCAATCAATTCCAATTTCCAACGCCACGGCGCCACCAACAATCGTCGTCATGCGATTCCCTCGTCAAGAAATCAAAACCACACTCACAACCGATCCTAGCCAATTAATCACTCCATGGCGCAATTTTAAATCAGGGTGCGTAAAACCAGGCAACATTTGGAAACCACATTACAAAGGAAGCAAATATGAACAATTGAACACAAACATAAACACATTTATGTACAAGTACTACAATTAGAGTAAAATAAGGAAAGAAAGACGAAACCTGTAGGAACAAGAAGAGCAGAAGTTGATGTTGACGGTGTTTCCAACGCCAATTGCTCCAATTCCGCCTGATTTCTGAAAAAACCACAAAAATTCATAATAGATTACGTTCTTATAATACAAAACCCATCATGGATTTTCTTTTATAATCTCGTAAAAAAAAAAGATTTTCTCTTATAAGAAAAACCCATTATAGATTCTTTTAGGAAAAAACCAAAATATAATTACTGATAGAAAAACTAATGAAAACAAAACGAATTGAGTTATATTGAGGAGTATTACACGAGAAGAGGTTGAAGATGGTGATTACCTGAGTTGGGAAATCTAGGGTATGTTGAACATCAGGCTGAGGGTTTGTTAGGTGATCGTCGTGGTGGGGGTGGTGGTGGTGGTGGTGGTCGGGTTTGGGAGGAGGTGGTGGTGGTGTTGATAGGAAGAGGTTGAAGATGTCTGAACAGAAGAGGAAGAGTGGTAAACCTAGCAACAGAATTTGAGTTCGATCCATCGGAGGAGAGCGAGAGAGAGGTCAAACGCGAGAGAGCGAGAGAGAGAGACTGTGTGCGTGCGAGTATAAAGCGGGCCGGGCTACGAATTTTATGTCTCGAGTATATAAAGCGGGTCAGGCCTGCTAGGCCCTTTATTCGGCCCGATCCAAATCAGGCCGAAGAAAAAAAAGTACTAATCAAATAGCCCAGGCCCATCCTTATCATAAGTTTTATAAATTGGATAATAATTTTCACATCACATCGTTCAGGAATTGAAAATTTTTATAAACATATACATCAAAGTTGAAAAAAATTCATCTGACGACAAAGAAGACCCAAAAAAAAAAGTCGGTCTTTTCCGTGTAGATTGTCGTTTTGGGTCTTTTCGTTGTTATCCATTAAACTTGTTCAACTTTTATTTCTATACTTTTTTCGATTCTTCTTGTTGAAAAACTTAACGATATGACGTAAAAATTTGATTCAAATTTAATAAAAATTAAGAGAAAGTAAATAAAAAGTAGAAAAAAAAAGGGCAAAGGGGACCTAAATACTTTTTGAAATAAATTACACAATTTGTCCCTGAGATTTCTGATAAATACGTATACTCCTCTTCTAGTTTGCACTGCAATCTCCTGTCATAGTTGTCTGTTATCGTTGGCCAACGAACAATGCGAGGCTGATGTCCCTATTCTCCTCAACTATTCACCGAATGCCAACCTGTCCCTCTCCATTTTCAAGACTTCAATATTTGTAACACAAAAGTCAAATCTAATGTACTTTTGGTTTGGTAAGCACGAGGGGATCTTCGGGACAACAGCATTCAGTAACGCTCAATTTCATTGTCTAAAAGTGTTTTGAACAGTTTAAATTTTGGAATAACTTTTAAAACCAATCCAAATAATTAATTGTCGAGACGGACGATGAGATTGAGCGTTGCTGAATGTTGCTTTTCCTAAGGACAACATCCCGGTAAGTAAGCAAACCAAATTAGATCTAACTGAAAATCAATTCTACTCTTTAATCGTATCTTTACTCATATCCATATTCTTGAGTAAAAAGTCTTTAGAATCCTCTCTGTAAATTTACTCAAACTTTAACAAAAA
The DNA here is from genome assembly GCA_014282245.1 of Rhododendron simsii. NCBI lineage: Eukaryota > Viridiplantae > Streptophyta > Magnoliopsida > Ericales > Ericaceae > Rhododendron > Rhododendron simsii. The sequence goes on along the minus strand of CM024957.1, from coordinate 36,457,781 downwards.
CGACGCATGTGAAATCTAACTCCGATACGCTCCATTGCCATCTCTACAAACATGTCCGCTATATAGAGTACAACCATTACAAAATTTTAGTTCTTTATTTTCATAAAAATATTGTGAAATGTTATTTTCCTGATATATACGTAGCAATATAAAAATATAGAGTACATACCATGACACCTTCACGAGATTTTCCGTTTAGTATGTGTTGATATTATATGCATATGACACCTAATAAGGTCAAAGCGCCAGTTGCTTGGAAAGACTTCTAAAACTACCGCATATTAATTGTGAGAGAATGACCTGTATCGTAAAGTGCGAAATAAGTAGTATTTAAAAAATAAGAAACTTAGCGGAACGGGGCCAAAAAAAAAAAAAAGGACTTCTAAAACTACCATGGTGTATTTTCCTTCACAAAATACAGTCATCTCCCTCCGTCTCAAATTGTTTGTCCTTTTTCACTATTTGGGGCCTCTCAAAAAATTATCTAGATCTTTTAATTTATAATACTTTTTGTATTCGATATGAATCTTATTTGATAAATCTCAATTAGTTCTATAATATGATATTTTTGAAATTATAAAAAAACTATAGATTGTGAGATATAGACAATTTATTGAGTGATACAACTGCTCAAAAAAGACCAACAATTCAGAACAGAGGGAATATAATCTATATGCTTCAATTAAACTTCACTAGGACACTTGGTTATCAAAAATAGGAAAAAAAAAACTTCAAATACAATCTTCATTTGCGCAAGAATTGGCGGCCAAGCGCTTCATTCTCATGTTTCGGGTCATTTTTTTGGCTCCGCGGAAGTCCTGAGTATTGTACATTGGTTGTACTTAGTGAGGTTTAAAAGCCTTGTCAAATACTAGTACATGGTGCTTACCACTTGACTATCACCTCATTTTGCCAGAAAAAAAAAATTATGATGGTAATATTTAAGTAAAATATTTTATTTTTATATAAGTTCATTGTCGAAAAATCATTTAAAGTTTTATATACCCGTTCCGTTACGATCATCACCATGACCTTGTTTAAATCATACGTGATCCATGTCTTTTTACATATATAAGAATTAGAATTGAAAATTATAGTGGTTTGTGGATTATTCAAAACTACTTATACAATGTATGTTACAATAGTCACTTGCATCCCCAGATTAGCCAATCTGATTGGCCAATTAAGGGATGTGACAGAACTTTTGAGAGGAGAGGGATGCCCCCATACGTACACATTCAAGAGGACCAGATATCGATCCGATGTTACAATTTTTTTATGGCCCGGATTTAATATTCATTAGATTTTTATAATTTTATGGACGGTGGGATATATAATACCGTATGTAAATATCATGGTGGGGTATTTTATTTATATATATATATATATATATATATATATATATATATATTAGTCTCATCGTTAATAGTTCGATGTGATTATATATCTTATGAGATTGTACAATCATTTACTATTAGTCCCGTCGAACAAATGGTTCTTGTACGAATTGCATGGCAGGTAACCTGAGATCCTAATAGCTTTATAACCAATGATAATATACTGTCAACACACCCTTTAACATGCCCTCAACAAAATCATAGATTAGTATTTAGAAAATAGATGGCGTGTACAGGTCGTTATACTAATTAAGTCGAATTGGTCCATAAACTTCATTTTTCTCAATTGTTTTCCAACAGTCCCATCTATTTAATTAATTTATTGACTAGTTGAGAGTATTAATTTTCTTCTTAATTATATTCTTACTAATCTCCATATTGAATTAACAAATAATAATCTCCATATTTGTTTTGTATTTTTGGATTGTCGTTTCAAGCATTCCTTCAATCTGTTGGACTTCTTATGTCAGGATATATATGCATCAAATAATAAATACTCCTGATCTTTAGGTGCATGGTCTACGGATATGGAGAAAGAATGAGGTTATAAAAGCAAAATAGAAGCGCAAAAAAATTTTCTATACAAAATATGGCTTTATGTGTCGTTCTTTCTTTTGCGCATGTATATATTATGATTGTATAATCTCATTCTTTCTCCATATCCGTAGACTATGCACCTAAAGATCAAAATATTTATTATTTGATGCATATATATCCTGCCATAAGAAGTCCAATGGATCGAAGGAATGCTTGAAGTTTACTATTTCAAAAGTATTATTGCCACATCATTCTCGACGAACTATTTTGCATATTAACTATACAAGAGTTAAATCATTTTCTTGCTTATAGTAATACCTAATACATAAGAGTATATGCAAAAAAAATAACAATAATAATAAATAAATAAAGGACAAGAAATTGCTCAATCACAAACCCCACACTAGGGCCTGGCATAGAAAATTAATTTCAAAATATGAATTCCTAATTATCAGACAAAATTAAGTTACATCATAAAATTAAATGAATTCAAAAGGTGTGTATTCAATATGGGCAAAATGAGTTAGGTAATTGTATAATTCTATAGCATGAACAAGAGCTAAGCTAAGTTTGGAGAGGCAAACCTCTGGCATAGCTAGCTTCTTTAATTTCTTCTTGCTCTCAACCACAAGAAAAATAAACAAATTAGAACTAGCTAGAACTAGCTAGCTGACCAAATCTAACCATCTCTCCTAAGCCTGTTCAAGAGTTCTGTCATGAGGGCATCCCTCCTGTCAGCCCTAGCTTCCTCTCTCACTCTTCGTTGCTCTTCTCTCTCTCTCCACATCCTCTCATTCACCACCCTCTCATTCTCCAATGCCTCCATCTTCTGCCTCCACTCCATCTCCCTCACCTTCCTCTCCTCCTCCCTCGCCTCGAACGCTTTCAGCCATTCCATCTCCATCTGCATCTGTTGCTTCATGAACTCCTCCAACACCTCTTTCAAATCATTGATGTTTCCGCCGGTACTCGCATGAGTACTACTACTGCCACTACCTTTGGTTACCTTCCTTTTCTTTTTGCTTCCAATGTTACCCTTCTCTCTATCGCTCTCTTCATTCTCCTCTTCGTCTTCCGATGATAGAAGCATCCCTGATGATCTCTTCTTCGACCCGCTTGCTCCCCCTTCCGCTTCCATCCACAGCATTCGCTGCATCCTCGCGCTGAAAATCGTCTGGAGCTCGTTGTAAAATGGAAATTGTAGGCGCATACCTTCTTGTTCCATGGTTTCACATCCCTAATAACAGCAAAAGAAAAAAAACCCTAGATTACATCAATTCCTTGAGCACCAAATTTTTTTAGACTAATTTCAGGGCATTCTCATAAGCCTAACACAATGTAATAAGAGTGTATTAGGAAGGGGGGAAAAACAAAGAGTAGTAGAAAGGAAATTGTAACATTTCTCTTTCGCTGTTCAAAAAAAAAAAATTTGTACGCGCATAAATGAAACGATGATGATGCGCTGAAATTTTATTCGCATCATTTAATATGTCAAATAATCTGAAACAATCGCGAATGTTATGCAAAACTAGTTAGGTGACGTGACTAGCGTTAGGGTACCACATCACATTCGTACCCTCTAAGCATTAATTCTATTCAAATGGTGTCACCCTGAATTACTAATTATTCCAAAATTTTGCGCCTAACTTTATCTATCCAGAACGATAAAAAAATAAATTCCTGGTTCTTTCATTTCAAATTAAAACAACTGTTATTTAATATTAACAAAAACGAACAAACCGGTGCTCGAATAATACTATTAGCAGTGTTTTTCAAGTACAATTTGAGTTTGGAATCATTTTAATCCCAATCAAACTATTTATCATAGATTGTTGTATATATGTGGAAAAAAAAAGTAGTCACACATATATTGAGTTCTCCTTATAAAAAAAATTTGTCGATTGAAAAAAAAATAGATACACACATGAGAAAATCTTGTTTATGCATATGCAGTAAACAAGTGTGTTTATTCCGAGAGTATTTTGGATAATCGGGATGTTAATGAAATTTTTCCGGAGAAAATTCGGAAAAGTTTCATTCGATTGAAAAAAAAAATAGATACACACATGAGAAAATCTTGTTTATGGAGATGCAGTAAACAAGTGTGTTTATTCCGAGAGTATTTTGGATAGTCGGGATGTTAATGAAATTTTTCCGGAGAAAATTCGGAAAAGTTTCATTAAAATCCGAATCGTTCAAAAAACTTTTGAACGGCTGTGATTGGTTGATACCGAAAACCGTAAATAAGTATATCTCCACACACTGTGATTGGTTGATACCGAAAACCGTAAATAAGTATATCTCCACACACTATATATGGTAAGATTTACCTTATATCGAGTGACGAGGTTTTTCCATTTGGACTTACACTGCTCTGTGCTGCGGTTGTAACCCCTCTCCTTCATCTTCGTCGCGACCACCTCCCACAGAACCTTGTTGCGTTTCGTCTCGATGAAGGTCTGATCCAGCTCGGCTCGGATCACCAGGAAGTCCCTCGTCTCCTGGATACTCCATTGAGGGAACCTACCGTCTCCCGGATCGATGTTTGCCGCGATACGGTGGTGAAGACTATCCATTGAATAGCTCAGAATTCTTTATATGGAGAGAGAGAGAGAGAGAGAGAGAGAGAGAGAGAGAGAGAGAGAGAGAGAATTTGTTTTGACGAATGACGAGTAGGGCTGGATGATCGAATGGAGGGGAAAAGATGGGTAGAGAGAGAAGGAGGAGGATTTATATGGAAGGGTGATGTGAAAACGAAGGTGGAAATATACAAAATAGTCAAAGGGAAGAAATGATGAAATTGATTAGGTGTCAAACCCAACGTCGTATGGTTTGTTCAGATTTCAGAAAATTTGAACCATTCTCTCTCTCTTGTTCAGACTTCAGAAAATTTGAACCATTCTCTCTCTCTCTCTCTCTCTCTCTCTCTCTCTCTTATTTTTTTTCCTTTCATGGAGCAGTCCCTTGAGACTCATCCATCAACGCGCAAACGCACGCACCTCTCTCTCTCTCTCTAAATAATGTTGTAGCTGTAGAGACAAAATCAAGATATTGACGTCCACATTTGTTCCCATTGACTATGTTAATATTTCGTCACGCTTACGAAGGACTTGGGGTTGGTAATTGCGGTTTTTTCTATGTTACAAAAATTACTCCTTCCATTCTAAAATTTTTAGACTTTTTTGATATTTGTACGGTTCTTTAAACTCTTATATTTTTCAATTTAAATCTCCAAAAATACATAATATAAATATTGTTTCATAGTTTTCGATTAGATCTATAATATAAAATTTTCAAAATTATGAAAAATATCATAAATTGAGGATATAAGAATTTAAAGAACGACGTGAATATCGAAAAAGACTAAAAATTTAGAAGGGAGGGAGTATTTTACAAGCTCTCTCTACCCTTTTTCTAGTATGAAAATGACATGTAAAATATTAAGATTATCAGACATCTAAAAAAAAGTAGTACTCTTTAGGAAGAGATAATTCCGTAAAGCATAATCATACATTACCATATTCCTTGAAAAAAAGGCGACGGTGTATATATAAACCTCAATGTAAAATTTTGGGTAGTGATAATGTCAAAATCATTTTTGTTGGTACCAAAACTCCAATGCATAAAAGTTTGGTACATTGCACATGGTACAAGCCTTTGTGCACTAGAGTTTTGGCATCAACAAAAACAGTTTTGGCATTATCATTTCCCAAAATTTTTAGCTACTTACCTTATTTGCTAGCGTTGACGCGAAAAATGATCTGATTATCCGTCAAGTTTAATTTTAGGGTTACGTTGGTCACTCCTTGTCTTTTTTGTCGTCGCGCTGTTTGGAATGAGATTTTGATTCTACATATAGAAGTGAAATGTATATAAGCCTTAATAGAAAATATAGAAATTGCGGAATTTTTAAAAAAGTAATCAGAATAAATACATTTGGACGCACACGTTATAAAAGCTGTACGTAACTATTTTACTATACAAGAAAGAATATTATTCGTTAGCTAGATTATTTTGGATAAGGAACGTATATGGACAACACGCTGTAGAAGCTGTAATTATTTTACTATATAACGTCGATTCTCTTTAGAAAGATTGTTTGTCAGCTAACATTAATTTTTACATGGGTCATATATATATAAGAAACACGTCATAAAAGCTGTATATAACTATTTTACCATACAATACCGATACGCTTTAGAAGGATCTCCGGTAGGTAGATTATTTCAAGTAACATGTAGGGCTCACATATAAGGTAACCAAACACGTCACAATAAAAATTGTAACTATTTTTTTCTACATCGTATTTGTTTTCATATATAAAAGAAGAGAATTTAAGGCCACATTCTAGTTGACAAAACTAATGGTTCATAATGTTGGAGCTTCTAATGTGACCATAAAAGTCCTAATAATAATGGTATATATTTGATTTTGCTTGACTTCCATGGATTTTGAAAATCAAGTGTGAGGATACAGACACTTTAAAATTTCTTTGGATTTTGTTTGGTGGGTGGTCTGTTTAATTTCAGGATCATAGGATGAAAAAAAGTACTGACCATAATTAAGCCACATATATCTATGGCCTCTTGAGTGTTACTCAAGGAAATGAAACATAAGTGTGGAGTAAATTTTCCCATTACAACTTTATTGCCAGTGATGGTTGAATTAGGCCCTCAAAGATTAGTTGATATGCAAGTAAACTGCTTCGGACATTTTGAGACATCGTATAATAAGATCATATCATCTGAACTTGTATATAGCTCAATTTATTTGGCTGCTGAGTTCTGTGGATGTGGATTCTTTTGGTCATTGATCGAGGTTCTGTGTATATGGATTTCTTTGGTATTCAGTTGGCGTCTTGCCTTCTTTTAGGTCTCGGGTAGCTTTTGCCGGTGTGCCCTTAATCTTTTTAATTTTTGTATAATTCTTTATTACAAAGATTAATAAATTCTTTTTGCTTAAAAAAAAAACTTATATATAGCTCAACTCTTGAAAGGCTGGAACCCATACCAATCGAAGGTAGGACTCATACATAGTAGTAGCGCCAGAATTTTGATTTGAGAAGGCCGAGCGAAATAGATAAAAAAAAATTCAAAAAATGTTGTTGAATAGTATATCTTTTGTGTCCTGGTTTGCTACAATATGCATATAGATCATTTTGGCCTTAAAAAAATATATAACAGTCGGTTTTCTCAAGGGTGTTTCGGGTAGTGAAAAATTTGTAAATTTTTATTTGTGGTTGAAAAATTGTTAAGTATTTTCGGTAGTGAATAAATTGTTTCCGTTTGTGAATAAGTTGTTGATGGATTTATGATTAGAATTACTGTAGTAAAAAGAGTTTTTGTTGATAACTTTTTTTTGTTAATGAAAACGGAATGGTAAAATAGTAAAAATTTATTAATAAAAACAGAGAATAAAATACGTTAAATTTTTAATTATTTTTTTTTTACAGTGGAAACACCCTTCAATCAAGTTGATCATCCACACGGTTTCTGACAATATAACATTCCGCTCCACGTGGTCTCCATGCAGGGCTTCCACGGGCGTTTAACGAGGACCCCACCGTTTCTCGATTCACACCCATTGGCTTGTTTTGATTGAAAAAGAGAACACGACTACAAGCTACCACCACACACTTATACACACAATTACACTCTCGCTTACGTTAAATACGGGGTCCACACACATTGCACACATACTGGATGTGTATGTGTGAATCCTATATTTGATATGAAAGAATTTGTATAATTATGTATATAAATATGAGGAATTGATATTCGCTCTCCAAGATTTACTGCAGGAGCTCCACCTTTTTGTTTTTACACTGTGACGTTGCTGGCAACATCACAGTGTAAAAACAAAATATACACTGATGTTGCCAGTAACATCACAGTATAAACAGAGGCGGCTCTACCTTCACCCTTCCATGGTCACATGAACACCCAAATAAATTTTTTTTGCTTACAATACATGTAAAAATTATGTGCTAACCTCTCTTTGAACACCCAACTCAAATACCATGAACACCCAATTCTAATAATCATAGTCTTGAACACCTAACCCAAAAATAATTGAACACCCAACTCAAGCAATTGAACACTCAATCACAACTCAATTACATTCCATCAATCCATCCAAATAATTCATAGTTGAACACCAAACACTTTATCTCAAATAAAACTCACAATCCTAATTGAAAAAAAGAAAGAGAAAAAGAAGAATCTAGTGGTTTAAGTATTATGCATGTGTTCTCTCTCCCTCCCTATTTTCGATGGTTTTAATGTGTTAATTTTGCATTCGTAACAATAACTATTTATTATTATTATTTATCTAGTTAGCTTATAGAATTAAAAACAAAAATTTTAAAAATTCAGTAACATACATTTCCCGTTAGCTTGAATAATATTCCTTCGAATTTAAGATTAAGATAGAAAATCTCATCAAGGCATCCTAATGAACAATATATTTTTGACAAAGGTCGGCCTCAACATACTCTCTACAATTTCTTTCAATTCAAAATGGTTTTAGTAGATTAATACACCGATTAAATATTGGCAAAAAATATGATCACTCGCCTAGAATAACTCAAAAATTTAAGTCCCTCCATTCTCGAAACACTATTGACTACGCAATACAACAACTAAAAAAAATTGATTTTTTTGTTCAAAAATATGTTACATATTTTTAAGTTCTCGGTTTGCCTCTTAGTTAATTTTCTTAAAATAAGTCATGTTTTTTTGTCTGCACTATTTATATTAATACATGAAGTTTTGCACATATATTATTGGTTGATACATCAGCTAATAGAGTTCAGGTAATTTTTGAACACCCTATCACAAATTCCTGGAGCCGCCACTGAGTATAAAAACAAAAAGATAGACCGCCTGCAGTAAATTTTGAAGCGCGAAAATCAGTTCCCTAAATATGTGCGATTAAAGAATTATTGATGACCACAAACACAAAAAAAGAAAAACGGATTCCAAAAGCGCATGTACGATGGGTAAATTTTATCTTTTGGATACACTGGAAAGATGGCGGGGGATGTACCTGGTCCTCGTGTATGTACTCATAGCACGGGCTGATGGCTTTTTCCTCTTATAACCCACAGATTTCACTAATGCCTCGAGTATGATAATCCTAAAAGCAGACTATTCACCGAGGAATCACGACGTTAGTCACATATAATCGTTGGATTTCACTTTCAAATTTTGGTACGTGCTCTCCTGCGATCTCAATTCGCGCTCTCGTGGATTTTAATTAGTACTTTGATATGTGTTTCAAAAACACTATCACGCTCACGCTCGAGTTCACGATCTTGTTCACTCACGCACACGCAGATTATGTGATTTGGGTTAAGATCTCGTTACTGGAAAAAAGAAAGAGGAAAACTCCCGGCCACTTTTATCAATTGAAAAGTAGGCCCTTAACTTTCTAGATTGGTCATGATATGATAAAATACTAAATTGATGTTACAAAGACTTTCTCAAGTTTTTCTTTTAGTTTTTTTTTTTAACATTTTCATATTTAGCGATTCTATAATGCTATTGAACTTTTGATATTGTTCTCTTGTTGATCAATTTATCACTTATTAATTCTTATCGTATCTATCTCTTCTCATCACCTAAAAATCTCCATCGAAACTTTTACCAAATAACCTCTAATGGATGGTAGAGGGGGGTGGATTTTGCTAAGATTTCTACAAGGGTCGTAGCTTATTTGCCATATATTCAATCAGCGTACAAACATGGGAAACAAAACATGGGATAAAAATAGACCCGGATCAACTGATTTCTCTCGAGATCCTTATCTCCTTCCCCTCCTGTCAAATGGGCCGCCGGGTAATCAAAGTCTCTCAGCAAATCCGAAGAATTAGAACTTCTTTGTATGACCACAGATTGCGAAGTCTCTGCTCCATGTGAAAGATTTGCGTTTGGAATGTTGTAAAATTGCACGCGTTGTTTGTCTATTTGAATTTGACCAAGGCGAGGAATTCTAGTTGATCACAAAAGGTTAGGAATTCTTTGTCCTGGGAGAGTAGTTTCCATTTTTTGGGCTTAGGTGGGAATGCCTTGATTTGGCCCACTTTCTCGGCAACTAAGTGGGACCTGCACTAAACCCGGCCCGAGTGTAACTATCACACTGCGAAACTTAACGGCCAAGTTTGTTTGCCGCGGCCCTCACCGACGTTAAATCATGAGGCCGAGGCGTGATAGTAACAGCTAAATCCCACCTTAGTATTAGACATTTAGACTCGTCTTGGTGCCAATGGGCTTGAGTACCTTCACTTAGTTCGTGAGCGGGTGCGGGTGAGTGCGAGCGTGAATGTGAAAGCATTTTTAAAACTCAACTGAAGTTACTAAAACCTGATAGAGCAAGGATTGAGAGCCCGACCAGATGGCAGTGCAAGAATTGTGCAAGTGTTTGTGGTTCTACCCAAGGACACGGAACTAATAGGGAAAATGACTGCCAAGGACGTGTTTTGATAATTAATATCCGTCAAAGAAATTTTCAGCATTAACAAATATTTTTAGCTTGTCCTTGGCAGGTATTAATTATCAAAATACATCATGGGCTGTCATTTTCCCGAACTAATATACATGGTGAGGTGGGCTATAGCCCAAGTCAACTTTGAAAAAAAAAACAAAAAAAATTACATGTAAAATTTAGTCCAAATAATTTTAGCCCAGCCCTTTTGAATGTGAAAATGTCTTTGAAACTCACCCCAAGCTACCAAAATCAGAGAGAGAGAGAGAGAGAGAGAGAGAGAGAGAGAGAGAGAGAGAGAGAGAGAGAGAGAGAGAGAGAGAGAGAGAGAGAGAGAATTGAGAGCCCGGCCTGATGGCAGTACAAGAATTGTGCAAGTGTTTGTAGTTCTACCCAAGGACCCGGAACTAAATACCATGGTGGGAAAATGACGGTTAAGGACATGCTTTGATAATTAATACCCGTCAAGGATATTTTCAGCATTAACAAATATTTTTAGCTTGTCCTTGGCGGGTATTAATTATCAAAACACGTCATGGGCCGTCATTTTCCCATACATGGTGGGGTAAGCTATAGCCCATTTCATTTTTGGAAAAAAAAACAAAAATCTTACATGTAAAATTTAGCCCAAATAAATTTAGTCCAGTCCATTCTACCCACCAATTCATTTTAGCTCAAGGCAGATTACATTCCTGATTCCGCCCTTATTTCTACCACTCCTCTATTCTTTGCCAATTTAGCTGGTTACATTTTGCATGATAACATGCAGCTAAATCCCAGTTCCCACCATAATCTTGTTGCCAATGAGTTAGGCAATGGAAATTGCATGCGTAAACCATAACATAATGCCACATATCAATCGGCCACATCGAGGATTCTTTTTTTTCTTTTCTTTTTTTTTTCTTTTCTTTTTGTCAAAATGATAGGAACTTTTATTGATGATAGGCGAAGATTACTTAAAAAAACTAATAAATGCAACCATCCTTGGCTAATTTTTTGCGGATGCTAATTTTTTGCTTTTTTTCAAGAACGCAGAAACTTCAGTAACATTGCTTAAAAACAAGAGCACAAACTCCCAGGAAATGGCCAATTGGTCTTTGTGTGAGACTTGGGGATTTGTTTAACTTGTTTGTAAATATATCATATCAACCCGATAATTGTTGACAGACGTTTTTCTTTCGTGAATGAAATTACTTATTCCCTGTCCTTTAGTCTTTTAAAACGCGTAGTACTTGAATCTTAAGTCGCCATGCTAGTTGTTTCAATCAACTTCATTTGTCCCTCTAATACATAACCTAACAAACTGCAGAAAGGGTAGGAGCCCCCGACCGCGTGTGGTAAGCCCATGCCCCCACCAATGGATTCTCCAATCAATCAAAGCATTTGAAGCCAGGATTTGGTATGACACATGAAAAGTATCCATGAAAAAAGGAACATGAGAAGGTAATTTTATTGCCCCTATCATTGGCGTTGGTAGGGTTTGATGTAAATCTAAATCGTTCATTACCCTTTCATGTTCTATTTCATGGATACTTTTCATGTATCTTGACATTTTCTTTTGAAGCCAGAACGAGATTGCAAGAAACTATTGGTTTTTGTACAATGACATATTTATGTCCACACCATTTTAAGGGGACAAAAAAAACCCATGTAGCATGAGGCCTTTCGCCTTTGTCAGATTTTACTAGTAACACTTTGAGTAAGGTTTTCAGAATCATTGAAAAGGTAAGGTTAAGCATAATCACGAGAGGCTTGTGGGACTTACCGGTTCCAATCCAAGGGGAGCATGAAATATGATTCTCAGGGGGTGTAGGGACTACCAGTTTTCATTTGGAAACTGATGCTTCCCAAGTGGAGTAGTAACTTTTTTTAATAACCGGATGTTCGGAACAACTTACTCCAACCTCAACTAGTTTCAGAACCTTGAATTTAAAGATCGGACAAATCCTTCAGTAGGCCCAAGGTTTGAAATGTTTGGCCTTATTTTGAACATATGTGATCTCATAAGGGATAAGCACTTATTTATTTTCTTATACCACTCCGCCAAACCCGTTAAGAGTTTCCAAGTACTCGGGGGAAGGTGAGTACATCATAGCATAATTATATATATACTGAATTTTACAGGCAGACTCAAATGGTGGTAATCTTCATGTCTCTGTCTGTTTTAGCCTTGGATTTTTTCATGACTTGATGTATTTGCACAAGTATGAGTGCAATAGTGGTCAAAGAACCTAGCTTTGCTCTTGCTTTGAGACCCCCACATATAGTGAGACCCACCGCAATTTGATCTAATAATTCAAGCTTTTCATTTCGTCAGTCTCGAATTGTTTATCATTCAAGTAAAATCTCTTCTTAAAGACTCTATGAAATAATCATATTACTTAAAAGAGTTTAAAAAATATGTCAAAATCTTAACGATGATTTTCCTTTTGACATATAATTCAAGCACCTAAGCCCATACCCATATCCGATTAGACTTTTTTTTTTTTTTTTTTATGGATGATGATAAATATATCAGGACCTATAACGCGGCTTGTGTCATCAAAAATCTTTTTTATCCTATTTTTCGTCACATGAGGGATGGAATGGGAGATGTTGTTGACTCGTGGATGCTGTCGAGCATCTCCCTGTAGAGCGGTGCAGAGCGGCCGATCTGGCCGCTTATCTCGGCAATCGACTCCTCAGATCTTAACCGAGCAATGGACGATTTTGCACTCAAATTCGATGATCTGAGCCATTCGTGCCAAGATGAATGGCCGGATTGACTGCGCTGCACCCCTCAGCAGCATCCCCGGGTCAAGAGGGATATTTACACGAGAGACGATGTCACGAGATCTTAATCCTTTTACCAACAAACGTACCTGCACATAAGTTAAGGAGCTTTGTCGAGATAGATACAGAAAATGCCTACTTCAAAGGGATTGCTTGATCATCCTTGTCTCCATCCCCAGCTTAGGATACTCCTGAATACTATTAGCCTTGTTTAACAGTTTAATTGGCTTGTGATGGACTGATGTCTGACGATGAGTGTATTCTCGTACTAATTTGCAATTCACCCTTTTCTCCAATTGGACCGGGTATCCGTAAAAAGCTAAGGCATGGGTAATCAACCATCATTGACACCCTCCTAATCAATTACTTCATTCCCCAAGCAACATATCTTTGAATTGCATTGATATCAGTCAATTTGTTTTTTTTGATAAATTGGATGTCCGATCCAGCTTGCATGCATCTTGACTAATTTTGAGGTCCTAAAGTTAACGGTTGGCAAATCTTGCGGTGACCCCAACCCTAAGATTTGGAATATTTGACTTCCGGGAGATTCGAACATACGATCTCATAGAGAACAAACACTTATTAGCTTTTTCATTATTAATATCCAGTCAATTGGTGTTAGCTCCCTGCTAAACTTTTAAAGGGAAAAAGGATAATAAACTTTTATAGCGAATCGGTCAATGGTCATTCCTTATCAATAGGAAATATTGATTATTTTATCCCTTGAATGTGGGTTATTTGTTTAGTTACGCTTGTCTCTCGGTTGATGTCTTGGATGTGATTTATTTGTTTAGTTACGCTTGTCTTTCTTTGATGTAATTCAGATTCTTGTGTTTCTTCATACCCCATGTAACGGAAAATCACTTACCATCAGGATAATGAGAGAGAAAAATCATATACCATCAGGATATATAACGAGAGAGAGAACGCTTTTTAGTCTTTAAGGGATTTTAGGGGTTATGCCTTTGTAAGGTTTTGGTTATATACATCGCTGGTCTTGGTTATGCTTGTAATGGTCGGTTATGCCAAAAATTACGGTGTCCCCATATGGTGGGTGGACACCGTAGCATTTCCCTACCGATATAAGATTTTCGGATGATGCTATGGTGTCCCCGGTCATTTTGGGGACACCGTAAGTTTTGGCATAACAAAACCCTTACAAGCATAACAAAAATCATTAGAAGTATAATAGAACCATAACATGGCATAACCAAGGCATAACCAAAAACCAATCAAGGCATAACCAAAAATCAACCAAGGCATAACCAACCAAGTTATGCCTTGTTATGGTTTTGGTTATGCTTATAATGGTTTTGGTTATGCTTGTAATGAATTTAGTTATGCTTATAATGGTTTTGTTATGCCAAAAGTTACGGTGTCCCCAAAATGACCGGGGACACCGAAGTCATTCCCAAGATTTTCTAAAGGGAATGCTACAGTGTCTACCCTCGATTTGGGGACACCGTAATTTTTGGCATAACCTCACCATTACAAGCATAACAAGGACCAATGACATGTATAACCAAGGCCTTAACAAAGCATAATCCTTAACAAAGCATAATCAAAAAGTGTTATGCCTTCAAAAGTGTTTTGGCATAACAATTTTTGGTTATGCCTTGTTAAGGCATTGGTTATACACGTCATTGGTCTTTGTTATGCTTGTAATGGTGAGGTTATGCCAAAAATTACAGTATCCCCAAAATGACCGGGGACACCATACTTTTCTAAAAGCTGGGAGTGTGTATTGATACATTTCCCAAAAGGGAAATGCTACGGTGTCCACCCGCTGTTTGGGGACACCGTAACTTTTGGCATAACTGACCATTACAAGCATAACAACGACCAATGATGTGTATAACCAAAACCTTACAAAGGCATAACCTCCATAATTTCCAAAAATTCTGGAGATTTTGGGGGTTATGCTTTTGTAAGGCCTTTAGTTATATATGTCACTGGTTTTTGTTATGCTTGTAATGGTCAGTTATGCCAAAAATTACGGTGTTTCCAAGTGGCGGGTGGAGACCGTAGCATCATCCTTCCCTTAAACATAAGCAAAGCACAACATTATTCCTCTGATATCAAATGCTTGCAAACAAAAGGATGATTCCACAGTCGTTTCACACGTTTAAGCGTGAGTATGAGGTGACTCTAAAAAATACTGGAAAAAAAAATCGAACATAAAACCTTAAGAGAGAGGGAACCCCGGAGTCCCAGACTCCCACTCCAAGACCACTTGCCAACCCCTTCCTTTTTACTACTACTACTACTTGTAGCTCCAGTTTACAAGTGCCTCACGGGCGGCCTAATATTGAAATATATTAGCTGAATATTATGGCTGCACAAAAATTTGGTGAATCATGAAACTGGTCTGGATCGAATCGATCCGTATGTTTTGAATTTTTTCCATAGATTAATAGTCCGGACACGGATTTGAAAATTAAAAAACCGTGAGAGATACGGATTAGGATTAGATTTTCATTTGAAAATCGTATATTATCCGAATAGGACCATGAGATATTTAAAAAAAATAAAAAATAAAATATATATGTAACATATTGTAAATATAATTATAATTTTGCACCTATTTTTATAAACATACTAAACTATGGTAATTCTTATAACTCATGATATCTTGAAATGGACAAGTGAAGATTGATGCAATTCGTGGACAAAATCGGGACCGAATCATGACTCACAGTTCGGGACCGAAAAGTGAGACTTTTGGTTCGGACACGGATTTCATTTTTAAAAAATCGTGATTCATGAATTAGAATTAGATTAATAGAAATCTGATCCGATCCGGAATGTGCACAGTCCTACTGAACATACTTCATGGTGCATAGATCGATATTATTGAATATCTGCCTTAATTTTGTAAGGAGAATTCCGAAGGAGTCCCAATTCCTTTTTTTCCCGGTTTATGTTCTAGCCTTTTAGGTACTATTATTTTTTTCAGCTTAAATGTTATGTTATGTAATAAAAATAGTTGGGACCTAATTTAATATGTTGATTATCCCATAATTTGGATAACGCCATAAAACAAAGAGAGAGAGAGGAGAGAGAATCAATTTTTATCTCTTCCCTACCATTAACGATGTCCACCACTTCTAGTACCAAATTCTGTGCCAATGCTTCTAAGCCAAAGCTCTTTCCACCCTCCTTCCCCTCAAGTGCTCCTACGCTGAAAGCCCTAAAACCCTCTCAGCCCTAAAACCATTTAATTGGTTTTTCTGCACTTGATTGGATTTTTAGGGGTCTTAAAACCCTAAAACCACACACTCTCTCTCTTTTTCTCTCCTTGACAACAAACACCCCCCCCCCCCCCCCCCCCCCCCCCCCCCCCCTCCCTTCGAATCGGTGGCCCTCGTCAGCAACGCAACCCACCTTCTCTTTGATGGATCGTGAAACGTGAAGTTGTTATGAATGGCAAACTCAATAAACGAGGTTTCCTCTATTGTGGGGTCTGGGAAAGAGATGATGTACACAACCTTATCCCTGCAAGCAGAGAGACTGTGTCTGGGACTCGAACTCATGACCTACAAGCAGAGAGACTGTGTCTGGGACTCGAACTCATGACCTCCAGGTTATAATTTATAGCAACTTTACCGTTGCGCCAAACTCGCCCTTAAATGGTAAAACCCTTTAAATTCATTTTTTGATTATAAAATAGAATTGTAATCCTTTTTTTATAGAAGGTATTTTACAAGGGAGCATACAACTCAAAGATCCAAAAAATCAACTTACAAAGATCAGAAATTAAGAAATTTGCTATGGGAAGATGGGAAGGGAGCCTAAGATTGAATTTTGAACTAGCCAAAAGGCATAATACATACTAGTTTAAGCATCTCCAACAGCCTCCTCTCTTCCTCTTTATCGCCTCTTCGACGACCCGAACACCCAATTTCTCACTCCCTCACCCAACTGTCTCGCCGCCCACCTCGTCAAACTCCCATCTGTTACATTAACTCGCCACCATAGGAGAGGAACTGTAACCAACGCCCCCCCCCCCCCCCCCCCCCCCCCCCCCCCCCCCGATCTGACTGCGAACCACTATCGTGGCCGTTTTCACCCTCACCATCATAAGAACAATTGCCCTCCCTCCCTTCTCTCTCTCCCTCTCCCTCTCCCTCTCCCTCCTCCTCTTCTTCTACAATTTGTGGGTGTCTTCTTCTTGTTGTTGTGGCATGATGATTTGCGGGTGATCTGGCTATTTTAATTTTGTAGGTATTCAGGATTAGTTTTTGTGATTGTCCAACTCGGATCTAGGGTTTGGTGATTATGGCGATTATGAGAGGAAAGAAGAGTGCAATGGTGGTTATAGCTAGAGAACGAGAGTCATCATCGTTTGGGACTCCAGCTTATTAGAAGTATTGAATAATCTCTTTCTTTGTTTTTTTTTTCTTTTTTTTTGATGTGTAGGGATAGGTTAAATCCTTATTAGGCTACTTTATTTGTTTGATGACTAGTCAAAGTAAAAATTTGTACTTTTCCTAAACACATTTTACTAGGATTTGCTTGAGACTTGAGATTCTAGATTGGAGATTTTGGAGAATATTGGATGGGAGATACTCTCACAATTCTCCTCCCTCATCTCTTCAACTCTTTTTTGAACAGTTTTCTTGTAGACTTTTATTTATTTATTTTTCCCAACGAAGTACGGCAACAAAAATATAAACACACAAGAGAAGGAATATATGCTTGTGGATCGACCAATAAACCCCCAATCCCCTCTCTCTCTCTCTCTCTCTCTCTCTCTCTCCTGGATCACCGTCCCGTTCCCACCGACCTTTCTCTCTCTCCCACCAGAACACTTCCCGTCAGCCACCAAATCTCCCACCGATCAAACAACTTCTGTGTATCATTATCTCCACATTTCTGTATCCACATTTTCCCTCGGAAAAATAAAGACTCAAAACTCACTCCACACAAAGCATCTCAGCCGTTTCCGTACGCCTCACTAATTGCAGAACCAGCACTCTCTCTCTCTCTCTCTCTCTAGAAATCACACTGACATTTTGATTCAAAAACCTTTACTATAACTCCCTTCCACCTACTCCTCAGTCCTCTCCCTCCCTCTCTCTCTAGCAATTTCTTTATTATTATTACCATGTGAAGTAATCGTAGCTAGGCTAGGGTTAGGGTTTTACTCGACTCGTTTCCCGATTCGATGGGGAACTGCTGCAGATCTCCCGCAGCGGTCGCCAGGGAGGACGTGAAGTCCTCCGGCCACGGCGGCGACGGCCGGAAAGACCGGTCTGCCGCGGCTCCGCCGAAGAAGATCATCACCGTTTTGCCCGACGTGTCTAAAGAGAACATCGAGGATAGGTACCTGGTAGATCGGGAGCTAGGTCGTGGGGAATTCGGGGTGACGTACCTGTGTATTGATAAAGGGTCGAGGGAATTGCTCGCGTGCAAGTCGATTTCGAAGCGGAAGCTGCGGACAGCGGTGGACGTGGACGACGTGAGGCGCGAGGTGGCGATTATGAAGCACTTGCCGAGGAATTCGAGCATTGTGACCCTAAAGGAGGCTTGCGAGGACGATAACGCGGTGCATTTGGTGATGGAGCTGTGCGAGGGAGGGGAGCTGTTCGACCGGATCGTGGCGCGCGGGCACTACACGGAGCGCGCGGCCGCCGCGGTGACGAGGACAATTGTGGAGGTTGTGCAGCTGTGTCATAAACATGGAGTGATACATAGGGATTTGAAGCCGGAGAACTTCTTGTTTGCGAATAAGAAGGAGAATTCGCCCTTGAAAGCCATTGATTTCGGCTTGTCCATATTCTTCAAGCCAGGTGAGAATTAAATAAAATGTCTCTGGTTTATTATTTATTGAAGACATCGCATATTATTCTTAGTAGATAGGAACTTATGCCTTATTTAAGCATACGAAATTAGAATAAATTTGCAATCGTGTTGTATGAGGGTGTTCTGCTGGTTATACGTGTCATAATAATGAGGGTTCCCTGTAAGGGGGGTTTCTGGTAAGCTAGAAGTTGTGACAGCTTCTAGCAGCTATTTGTAGTTAAGTTGTTTTCACTAAACTAAAAGTTGTAGAAAATGTGTTGGGTTAGGGGAAGAAAATGTGTTGGATTTTTTTGTTTAGTGGAAACAACTGAACTTTTGACAAAAAGTTTTAAATTAGTATGAACAACATAACTGAAGCCAAAAAATTGTGAAAAAATTTAGTGGAAACATAGCCTAACTCTTGCCTTCGAATCCTTGTGATCATGGTAGATTCTGATACTCTGTAGAGATCATACGTACTGTTGAGTCTATCTATATTTACTCATTGGGTGGTTTTTCCTACCACATCATATCACAAACAATAACAGTACCCTGTACTCCCCAATCGATGGGGGTATATGTGGAGGAGCACTGAGACAGTCTTAACCTTCGGCAATATATGCATGAAGTGATTGCTCTTAGAAAGTTTACAAGTAGCGGCCCGCCGGCCCCCTTACCTCCAAACATCGAGGAACTCAAGGGATCTTATGCGCTTCTGGCTTCTGCTATGTTGTAGCAAGAGTTAGTTTGCACTTTCATTAGTACATATAGAATGTTACTTTCCAAAAAAAAAAAACGAATGGTGCATATAGAGTGCTGCTGTTGTAAGCTGCTCCATCTTCCACAAAAGGGTGAAGTTTGGTAGACAGTAGGCACAAAACCTGTGGAAACATATGATACTATTCTTTGGCTACAAATTTTTGTTGCAAACCCTTTTGGAAGTACATATCATGGACTGGCACGCTGCTACAACTGTATTCTGACCAATTCTAAGCCTATTGAGATGAGTGACCCAAGGCAATTTCTTACAACTTTATGCTGTCTGTGAAGGATGGAAATAAACTTCACCTGTAGGATACAGACCAAAGATATCAGATACAATAACTCTTCCTCTAGATTTGTAGTTGCAGGGAAATGCAATCTCTGATTAGAGTAGAATTAAAACTTTAATGGTACTGCTACAATTGCATTCCTGGAAAGCTTAAATCTACGCAGACGAGTAACTCTTAATTTATTAGAACCTAAGTTATGCTTCTATGTTACCTATCAACAGATGTGGATGATTTCTATTGTGAAAGTTTAATGCAAATCTATCCAAATACACACACTTTTTAGTATTTCCTACAATCAGGACACATTTGTTTAACGGGAATAGGATTAGAGGGGATAAGTAATACTAAGTAATACCGTGCAACCTTCATTCATTTTGGTTATGCCATTGAATATTGATAAGCCATTTGATTAGTTGTAGCAGTATGTTTGGTTAGAGTGCAAAAAGCCATGGAATAAAATTTTAAGTCATACTTAATAATGAAATTTGGTGACAAGTGGGTAATGTCTGGGCTCCCTTTTTTTTGTCCAATGCCCCTTCCCTTATACTTCAAAGTTCAAAACACGCAGCAGGAAGTGTGTGCCTCATAGATTGGTGGGTTCTTTTTTTGGTGCTACTTCAGAACAAGCAGCAGGAATTGCCTGTTTCATAGATGGATGAGGAGGGTGGGATATGTACTAAAAAAGCATCATGGAGCCCACTTGTTTCCTCTTATCACTCGTCTAGATTTTCTTCTCTTTGCGAGTGGTGTACCCTTGGCACCTTCTTTAACGGGGTTTATTTGATTACTTAGTAAAGGGAAGTGTTTCCTCTTGTCCGTTGTTTTCGTTGGACTTTTGTGGAACACATGTGGGTCCTACGACTTTAGAGATTCTTCCTAGTCCATCAGCTGCCTAAACTTGTACCCTGGCTTCAATGACACTTTGGACTACTAACCTCCGAAATGGGGGTCTATCCCATTGCCTGTCCCTCTACGGTACATACAAGCTCGTGTTTTTTCTCATGCCTCTTTGGCTCTTTTATCAAATGGCTGGCTAGGATGACTCTCCAAGCTTTACCCCATTCCATCTTGACCAAACATGTTATACGTAGTGGGTACATATAATTACATCCCTTGTCCCCAAGTATAGAAAAGGCCATGTGCTCATGTGATTAGCAAACCCAACACAATGAACACATTCTTACTTTTCTGGTCCCCCAAAGCAAACATGGTGTTATGGTATGTCCAACTCCCTCAATTATTGAAAATGACCTTTGTCCTTGTTATCCTCCTCTTGTTCCATGGGATTTAATCCTCTTCAAATGTAGTTCCACAATTTAACATATCCTTTACTGCACGATCTACATGCTTATTCTCATATAGGTACAATAAAACTGAGTCTCAAGAATGAAACTCAAATAGAGACATTGAAGGTACTTCCACAAGAAGTCCAACCTTAGGCGTAAAACCTGTAGTTGTTTGTAGCTTCTTGTAGTTTTGGGTGTCGATTTAGTTTGCATCCAGTAAATTTACTCCTGTGGTATAGCGGCTTGGCCATTTTTAGTTAGAACTTTGAATGCTCACTCACCTTAAGTTAATAACCAAGGTTATGACCTCCAGAAGTGTTTGAAATTCACTTTCCCATGTTTGGTGAGGAGGTTAGTTGAAAGGAGAAAAGAGGAGGGCTGAATTTCTACCCTGCCCCGCAATGACAACAAAACACAAACACCGAGTCAATCTTTGTGGAGAGTGGGTTGATTGGGAAACAATATAAACCCATTTCCTTCCTCTTTTCCTATCCCTTTCTATCATAAAAAAAGCAGGAGACCAATTATCTACTCCTTGGGATGTAGTATGTACCTCGGTGCTGTCCCTCGCACTAAGCATTGGGTTAGTTCAGGGATCTACTCTTTGACATGATATACGGGGTACTTTGGCCGATTGTTGGAAGCAACTGAAGCTTTAGTATTCACTTAAGGGGCAAAGGTGCAAAATATTTCAAACTTCTTTGGTTTTATCTAACCAGCTATGGATTTTCCTATCCGCTGACATGTTCCCAAACCAAAGCGGCTAACCTGTAGCTCTTGTCGTTCACTTGGTTCTTTGTTTCTGTGATCCTGCTCTTCTGTCTTTTTTTGTTTTTATTCAAGGAGCTTGATGACTTTCTTTCATTGAATGATTTGATTTCCCTTCATGTGTAACATACTGCCATGCCTATTCTTATCCCAAAACCACCTTTGTATCAAATACCCGAAAGTAACATATTTTCTTCATCTTTTCCGTTACAAACACATTTTATTTTACATCCAATCAGTTTTCGCATTCTGTGCATTAGAACAGTGTTTGAACAGGGTGTCCTAATGTTTAGTTGAACCTATATACCGAAAAATTAGACCATTAGATTTTTGAGTTCTTAAATTTAGGAATGTATTAAATGAACACGGACTAATAGCGATGAATTTACCTTGTTTGGATTTTTCATTAGCTTCCCTGTAATTTTTTTTAAGACTCATGTTGTATTTCTCAAGTGTATGAGTGGTGGACATGTGTTCCCAAGTGTCCGAAGTGTCCCCTGTTCATAAACAGAATTGAAAAGTTCTAGGATGCATTTGGACATGTGTCCAACACGTATGTTGGGGTGTTAAGAAGAGGGTTGGTGTCTGATCGAACAACAAAGCTTGTAGAAGTATCATGCTTCTTGCCTAATGAAATTTCATGTTGTACTCATCTGTTAGGTAAATACATTTATCAACTTTATTGTCATTGAAATGCAAAACTATGTAGGTGTTTTGGATTTTTTATATTGAAACGGAGTATATAAAAGCAAGGAATTAAGGGCACTAGTTGCCAAGAAAAAAGGCGCTGAAATAAATTGGCATGCCTTTTTTCTGAACTTTGTTACATACTTACGTGCTAATAACAGCAAAGGCATTGAAGGTTTGTACTAGTTTCAGAAAAGGCGAAGTTGCTACTTCTTGGGTGGTTCCCATTAAGCCACCGTAAATTTGTATCGTTGACTGTAGAAACTTTTGGCCAGACTTAAATGCTTTACTTGTTGAACCACAGATATGCATAAGCCTTCTGATGTTCCTAGTCCACGTATAACTTTGGCTGAAGCGAGTTAATTTAAGCCCTCACAAAGTATTCATGAATTATCGTCTTGATTATAAAGAAAAAAATTTGAGACCTCACAAAGCAGGGTTCACGTGGTTATAGTTCTACAACAATTCACAATGTGATTCTAAATCATTCTTTGGTAAGAGTTCTATATGTAGTACTATCTCAAAGTCTTACTCCCAAGCAAGAGTTCCATATCAATTCAAAAATCCAATGGGCGTTCTTGAGATTTCCCACTCTAGAGATTTAGCTACACAGATACACTATGTGGTTCAGCATGGTCTTTACGAGCAGGAATCTTACCTAGTACAGTTACCATGACTTTGTCAGAATGTGTATATACGGAGGCAATATCGTGAGTACTTATATAGCAGATGTCCTCTATTCATTGACGCATTGAGTTAAGGCCTCTTTCAAATGTGGCCTTGTTTCTGGTTATTGTTTTCTGAATCCATACGAAGAACAATTATGTGACAGGGCCATTTACTGTGAAGAATGATTAGTAAAATTAGATATAAAAGCCTGAAACTGCTTACTTGAACGTTTTTTGGTCTTTGGACTTTTTCCCACGTGGCACTGATTCACCTAAGTTTTTTTAGGTGAGAAGTTTTCTGAAATCGTTGGAAGCCCGTATTATATGGCTCCGGAGGTGCTCAAGCGGAACTACGGACCAGAAATAGATATATGGAGTGCAGGTGTAATTCTCTACATTTTACTGTGTGGGGTTCCTCCATTTTGGGCAGGTAAATATATTCCAAACAGAATCTTTTTTTTTTTTTTTTTGTTACACTGAAATCTGTTTCTCTGCTCGTGTATTCGTCCGTGACATACACACCTTTAAAGTGCTCACATGTGTACTCATGCGTACTTGTGGTTTTGAGGGTTCCTGCATTGGCATATCTATGCTTTAAGCTTCTTGTTTCATGGAAGCTTCTTGTTTCATGGAAACACCCCTGGATTTTCACCTACCTCGTGTTTCTAGTTGTGGCACTTAATAATCTCCTCTGCCGTGTGAGGTTCTCTCCATCTCGCTAAAGTTGGTTTTCCTATGCAGAATCTGAACAAGGGGTTGCACAGGCCATTATTCGTGGGATAATAGATTTCAAAAGGGAACCATGGCCCAATATTTCGGAGAGTGCCAAGAGTCTGGTCCGTCAGATGTTGGAGCCTGATCCAAAGCTTCGATTAACTGCAAAGCAAGTCCTTGGTATGTTAGCTCTTGTTTGTGCTTGCATATTGCCTTGTATCATGTCTTCCATTATCTTGCTTGTGTTTACATGCATAGATAGTTAATTAGTTACATTCAAAGCCTAGCTTGCTGGATTTGATAGCTGATTCCCAATGGTAAAAAGCTTCTGTTTACCCATTTTACTTTCTTTAAGTAGTAATGGATAGTATGGATGCAATTGTAGACGCAGAGAGTGGGTTGCTATGAAGCACGGGTACTCTGGAAATGTTGCCGTACGCGCACCAGGTACTAGTACGGCAAAAAATGTGCCCAGTATGGCAAAATCGTACCGGGTACTTTTGGTATCTTTGGTTACGGCGTCGGTACTTCGCGGGTACGTTTTAGCCTGGACGCGAGAGAGAGAGAGAGAGAGAGAGAGAGAGAGAGAGAGACCTGGACGAAGAAGAGCTGCTGGCTTCGATTCTTCTGGCTGAGAGAGAGAGAGAGAGAGCTGCTGCTGCCGATGACTGCTACAAGAAGAAGTACTAGAGCTGCTGCTTTTTTTTTTTTTGAACCAATGCTGCTGCTGCTGTTTGTTTTAGTATGAGGGCTAGGGCATTCTAGTACTTTGTTGGGCCATTTATTCTTGGGTTGGGCCGCTATTTCTTTTGGACTCTATTCTTTTAATTTTATTCTATGGGTTCTATTTCTTTTGGACTCTATTCTTTCTATGTCAAAAGTAAAAAAAAAAAGTTCTTATTTTCCAAAAAAAATGATATAAAAAATAAATATTTTGGTAAAATGGGTTTTATATTTCATTGTATGCAATAAAAATAGTAAAAAATTATATATATATATTTGCCATACCCGTACCTTACTTTTTTGGGGTTTTGCCGTTTCCCGTACCGCGTACCGGTACCTGTGCTCCATAGGTGGGTTGTAGTCAGTTATATTGGAACTTTGTATCAGCCTATCGCATTCATATCATTTCTCTTTTGAAGATGAAATTACATGTTTCTGGATGTTAGTTGTGTCTTTCCTTAATTTACGTTCTTTTTTCTCTGCTCAGAGCATTCTTGGCTTCAAAATGCCAAAAAAGCTCCAAATGTTCCTCTTGGTGATGTTGTCAAATCAAGACTCAAGCAGTTCTCAATGATGAATAGGTTCAAGAGAAAGGCCTTGAGGGTTAGTCAATAATCTGGAGCTCTGAATATTTTATACGACATCCAAAATTCCAAGATGCCTTTTTTCGGGAATAACAAAGGCTTCAAGATACATTTTAATGGAACTTCCATCTGTAGGTTATTGCTGATTTCCTATCCGTTGAAGAAGTTGAGGATATCAAGGACACTTTCAGAAAGATAGACACAGATAATGACGGTATTGTTTCTATTGAAGAACTGAAGAGTGGTCTTCGAAAGTTTGGTTCACAACTTGGAGAGTCTGAAGTACAAATGCTTATTGAAGCAGTAAGTCTTGCTTGAACTAGGTCTTACGTTGATTATGTTCTCACTTTCATCAATTGTATAACTACCCTCACGTCAACTTACTTTCTAATTTATAGATAACCTTTGTTGTGTTATAGTTCTGTCAATTTCGTGTTTTTTTGTTGTGTTATAGTTCACGTCAACACTGGTGAATAAACTTGTTGTATTGTGGAGAATGAAAGATATTTATAGGGAAATTTTTTTTATATCCCTTCGACTTTGACCAAAAATTCATTTTGGTCCTTCACCTTTCAATTTCGGTATAAAAATACTTCGACTTTCCAATTTTTTTCAATGTCATGCAATCTGTTTTCTTTGAGTCCTAATATAGGGACCAACGGCCCCGCCAGGCTGTCTCCGGCCAATGGACGGTCAATCCGAGCCGTCCAAAAATTCTTTTAAAAAAAAATGAGGGGGCTTACGCAGGAATCAACGGCATCTAATGTATGTAGAGTGCTTGATCCAAACACCTTATTTTTCGTTTATATATGTATATATTCCTAAAGAATGACATTGAAAAAAATTGGAAAGTTGAGTATTTTTATGCCAAAATTGAAAGGTGAAGAATCAAAATGAATTTTTGGTCAAAGTCGAAGGGATATAAAAGAAATTTTCTCATATTTATATGCGGGTTCTATAGGGAAAATATGAGCCATTGGATAAAAACGGTCGCAGCCATCCATTGAGGAGGTGGATTGGTATAAAAGTGAATGAATGGTTAGGACCGTTCTCGTCCAATGGCTCATATTTTCCTTGTAGAAACCCCTCCTATAAAATGTCTTATTTGGTTTGATTTAGCAGTTTTGCCATATTTTTTGACTTCCAAATCACTAGAATATGTAAGGTTCTTGTCATCTTCAAAGTAACTTTGGACATATTTTCTGTTTGTTGTTAGTCCAGATGAACGTTCTTCTTTTGATTTTAGTCCGGATATGCCTGCCTTAGTCTTCTTTGGGTAAGGTGATGTAGAATTGCTTACCACAAAGACAATGTAGCATTAGATTCCGAAGTAGAGGGGACACCTTATATAGTTTAGGTGTTTTTAGTTAATTTTAGTAGCTGCAAATTTAGTCATGCAATTTTGCAGAATAATTCTTTTCTTTAGATTTTGAATCTTGAACAAACAAGGATGTTCACAACACAGGTTGATACTCATGGGAAAGGAACCCTGGACTGTGGAGAGTTTATTGCTGTTTCCCTTCATTTACATAGAATGGCGAATGATGAGCATCTTCACAAGGCTTTCTCCTACTTTGATAAGGATGGTAATGGCTACATTGAGCCAGATGAGCTTCGTGATGCCTTGATGGAGGATGGAGAAGATTGTACAGACGTAGCAAATGACATCTTTCACGAGGTTGACACGGACAAGGTAAAGAGCAATCACCCAACAGTTTTTTTATTAAGCTAGTTTAAACCAACAGTTTTTTTCTTAAAAGTTGCCAAATATTCTGAATACAGGATGGACTAATCAGCTATGACGAGTTTGCGGCAATGATGAAGACCGGGACGGATTGGAGAAAGGCTTCTCGGCATTACTCAAGAGGGAGATTCAACAGTCTAAGTGTGAAGCTGATGAAGGATGGTTCTGTAAACTTGGGGAGCGAGTAGACCTATTGACGGTCAGTTTTCATACACGCATAGGAGTGCTAGAATCGTTCCCCCAAATATATTGGACTTTGTTCTGTCGTGATTATTTGTGGGATGTTTATTGATTGAATGGCGGCCCTTATTGATTGCTGGCTTGCGAGGATCATGGAGAGGTAAGTACATATATTTTACCTCTTGAAAAAATGTTAAAATGAGTGAGATACACTGCCTTGCGGCCATGGTACATCTTGTATGAATGACTGAACCTTTTGCCCTTATTTTCTGGTTGACAACATGACATTGTTGAACTCTCTAGTGCTGTAGCATATTTTCCTTGAAAAAGTATATGAAATTCTTGTAGCAGACTCGTGGTTTTGCATTGGGTTACTGTGGTTTTGCATTTGTTCCATAATGGACTCATCGTGGTAATGATTTATGTGTACATAATCACTGTGCCGTGGGAATCGTAGTTTCGTTTAGTTCTTGAGGCAGAACAGAATCCATATTGACCAGAGAATCTAAATCCACCGTATCTAGTATAGTAGTACTCCTTCCGTCCCTTTTTAAGTATCCAACTTCGTGAATCCAATTTATTAAGGAGACATAATCATTAGACTTTACCCATTAACATTTACCTCCACTTTTACCTACTAACTCTCCTATTAACGTTTCAAAAGGACAAAATGATAATTGTGCCTACTTTTTTACTCATTAATTTTTAAAAATTGATATTTATTAAGGTACAACTCAAAATGGAATACAGTACTCTTATTTGGGGACCGAGGGAGTAATACAACAGTATGCATTCATGCCATAAATGGTTATACGTCCCCGGATTTTGTTCAAGCTCGTGAGATATTGCAGGTTTCCAGTTGCGAATGCATTTTGGTCCGCTTGTGCTTGAAGACTTCCTTTTGTTGTGTTAATAAGTTCCGTCCTCTCTTTGTATGTTCCGTTTATTTGTGGAGGGTAATTTTGAAGAAAGTGCAGAAAAAATGATCATTCCTTGTTTTGTTTCCCACTTATACTGGGTTTTGTCGTCGAACATATTCAAATAGATTAAGAGCTGGCAGTTTTCCAATTAAAAACTGGTTTGGCTGGTGTGTGTTGAGAGAGTTGAGTTTTTCAGGGATCAAATCGGTTCTGTCATGCCTACTTCTCCTAAGGCAAAGGAACACTCTGTAAGTGGTACCCTCTCCTCCTTGGCCGATGCGGTTGGGGAGTTTCGGGATCAATCCTTCAATCATCATAGCTCGGGTTGGGGAGTTTCGGGATCAGTCCTTCAATCATCATAGCTGGTGAAGCTCGTCAATGGTTGGACTGTAGGATTGATATGTTTGTGATATCTTAGTTGCTCGGCTTTGAACATTCGACCGTGTGATGTCACCTCTCCTTTTTGGGATTGGATTAGGCAAATGAGAAGAAAATGAACATTTGTTGGTTAGAAAATGGTGCCTTTTTGTGTGTGTGTGTGTGTGTAGTCTATTCCCATGTGTTTTTCATTTGGTCCTTTGATTTAGTCCTCTTTGAATTGTCGGAGACAGCCGAAATGATTTCAGGAATATCATGTACTTTCATGTCTTGTTAGGCAAACCAGCATTTTTTTTCCACCAAAAATCTTTATCCTCCAAACAAGGTGAAAGGAGCCGAACGCGTCCACATCGAGCCCTAGTTTGCTCCAATTTGCCTATTCATGTTCCATGATGAAAAGTTACGATACCATTGGCTTAACATCTAATTCGTAGACTATGGTTTGGCATCTTCTTGTCGGCTTAATATCAACCTTATCTCTAACTCAATGGACTACCTTTGTCTTGTAGCATTGGTAGGCAGAAAAACTGCGAAACCAGAGCGTTTTACTTGCAGTCATTTTTCTATTTCCTATTGTGCAATTTGATGGTAGTTTGGACAAGTTGTTTCCATCCATGTAGTGCATGAAATAGATCAACATGGGAGCCAGCTTCAATGGAATATGGATGAAGTCTATCGTAAGCCGCGTATATGTATCGTAGAGTTCTCTGTCGATAAAAATCTACGTCTAGGATTGACGGAGACAAAACACACAAGGATGAAGAAAACGAAACTTTGCTTCTGTGAAAACCATGATTCTTGAAAGGTGGGATTTGTGACTCTGTGATATTATCATGCGATATTGTTGTCGTTCATTTAGTCATTCAACGGTTAAATTACAGGATGTTAGAATATTGTTAATGCCTTGATCATACTGGAGAGATGATTAGTTGAGGTGCGGTAAGTTGGCCCAGACACCCTTTGGCCATTGGACTATGGTTTGGCACCTTCTTGTCAGCTTAACATCAACCTTATCGCTAACTCAATGGACTACTTTTTTCTTGTAGCATTGGTAGGCAGAAAAACTGCAAAATTGGAAGCGCTTTTATTACTGTCATCTTTCTATTTCCTATTGTGCAATTTGATGGTAATTTTGACAAGTTGTTTCCATCCATGTAGTGCATGAAATAGATCAACATGGGAGCCGGCTTCAACGGAATATGGATGACTAAAAGTCTATCGTGAGCCGCATATTATGTAGCACAGGGTCCTCTGTCGATAAAAATCTACGTCTAGGATTGACGGAGACAAACACGCAAGGATGAAGAAAATGAAACTTTGCTTCTGTGAAAACCCTGATTCTTGAAAGCTGGGATTTGTGACTTTGTGATATTATCACGTGACATCGTCATCGTTCATTTAGTCATTCAACGGTTAAATTACAGGATGTTAGAATAAAGTAAATGCCTTTGATCATACTGGAGAGATGATTAGTTGAGGTGCGGTAAGTTGGCCCAGACACCCTTTGGCCATCAGATCCAAAAAAGAGAGAGGTCAAAATGCTGAACATTACGTAGCAATCATGCTTGAATTTCAAGAAGTGTTCTCTGGCAATTTCCTTCAACTCTCAATTGCATCTTTGGGCCTCATCAAGAAATAGAAAGAGATTACAGCCCTGTTCACATTTTAAAAGATTTTGCCAAACTAACTGCCAAATATGGTTCATTTGTTTGGCAGTTGTCGAATTTTAGCTATTAATTTATCCCAACATTCAAGCACTTAAAGATTGATAGGTTAGAAAGTTGTTTACCAGATCCATTAACCAATTTAAACTGGTTCTAACGTTGTATGCAAAGCTCCCTTGAGGCAAAAGGTTCAAACATTTGCTAGTGATCAACAAAGCCTATCTATGCCGAACTTGAGTGGTAGCTCATAGGTTTGCCACCCTTGCTAGGTTCATCAGGTGAGAGTTAAGTCACATAATTCGCGTGTGTATACGTGAGTGTGAAAACACGTCTTTAAATCACGTTTTAAAACTACTCAAATCCGCGAGAGCAATGATTGAAAACATGAGCATAGTGCGAGGATGGAGAGCGAGAGTGCAACCACCACCTTAAATCTCTATTGGGGCACTCATTTGGCCCATTTTAGCCCCCACAGACTTCATGACTCAAACCCGAGATAAAACACGTGCTTCTCAAAAAATATCGGCCAATTGCAGTTGGTCAAAAAGTAGGCCCAAAACAAAAAGGGCAAATTCAAGTGTGCTGTGCTCCACAAACACTGAGCTGCATGCTGAAGTTACTTGCATCAGTTGTGCACATGCGGCCGACATGAACTAGTGGCAGTGTACCTACCTAATAGCCCCCCTCATATTATCTCTGTTATCTGTTCCGAAAATTCCCGTGCCGAGAAATTTTTCGGCTGTGATACTATGTGATTATATTTTTTAGGCACAGATTTTCGGTACAAAAAATTCTGCCTTCTTGTGGCACAGCTTTTCTTACTATAATGATCTCAATCTTTTATCTTTGTGAAAATGAAATTTTCTTTGACATTCAAAAAGAAAAAAATTACACTGGATTTCTAGAAAGAGTAGGAATGACTTGGCAGTATATGTAAAGGCTTACTCTTGATTCCTTGTCACGTGGCTAATACTATTTTTTTATTTTTTTGATCAGCAGGACTATGAGTTTGCCTCACAAAATTGGGTTAAACTTCACTCCATGCATATTCATCTTATATACCCCACAAAATTCCTTTTTTGGGGCCTCAAACCAGACCTATAATGATGGGAGTAATTCGATTCATTCATTAAAAAATTATCTTGATCGAACATTCATTGACACCAAATGGAACATGTCGTATTTTGAGTTATAAAGTACACGATGCATATCAATTCAAACTCAAACTATCTACCTTAACAATTGCTTATTGATATCCGGGCAAACAAATCTTTATTAGAGCTGTAAAGTAGTGAGAATTAAGACAAAGGGGCCTAGGAGTTCAAGTAATGTTTGGTTTGATCCAGCAACTAACAGTTTGATTTCAGAACACAAAATTTATTTCTCTTTGATAGCGCATGTCGATGGACGATGAAGCATCTGCGGTTACTTTGTATGATCTCTCTCTATTCTTCTTCTCTAAAAGGAGATCGTCGTCGGCTAATATAAACTAGAGTTTGTTTGACCATATATGAGCATCAAATTAAACTATATATCCAAAGAACTTCCACATTGTATTATTAGTTGAGGTGCTGGTTTTATGAATCCCTCGCTGGAGTAATTATATTGAGAGATCGTATAGACTCTATATTCGTTCACTATTAGTTCCGTCAAACAAACAATTCAAAGTGTGTATCGTTGGTACAACGTAATATGCATGTCTCAGTAGTAGTAAGTAACTTCTCACTAAAACTAATAATAGAGTCACTAGCTAGTAGCTACTTAATTACCAAAAAATGATAGAGTACTGAGGATATTTTCATACCATATTCATTTATCAACACGTTACAATCTCTAATTCTATGCGTAGGAGTGTGATAGGTGATACGGTAAGGGCCTGTTTGGTTCTCTACAGAGCAAAAATCTTGTTTGGTTCCTCACTTGACAATTTCCGTTGATCATCAAAATCCAATCGCTAAATTAACAAAATATTCTAAGGCTTCGTTCAATTGTTAAGAATGTTGTACCGAAAAATTTTCTCAAGAAAAGTTTAAGTAAAGTGAAGTAAAGGAAAAAGAAATCTATATATAATGAACTAATTAAATGAAGTGCTACCTTGGTTAAATTGGACAATGCGGGGTGCTTAGCATTACTATCCACCGTATCACTTCGAATGCCAGTGAGAAGTAGAATTTTTAATTAGAAGAAAAGAAAAGGAAACAAAATGAAAAAAGATATCAAAATAAAATGAAGTGACGGCCGGCCGTCTGGAAGATGCTAGTATTTTAATTTCGTTTCATTTGGTTGGCAAGGAAAACAATTGCTATAAGAAAGTGAATAAGTACTTTGGCCCACAAAATCATTTGGCTATAATTGACCATTAAGTATATATTTAATCCAAGATAAGCTAACTAACCCAAGTTCTGTCAAGGTTCAACAACTAAGCTGTATTAATCTACAAGGAACTTTACCTAAACCAAAAAGCAAGTCACTTTTAATTCCAATTACCAAGCTACTATTATCTTATTCCACAA
The DNA here is from genome assembly GCA_014282245.1 of Rhododendron simsii. Lineage (NCBI taxonomy): Eukaryota > Viridiplantae > Streptophyta > Magnoliopsida > Ericales > Ericaceae > Rhododendron > Rhododendron simsii. Next base: position 36,424,923 of record CM024957.1, on the reverse strand, counting down.
GGACTATTATTTAGACAACCTCATAAAGGTGCTCTCTCTCTCTCTCTCTCTCCAAGGCTAAGAAAGAGCCGCCTAGCCCCCTCTCTCTCTGTCTCTCCAAGGCAAGGAAAGAGCCCCCCCCCCCCCCCCCCCCCCCTCAGGCTAAGAAAGAGCCACCTAGCTCCAAGAGTTAGTTTGGTCAGGTGGTGAGTTTGTTCTTAACACAATTGATTAGAGTTCGATTCTTGCTGGGCAGACCACAAGAAAGTAGTTTCTCGTGAATTCTCTAGTCCTGACATGGATAACATGTCTTTGATTAGACTGGGGAGGGGATCAGTTGAGGTGTGTGTAAACTGGCCTAGACACCCTTCACTAGTAAAAAAAATAAAGAAAGGGAGCCACCTAGCCAGTCACATATGTGGTCCCCACCCCTCCCCAAGGCTAAGAAAGAGCCACCTAGCCCCAAGAGTTAGTCTGGTCACTTGATAAGTTTGTTCCTAAAACAATTGACCAGAGCTTGATTCTTGGGGTCAGACCGCAAGAAAGTAGTTTCTTATGAATTCTCTTGTCCTGACATGGATAACCTATCTTTGATCAAACCAGAGAGGAGATCAGTTGAGGTGTGCGTAAACTAGCCAAGACACCCTTCACCGGTTAAAAAAAAAAATTTGGGGCCACCTAGCCAGTCACATATATGTACTACATTACACGTGCATACACACCATAAGGCGTGAACCACGAGCTGGGGGCAGGGCATGGGACTGTTTTGCCTTCTAATGCCATTGGAAATTCTTACAAGAATTATAAGCAACAATAGCACGTGCATGCATATATGGGTGCAGCATTATTTTCCGCAATAATGAAAAAAAAATATGGGTACAGCCTCACTTCAAGAATCTTTCCTGCCTTGGAAAAGCAAAAGAGAAAAGAACGAAAGAAAGAGACCCCATAACCATTGGATCGATTAATTTCTAGTACGTTGGTGTCACCTTTGATTCACTCAACAACCAAAAATGGTCCCAAGGAAAAAAAGGCTTAATTGTTCGTACATCATCCGGGTTGTCGCCAATCTACTAAGGGCCCATTTCTTTGACGAGACAAAATAGTGAAAAGATATGTATAAGCCTTTACAATCTTTAAACTCTATGACACCGACGAATGAATGAGTAGTGACCTTAAAGCGTGGTCCAAACCCTTAAAAAAAGAGGAGGAATTTTTAAACCACTTGAAAGCACACAAACCTACGTACACTTCTACGAAGGATAGTGTCATCTTGGTCATCTCATCTATGCTCTCATACTTCTCGAACATACACTCGTTTAAAGCATTCCAACACTTCTAGGCCAGACATGTTTGAACCACTTGAAAGCATCCTATGTGGTGAATCTCTTTATGGTAATTAACAATGTTTCATGTTTTTTGTAAGGCATCGATCAATTCGTCACTACGATGTTTTTGTTTTTTTTTGTTTTTTTTTTTTCTTGTCAAGGACCACAATGTTCTTTTCTCTTTGGGAAAGAAATAAGCTAGCTAGCAAAAGAAAGAGACCCAAAACCATAAAGGATTTGACGTTTTGGTGCCATTTTTTATTCACCCAACAACCAAAATGGTCCCAAACAAGGCTTTGTAAACCAAAAAGGTGAGTTACCCTTGTTCACCAATATTGAATGATTTATGAGCATAAAGGGTGGCCCAACCCGAGTCACGTTATTCGCGTTCGGGTTACAAGGGTGGAAGCGCGAGCGTGAAAGCGTCTTTGAAACACATCTCAAATTACTAAAATCTATTTGATCGAACGAGGTTTGCGCGTGAGTGCAATGCGAGAATCGAGAGCGCAGGAGCGTCAGACAATTTTGAAGGATTAGGTAAGGGCCAACCCCAAATATGTAAAATATGTAACTGTTGATCCTCATTCTTCTCAAGTGACAAACGAATAGTGAAGCTGGCACATAATTAAGCATGTGCCTGCTTGCCTAATTGTGTTTTGGTTAAAAGCAAGGTGATATTTGCTCAAAGTCAGTGAAGTCCAATCAAAATAAGTCTTTATCTTTCTTGCTCTTTCACTAAAAAAAAAGTCTTTATCTATATCCGGAAATGGTGAAAAACATGGCCTCCTAGCTTCAACTATAATTATGATTAGGCAAGGGCCCGGGGGTAGGTAGCCCAATGGGGTTCGTCGAGTGAGAGAAGGACAACAAATAAGGGGCTTACCAATTACTGGCTCAAACTCACCTGTTTGATTCTAACCGCCCCCAAAAAACCAATTGGGTAGGTTTGTTCAGTCGCTAACTTGTTTTTTAACAAATTGGATGTTCGGATCAGCTTATTATGTGCACCTTGATCGGTTTTTGGAGTCCGAAGTTCACACAAATTTTAAATGGCCGCAAAGGGTTAATTTCCTTCTGGCAGTAGGAGTCGAATCGGACCCAGGGATGCTGCCAAGCATCCCGGTGCCAACGGGCATTCGCTGTTCATTTTGACATGGACGGCTCAGATTGAATCTGAGTGCACACATATCTGAACCGTCCATTGCTCAGTCAAGCTCCGAGCTATCGATTGCCAAAATGAATGGCCGGATTGGCCACTCATCAGCACCGCTGCCAAGCACGGAATGCTTGGCAGCATCTCCCAATGTTGAGATCCCGAGAGTGTAATTAGCCCCTTGCTTAACTGGCATGCTCCTGCGCGCTCATCCAACCCTTCGGGTTTCCCGGTCTTTAACTTCAAGATCCCTTAATTCTAGGTGCGCATGAGTTGGTTCAGACACGAAGTTCCCTTAATTCTAGGTGCGCATGAGTTGGTTCAGACACGTGGTTACGGAAAAAAAAAAACTGATTTCATTAGAAAGCATATAAATAGATCAATGCATGTGTTCAATGATGACTTTTAACTCCTTTACAAACCATGTCAAACAAAAGTAAACTTTCACATAACCAATTTTAAACATGTCATTTTCTTTCCTTTTTTCCTCTCATCTACTATATAGACAACTCTATGCTACAAAGTTTGGGGAATCGAAGATTTCTAGGTGAAGAAATTTAGGATTGTACACGTCTTCTAGGTTGATTATTTGAGAAAAAACACGCACGTTGTTTAAGTGGTGATTTAGGTTCCAAGACCATTTCAACCAAGTGTTTTCAAGTTAGGCTCCTCCGGCCTAACTTTTTTGCGACTTTTTGAAGGGTTCTTTTGTGTTGTTTTCTCTTAATTTTTACTGGATTCGGATATAATCTTTACATCTCATTGATCGTTCGGTGAGATGAACTATCTTTTCAGGGATTTTTTCGCCGTCTTATATATATATGCATCTTTTTTTTAAACTTTGGTCTATATTTTTTTGTACTTTACCAGTTCCTCTCGTTGAGGCGAACGGTATAATGCAAGAATTTGACCCACCCGAATCTAGTAAAAATTAATAGAAAATAACAACAACAACAACAAAATTGTGTCAAAAAGTCGCAAGACAGGGCAAAGGGGATTGGTGGAGCCAAGATCAGGTTATGTTTGACAAAGATAATAGGCTTAAGTTTATATTTTTGTAGGATCGTTGAGCGAATTCTAATACTCATAACAGATCGATTATTTGTCCCAATCAAAAGCTCACTTGGAATTTGTAGTAGCCAAAGTAGATATTGTCCCAAACATATCAAATTCAAGTTGTGGAAGAATTGCCATAAGTCGCCAAATACAGTCGTCCTCGTGTTACGTACTGACGGCTAGTTTATTTCACGGGACTAATAAGAAAGGAATATGTAATCTCATAGAAAATATAATCTCGTCAAAGTAACTGTCTGACTGTAATTGGATTAATATTCTCTTCGCCCAAATCGAATTGCTTACCCCAAGAAAAAGTCATGCAATTTTTTTGGTGAAAAATAAAGTAATTCCATATGTATAATGTTATGAACTTTATCCGAACACCAGCTACTTGGTCCCTTGGGATGTAAGGTCCATTCGATGATCGCATCCTATCAAAGCAACGAGCCCTCCATCATGCAAGTTGTCATGGGGGCCGAACCGTTACCCCAACTGGGCTTAGCGGATCGGCACCTCAACTGGTTGAACGCTTGGGTTGAACCATACGCGTTCGAATAATGTGTTTATACAAAATTTGAATGTGTTTGTAAAATACTTACCACTACGGTATTGCCCTGATTTATTTTATGGGATTAATTAAAAAAACTACCCGCCTTCAAAATTAAGTGAAAAATTTTGATTACAAAAAAACAAACTCAGTATGAATCTCAATAAAAATGGATAGTGTTCAAATAAATTATAAATGGGTCGGTGATTATAAAACGAAAAATTTCCTGTGGAAGTACACAAGTTCAGTGCACAATATATAAGTCACGTGCCTAAATACCAAATATTGGGAAAATGTTTGGCACGTGATAAATAAAACCTGTAAAATCCCAGTCGGTATGGCTAAGATATTGGGGCATGCATTATCCTTTCAAGGACTTTTTTTGTATCACTTTGGACTAGTATTTAAAAAGAACAAATATTGACTATCTATGTTTGTGATAAATACACTCCCCCCACCCACATAATATGATAGGCCCAAGAATAAGTGTATGCATGAACCATATCACAATGTGGGGTTGGAAAGAAGAATTGGAGCACCACCACGTGACGGTGTCAGATACACCACTAAAGGGTGGTAGCTGAGTCGGCAAGGGTGCATGTCGGGTCACTAGGGCGGGACTCCATCCCTCTTACGTGGTCGCAGTTCGAATTGGTTCGTGTCACTGGATTTTGTGAATCAGATATCTTGAGCAGTACACCCTTTTGGATCTCACTTTAGTGGAGCTATGGTGACGGATTGTTCCCTTCGCTTTAGTGGTCACCTTACCAGAGTTGCCAATATTTGGTAATGAACTCATATCGTCACGCATTTCACGCCCAAAGAATGTCACTTAATTTGCTAGTTGCTCCTTCGTACCCTTTATAAAGGGAAAAAATAAGATGAATACTTGACACAATTACTTTAATCAATAGTGAGACATATAAATAGGTTAATTCAATGAAATAGTGCCACATCAATAGATGAACAGTTAGGACCATAGGATTATTATTCTTAAAGGCAAGTAGGTATTTTTAGTTTTTAGCTAAATTTTTTTTCAGTGTTTAGTATTTTTTTCTTATATTTTTCGTTTCAAAAGATTGAATTAATTATTCTTCTTGACGGATAGAGTCAAAAAGTATAAAACTATAGTTAGAAATTGAAAAATGCTCAGAAAAAGATGAATGAATTCAACATTTTTTGTATTTACTGATTTTTCTTTTATCTCTTGGTTGTACTTTTTCATTTTCTAAGATCACTCTCGTCAAAATGAATAATTGAACTAAAAATTTGAAGCAAATCTAACAAAATGGAAAATATAGGCCAAAACATTTGACTTAATTTAAGCCTAATCCATCCTAATTACGTAGTTAATACTAGCTAGTATTATTAGGAAGAAATGTTATTGTCATGACTTCCCATACCAATCATAAAGAATCGCATCATCCACCTATAATCTATGCTAGGCCCATTAGCTAAAACTAAACGGTTGAGTTCAAAACATGTAAAGCTCTGTAGACAGAAAAATCATTAGTCGATTCTGGGTCACCATCACATGTTGCTCTAACCTTTTTTCTGTGCTATAAATTCATGCGGGTCCAGAAACAAGTGTATAGACCTGACATGAATTTGTAGTGGGGAAGAGTATTGGGACACAATGTGAAAGTGGCCCAGGATCACTAAATAATTACACAGAACAGTAGACAAGCCCTTTTATTTATTTATTTTAATCGATAGAAGAGATCATTTACATCATATATAAAGTACACAGTATAAATCCGGGACACTACATTAATTGTGAGAGTCCACGAGACAACTAAGCCCAACAATTCAATCAATACAAGAAACAACGAAAGAAATGAAAAGCCTATTAAGGGATGAACACTCACACGCAGGTGTGGAGATTCGGTTCATGACCTATTAGCGAGATGCAATAATTCTGGCCGACTGAACTAACCCGAATTGATTAAATGTGTGCTTGTTGAGAGTTAGTAGGAAAGTTGTTTAGCATGCATCATTTTCCATACACGTGCTTCAACCGGAGGAAATTCCACAATCTGGTGTTGAATCCGAGATTGTGATTTGGATAGATATTTGATAAACGGGCCGAAAGAACCGAGAAGTGAATTGCTCACGCTTGATTTGTTTCAAAATTTAACAACAGTACTTGATTTGTTCATCAGGCGAACCGATCTCAAATCAGCCGATCATGAGTCGATCTCAACCGTTTTGAACTTTTTAAACATCATAACTGAACGTGCGAGTTATAACTTGTCAAGCCTTTTTTAAAAAGCTTAACGATTTTCAAATAATATTCTAATTTGATTTGTTTATCAACCCTAATTTCACTCAAGAGAGTAATCAAGAGAGTTTTTGATATCCAAGTTGAGTTTTGTCTTGGTTTGATAGAAAACAAAAGATGAAACAATCAATTATACCATTTTGAGATTTGAAGAAGTGAAAAGTTATAATACTCCGTTGTAATCGGGCAATACTACCACGTGGTGCATCAACAACTTTTTCTACTACATTTTCAGATGTTACACAAATATGTGCTAATGGAAAATGTTAAGCATCACGTGTCTCAAGAACACTCAATAATTTTCTATAAAATAATATTTGAAGTTAGATCGCATAGTACATAACAGATTTTGAAAGTATTTTGGATTAGAAGGATTGATCTGCGCCACCATAGTAATTAGGAGTATTAATGATGCTGCCATTTTCAAACCCATTTTTAGGGAACTCAAAAAAATTATAAAAAAAAGGAAAAATATGTTTGGAAATTCAAAAAGGTTTCAAAGTTTTAAAAGAATGAACAAAATTCTTTATAAAAATCTCAAAAAAATAATAAAGAGGACTATAAAAAAGATTAGAAAAATCATTCTAGTTTTAAAAAAAAAAATTTTAAAGCAAACTCTCCAGTCTCCATGGTAGACTAGTTTCGCCTGATTAGGTAATCATTAAAAAGCTGTAATTAAAGTTTATAGGAAATTCAAAAGAGTCCATTTCAAACTTATTACTCCATCCGTCCTGTATTGAGAGTTCATCATGAAAAATCGTGTCATTTTTTAAATAAAAAATCAACTACTTCCGCGTATAATTTTTGAATTTTTTCCTTCCAAATTAAAGTACTAATCGAGATCTTTAATACGGTGCGAAAGAATTTAAAAAATTATGTACGCAAATAGTTAATTTTTTTATTTGAAAAGAGGCAAAAGAGAGAAAGTGGAACTGTCATTATAGAACGGAAGGAGTACTATTTGACGAGACTAATAGTGAAGCGATAATAGATAATTTCATAAGTTATGTGATTCCATCAGACAACGAATAATATAATTAATAGAATCAGGCCCCATATATCGTATGTCTCGCATTTTGTGCGAATTATATAATAATGAGTTAAATAGAATGGGGTCGCCTTTGATATAGATGATCTCCTTTGATGGAGAATCTAAATTGATTTTCCTAATTAAATAAACAGGCCCATAAAAATATATGCGGGTAGTATATATATTCCACCTACTCACCACTCAAATTACACATCATTTGATGGAGTGAGTGTCACCAACTTTTGACGATTTCATTTTATAGGTCTTGTTATACACATTATTCACTTGAAAATTGATGTTGATTGGACATTGGTAGCGACTTTAAATTTTTTTCATTTTTATTGACAAAAATTGGGAACTCATTGGTATCCATTTCATCGAATGACCAGGTGACACGTGTACAATTTTGGTCCTAGTGTCTCGGAATGGAAATTTCATGGTCGACTTGGTGTCCCAACACTTTTCCACCACATATTTTTGTGGGGCCCAATACAAAGTGTATGGACCCCATGAACGTGTAGTCCGAAAGAGAGTTGGGCACCCTCCGAAAGAGAGTTGGGCACCACATGAGGGTGCCCCAAGACCCTACATGATAATTACTCCTTAGACTGCCATGGAATCGGGAATTCTGCAAGGCGCACTGCAGGACATATCCGAATCGTCCATCTCGACAATTATTATTTAAGATATATTTGTTAACTTTGACTGATAAGAATTAACTTTGTCCTGTCAAAATTAACAAATGTATTAAAACTATTGATTATTGAAATGAACGATTCGAATCAACCCTATAAGATGTACTACATATATGAAGCGGTCTGTAGGATCCCCGGATCCCTACCACGTTGTCCAAGTCCGAAATAAGAAACGTGGAAAAATGGAGTTTTCTATAGTATTATGAGCTGGTCAACATTTTTAAATGGGTAACTTAATAATTAGTGGATTGGATATATACCACTATTCCTATTACAATCAACTTTCAAATTTTTAATAACAATACTTAGTACTTTCCAAGATATAGGTTGATACGGTACCGTTGGGTTCCAATCAATGGACAGACGACCATGAGACTATCTATATTGCTGGTCGAAAATATATGTATATGCATATATATCAGTTCGTTTCCCATGATTTTAATCCGATCGAATTTTGATAATCCGAGCCGCTCAATGTAATCAGAACGTGATTTTAAGGTTACCTGTAGGAAATCAGCGAAATAAATGACTAGGAAAGATTTCATCCGAACAGTTTTTTATTGAACGGTTCAGAAAAAATTGCTCAAATTAAGTCCTTTCCAGTCATTTTTTTTGCCAATTTCTAGTGAGTATTCTTATAATTACGTTTTGAACACATTAAGCAGTTCGAATTATCAAAATTCAATCGGAAAATGGAGATCTGCATTTTAAGAGGTCCGCATGGAAAAATTTCCGTAGATGTGGACTCCATCCCGTGTGGACCCCTTGATTCTATATTTGTCTATCCCACACGTGTGAAAAAGTATGGTTGGAATTGTGGTTGGCAGATGTATGTGTGTACGAAAAAAATTAAGTTGTAGAGATAGCACAGGTGACAAAAAGTTATTTTGTCGTTAACTGTCACGTACATGGTGCCACAGCAACCTTATTCATAATACATTTTTTTGTGGAGTCTAGTGCTAAGCGTAAAATTCTCACTTAAATATCTAATGAAGAAGAATATTGGGACCGACAAAGAAGTGACGATGCCCGAGGACTACTGAATGAATATACCGAGGGAGAACAAATCCAATATTATCACGGCGCCGGATCTGGCCTGCGTCTATATATTAACAGCTCTTGCCCTTCAACCAAATCCCAGCAGGCACCAGTGTAGCCTCTCTCTCTCTCTCTCTCTCTCTCTCTCTCTCTCTCTCTCTCTCTCTCTCAGCAGGCACCAGTATAACCTCTCTCTCTCTCTCTCTCAGCAGGCACCAGTATAACCTCTCTCTCTCTCTCTCTCTCTCTCTCTCTCTCTCTCTCCACATACTACACTCCCATGCATAACACGTTCAGTTTGTTGTTCACTTCAATTCCAAGTTTCCAACCAACCCACTATAACATAACTCTTTTGTAGACCCCCATCAACATACATTCACCACCCTCACTGCCATCCGAACCCTCTCTCTCTCTCTCTCTCTCTCTCTCTCTCTCTCTCTCTCCCTATATAATGAACTGCATACAAACATGGCCGGAGCCCATAGTCCGAGTCCAATCACTCTCTGACAGCGGCATAACCACCATCCCCGAACGGTACATCAAACGAATCTCCGACCGGCCTTCTTCGTCGCCACTCCAATCACTGGCCGCGGGTGACGACATCAATATCCCAGTGATCGATCTCTCCAACATATTCTCCAACGACTCCTCCCTCCGCGACCACACGCTGAGTCTCATCTCAAGCGCGTGCCAAGAGTGGGGTTTCTTTCAGGTCAGAACAGAACTATATACTACTTCTCGAGCCGTTCAAATTACAGAATTCATCGAGCATATCATTCAGAAAAAAATTAGTTTGATCGGATATTATTAGACACTTACTCCGATCGTTACCGAAAAATGAATAATCAGTATGGTTCAACGCTGAACTGTAAAACAGAATTTTTGCAATATAAATACATTGTTAAATGAATTTTATGAAATGAGCAATTTAGATTATGGCAATATAAAATCTCTAAGAGATCTCATTCAGATACTCCCTCGAGTAGGTCAAGTCAAAATTGATCTCTCTTATTATTTATTTCTAGTGATAATTGCACACTATCTATATATGTATATTATTTATTAAATGGATTCGCCCACGTTCCCTTTTGGAAAAAAATCTGCCAAAACAAACAATTGGACCACATCTTAAATTTCTCCTATCTTGGTACCACATGTCTCTCGAGTCTTTTTTTATTGGTAATGCATGCTGTCCCGGACCAGCTTGCGCGCACCTCGGACAAATCCATACAGTCCCTCCCACAATAGTTTCACACGCTTACGTGTGGCGTGACGGTGAGGTGACTCCAAGAGTTATTAACAAGAAGAATCGAATCTGAGACCTTAAAATAGAGCAAACACATAAATTCATGCCAAAACCACTTGGTCAACCCTTGGGGTTCTAGTCTTTCTTTATATATATCCTTTTTACTTTCAAGCATTAATCTAAGGAAAAGAGAGTGGAAGGTCCTGTCCGTTACTTTGTGGGACCGGGCTCATTTTGATAATTCGGACCGTTCATTTTTTAAACCTTGTCGAGAACATCAACGACCTTAAAAATTATGTTGATTGGATATTGTGTGATATGATTTAAGACACATATTTACTTGACGAAATTTTTCAACATAGGACCGGAATCAATCGTTGCCCCGGGTTTAACTGGGGCCCTTGTTAGTGACGACGCCTCATAATTAGTCAAAGTGCACATAAGTTAATCCAAATATCCAATCGAATGCCTGAGTTATGAAAAGAAAATGATCAGTTATTTGTTTTGTCCAACCAATGGATACATGGTACTTGCAAGAAAACATGTGTCATTTTCCTTTACTCTGCATTAACCAAAATTTTTTTTTATCGAGGGTAGCTATTTATATAGAAAATTTGACAACTAAATCAAGAGCAAGTATCCTTCTCACTATATTACCAATGGTATTCCTTTGCGTTTGAAATTCTAGTTCCGTCCCTGTTTCAGGTGGTAAATCACGGAGTGAGCCACGAGCTGATGAGCCGCACCCGGGAGGCATGGCGAGAGTTCTTCCACCTCCCTCTGGAGGTGAAACAGGGCTACGCTAATTCTCCGGCAACGTACGAGGGTTACGGAAGCAGGCTAGGTGTGGAGAAAGGGATGAAGTTGGATTGGAGTGACTATTTTTTCCTCCATTTGCTTCCTAACACAATGAGGGACCAGAATAAGTGGCCTAAGCTCCCTCTAGAGTGCAGGTAATTTGCACGCGCCTCCACTGGGCGTGGCTAAATGAAGATTTTTTTTTCCCTTCTTTTTATTCTTATACAATATACATCGGCAGGGGTTAACCGGGTGTTAGTATGTTAGTCAACGGAGAATTCAGAGGCTATCTATAGCTCTGAACTCCACACCTGCTCTCCGTGGAACTCGAACTCAAGTCACCGTCCACTAGGGAGAAAAATGAGATAACCAACTTAAAAAGCTTGGTTTCTCCTTTCTTTTTGTTGTTTGGTTTGTTAAATGGTGAGTCATACTCTTTGAAGGTTTATACGGCGAGAAACTACTAAAAATGGAAAAAGTATTTTGTGCTTTTTGGTCACCACCACAACAAATTTTGAGACACTACACAAGATTATTTCGTTTGCTGCATTTATGGAGATTGATGATCTCACGTGTCGATCTCGTTTGACAATCTGATTCTTTCATTTCATAGGACTCGATGCCTACGTTTTCAATGCAAAAAAAATAAGTTGGTTCGATATTTGGTAAAGATTTAAGATGACGGTTAAGACTCTAATCATTAATTACTCTTTCGGCAAATATTACTCATTCACATAGATGTTGATGTTTGATTAATCTAATTTTTTGCACTAATATCGTATGGTAGTTACAAAATGAATGGCTTAGATCGTGAAATGGGATCATGACTCGTCTAACTTGCATCACGTGTAACATATTGTCCGGATCTTGATTCGCATTCATGAGTGAAAAGTTAAATTCAGGGAGAGTTTCTCTACCATCTTAAGTCTTACCTAAGGTTTTTTTTTTTGCCTTTTAGACAATTCAAGTGTTCGTCTCAGCTTACGGACATTCCGATTAAGAATACTAAACAGACTTGATATGCTTGCATGATAAAGTTTGAAAGAATCTTCTTTAAGAAGAGTTTGAAAGAATCTTCTTTCTCTCCTTTGAGAAGATTCAAAGAATTAATTAGTCGGTCTGGGTGAGAATGTCAATTAAAGTTGGCTAATGTGAGATCATGATAATTTGTTTGATTGGATGAGAAAAAGGTCCGGCTTCTTTGATTTTTTGATGATTGGACCTTTCCTAAGGTTCATGAAGGACATAGCAGAGGTGGATCCAAACTTTATTGAAGCAAATTAGATGAAATGGGGGACTCTGCTATCCTAGCGTGGATGTTGGTTCCATTCGGATCGTACATGTTTGGTAATGGATGGTTTAGGTTTTATCTCAGCCGAACAGACCTCAACCGTTCAACCGAAGTGACATTTGAGCTGTCCATTGCCGAGCATAAACGGTCTGGATGGGACCGGCACCCATATTGTGGTCCTCAAATAGGGTTGAAGGCAAGCTAACTCGGTCTCCGTCCCAATAAAACCCGAGTAATTTTGAGATCAATTCTACCGTCTACTAATAGAAGACCCCATGGAAATTAAAACAAAAGTCTCCTGTGGATCCAGCTCTCTATGCAAGAATATTGGTAACACGTGAATGGAAATCAACTCACAAACCAAAGGCATGACTTTTTTTGGTTTTTTTTTTTTTTTTTTAAATATTTCTTCTTAGTTTGTATGAAAAAGGTGAAGAATATGCACTAAAAAAATCTAAGTTACGAAATCAAATACTTCTTCTTTTTTGTCAATTACTCGGTATCTGATTCAATGGACCGACATAGAGAATGAGCCATCGACTTGGTTGTTTATATTTTGAAGGGATTTGGTAGCGGAATATGGTGAAGAATTGGCGAGGCTATGTGGGAAATTGATGAAAGTATTTTCAACAAATCTTGGATTGGAACAAGATTACCTCCACAAATCTTTTGGTGGGGAGGAAACAGGTGCTTGCCTAAGGGTTAACTTCTACCCAAAGTGTCCCCAACCTGACCTCACTCTGGGCCTCTCCCCGCACTCGGACCCCGGCGGCATGACCCTCCTCCTCCCCGACGAGGACGTCTCCGGCCTCCAAGTCCGGCGAGGTGATAACTGGGTCACTGTCAAGCCTGTCCCCAATGCCTTCATCGTCAACATCGGCGATCAAATTCAGGTACTTTTTTTTGCTTCTCTCTTACCATGTTAATTGAATAAATGAAACCCGAGAAGGTGATCAGAATCGTTTATTCTGTTGAGCTCTTCGCATTGATCATATACTCACATATGTCCTGAAGTTTATTCTTAAAGTTATATTCACTATTAATTTTTTCAATGTAAACGTGATCCAATTGTTGTTATTATTATTATTATTTATTTTTTGGTCAAAATGGTAAGAGATTTCATTGATAGAAATAAGCATATATCCGAGACGGTTATCAATCTCAAACGGAGACAATAACCAAGAGGCTAGATACACAAGCCTTAAAATTTAGAACCTCACAAAGACTAATACAGGGATCCCTTGATCATCAGCCGGTACCGAAGATAGCCGACAAACCCTTGCGACTACGGCAGCCACAGGAAGCATTCTGACAACCGGATTCCAAAATCAACCAATGAAATTTCTACAAAATTTCAATTGTGGGGTTATTGACATTTGCTAGATTTTTTTTTTTTTTTTTTGGGGGGGGGGGGGGGGGGGGGGGGGGGGGGGGGGGTGTGTTTGGGGTGAGAGGGTGTTAATGTATGACTAAGTCGAGGAGTCCAACGATATAAACGAGTTTAATTCATGTAGGACCATCAGGTCCCCTGTCTCTGTCCATTAGTAGTTGCCTGGTTTTCCACTTTCCAAAGTTTCGAAGTTAGACAACTAGTTTGCAAACCTTTTTTACTCGGGGACAAAAGGTCATCTGTCATCCGCCATCCGTCGCGTTCCTTTGTCAATGCATTCGCAGCTGTACGATACCGTCGTTATCGATCTAAAAGTACACGAGACAAGATCGCGGGATTGTCAATTTATCTAGAACGAGGACCCCGTGCTATAAATAAAAATACCACTTTGTCAACAGCTTCTCGTCGCAATCAAAAGGCATATACTTGTTTTTCTTAAATGCACCAGCGTATATTCGAAAATGCACAGGGAAAAGAAAAAAAAAAGTCAATAGCCGATCCAAATTCAAAGTTGCGAAATGGGAAGTACCTCCAAAATGAATCTACGTAACCCCTTTTTTCCATACGAGCTCTTCGATATTTCTTCTGTATATATAGCATTGTCGTACGTTTTATGTTGTTCTGTTTTTGATTAATCACTATAGATTTCGTGCTAATTGGGGTAATTGTTTAGGTGCTAAGCAATGCAAAATACAAGAGTGTGGAGCACAGGGTGATTGTGAATTCAGCAAAGGAGAGAGTATCGCTTGCCTTCTTCTACAATCCCAATGGCAACATTCCCATTGAACCTGCCAAGATGCTGGTGACAGAGGACAAGCCACCACTGTATAAAGCGATGACGTTTAACGAGTACAGATTGTTCATTAGGACGAGGGGCCCGCGCGGCAAATCGCAAGTTGAATCACTAAAATCGCCGCCGTGCTGAGGGGTTATTTGATAACCCAATTCGGCATGGGGACTTCTCACTCTTCATTGTGGGGTCCACGCATATGCCCGTTTGGCGATGCCTTCGGGATATAGAATAAGTTTTTCTCGTAACTTATCATGTAAATTATGGCTTTGAATTAGGTCAGTCGTCCAATGTAATAGAACAAAATGCTACGGATACGGATAAATGCGTACAAGTTTAGACACAGATGCAAATGGATCCCACATGGTAGATGTGGAGCCCTGCACACATTGGACGGTTCCGGAAGCATTTATGTTCGGATTTAGGCATGTCTATTTGTGTTTGTAACATGTTTGTGTTTTCTTAAAATCAAAAATAAAATAAAAAATAAAAAAGGAGAGAGCGAGAGAGAGAAAAAAAAAAAGAAGTGTCTTTTCATGCCAATATCCTTATTGATGTGTTACACAATACACATCTTTTTCACTGCAGTAAAAGCTAGTCGTTTTGGATCATCGCAATGCTTCGTTTTAATTTGTTCATCTTGGTTTGGAGATTTTCAACCAGAATTGATTCTAGGTTTGCAAACCCATACTACATGTTCCAAAACTTTTGTTGTGCCCCCGCTTTAATTCGACTTTTGTTGATGAACAATAGGATTGAGACTCTGCTAATTGACCCTGGAATTTAGTTAGTCCAACGTGTCAGATAAACTATTGCGCTCATTTGAGCATCACAAACCCATTACTCTGTCATTGGATGAATTTCCTACAACTCTTTCCCCTATATAACTTGGTATTTGACACAATGAGCCAATTAATTTTAGATACCAATTCACCATCCACTAACAGAAGGCCAAATTAAATTCAATGACTTCTTAAGACATGAGATCGTCAGATGACTATTACGGCACCTATCCTTACGGATTAAAAAGTTTTTCCTTTCGCTTCTCAATGTTCTCATGGAGACATCAAATGCCAGACACGTGTAAAATAATTTTTGCATTTCTATTTCTATTTATATAGAAATACAAAGTGAACTAGAGATAGTGACCCCCCAAAAAAGGTCATATTTTTGAAGGCTAATTATAAATGTCACATTTTAAACAGGCATGAGTGAGTGCATGTCATTTTCAACCGACCTCCCAACCCCAGAATGGCTGGTGTTGTTTACCTTTCCATGTACACTACATTGTTAATGCCTTATGGTGGTGGCCTGATAGGCTCTGATAGCAAGTTTTGGATACACGTGCTTCTTTCTAGATGGAGATTTTTAAATGGATTGGAACACCTATGGCTTTGGAAGTCCGCATTGACGCCTTGAAATAAGATGTATCGAATAAAATTTATATTACGTTACAGTATACATTGTGAGATATAGGTAATTGAAAATGGCATATAAAACCGTAGTGGACATTGAAAAGGGGACGGAGGGAGTAATGGGTTTTTATTTTATTTTATTTTGAAGAAGATCGATGTCATTGATGTAAAGTAGATCTGAGGATCGAATTACAGAGATACAATACACTGAAGAACACGGAGGGGCGTGCACCCAACTCAACCTAATAACTTTGTTAACGATCCCGGAAAGACTACTAAAGCACACTTAACAACGACATAAGCGATTGTCTACACAGCAGTGAATGTTCGTAGACCGTTACGGACAAGTTGTCATTTTTGGTCATTATTATCCCACGATATACAAATCTAGGACACATTCACCGAAGAGGCCAATTGCAATGATCACACCCCAACAAATTAAGGATGTTCATTCGGTTCGATCCAAGAAGCTACCATCCAGAAGCGCTAGCGTTGGCAAGCTCATGGCATAAATATCAGACCCCTTTCATTGTCACGAGCATGAATGTCATTTTGGTGAGAGCCCCGCTGTCACGGCGAACGCTGAACACTGGAATGCCAAGTTGGTGGCCCTCTTCCTTCCCCACCAAGGCATGATCTACGCACCCACACGACCGCCACGACGAGCACCAGATTAGTGTTAAGGTCAATGGAAACTTCATTATCAAAAGGAAAAGGTGAAGCATATATAACATTAAAATACTCCTTCATTGACAAGTAGTACAAGTACTCTAGAAGTACAACTTTGGCTCTATTAGTGGGAAAAGGGAAGAGAATTTGGCGAGTTTTCAGCGCACGTTTAATTAGTGTTCTATTGCTATTAAAAAGTCAAGACATGTTTTTTTGACATTTCACAGTTCAGACCTTTCTCTCTTTTTATTACTCTCTCCGTCCGAATCTAACAGTCTTTTTTTGGAGTTCGTATCATTTTTCAATCGATTATATCTTCCAATTTATAATGTTTTATGATATTTCAAAAATATTGTATTATAAAACTAATCCAAATCTATCAAACAAGATTCATATTCGATATAAAATTTATTACGGATTCAAAGGTATAACTCGTTTTTTAGCTGGTTAGAATAAAACTAGGGACAATTAAATCCGGACGGAGGGAGTACTATTTCGAGAGGGAATCCAGCAGAGAAGTTTAATTTCCAAGACGTCGAAAACGACCACGTAAGCATAAGTCGTCAGGATTGGACCCCTTTGGCCAAAATTTTGTCATTTTTCTGGGTCATTTTTAATTGTTTTCTCTTAATCTTTATGATTCGAGTTAATTTTCCAGTCACATCGTTAGTGTAGACAAGAGAAATTGGACAAGTCTAAAAATATAGACCAAAGTTTAAAAAAATTTAACTAAAG
The DNA here is from genome assembly GCA_014282245.1 of Rhododendron simsii. Classification (NCBI taxonomy): domain Eukaryota; kingdom Viridiplantae; phylum Streptophyta; class Magnoliopsida; order Ericales; family Ericaceae; genus Rhododendron; species Rhododendron simsii. Next base: position 36,407,482 of record CM024957.1, on the reverse strand, counting down.
ATGATATGATAAAAGTTCGAAAAAGCCGAAATAGACGGTCGTTTAATTTCTTTAGCTTCGTTCTATATAAACTTTTTTAACTTTGTTCTTTATTTTCATACTTATTCAATACTTTTCGTTGAGACTAACGAATATTGTTCTATGAGAAAGGCCCATTTTTTTTACTAATCCAGCAGATAAACTCTTTCCATGTCTCGTTTGATCTCACTTAACCCAGATGGACAGAGGTGGTTCTATTAAACATATCAAATCAACAATTCTTTTATAAAATTTTGCGTGAATTTATCGGCCCAAGTTTTGCTTCTGGTTTTAGGAAGAAAAACTTTTATTTTCATCGTGAAAAAAACAACTTAAATTAGCTGGCGGGAAAGAGGAAAAAAAAAAAAAGATGATCCATAAATTTCCTTGGATGCTTGCACCAGCTAGGGCCCTAACCACCGCACAATCATACGAGGTCCATGACTAAACGCTCAAAATTTCGGTAACAAGCAACAATAGAATAAACAAGATTATCAAGCATCATTAAGGTCCAAACAAGCCCTTATGTCTTTGTTTAGACTACAGAGCAAACCCATCTTCTGCTTAAGTACAAATCTGGATCATATCTGCTTAGGCCCCGTTCCAGAAACCTTCTTAAAAAATAAGCACTTATTTTGCCACTTATCATTCAAAAATAAGTAGGGTCATTCCACAAAACCCAAATAAAAAGTTCCTTTTACATTTTCAAATTCAAAAATAATGTAAATGAAAAAAAAAATTTAATTTTTTTTTTTGCACCGTATTAAAGATCTCAATGAGATCTATCAAACAAGATCCAGTGGTAGGAAAATTATTTGCGTAAACACATAATTTTTGAGCTTGAAGTTGCCTTATACAAAAAATAAGACTGTTGCTAGGATAATTGGCGCCGGCGGAGGAAAATCGTACCGGCAGCCGCGCCGGGCCGTCTCCGACCATCGGACGGACGATCCGAGCTGTCCAAAAATTCGATAAAAAAAAAACCGAGGGGGCTAGCGCGGGAATCAATGGCATCCGAGGTGTGTAGGGTGCTTGATCCGAGCACCCCTTTTCCGTGTAGGGTGCTTGATCATATATACACGGAAAAGGGGTGCTCGGATCAAGCACCCTACACACCTCGGATGCAGTTGATTCCCGCATTAGCTCTCTCGGTTTTTTTTTTTAGAATTTTTGGACGGCTCGGATCGGCTGTCCGGTGGCCGGAGACGGCCCGGCGCGGCCGCCGGCACGATTTCCCTCCCCGGCGCACTTGGTACCCATATAAATTCTGAAAAATAAGCACCTCTTTCTTATTTTTTGGGGAACAAGCCTTCTTATTCAACAAAACATAAGTTCTTATTTGGGTTGTGGAACGGGGCCTAATCAACAAGATGGGCAGATTTCCAGTACTCCAACCAACACGTTCAACTCCCAAACATCAACATTCCTAAAACTACGGAATGAGCAACGCAGCTATGATGCGACTGAATTTAGCCTATGCACAAACTTATGTGAAGAGCAATGCTAGGAGACACGTATATTCGGAGCAGTCCGATGCACTAGCCCATGTGCATCAGACGGTTTCTGACACATCTGTCCGGATGTGCAGATAGACTTTCTGATATGTAAACGTGGTTGATTACAGAAATTTATACAAAGATGACACACTCCATGGAAAGCTGGTTTCATAGAATGGAAATTGGAAACACAAATTGTTGGTGTTTTGGGAAGAAGCATATTTATATCGTAAAATGCTGAATCAAGTGATGCAAATATATACCTGGGCTGCAAAACTATATCACCATCCACTCCTTCAGACCTTGCTCCAGTTTTGTCGATCTCTGAATCAAATTCAAATTCCTTGGCATTTGACATGGTTGCTCGGTTTTAAATCCTGCGTGAATCTCCGTCTGCCTTCGGCTTCAATTTTAAGCTTCAAGATCCTTTGAGCTTTTAACTACAAGCAAATATATTAGCATAAATACATGACTTAATTAATAAGAATTGCATCTATGCATCTAGTTTTCTGGCAATGAGAAATGATGCCTTTAGTTGATCACTCATTTGCCTTGTCTTTCTACATTTGCAATGCTTCATTCAGCTGCCCACCCCTGAAAAAGTAACGGAATCGTGGAAAGGATAAAATGGTCAAAGCTTTGTACTAGAAATGATTTTCAAGAAGCCTAGGGATATAAAAGGAATACACAACAACTCATTATGTTGTTCAGATATGTTCCTTCTCTCAAACTTGCCTCTTGTTCATTCCCAAGTAGATTATTGGAAGATAATTTAAGAGTCTATCTGTCTATGTATTCATTGTCTTCATTTGATAGCTAGAAATGATAGTTTACAGTTCCAAAAAAGAACAAACTTTTGGGCAAATTTTCTAAACACCCCAAAAGAAAATATATAGACTGTAAACCTCTCAAGGCAAAATTTGAGAGTTGATCGGTCAGAACTAGCTACTTGAAGATTTAGGAATGATCTTTGATATCCTGTATTTCTGAAAGCACCCAAAAAGAAAATAAACGAATTAAAAAACGACCGACAACAAGCCTTAAGAGGTTTTTTCATAGAAATAGATAGACGATTTCGGATAGGGATACATGCACTATTTTGTTCAGGAACTTGCTTACAAGTGGGATATCTGGTTTTCGAATCGATGTTCAAGTGGAATGTCAAAAATGAAAATAGATAAAACATTCTGTACACAAAGCAGAACTACATTGCTGATAGAAATGCTTGACAAACCAAACCTAAAGTAATCAAAGTGGAAAAGCTAAAGAAGCAACACCACACAGAGCTCTTAACCCAGTAACTCATTATGACTATTTCATTCTGTTTTCATGAGAATGATTTGACTGTAACATTCTTGTACTTAAAAGACATCTTGAAGGCCAATAGGCCTTTGGTCCAACGGTCTCAGGGTGCGCTTTAAGTGCCAGGAAAAAGGATGACAGGATTTCAACTTACTCTTCCAATATACCAATCTAACTATTATAGCAATACTTACTTTCTGCAATATAAAGAAAAAGACATCTCTATTATTGTTTTAGAAAGGAACCTGATGGAGTCGGTTATAGTGACCCCGCTACTGTGAAAAAATATGCTATACACACTCAAGGCCCATATAACCTAATCATGTTATTTTGTGTACATCTGTGTAAATCCTGTAAAGCCTGGATATGAACCCTTCACTGTCTGGGTTGGGCCTCAAGTATCGGTGATTCAAAACCAAAACCCAAGGACACTAAAGGCCCCAACCCGTAGTACTAGGCAAAGAGCCTCTCGGCACTTGCTCACAGGTGAACTTGAGACCTTGCAATAACATCCTAAGGGTCTTGCAATTCAACCAAACCCCTATTGGCTAACGATTTTTATGTTGGCGTCATGATGTTTGGTGATAGGCATAGGCCCATACAACTGAACCACATCATTACACATGCATTTTTCAGGCATGTAGTTTTCTGTGGATTCCCACAGAAACCTTACCAAAGAGCAGTTCTTAGAAAAACGACCTCTAAACAGACAAATTGATTATCATGAGAGAGAGAGAGAGAGAGAGAGAGAGAGGCAGAACCTGCAAGTTGCTTCTGACATGGTAGATGGTCAGCCCCGGAATCCCCGTAGATAGTCTCCCGGATGCCTTCTGGTGTTGCCCCTGCACGCAAGCAAAGTACAGCTATGAAGAATAAAGCATATCCAAATATTCGACAAAAAATTCGACGGGGCTTTTAGGATTTGCCCTTACTACCATGACCACCGACTGATTGACAGCCTCTTCAAGCAGATCATGCAGCTCTTTTGTCCATTTCAACCTCTCTTTCCCGAATCCGAGCCCATGTCGGAGTCAAGTGCCTGAGCATCCCCCATGGGCATTGCAACTGAATGCCCACAATTAGATGGGTTACAGAAACAGCAAAAACACAAAACCAGCTGTCAAGTCGAGAAACTTTACTGCTGAGAACGGGTACTAAGAAGAGAGTATGGCAGGTGGAGATACCCTGAAATTTCTGCAATTATTGAAATTAACTAAGCTCGACAGATGACAGAGTCCAAATTTACCACAACCAAACCCATGTTTTCTGGATTTTCCTAGGTTAAATCATCCGGTGCAGAAACTGAAGATTATGACCCACAAAATCTTACAAGATAAAAAGAGGGAGTCCAACCAGAGCAATATGTAATGATCCTGCTCCATAACACAAGCCATCCCATAACTAAGAAAATGCAAATGTGATTTAATTTTAAAAAAAGAAACTCTCCTCAGCTGACTAAATCACATTAAAAGCATCCGTAATAATTAAGAAAATACAATTTGAGGATGTTTTCCTATAAATAAGAACAATCACAACTCCGTTACAAACATAAAGAGGGTAATATCTTCTATGATGCTTTGTCAGCCACCAATTCCTTGTTTCAACCTCTGGATTTGGTTTTGGAAACAACTACTGCCTGCCGCGCTTCATGCTGCAAGATGGGCATTTGTACTGTTTGATACTTTCAGCTTTAGCTGGAGTGATCTTCACGCATTTCCCATGGAACCACTTCTCACAGATGTCGCAGCCGATCCAAAACTCATCCGCGTTATAGTTCCCACCACAGCTCCCACAGAGGGTTTCGCTGTGTTCATTTTCATCCTCTTCGTAATTCTCATCTGCAAGCTTTGGGTTGCTTTTCACCAGTCCATCACTCGATCTCTACATAAAAGGCATCCGTACGAGCATCAGTGGCACAACCATGAATCTATTCTAGAGCAGAAATCCAAGTTAAAAAGCAAAACCAAGAAAAGTTCCTTGATTCCCTGCAGCAAGCGTACGGAAACAAATGGCAATAGCACGTGATTCTTAATGCAATCCTTCTTTTTGCAGCATTTCTTGGGTAAGAGTCAGTTTCCAATTAAAACTGATGAGACTAAGAAACTACAGGAAGAGGAAAAGTAAATCAATTCTCATCCTATCTAGTTCTAACCTTTGTGCTGCCCCGGGATTTGCTTCCACTATCGGTGCTGGGCTTGTCTTTCACAGGTTTCCTTTCTGTCACGACTTCAAAAACAGTGGGCAGTTCATTGATCAGGCTAAATAAGCGTTTCCTGCCCATCAGAAGCAATGTTAGTTTTTTTTGAAGAAAAATCTTACAAGGAATAATACTGCTATTAAGAGTTGCTCCTTCCCACCTGCCCGTTCACGGACCAAATAAAGAAAAGGGGGAAATGCATCAAGAAGATTTTGCACACAAATAAATCTTATGGGAGTCAATAAGTCAGCTCCAACTACATTGGCAACCATTGATGAACCTGCATACCAACTAGAAAAAGATCTTGGGTTCCAAAAAGAAAGAGCTCACAGTTCTAATTGTAACAAAGGGGAAAAAAAAAGATGAAATATCTCCTTAACTAATTGTCTAACTGTCTCTTCTTCTTTTTTAATAAGTAAATAAATATATTAGAAACCAAGAATTAAGGGAACGCTGCCCATCTACAAAAAAAAAAAAAAAGAGGGATCACGGCCCAAACACGCTTCCTACTTCTTTGTCTAACTGTTTCTGATCCAATCTCACGCTACATTTCATGTGTCTCCTGTTAAGTTTCACGTGTCTCCCCACTCGAGTTAACATGTCAGTGCAAACCAATTATGGACGTATGCAATCAATTATGGATGTATGCTATTGCCAACTACAGTGAACGAAAAAAAGGATGTGCAGTACAAACTACAATCAGTAAATTCACTCACCCACATTTAGTCCATGACATTCCACCGAATATAGTTAAATCACGTTAAAATGTGTAAGAGATGAGGTGAGCTGGAACCGCATCTAAAGATCAATATGCAAACCTTCCTTATGGTTTAACTTTTAGACTTGATAGAGATTAACCCCGTTCATTTTAGGTTTTGAGGGAGATTTTTGAGAGTAATGAGTGGAGAAAGATGGATAGAGAAAATTTATTGAAGACCGTGCCGGGGGGTTTCAAGACCCCAAAACGAACAAGGTGTAAGTCTACTAAGTCATCCACAAAGTTATGACACACTGAAGACTGAACTTACTCAGAGAGGGTTGCCTTTCATTTTTCACTCTATGGCTGAATTGCAAGGTTTATGCGAAGGGTAGAGATGGAAATATGGGGAATACAATGAAGCCCTAGGCCTAGTATTTGAAAATAAGGTTCTGCAAACAAATTTAACATAAAGCAACTCATTAAGATAAATATAAGAGAGCATTTATAATTTGCATGAAAAAGAAACTGGTGTGGGGGAGTGAGGATCCATTAGAAGAGTGCAACTACATCTATAACACACAAATGCAGTACAAATAATATGTTCCATGTCTCCTCATATATAAACAAAGTGGAGCAAGAGTGGATGCAGAGGAGCAGGCGTATATAGAAGAATCTAAGGTTAGAGTCTGTCCGTAGGAGCACATACACATACGTACCTGTAGGTGGACATAGACATATAGATACTCCCAAGAGTTTTTCCCTTTTCTTTTTCTCTCATTAGTTCTAGTATCAGTAGTATGCCTGTTAATTAATAATTAGTGTCAACTACAAAAATATAATTTCGTAAATACAAGAAAATTCAGTTTTTCTAATATCCTATCGTTGTTTAAGATTTTCTCTTACCAAGTAGCTCTTTTTCCGATTCTTTTGGAATTAGTATACTTGAGAGGTTCAAACGTAGTCAGGAACACACTCCTTTTCAGATGTGAGTGAGGTTCCTATGAGATTAGAACTTTGAAGCGCGGATGCGTGGGTCCGAGTTGGATTTGTCACCCAGATAGGAAGATCCTGCAACTAGGCAATAGGTCGAATCATCACCCCAGTAGAGATGGGGATAGGAGGTTCTTGCAACTGCTTTAATAACCCTGCTACTCCCTGAGAGCTATTTGAGATCAGTCCTGTAGTCTTAGAAGATCTCATGCTCATCTTCATCTAAAAGTTTCTGTTTCTGAGCGACTCCAAATCCATGTTATAGAAACAATCCTTCATATATAGACTACTTAATCTCGAGAAAGAGAGCTTCTGGAATGAGGCCCACCTCAGACAAAGTATTATGACCATTACGATCCAATGTGTAGTTTCTAAAAGATAACATGGTGGATGCAACCCAATGAACTACTCTTCACCAAATTTGAAGTAAAACTGGTAAAGTATGAATTCTACTTAAATGGCATCTAACAAACATAAATATTCTTTAAAATTGTAGTCTCCAACAAGCATGGCTTTCCAAGCTCCAATAAAGACTTCACCAACCCAAAACAAGGATAAGATTAAACGACCCTAAGTAGCTCTAAGTGGTAAAATTGCTAAAAACCCTGCACTAGATAATAATGCCTTGTGGACGTGCTTTTTATCCTTGTTCTAATGGAATTTTCTATTAAGAGAACCCACTTCATGTCTAAGGTGATTATGCAAATTCAGGCACCATGTAACTGAAGCGGTTTTAAAAGCAAAATAGTAGAATACACATCTTCAAACTGAAGAACACAGACAAAAATGAATCTTAAACGAGCCTGACACCCATCTTTCATTGCTGGCCCATCTTACCTTCTGCAGTCATAATTCAATATAACCACCAATTACTACTTGAGCATGCCCAATACTGTTAAACCGAAAACTTGGAGGCAGACGGATACTCTTGCACTTTGACAAGTCTTGGCACAGAAATGAAGGGCACAAATGAGACATGCTTGCTAGCCAACAGAGCCACCAGAAAAATTGAGTTACAAACCCAAGACATACAGTGGCTAATAACCATTATGGCATATTTGTATCCCTCTAGGAAGATGATTAAACCAATAAACATGAATTACCGTCCACAATGCAAAATCTGCTACATGTGAAGAAACAATGTTACCTTTCGTTACGGTTGAGCCGAGCTCCAAGATAGAATGCCACAGAGAGCAACCAACAGTCACTGTGCACTGCAACCAGCGAAAGCCAATCTTTACGGTTCATCCCGTCTCTAGCAAAATTGATCCCAAGCGCAGGCTCTGGAAGCTCCGGTGGAACTTCCTCTGCTGGAAGAGTGACTTCCCAACTTTCATCTGGATGTCCATACAGACACAAATTCTCCTTCTCTGTACAAGAATATAAACAAAGCAACCAAAAATTATGATGTCCAAAACATTGTAAAACAGAAAAACAAAAAGAGAGCCAGCTTGGAAGAACATAACACCAAAGCTGACAGCTTTACCAGTTCATTTGATTGAAAGACTTTAACAAATAACCTAGTTAACCTTGTTTGAGTCCGGCTAACATTTGTAGAAGCTCCCACTTCTTCCACAAGTGAAAAAAAGGAGAGAATAAAAACTGAATTTCAAATTGTTCTTTCCTCATCTGCGCAAGCAATGGAATCCGTACTCACCGACCAACTAAAGAGAAATTTAGAAGCATAATGTACTTTTAATTTTTAACCCTCGCTGCCCTTGTTCAAAAAACGGCGGGAAAGGTGTTTCATACACTGTTCAGATTCATATACAATCAACTGAATCAAGGGCATGCGAATTCAGACATTTCTTCTATAAACTTCTTTTCATTCCTATAAAGAGCTAAATTATGCAAAACAGTACATTTCTTCTCTGTACACTTTCCTCATTTTTCTCAATAGCCAACTACAGGGCACTCTTGTGCTCCAATTAACTTCAACCATCATAGAGTCATACAATTAGTCACGTAATCCTTTAACAGGGCCCTCAGCTCCTGTTCTCAATCCTAGTTCTTTGCTCACGCGAATTTAGTACTTTGGGAGATTCTTAAAAGACGTTTTCACGTCCTCGCTCACTCACATGCACGCATATTATGTGACTTGGGCTAGAACAAATGCATACGTCCACACATAAATGGACGAAAACGAATATTCGAAGCGAATAAACTAGAACCAGAAGCCAAAAATACCAATTACACCGAACAAGAAAGCAGATCTGAAATTCCAACAAAAACTTCGAAGATTACCTGGATCACAGAGTCCGTAAAAGTCCTCGACATCTGAAATTAAACAGGAAATATTTTTAAAATTGAGATTCTAGAGAGAGAGAGAGAGGAGAGAGAGTACCGTAAGTCAAAGCGCGAACTATGCCAGCTCTACGACCGCTGTAATCTTTGAAGATCTCTTCGACCGTGCGAGGACTCGAAGAGATTGAAGCCATTTCCATGAAAAAAAGAGATTTTTAGGTTAAGAATTGAAACAGGTATTGGATCAATTAATCAACGCAATTGGTTCATGTGTGTATGTATGTATGGATCGATACTATTTTTGCTGCAGAGAGTGTAGTGATCGCGAGCATTGGCTTTAGAGAGAGAAGGAGAGAGAGAGGCAGAGAGAGAGAGAGAATCGAAACTGAGAAAGAGGAGAGAAATGCAAATGACGCAATCTCGTTTTTCTTTTCACTTTTTTTTTTTTTTGGGATAGTTTTTTTTTTTTTTTAGAAGATTTTTTGGGATAGTTGAGACCCTGATTTTACTGCTGTGCACACCACCCTTGAACGAGGAAGAATCGACTGGATCATAGTCCGATTGGGAGATTCTGCGGAGCGGGGTGCTGAACGGCCGATCCGATCATTCATCTCGAGAGTCGACGGCTTAGATCTTAAATAAGCAATAGACGGTGCAGATTTTTATGCGTTCAGATTCAATCCAAGCCGTTTATGCCGAGTTGAACGGTCGGATGCCGCTCAGCACTCTGCTTGGCAGGGATACTTGACAGCATCCCGAGTCAGACAATGCGTGAGCATTTTTACGAATGCGAAGTGCGAACGTGAAAGTTTTTTAGAGTGATGATTGAAAGTGCAAACATAAAAACGAGAATTGAAAATATGAACAAAGATCTTTTTAGGTGATAAAGAATGGATGTGAGATCCCAAAGTACACGGACTGTCTGTAGTTGCTTTTCTCTCTAGGGGGTGTATTTGAGAAAAATAAATTAATCACCAAAGAGGATAGGAAAATATTTGGATTGTGATTTTGACACTTTAAAAATTGATAGAGGGGTTCTAAAATTTATTTGTGTTGTTACAGAAAACGATATCGATTTGGAGCCCCTCTATCAATTTTTGAAGTACTAAAATTAATTTCCAATAAATTTTTGTATGATATTCTGATATGTTATGATTCCTAAAAAAAGGAGATATATTTATGTGCACACCTTCGAACATGTCTATAAGATGTGTCCGAAATTGTTGATGCGCGTGAGTTTTGTAACATAATAAATACCTGATGTGTATTGGACGGTTTCTTTACGCAAATGTGTCTGAATTTGTACACATATAAATATGTGTCCATAGCATTACTTTAGGAATAAAATAGCACATCAAAAAGCTCTATTTCTTAGCAAACTAGGAGATAAAAAAAGCTTTAGACATTGTCCGAGGAGAATTGATTGTTGGTTGTTAGTTTCACCATTTAGGAGTCTTCATTGTTATTTATCCAACTTTTCGTATTGAGCTATTTATTGGATTATTTTGTAATTGACTTAATTTTTATCCCACTTTTCGTATCGAGCTATTTATTGGACTCTTTCGTAATTGACTTAATTTAACTATTTCAAACCTTGCTTGATTGATGCAGTATCTCGTTATTTTCTATTCACTATTGGGGTCTTGGCATTAAAAAAAATCCACTTGTTGAAGAGAATAGAATTCCAGAACATTCTGGGACACCTTTTACTTTTTTTAGTTAAGTAGCCAAATTATGGATTGGTTAAGATTTCTTAAAGCATTATTTTTTTAAACAGTTCTTAAAGCATTACACTAGCCACTTTTCTTGGGTAAGTTTCTATAATTTCATCTGGGCAAAAGTCAAAACAACCCTAACAATAGAGCTACTTTTTTCTTGTTTTTGACTCCTTGTTGGATGCATGCATTGGCTGTAGCCTCTATGGGTCTATAATCTCTAGAGCCGGACAAACTTCGAGTAACTTCATTTAGATCTAATAAAACCACTGAAAACTTTACGAATAGAAAAATTCTAAAAATAGCCCAAGTGGCGGTAAATAAGGCATTAAATGACCCCCAAAAAAATATTCTAACGTGTTAAAGTGCATTAAAAAGTGTAAAAAGCGCATGAGACTGCAATTTTATTTTATTTTTGTATTTTTACTGCCTTATTGACATCTCAGTGAGCTGTCAATAGCATAACTGTTAACAATAAAGTCTAAATAAATCATGATGTTAGGAACTTAAACTCACTTCTCATTGTCTAAAGACTCTTAACTACCAAGAGGGCTATTAAAAAAACAGAACCAGCAATATCATCGCAAAGTGCTTATTGTCTAATAAAGTCAATTTCAAGTCTAGTTTAAAAAGTCAATTTCAAGTCTAGTTTAAAATTTACTACTCCACTAGTTAATGAACTCGAAATGTGTTCACATGAACGAACTTTGAAATTGAATAAGAACGAAACCAATTAAGGGCTAGTCTAGTTGGCCATCCCTGTACACTCTCTGCTGAAAGGTAAATGAGTCAAAATTTGCGAAGACAAAAATTGATTATCATTTTCCCTGTATAGTAGTATTCTGTTGTTAGTTAATTTATTTATTTCCGGTAGGGATATTTTCTGAGTCGTTCTATATTGAGCTTGATTTAGTTATCGCGGAGCTCACGTGATTGTCATAGAAAGAATCTTAGGGTAGCTTGATTTGTGTCCAATCCCCTAACCAAGAGAGGAGGGAAATGAACTTGGAAAAAGCATTCAACACCATAGAGGTTCTCCAACCACCCAGTCAACAGAACCCAAGAGCAAAACTACATCTGAGATCTGGCCAACTTGAGTTTAAAATCCTCCAGCAATGCCCTCAGATCTCAGCAGATTGAACCTGCCCACTTCATCAGTTGCCGGGAAAAAATGACCAAAAACGAAAAACTGTTTCACATGTTCTATAAGACAAGCACGTCTGATGGAAGCCTTCGGAACAGTCACCTCAGCAATTACGCAGGATAACCGATACTTTCTAGATTAAAAAGTCCCAAGTGAACATCTTGACAGTCATGTAAATCTAGCGTATACATTCACAGCCAAAAAACGGACTTCAGTACACTAAGCCTATTTTGACGGCCAAAGAACTTCAAATCCCAAACAACTCGAAAAAATATAAACGAAAACTTCAATCCCTGAACTATATCGTCTAAACTGTATCCAGAAAATATCGCCAGGATTTGGATCTAAGTCAGTCAAACAAACATGCAACTGGATATAGATTGTATTTGTTCAGATCATGAAACTTTGGGGCAGCCGTTCAAAACCAGTCAGAAGGAAGGAGCATATGGTCTTCTAGTTTATGAATTAAGCTGTCCCCCTCTGCTACTTTGTCCGATCATTAGTCTAAGCTTAACCCAGCAGTGCCGGAATTTCTGTAAAACCAGTTAAGTGTTCTAGTTCACCTGTTTAATTCCTCATGATGATGTGATGCACTTCTATAATCGATTACTAGCACCCCAGAGCTTTGGCTCTAAAAGGGAAGAGACTTTATAGATGTAAATGGCCAAACAATCGTCCAGACAAGAAGTTTCGGAACAAGCCAATTCACTTGTTGGGTATATTAGACAGATGGGGAAAACTCAATTCTCAAACAAGACTGAAGGAAAAGAAGATGGAACCACATAGGTTGTAACATTTCTCGATAAAATACCATGTAAACCAGATACGATACTCATAAATACCTGGCTCAGTTAAAAAACAATTCAGCAATAATGGATTAGTTTCATTTCCATCATAAAGCCAAGCAAGGGAAAAAAATGTAAGCTTAGATAGAGAACAGTACAAGGTAGTACCATTAATGTTCATCAGGAAGTCAACAATCTCTTAATGCCAGTTTTCTGATCTGAAGTTAGCCTGCTGGGGAACTTGACGTTGAACTTAATCCTCAAGTTCCCTTTTTTCGATGGTTCTTTGGGTATCGGCATGCCCTCTCCTTTTACAACTTCTTCATAGGTGGGACTGATGATGGCATTGATAGGAAGTGTCAGATTTCGACCATCAAGGGTTGTGATCTGTGCAGTGTATCCTGTCAGAGCTTCCGCGAGGGAGATCTTCTGGGTGGTAACTAGATCATTGCCGTCCCTTTTAAAGACACTGTGAGGCTTCTCATCAATGATGAAGACAAGGTCGGAGGGTATAACACCTCTTTGTTCGTTTCCTTTCTCTGGAAAAGTTATTTTTGTTCCTTTTTTCCAACCTGGCTTTATGTCGATTGTAAGAATTTCCTCCACTGTGGTGGGTCTCCTACAAGATCAATAATAATTTTTAAAACTAGCTCACAAAAGGCTATTATCATGACTACATATTCTGCTTTCCAAAGATAGTTTGACTTTCTTTGATGTTGCTCCCAAAGTCGACATATACAAGAATGAATAGGCGGAAAAGGCAAAAAAATTCATGATTCAACTGCTGGCCTGCTGGGTATCAGATAACAAAGAGGAACGTATGATCAACCGTATTATAGAACAATTTACAAGTGAGAAGTTTAATGAATAAGAGTGAGACACAAACAAATTTCCAAAGCCAGAACAAGGCTTCTTTAATTATCAGTTAAAACTCATGCACTGCGACAAAATTATTTAACCCTGATTCACTAATGGCTATAACTAACTACACAGTAGCAGAGCTTCAGGCATTAGATTAAAGCCACGAGACCAAATGGAAAGAAGGCAGATGGTGACAACAGGCACAAAGATTTCGAAAGGGTGGACCACTTTAAGTAAAAGAAAAGTGAACCCCTTCATCTACTCAAAAGTCAGACACTGGTTTTTGCGCCAAGGTATTCAATTACTGTAAGCTTGGTTTATTGTACGGTTTGTACCTACGAGGTTTGGGGACCAAAGTGCTGAGGACCACAGAAATTAGAAGCATCTGGGAAGTTATTGTTAGCAGAGAACATGTGAAACATAAACCCTAGCGATTGCAAAATAAGCAAAGCATGTATGAGCTAAGAAGAAACCACAACAAGGTAACACACATTCAGTTTGAAAGGACGTCGTAAGATTCTCCACATCCTTCAATATCCAATGACCGAGCAAGACAACGAAAGATTCCCAGCTCTCAAGTTTTAAAGAACTCGCTCCTATCCTATGTTGTATTAAACTGAAGGTTAAGAAACAAGTAGAGTATCAAAGATAGAAACTTGGCACGCTGATTCCAACAAATTAATGTTACAAAGTATAAGTAAAGCTAGTAGTTTTGGAGATAACACAAATCAAGTTGCGTATCTAGAAACAACAAATTAAGAACCTCGAGATCACACCACATACAGCTGCAAACTTCACAATAATTACATATCAAAATTTCCTCCCATTCTTTGAACTACAAAGAACCTGGTGTAACCGAGCATTGTTTCGATTACCATTTTGGGTGGCAAAATCCAAGGTCCACTATTACACCAATCAAATACTACTACCAAATAGAGATCTTGATCCAAAAACAACAATCTCATTCATCGACATACCAACGCGTTTTAGATTTCCAAATGCACTCGATCAAACCAATTTAAGTCGAGCAATGAATTAGACAATATATCAAAAAAAAAAAAAAAAAACCAAATATTAAAAGCACTACATATTATTACAAATCAGTAGAGCTTACCCAATGTTATCAGTGACTTCTCTAGAAATCTTCATCTTCTTACTAGTCCCCCTAGACAAATCCTCCAAACTACAAGGCAACGCCCTCTCTATCGCCGCCGCCTTCCGCGGTGGCGGCACATTGTGACCAAATCCATCACCACCACCTCCAACTCCACCTCCACAACCCCTAAAATTGGCAAATATTTCCTCTGCTAACATACTCCTAGGAAACCCCGACGACGCGCAGGTGCGCGATCCTCCTCCCATGTCCCCCATCCCTCCTCCAAACGGGCTCGAAAACCCGAAAAACTCCGAGAATATATCGTCCGCGCTTCGCGGATTGAACCGGAACGACGTCGGGCCTCCGCCTCCGCCGCCGCCGCCGGCGTCAGGCGGAGGCGGCGCCTGTCCTTTCAGTCCTTCTTCCCCGTACTGATCGTAGATTGCTCTCTTTTGTGGGTCACTCAAAACCTAGAAAAAACAAAGCAAATGTTAATTGAAACGAATAGGAAATTTCAAGTGCAATGAATGTACAGGAGCCGTAGATGAGTGCATGTACGTCGTAGGCTTCGGAGATTTGTTTGAATTTGGCTTCGGAGCCTTTCTTGTTGTTAGGGTTCTTGTCTGGGTGCCATTTCATGGCGAGCTTTCGATAGGCTTTCTTCAGGTCATCGTCGCTGGAGTTCCGATCCACCTGAAGGATTTTATAATAGTCTGCACCCATGCGCCTCTCTCTCTTCTCTCTCTCTCTCTCCTCTCTCGCTCTCTCTCTCTCTCACTAAACTCACTGTACTTATATACTCCTATGTAGTACACGTCAAAATATTCTCCTATGTATAATAGTACATTGCTATGTACATGTGTATATATGTACTTTCTCTCTCTTCTGTAACTGATTTGCTTAGATGGGCTTTGGAGTTTCAACGACGGGGTGGGACCGTGGGTTCAAATGAGCTGAGCGAACCGAGTTAGTGGTTGAGCTCGAGCTCTTAGCGAGTCGATCATTTTTTTTTTATTAAACAAATCTCTATAAATTAATTGAGCTTCCAGTTTTTTCGAGTTGAGCAAACTTTTGGAGTGTTAAAACTCGATTTGTTTACTACTCCTGATGATTCTTGAACTCTAGTCTGACTCGATTACTTGACGGACAAAGCTAGTCTTGAAGCTCGCTTTGAGTACCTATAAGTATCGGATTGAATTGATTTTTCATGAAAATCCTTAAAAAAAATGTTTAAGTTTAATGAAAAGCTCGGATCGTTTGAGTTGGACCCATAGCGGGTCCTATATCACAATCAGTGTCAATAGCACCTCTTCTGTTCTCCAAAATCAAACCCTAATAGATCGAAATCGGAATGAGAAGGGGTGCGCAACAAAATCATGCCTCTAGATCTTCGAACTTTGATTGCCCGCAAGAGCCATTTGCCTGCGCAAACCGTCCTTGCTCAGATCCTCTGTTGTACTTGCGTTGTTGGTTACAAATGTGAATAGATTCTCTGATTCTGAAGGGAACACCATTTTACGCAATGTAAAACAAGATCCGGGTTAGGTTCATCTTTTGCCGGTCAGCATCCTCAACTGGATCCGTAGCAATTGCAGTAACAGAAACCCGTGTGGTTCGAAAAATAAATCTCAAACTGAAAAGAGAGACGGAGAGAGCGCGTGAGATTCGTTGAGTAGGGTTTTTGAACTTTTTGAAAGTAATCCTCCTACCTCTGAACATAAAAACAAAAAAAACAAAATTGTATATAAGAAAGAAGCTCTAGAAATAGCTTAATTTGTTTTCGACACCCTAAACCAAGAGAGGAGGGAAACTCACTGGGAAAAGCAATCAACACAATAGACAGATATCCAAACCACCATCTGAGATCTGGCACCAGATATAACCAAATTGAACCTGCCCAATTCATCGGTTGCAAAAAAATGCAAAACTGTTCACATGTTCTATAAGTAGAGCTCATCTGATGGAAGCCTTCATTACAGTCCCTTCATCAATTCTGCAGGATAACCAATACTATTTTCTAGTATTAAAATAAGTTCTGAAGTGAATACCTTGATGGTTGCCTAAATCTAGAGTGTACATTCACAGCCAAAAACAGATTTCAGATATGCTAAGGATCTTTTAATGGGCAAATAACCTCCATCCCAAACAACTCCCAGAAATATCAAATGAGAACTTCAATCACCACTGTAACCGGTGTCGTCTACTTACTGTAACCAGAAAATATCACCAGGATTTGGATCTAACCAATTCAAACAAACATGCAACTCAGTGTAGACTCTGTTTGTTGAGGTCGTAAAAGTTTGGAGCCGTTCAAAACCAGTTAGAATGAAGGACCATCTGGTCTAGTTCATGGGTTAAGCTATTATCCTCTGCTACTTTGTCCAATCTTAAGTCTAGGGTAACCCAGCAATGCCGAAATTTCTATGAAACCAGTCAAGTGTTCCAGTAATTCACCTGTTGAATTCCTCATGATGACCTGATACACTTCTACCACTTGAACTCGGGAGCTTCAGGTTAAGAAATTGAAGAGACTATTCAGATGTCAATGGCCAAACAATTGTCCAGACAAGAAGTTTTGAAACAAGCCAATTCAGTTTTTCGTTATATTAGACAGACAGGGAAAACTCAATACTCAAACAAGACCGGAAAGTAAAGAAGATGGAACCACAAAGGATGTAACCTTTCTCAATAAAATAACATGTAAAACAGATACAATACTAACAAATACCTGTCTCAGTTAAAAAACAATTCAGCAATAATGGATTAGTTTCGTTTCCATCATAAAGCCAAGCAAGGAAAAAAACTGTAAGCTTACATCGAGATCAGTACAAGGCAATACCATTAATGTTCATCAGGAAGTCAACAATCTCTTAATGCCAGTTTTCTGATCTGAAGTTAGCCTGCTGGGGAACTTGATGTTGAACTTAATCCTCAAGTTCCCTTTTTTCGATGGTTCTTTGGGTATCGGCATGCCCTCCCCTTTTACAACTTCTTCGTACGTGGGACTGATGATGGCATTGATAGGAACCGTCAGATTTCGGCCATCAAGGGTTGCAATCTGTGCAGTGTATCCTGTCAGAGCTTCCACGAGGGAGATCTTCTGGGTGATAAGTAAATCATTGCCATCCCTTTTATAGACACTGTGAGGCTTCTCATCAATAATGAAGACCAGGTCGGAGGGTATAACACCTCTTTGTTCGTTTCCTTTCTCTGGAAAAGTTATTTTTGTTCCTTTTTTCCAACCTGGCTTGATATCGATGGTAATAATTTCCTCCACTGTGGTGGGCCTCCTACAAGATTAATAATAATGCGTAAAACTAGCTTGCAAAAGGGTAATATCATGACTACTTATTTTGCTTTCCGAAGATAGTTTGACTTTCTTTGATGTTGCTCTCAAAGTTAACACATACAAGAGAGAATAACCGGAAAAGAAACAAAAAAAATCTTGATCTCAACAGCCGGGTATCATGACAAAAGAGGAACAGATGATCATAAACTCTCTCTTTCTGCTGCAATTTACTGTATTTGGGGAGAACGCAATGTTAGAATCTTTCAACACAAAAGTTTGGACCCTGGATCTCTTGCTGCTAAAGTCTGTAATTCCATTTGTGATGCTTTGCTGTCTTGGAGGAAGTTGGATGCCACTCAAGACAACAAAGAGATATGCAGGAAATGGAGTATTCTTTAGTGCTTCCTTTTGTTCATAGGTTTTTTGCTGTTATATGTAGTGTTTTTGTTGACTCTTGTGCCTGTTTTTTACGCTGTTTTTGCTCTCTGGACTGGTCTTGCATGACCTGCAAGGAGTGTGTTGGTTTTTTTCTTTCATTGTACTGATTGTACATGTGTTTGGGCTATATAATGATAAAGGTACGTTTACCCGGAAAAAAAAAAACCGTATTATAGAACAAAATGCAAGTGAGAAGTCTAATGAATAAGAGTTAGACATCTCCAAAGAGTGAAGAAGGGGGATTTCCTTGTTCGAACTGGACTGAAACACCTTATTCTGCTCCAGTTAGTGTACCATGTTAAACTGTTCACTGAATCACCAGACACCAATGGAGCTTTGTTCCAATGTAAAAGATGGAGTTCACATGTAGACTAAAGTAGATTCAGTATTAGTCTACAAATCAGACCAACGCCAGATTAGTACCATACTATGATGTATACCTCTTCCCAGCACCTTGAACTGAGAGGACCACTACTAAAGATGATTCACAATAATTTGCAAGACAAGCTTCAATCAGAGTTTGGGAGCAATTGTTCAAGAGCTACTGCACACACGGGTTTGTCTACGGTAACTTGGTTTTGATTGCTTAGAAACTAATAAAACATGCTCCCATTTCCTTAATCAAGCAAGTTCTTAGGAGCACCCAACATGTGATAGCTACCACAGACAGTCTAATTGGACTCTCAGGGTCTCTAGTTCTCAAAAACAAAAAATCAATGAGCTTCAAAGTACATGCATGGAGAGACTGAGCTATAAGAGGTAAATTGTACAGAGAAGAAACCTTCTTAATTTAATTTTATTTTTTGATAAGTAACAAGGTTTTATTGAAAAGGCATAAGGGGATGACACCCATCTACAAAACAAAGCAAAGAATATGAAGAAGACTTCTTTAATTAAAACTCATGTAGACAAAATTATTTAACCCTGATTCAGTAATGGCTATGAGTCTATGACTAACTACACA
Organism: Rhododendron simsii; assembly: GCA_014282245.1. Taxonomy (NCBI): domain Eukaryota; kingdom Viridiplantae; phylum Streptophyta; class Magnoliopsida; order Ericales; family Ericaceae; genus Rhododendron; species Rhododendron simsii. The sequence goes on along the minus strand of CM024957.1, from coordinate 36,388,243 downwards.
GTAGCGGGGCTTCATGCGTTAGATGAGAGTCATGAGACCAAATGGAAAGAAGGCAGATTGTCACAAGTCAGACCCCGGTTTTTCTGCCAAGTTGATTCTAAATACTGTCAACCTGGTTTATCATACCTACGAGGTTTGGGGACCAAAGTGCTGAGGACAACAGAAGTTAAAAGTATCTGGGAAGTTATTGTCAGCAGAGAACAAACATAAACCCTAGGGATTTCAAAATAAGCAAAGCACATATGAGCTTAGAAGAATCCATCAAACCATAACTAGGTAACACACATTCAGTTTGAAAGGACGTAGTAAGATTCTCCATGTACTTCAGATTCTTGAATTTCAAATGACCGAGCAAGGGAAAGAATGATTCCCAACTCTCAAGATTAAAACACCATGCTCTTACAGTATATCAAACAGGAGGTTAACACATATAGTGTCACAGATAGGGACTCAGATCCTCTCCACAGCTTTTCCTACCCATATCCAAGAAAGCTAAAGAAACCGACCACTCCGAGCCCCGCATGGGTGATCCGAGCCGTTCAATAATTTTTTTTCTAAAAAATGAGTGAGCCCGTAAATAATCAACTCGATCCAATATGTGTAGATGTGTAGGTGCTCGATCCAATCTTAAATTTTTTCACGGATCCGAAAATCTGAATGAAAAAAATGGAAGATTGGATCGAGCACCTACACATATCGGATTGAGCTGATTTTTCCAAGCCCACTCGGTTTTGTTTTTTAAAATTATTGAACGGCTCGGATCATTCGTGCATGGCTCAGAGTGGGCCCACGTGGTGGTCAATTCCCGTGGTCGATTGCTATAGCACGGTTGCCCCATATCTAACCCCATCCTTTCACCACAACATGCCACCACATTAATGAGCTCATCCGACCGGCCGGATTAAAATGCAGCCTCTCCTTTAGTGAAACGAAGTCGTCCCATTAATGTCTCCAAACGGCAGATAACTTTTCTCTTTTCTCTCCGTTTTCTCTTTAACGCCATTGTTATCCCCAAACACAAAGAAGAGATACAGCCCCTGCTCCTCCATGCGATCCGTCCGGTGATTCTGGTTCGATAAGTCCAAAAACTCCGGTGCAATCATTCCGGCGACTCCGATAGAGTTATACAATGCCAACTCCGGTAAGATTTTGACCTCTCCCAACTCTACATTTGATTTTGTTTTGGTTGGTGTTTGAGAGTAGGGCGAGTCGGAAGAGGTCAAAATCTTACCGGAGTCGGCATTGTATCATTGTATCAAAGTCGCCGGAATGATTGCACCGGAGTTGTCGGACTTATCAAACCAGAATCACCGGACGGATTGCATGGAGGAGCAAAGGTTGTGTTTCTTCTCAATGTTTGGGAAAATGATGGCATTAAAGGGTAAATGTAATGAACGTAGAAAAGTTATCTATCATTTGGAGTCAAGACATTAATGGGACGAAGTCGTTTCACTAAAGGAGGGACTACCTTTTAATCTGGGCCGTTGGATGAGCTCATTAATGTGGTGGCTTGTTGTGGTGAAGAGATGGGGTAGATATGGGGAGGAAAAGCTGTGGAGAGGATCTGAGTCCCAAAGATAGAAACTTGGGAAATTAATGTTACAAAGTATGGTTAATCCTAGTAGTTTTGGAGATAAAAATCATAAAATAAATCAAGATGCACATCTAAAACAACGGATTAACATCCTCGAGATCGCACCACGTTCGACTGCAAACTTCAGAAGAATTACATATCAAATTTTCCTCCGATGTTTGGAAATACAAAGAACATTAGTTGCATGAAGCGAGAGCGGGTATGGGAGCGGAAATGTGGGAGCGGTGGAATATAGAAACTACCAAGGATGGGAGCATGAAAGGGATGTGTGCATGTATTATGAAAATAACGTAGCATGGAATATACCCTTTAAAGCTAGTAAGCTACAATCATTTTAGGGAATTAAATATATGGACGAAGTCTATCCCAAGTGTAAGAAATGGGCTAGTGTTAGAATGTATGGATTTCTTTTCAAGATAAAATGACTTGCGGTATATATATAAGCTAAATCCAAGACCAATTTATAAAACTAAGTATTAAGTTATTGTTTTTCTATACCAATATAGTATAAAAGCTCCATCTTCATAAGGAGTGAGCTCCCAACTCAATGGGAGCGGGCTCCACTCAAGCTCCTTAGTAGGCAGCGCAGAATTGTGCTCCCAAGGCAGGAGCGGCACCACTTTAGGAGATCCCTGCTACTAACCCAAAAACCTGGTGCATGTCGCTTCATTCACAGCATTGTTTTTCTTACCATTTCGGTTGGCAAAATTCAAGGTCCATTACACCAATCAAATACCATATAGAGATCTTGATCGAAAAACAACAATCTCATTCAATGACATACCAAAGCGTAATGGCATAAGATTTCAAAATGCACTCAATTAAACCAATTTCAGTGAAGCAATGAACTAGACCACGAATTAAAAGACACTGAAATTCGAAAGCATTACATATAGAGTAGTAAATCAGTATAGCTTACCCACTGGCATCAGCGACCACCTCTCTAGAAATCTTCATCTTTTTACTAGTCCCCTTGTACAAATCCTCCAAACTACAAGGCAACGTCCTCTCTATCGCCGCCGCCTTCCGTGGCACATTATGACCAAACCCATCACCGCCACCTACACCGCCACCCCTATAATTGGCAAATATTTCCTCTGCAAACGTACTCCTAGGAAACCCCGACGACGCGCCTACGCGTGATCCTCCTCCCATGTCCCCCATCCCTCCTCCAAACGGGCTCGAAAACCCGAAAAACTCCGAGAATATATCGTCCGCGCTCCGAGGATTGAATCGGAACGACGGGCCACCGCCGCCGCCGTATCCGCCGCCGGCATCAGGCGGAGGCGGTGCCTGTCCTTTCAATCCTTCTTCTCCGTACTGATCGTAGATTGCTCTCTTTTGCGGATCGCTCAAAACCTAGAAAACAAGAAGAAATTGTAAATCAAAGCAGATGTTAATTAAATTGAAAATTTCCAGTGCGGTGCTTGCGTACGTCGTAGGCTTCGGAGATTTGTTTGAATTTGGCTTCGGATTGGCTCTTGTTGTTAGGGTTTTTGTCGGGGTGCCATTTCATGGCGAGCTTGCGATAGGCTTTCTTCAAGTCATCGTCGCTGGAGTTCCGATCCACCTGAAGGATTTTGTAGTAGTCTGCACCCATGCGCCTCTCTTTCTCTCTCTCTCTCTCTCTCTCTCTCTCTCTCTTCTGTTACTGATTTGCTAAGCTAGGCTTTGGAGTTTCAATGATGGAGTGGGATAACATGGGCCTTGGATTGTGGTGAAGGCCCACGGTTACCATATCTTTGTTGGGCTGGTGCAGCCCATACATTATTGCCTACGATTTGGGCTGCAAATGGAGTACAATAATTTTAAAATCACAGTGTCACACATAAACGCTTACACATGCTCACAAAAGGAGTGGGCCTCACATACTAGCATAATAGCATTGTTGAATGGAGTATACAGTGGCCTTGGGCACCGCCAACCAGGCCCCTTCTCTACCACACAATGTGGTCGGACCATGCACTGTCTTGGATTCCACTACATTGTACGGTAGAAAAAGGGCTTGGGGCATCACCGCCACATGATGTCATAGAATTATTTTCCTTGCAAAAGAGCCTATCTTTCCGACAAGATCAATGCTATGCATTGAACGGTTTCAGATGCACAAATGTAAACTAATTGTATTTTAAAGTTGTGTTGGCAGACTTTTTGTTCTTAACAACTCTGGAAGATAAAAGCTAAGAAAACAGATACAAGGCTATGTACCTTTCATTGTCTGATCAACTTGATCATTATCGTTGTGGATCACCACAAGCATTTTCTTAAACTCAATATTGTGTGATTTGCAAAGGTTACCATGTTCGGTTTCGGTTTTAGGAAAGTTTTTGAGAGTAATAAGTGCAAAGAAGATAGACAAAATTTATTAAAGACCGTGTTCGCAAGATTTTGAGACTCAAAACGAACAAGTTTGGACAATCTGAAAGTGAAGCTATGTCCCGACAAAATTTTTTAATCCGTCAACTGCACATTCTTAGCTATACATGTCCTGTAATCTCCATATTTTGTCAAAAAGGCCGGCCCTTTGCTAAGGAGGAGAAAAAAATAGCAGGGGAAAAATTTCCAAAGAGCACACAAATATTTGTCCTTGGCACTGGGCTTGACCCTCCTCCAAAGACTCCGATAACTCCACAAGTCAGATCGCAATCTCGATACCTTTAAACAAAGGTTCGATTTTGTTTCATTTTTTTTTGCAGGTGAGACGTCAACTGCGTGTTGCCTCCTCTCCCTTTCGTCGTCTCAAATCTGTACTCCCTTCCTTAAAAAATGAAATTTTGGGAGAAATTGGCCCTTTATTGGTGGCCGTTGTCTATCGTTTATTTATCTAAGTTGGATTCCATTTACGTTGTGTCGTGCCTTCAATACAATCCCTTCGTCAATTCTGCAGGATAACCAAATACTATTAATAAGTCCCAAGTGAAGACATTGACAATCCTCTAAATCTAGAGTTTAATACATTCACAGCAAAAAAACAGATCAGATACACTTATTTTGACAGGCAAATAACTTCCATCCCAAACGACTCATAGAAATATCTAATACGACTCTCTGGTCTTTTGGGGGTTAGAATCGAAGATTACAAATTGAATAGATTAACGTGTCGTGTACTGACAATAAAAGGGATCGAAAAACCTAGGAACATCTATTAAAAAAGGGTACGCTCTGCTCGCTATATCTGTCCTATAATAAGAAAGACGTGAAGTAGAGGGATCCCATCTCCCCGGTTAACTACAACTACCTGGTTGCTTCCGCGCCCCCTTATACTTGATCAATGTCCTTCCTTTCTCCTTGTTAGCCGTCTTGCAGGGTGTGGAGGGCTACAGCGATCGATGGTTTTTCGCTTTGAGGCTTGCTCCCAATGCTCGGGGTAACCAATGTCGTCTAGCTACTGCAACTATAGAAAAAATATAAAAAATTAGTCTTAGATACACTATATATAACCTGTAGAGTCTCTGGTCCACCTCCTAAGTTAATAAAGTCTCTTGTCCATTTTTTACATTTTATAGTAGGCTGAGTCCACTCCATTTCAATTTAATATTTATACCCGGCCTGCCGCCACATCATCGCTAGGAAGTTGATCGGTGCCGAAAAGTTCGCCGGCAACAGAAAGTTCACCGGAAAATTTAGGCATTTTCATATGGTTCTAGGGTGCACTTAGTTTTATAGGGTTTTAGTGATTGAGGCACTTTCATTGGGTTTATGATTTTAGATACTTTCATATGGTTTAGAATTTTAGGCACTTTCATTGGGTTTAGAATTTTAGGCACTTTTATAGGGTTTTAGAGTACACTTAGTTTCATAAGGTTTTAGTGATTTAAGTACTTTTCATAAAATTTTAGTGCTTTAGACACTTTCATAAGATTTTAGTAGTTTAAGCACTTAGTTTCATAGAGTTTTAGTGGTTTAGGCACTCCGGCGAACTTTCAGGTGGTGATTGCCGGAGGGTTGTGGTGGGGGGTGTTGGGGTGGGGGTAGTGGAGGTGGGCTAAAACTCTATAAGTTACTTATAGTGGACTTATCGCTAAATCTCCCTTAAAAGGTATCACCAGGATTTTCATCTAACCATCTCAAAAAACATGCAACTGAACATACACAAGAAGTTTCGGAACCACCAATCACGGCGGCCGAAAACGCAATACTCAAACAAGACTAATGGATGAGTTTCCTTAAGTTTCATCATAAAGCCAAGCAAGGAAAAAACTAATTTAAGCTGGCATCGATCGAGATCGGTAGAACAGAAGGCACGGTCTACCACAATGTCAGCAATCTCTTGATGCCATTTTTCTGCTCCGAAGTAAGCCTGCTGGGGAAGACGTCGAACTTGATCGTCAAGTTGCCTTTCTTCGACGGCTCCTTGGGTATCGGCATGCCCTCCCCGGTTAGAACTTCTTCGTGGGCGGGACTGATGATGGTGTTGATGGGAACCGTCAGGTTCCGCCCATCGAGGGTCGTGATCTCCGCCGTGTACCCTGTCAGAGCTTCCACGAGGGAGATCCTCTGGGTGATAACTAGATCGTTGCCGTCCCTTTTGAAGACACGGTGAGGCTTCTCGTCGACGACGAAGACGAGGTCCGACGGTATGACGCCTCGTTGCTCGTTTCCTTTCTCTGGGAAAGTTATTTTCGTTCCTTTTTTCCAACCAGGCTTGATATCGATCGTGAGAAGTTCCTCCACTGTCGTGGGTCTCCTACAAGTAGATCATGAACGGAGAGCCCAATGCTATGGAATCCCTCTCAAATATTTTTGTCCACCATATTTCTTGATTAAAACTTAGGCCTTTTTCTGTTAAATAAGTTAACTGATTTATTTTTTTGTCCTTATTCAATTTTTATTCGCATTTGTTAGTTTTTCATTGATTTTTTGAGAATTATTACTTTGTTATGACGAAAGAAATCTAAAAAGTAAAAATTACGATCGAAATCTAATTTTTTTGAATAAAAACGAAAAAAGTAGTTTATTGGCTTATTTTCGTCTTTAATCAAAAAATAGATTTTGATCGTAATTTTTTATCTTTTTAGATTCCTCTCGTCTTTAAAGTTGTTGTAGATTCCTCTCGTCCTGACAAAGCAGTAATCCTCAAAAAATTGACGAAAAACTAACAAATGCAAAAAAAAAAATTAAATAAAGATAAAAAAATCTGAATAAGCCCTTACTTTCTGTAATTTCCATTTAGCTTTTCATTGAATTTTTTGGAATTAATCATTCTTTTTAACCAGAGAAGTTGAAAAAGTACCAAAATGTGGATCGAAATTGAAAGAAAGTTCATATAGGGCAATATTTTGTAAAAAAAAACCCAGCGGTTTTGTATTTTTTTTTTCTTTAGTGAACTCTTTTTTCTTTTTATGATTAATTCAAAAAAATAAAACGTGAATTCAATAGATTAAAGTTCACCCTAAATCAGTAGAGCTTACCCAAAGGGGTCGGTGACCTCTCTGGAGATCTTCATCTTCTTGCTAGTCCCCTTATACAGATCCTCCAGACTACAAGGCAGCGTCTGCTCTATCGCCGCCGCCTTGCGGTCCCCGTAATTGGCAAATATATCCTCTGCAAATATATTATTCCCTTGAGAACCCGAGGACGTGCCGCCGGCGCGTGATCCTCCTCCAGACGGGCTCAGATGCCCGAAAAACTCGCGGACTATGTCTACGTCCGGGCTTTGAGGATTCTTTCGGATGAATGAGGGACCACCGTTGCCACCGGAGACGAATTCCCCAGTGGCGGATGCGAAAAGAGAATCGTCTGCGCTTCGAGGACTGAACCGTCTCTTCAATCCTTCTTCTCCGTACTTATCGTAGACCGCTCTCTTCTGAGGATCACTCAAAACCTATAAAAACAAACCCATTGTTGATCGAGTTTGAAAGATCAGTGCAAAGAACATACATAAATTCATTATATATTAGTCCGCTTCCAACGAGGGAACGAGGGATCACGCACGGTTCTAGATACTGATAAATGTTTTTGCACTTATTTTTTTAAAAGTTTTTATTTTTTATCAATCGGCTCTAAAACTTTCCGATCAATACTTGGAATGACCCACTAAACAAAAACACCACAAATTTTGGAGGGCAAAAATCTTTTTTTTTTTTTTTCTCTCATAGCTGTAAAGATAGTATATGTGTACATGGTAGGCTTCGGAGATTTCTTTAAATTTGGCTTCGAGCTTTCGATAGGCTTTCTTCAAGCCATCGTCGGTGGAGTTTCGATCCACCTGAAGAATTTTGTAGTAATCTGCACTCATACTCTCTCTCTCTCTCTCTCTCTCTCTCTCTCTCTCTCTCTCTCTCTCTCTCTGTGTGTGTAAATAATATCTATATGCATGTATCTGTATATATGTACTCCATCGCGGACCACCCTTTTTACGACTGCACTATGCAGCACTCATGCTGTGGCTATAGTTAAAAGAAGAGTAATTTTGATACATGTGGCAAGGTGTTATAGGGCCAGGGGATCAAACCTTGTCTTAAAACAATTATTTTTCTCTTCACACTTAAGATCAATGTCCGATCAATGCGTCAGGATTACATATTCGTGTTCTGAGATTGGTGGGTTTGGAGAGAGAGAGAGAGAAATGGGAAATGGAGTTTGCGGGTTTGGCGGAAATGTCAGAGAAAGAGAGTAAAAGTATGAGAGAGAAGAATATATTCTCTCAAATAATTGAGGAGAGAGAATCTTTACCGAGACAAACCTACATGATTGGGTTTGTTAACAGTTTATCACTGATTTAAGTGAACTTGTGAAACTAATGATATGGTAATTAAAAGCATCCACTTGGGATGTCCTCGAAGCTCTATGGGCAGGTTTGATGGGAGGATTATTTTGGTCTCGACTTGACTACCCATTGACTCCATTCCACCAAGGACTTTTTTTGGTTTTGTCCCAATTTAAATTTTGTTTGTATTTATTAGTTTTGTGCCAATTTTCTTTGATTTTTTTTAAAATTATATATTTTTTGCATTAATCATCTTTCTTGATGAGAGATATCTAAAAAGTAAAAAATTGTGACTTTTCATAAGCAAAAAAAAAAAGTTCGCTAAAGACGAAAAAAGTTTCAAATTGTTATCTTTTTTATCTAAAGCGTCGTCTTATATAAAAAAATTTCAATATCGATCTATATTTCTATACTTTTCCGATCGAGATGAACCATTAACCACTAATTACGACGAAAAACAAATGTATGAATCCAACCAGCAAGCTTACGGCTGAATGGTTCCAGAAAGATTAAGGAAACCAAAAATAACAATGAAACAAACGCAGAAGACTAAAATAATTCCAGCTTGCTCGATGTAGAAGGCACATTTCTGAAACTATTTTCTTTACAACACTACGAGAACTCATACTGCTATAACATAAATCTACATGACACTTAAAATCTTTACAGTACTTCGACAAATTTGCAACGTTCAGATGTTATATTACTCGTCGCACTTGAAGAACTCCTGCTAACCTTCCTAGATTGGAAACATGCTGTATAACAGCAATGTCAAGGTATGAGGCATAAACCCCGAGTCAAGAAGCCTGAAAATGACTTACATTACATGTATGCTTGCGTTCCACTAAATTCACGTATTTTGTTTTCTCATCATACCTGCCGAGAATGCAGATGCACATTTACTAGTTCCCACTTGATGACTCCTTGGACTTTTCAGTCACTGCCTCCGTATCTGAATCACCTACGTCTCCAGTATGAGCTGGAGTTGTTTGTGCCTGACTTGAATTTTGAGGTTCTGATACAATTCCAAGAACCGCCAACACAGACCTACCAAAAAGTCACAGTCAATCCAGGTTCACATCAGGATAAGCAACAAGGAATGTTATTCCATTTTTTGCATGAGAAAAAGTTCAAGTGAACCTCGGGAGTGGAGATCGTATATTTGGCTGGCTAGCATAAGCAATCAATGGGGCTCTAAGTGCTGCCATTTTATTGAGAGCATTTTCAAGCTGTGTTGGAGGTAGCTGCAAAAAAAAAAAAAAGGACCATCAAAATAACACCATGACATCACATCAATGATCACAAGATTGAACTGAATGTGTGACTAAGACATACAGAGCCTAAGAAGCATGGACCCTTCTATGAAGGCGGAACTATGTCTGCCGAAAAAGAGAGGAACTAAGCTATCAACAGCCTAAGTATCACACTTATATAAAGGTGGCATGCAACTGTGGACATCGGACGCAAGTTGAACACTTGTCTAAACGTGCCCCATTAGTTTCTTTTATTTTCTACTACCGGACACGCATCAGAGTCATCAGACACTTGGGAGACAATGCGCGTCCATCACACAGACATTCATAAACCACATAGAAACACATGGGAGTTTCAATCGATAATAAAGCCTACCCTCCTAACTACCTGACCTGTCTGGGCTCCTCTGGTCTGGTAGCTGAGCGGGTATGAGTTTCAATTACTAGGGGTTTGAAAGGATCTGAATCACCCGACCGATCCGAGCAAAAAAAGTGACCAACGAGGGTCGGCTGCGGGTACAACTCACAATCAATCTCAGATTGTCGGCCAGCTAACAGGTGGAACATTTAAATATCCAGAGAACCCAAACAGACCTATTTTGATTGGTTGACTCCATTTTCATCATATCCCACACGAAGCATTGAAGCTGAAACGATGGGAACCTGAACCAACCAATTTTGATCGGTTGACTCCATTTTCATCGTCTCCCACATGAAGCATTGAAGCTGAAACGATAGGAACCTTTCCCCTCCCATCCATCCTAAACCTCTCTTCTCTCCATCAGATCTGATATGCCCTATGGTTTCATACCAGTTCTTCAATTCTTGGAACTAACCACAACATAGGTATAGACATGTCTATACATCTGTATATATGCTCCATTTTCACTCTGTATTCCCACTTCTTTCTCCTGTTTTTGATTTCTTGTGAGAAATGTTGCATGAAACAACCCATCGACACCGACCGTACCCGACTGCTGAACTGAGACACACTAAGGGACGGTTTCGAAGATCTGATCGGTCGAGTGGGGGTCTTGTTTTCTGTAACCCGATGTAGTTCGGTCGGGTGACTGGTCCGGGCCAAACCCGACCCAGACCGACCCATCACTTTCTAAAAAAAGAGATGGTAGTCCCACAGTAGAGTCTTAGAGAGAATGGTGGTCCCACAGTTGATGGTGGTTGTTATGCTGCTCATCAATATGGAGGGTACCGACAATGAAGTATGCGATCAGATCAAATTCTGACCTCCGATTGCCTAACCAGGCCTCCCTGACCACATGGGTTTCAAATCAAAATAATCAAATTCTGTGTTCATGCGATGTTCTGGGATTCTAAGAGAATGTCTGAGCTGATATTTTCACCCTCTGGATTGACAGCTGTACATATATGATAGAGGAAGGGAGTGATGGTATTGCTGCTCCAAAAGAAGGGATGTACAGGAATCTGCCCTGGTTAAATTCAACACCAGAAGACAGAGGGGGTGCAGAAAAAGATTATTTTGAGAGTGAATGCGGTGCCTTGTGGCCACCTCCACTATAAAGCCTGCTGCCCACTATCCACATTACAAATAACAGGATGCAAATGAATCCATGTAGCCATCATGGTTTATCCATGCATGGGGGCGGAGGTAGCTTGGGGGTGGGTGTGGCACAGGCCACCCCCAGTTTCGAAACAAGTGTTATTTTACTCTAATAGTTTAATGGATTAGGCGCCTACCAGTACCCAAACAACTTGATTGTTCACACTTCACATCACTGATGGAAAGATAGTGATTTAAAAAATGAATCGTTTGGATCACACAAAAATATCTCAATGACTTCCATTTAAGGACCACAGGATAATTGAATCAAACCTTTATTTTGGTTTTAACAAAACACAAAGTCCAGGACAAAGCCTAACTTTACACTTAACCTTTTTCTTCATATTGTCACTAAAAATGTACAACAATAGCAGTGGACTCCGGTTAAACAGCGTCACCTCCAGACCTAAATCCTGGCTCCGCCACTGTGGACCATGCATATAATTTGTCTAAACAAGTGGACTTGCATAGTTGCATGCTCCTGGTTTTCAATTGTAGTAACGTTAATGGTGAGTTGTCGACTATAGGTCAAAGTAGGTTTTGTGTTTATGCATGGATGTTGCCAGCTGGCTGTGGTATTGCATGTTGATGGATTCTTGATAGCATGGAGGGCTGTAGCTCCCGTGGATTTCGAGGTTTCATGTACGCTTAAAACACCATTGGTATATGAAATTGTAATGGTAAAAGTTGCCTGCCACGATAGTAATTGCCAACTATAGCAAGTGTGGCGGGATGAAGGGAGAATGTATGATGAAGACTGAAAGTTAACTTGTTTCAGCAGATTGAATTGTAAAAGAGTTCTCTCACTGAGTGAACTCTGGTGGACCAAGTGGTGACAATAGAGAAGATTAAATAGCCTCAATGAAAACAAGAGAGATACCTCTCCTCGCTCAAGGTAGAATTATATCCTCATGTCTTTTACATTGTTTGCTCTTTCAACGCAATGCTTAATCAATAGAAAAAGGTAGACTTATATCCCTACTTCCAGGAGGCTGTAGTAACTGAAGACCAAACATAAAGGAGGTTTCAGTCATTTCCAGACCCCCAATGAGGGAAGTGTATGACGCAAAAATATCAGGGAGATAAGCTGTATATCACCCGGCATTTTTCTAAGCATGTTACTGAAGATTTAAGGCTAGCAAAAAGACAGAAAAGTACAACCTAACAAGAGGGTGAGTCATAACAAAGTACGTAGAATAGTAAAAAGAGAAATAGTTAAAGAAGCTCGAGATAACGTGAATTAGACTTCTAAAGAAATGGTTTGCTGCAACAAGCATAACACACCTGAAGCAACACACTAAAAGACTGAGGCTTGGTTAAATGGGCACACTTCAAGAATCCTACCCACAACTTCGGGTATTTCCAAATCTGCAGCAGCATATTCAATCTGTTGTTTAATAAGCCTGGGCTTTGGGGAGCAACACACAGTTAATAACAATGTTTTATGTACAGTCACCTGCTTGCTTACAAGACGTGAGAGGATTTCCATGATAAATTCCACCTGCAACATAGCACCAATACAGCTCTTAAAACATTTGATACATTGCAAAATAGACGATACTAGTGCAGAAAAAAAGTGTCATTGGACATCCTTTTATAAAATAGGCATGAAACATTAGATAAACAATCATGAAGCTTAGGGGGGAAAAGGGGGCTTCAAAAGACCCTAGAAGAGTACGCAAGTTTTCAGGACAAGATTTTTGTTCCTAGTAGTTTCCAAGCTTTGCTCGGTCATGCAACTTAAGCTCAACGAAGGAGGTTGAAATTAACAATGTAGGCAACCTCGGAAATTAAGTTATGGGGACACTTAGTGTTTGAATAGATACAAGAGTCAAATTTGACATCAAATCATTTTTCCTTTGGGGGATATTGCAACGCCGACAAGCAAATTGGGAAGACTCGTGGGATGAAAGCAAAGTTCAGAAGTTTAAACTCAGAGGTGAGTTTAAACATCTAAGTTTAGTCAACACCACGACTTGCCCAAATTTGGACAACATTCCATAGACCATAGCAGGTTTTTCATTAGGCCTTCAAGAATGGCTAAGATAAAACATAAAAGTAGAACAGTTACAGAGGTTTAAACAAACACACCATGGGTTCAAATTCCATAATCAACTAAAAAGTCAAGAGACTAATCCACACTTCAGGTTCCAGCTCAATGCATCACAATAGTACATAACCAAACCAAACCAAACCGAGCCTTATGTCCCAATCAATGGGGGTTGGCTACATGAATCCTTTATCTCCATTGAACTTTGTCAAGGGTCATTTGTTCACTCAAACCCATTAGACTCGTATCTTTGCAAACAACATGATTTTTAAAAACTTAAATGATTTTACCCACAAAGATGATTTCTAAAAACTTGACCAAGTGAAATTGAGAGTGTGAACATTAAACAAAAAAAAAAATGCAGGTAACGGTGCCTGGGAGGTCTAAATTGGGTATACAATTAACCTTCTAACTTTTGTGGTTGTCCACATATTCGAAACCACAACCTAGAGGTTAGTAGGCTCAGGTTTTGACCACCGACCCAATGAAGAAGATGATCCAAAAATTTTGATCCTAAGATAGATATAGGGCAAACTTCACTTGCGCCCCCAGTGGTTTGCTCAATGTGCGGGCATATGCACATAACTCCCCGTGCTTTGTGGGCTTACGTGCACGGTTAGATTTTCCATCCAAACTAACAGAGAGCAAGTGCCAAGCGCCTATGTGGAGAGTAAACTACTCCCTTCATCCCAATTTGTTTGTCCATTTTTTGACTTCAAGTGTCCCAAAATATTTGTCCATTTGACTTCTAATTGGATTGATTTTCCCTTTTTGACCTTTCTTTAGTGGAATAAAGTAACTTTTTTGAAAAAGTTGAGGGTAAATGTAGAAAGTTGAATCTTTTTAGGTGTAATCACTGTGTTCCCTAAAAAAAAGTTGGATTTTCAAGGTTGGACAAACAAATTGGGACGGAGGGAGTATTTTTTAGGTAACAAATAGCCTCTTATAATCTTGGAATTTATAAGTGATGTCATTTTCCTCCTCACTCATTTCCCTCTCTAGTCCATAACCTCCTCTATTATTCAGTCATTTGACTACTCTCTCACAGTGCTTGAATGAACTCAGCAGTGTCAAATGAGGTTAAATGCTCAGTTTTCCGGAGGCCAGTGGCGCTTGTTTCCAATGAGTTTAATTCCTTGTCCCATTTTTAAGCCAGCCAAAACACCTAGACAAACATCAAGAAAACCATTATTTGATTCCCGGAACAGAAACCCTATTGAATCAGTCATAGCATTTCTAAACAGTTGGTTGTGGGGGGAAAAAACAAATTAATAGATAAGACCCTAATATTCATAAATATATACATATACGTGCGCGCGAGTGTGTGTACAGATCTCAATTTTCCTGTGGAACTTAACTGGCAATTCAAGGGGAATTGAGGAGATTCCCAGACCTCAAGCCTCCCACATTATCCCGTAATTGGATCTCCGATTAAGTTTTTCAATAGTGGTTCAACTTCAATTGGCCTTCTGGGTTGGAGTTTGATTTCATGCTTGATTTGCTTGGGGGTTCAATTGGTGTTCACCGTAATTGTTTGACTTCCAACTGGTTTCCCAATTGGGGTTTGCCTGAATTGTTTGAACAAATTTTTTGCTCATAAATTTTGGATTTGAGTTCGTAACTAAGTTTAGTGCAGTACGTGGGTTTCCATCGCCGTCAGTGAATATCATCGTCATCCATCCTTGTCACCGCCATTTATGAAGACATTACAGCTATGCATCTATATAGACATAGATATACCAACATATAAGTTGCATATGCACATGGGTTTGTATTGAAGTGGTGCCATTTTTTATAGTTCCGTGAAGAATGTAAGTTCTGGTGTAGTGGTATGTATAGGTTCAAGTTTGTGTTTAGTTCAGATGTGGGGAAGAAGAAGAGGAAATTGACTCATTTTACAAGCACTATTAACAGACGTTAGTGGTGCAGATAAGTCCACAAAACACAGGGTCAAATCATCCTCTTTTTGTTGAGAAAAGTTTGACACTAGACTGAACCTGTTTTGTGGCTGGATGAGTCAATAATTTCCTGTCTATCCATGCAATTCCAAAATGGTTATATGATATTATTATATTAAGATGTCAATCAACTATTTGTTTTCTTACCAGGGCTGGAAAAGCACCAATAGCCTGTAAGACTGTACGCATGAACAATAAGGGTAGAGGAATCTGCTCAACCTGCATGAATATTTTTGCCTATTAGTGAAATAAGGTAGTCATTATGAAAGATAGTCATTGCTTGCAGGAATACCTACCAATTGATTCAAGACCTTGGCAAGAACTTGCTGGGTGAATATCTGCCGTTGCTCAAAACAAGCATTGCATGCATCCGTGACCTGCTTAAATAATTAGACTGTTTAGTTGCATAGGTTGGTGCAATGTGGAAGAACAAGGGGAATGAGAGAGGAAGGGATATATATATATACACACGCACACACACACACACAGAGTCCCCTTCTTATAAGGACTACCTTATTTTAATAAAATGTTGACCTCCATTTCCCGATCGAATTTCGATGATCCGAGCCGGTCAATGTGTTCAGAACATGATTTTAAGGGTGCCCGCAAGAAATCAGCAAAAAAAAAAGACCGAGAAGGGCTTCATCCGAGCAGTTTTTGTTCGTTTTTTTATCTAACGGTTCAAATAAAAACTACTCAAATCAAGCCCTTCCCGGTCATTTTTTTTTGCCGATTTCTCGCGGATACCCTTAAAATCACGTTCTAAACACATTGAGCGGCTCGGATCATCGAAATTCAATCAGGAAAGGGAGAAATGGGGAGGTCTGTATATATATATATATATATATATATATATATATAGAGAGAGAGAGAGAGAGAGAGAGAGAGAGAGAGAGAGCAAGAGAGCGAGAGCATATGCCTTCTTCAAGAGTATTCCATCTCTGTCAGGATCAATCCCATGAATAGCAATTAACACTTCAGCAGGAGAGAGAACTTGCCCAGAATGAGATGAACCCTGAGTAAGATTGTTTAGACCAATGTTATGAGATCCTTTCCAAGGTCAGACATGAAATGCAAACTATTCGTGAATATAAGATGGAGATGCTTTTTAGTGCCCTCACCCCACTCCACCCAGTATTTCTGGATGAATATGTCCCACAGACAGATGCAAACGGCATAGTTGGTTATTAAAAAAGCACAAACAATGAATAGAGCAAAAAAAAAGGATGATGGCAAAATACCAATGCAACCATTTTGATGCAAATGTGTGGCGCACAGCCAACAAAAGTTTGCCAGTTGCTAATAGCAGGAAGTGAAACATTGAAGTAGCTTACAACTTTAAGATTCAAAATAGGAAGATAAAGTATTGACTTTCGGATGAGTGAAACAAAATATCAAAATAAAAAAAATTAGGCCGATATTTCATTCCCTAGAAAGGCTTGATTGGTAAGAATCAGATGCAAATCGAAGCTACTCAGATTTCAGAATCTTTTCAACCGTCTCTATTTGAGTTTCAGGAAAATATATACATAAAAATCAGAGGGTCATAAGATGAGTTTTCAATCAGAAAATTTCACAGCTGTAAACAAAATCCTGCAATTTTAACAAACTTATCAAAACATAGTATTATAATGGAGTGCTGTTTGACAATGATAAAAATGCCCCCAGAACTTTAGTCTTTAGTTGAAAGAAGATACCTGCAGAATACGACCAAGTGCAGCTTGGAACTTATCCAAAGGAAGGTTGACAAGATGTGGAAAAATCCGCAAAACCTGAAAAATGAAAATGAAAAAATAAAGATAGCAAAAAAATTTACTCTATTAGGTAAAAATTAATTTAAAAAAACTGTTTCATTAAATAGGATTGGACAGGAAAAAAATAAAGAGAAGCATAAAACTAACAAGTATAAATGCACCATATGATGAAATTGAAGCATAAAACTAATTCCACATGTATATTTTCAAGATATATGCAAGTGTATATGTTTATATAGAAGCACACTTTCATAATTATGGTAATATATACAAAAGTATAACAAAATTTCTTCAGTTTCGAGTGGGGCCACGTGGCCCCAAGTGCCCCCATTCAAATCCGTCCCTGCACACGATCTTGGAACAAAGAGACAAGGAAATCATAGAATGACATGAAAAACAGGGAAGATGATTATAAAACCTCATCTTTTGGCAAATATGACAGTACTGGAACTAGAATCTCCACATCCTACAATGAAGAAAATAACAAAAAGTTAGAAAGGATTGACCTGTATTAAACATCAGGATCTATAGTACTACTACCTTCACTTTTGTATCGTATAACTTCCTGATGGTCAATATTAATTCTGAAGAAGGAACGGTCCCATCAGTCAGCGTATTCAAAACCTGGTGAAAATCAAATAATAGGTGGTATCATTTCTTTCACCTTTTGCAAGCACCTAACAACATATAAGCTACAAAATACCAGCATCAAAAGGTGCTCGCTTCCCGTAGGTGGATCTGAAATAGTTTCAAGGAGTTCTGATGATGAGCCAATGGTGCGAACCAGAATTGGGATTTGGCCATGAATTGCCTGCATGATGCAGCTCGTTACAAGAACAACCCAATAGTCGGAATGGTGATAAATTGATAATCGACCACTACAAGACTACCATAGTATTCAACCATACCTGCTTTACTGTATCTGATGCGCTTTTATAGACGCAGAATATCTCACGAAAAAGGGAGTGCTTCTGTAACCAGTATCCACCAGTTACAAAGAGAAGAACAAGAGCACAATAATCAACTGGTGATGAGTACCAACAGCAAGATTTGACACAAAATTAAACACTACCTTTGTACACAGGGCAAAATAGAGTGACATGCAACGCTGGGCGTCAGTTAATGAAGAGGATGACATTTTCTGAGATATGCAAGACTCAGAAGTATCAGAAGAGATATTTTTGCTGACCGACTCCAGTGATAGCTGTTCTGCTGAGGGTTTTTCCAAGTTGGAATCCTGAATTAATATAGACAACAAGTCCACAATCAAGTTTCCTACAATATAGACATACAAAACCAAAGAGGTCTCAAGTTGAACATCATTCAGGAGATAAATAATCCAAACAATTCAAAACTAAAAATCATCATGATTCAGCATCTCAAATTCCATTTGAAGACCACGTAGGGGAATGAGGTGGCATGGTGATTTACAGTCGCATTTCCATGTCTATGAAGTTGGAAAAACCCAAAAAGAACTAAACCTTCACCCATATTGGGATAAGGTAAATTTCGAAACAAGAAAATGCAAAACGAAACACGAACTGTCACCCATCTCGAAATATGGGTAATGGTTTGTTAAGATAAAAATCAACTGTCACCCACCTTAAATAAGGGTGACGGCATACATGGTAAAAGTTTTTAGCATAACTTTGTCACCCATATTTGAAAGGAGGTTAATTTACTATACCGTTGGAAGATTACTGAATGGCCGTTCCACTTCTGTGGAAAAAGAACTTTCTGAAAAAGAAGGCAATTTCAAGCTCAAAAATCATGTGTTTACACAAATAATTTTCCTACCAATATGGATCTTGTTTGATAGATCTCATTAAGATATTTTAAACGGTGCAAAAAAATTTGAAAAAATATTTTTCATTTTCATTATATTTGAGTTTGAAATTACCTTCGTTTGAAAAAAAAGTACTTTTTGGAAAAGTGGAACACCACCTGAAGCATGTGATCCTATTTAAACACCCTTAAACGAAAGCATCACCTACAATGGACATAAGAACAGTTGAGAGCAAAGCCTACTATTGTCAACCACATAGGAGATAAGGATGATGGTGTAAGTAAAAGATAAACCCATTGTCAATTTGTCACCCATCATAAGAAATGAGAGTGACGCTCCAAAAAAAAGTTAGAGAACCTCCACCCCGAAAAAGAAGAAAAACTGACCCGTCACCCATATTGAAAATAATGGCGATGTAGAAGAGTCAACAATAAAAGTGAATTGTCATCCATATTCAAAGGTAGTGGAATATTAAGACGAAAACCTCTAAGAAACCCTATGTCACCCACATTAGAAATAAAGGTGATGGAGTGAAAACAAAAAAATCTCCACAATAACTCCCTGTCACACATGTTTGAAAGAAAAATGATACGAATATACAATCTAAAATAAACCACCACCCAGAAAAATAAGAGGGGTCGTTTGTTAAGGTAAAAAACTATAATATAAAAAAACTGTGACCAAAATTGGGCGAAGTAGAAAAAAGAAAAAAACAAACTTCCACCATCTGCGAAAATAGTGTGGACTGCTAACGGATTTTTTTTCTTAATTTGCTTTTCGTTTTTGGGTTGGGGGGGAACACCATAGCAAACTTAGGAAAAAAGGGTAATGACACTGAGAAAAGAATTAAGTGGGGTGTGGGGGAAGAACTGTCACTCATCTTCCAAACAAAGCTGATGGAGTCTTAACATGAAAACCACCAATGAAACGTTGTGCCATCCATAATTCAAATATTGGTGACACTCTATAAAGGTGGAAGACTCCCAAAGAGGGTGATGATATCTAGAAACCCCACAAATTGAACCCTCACCCAAATGAAATTAAGGGTAATAAATTAATAATGTGTTAAGGTAAAAAAGTCCAAAACCACAATCCTATCACCAACAATTAGGGTGACGTTGCAAAAGAAATGCAAAAAAATGTACAGTTCCCATATTCAAAATGAGGGCGATGGAGTATTAAGCAGAAAAAAACTATTTGTCACCGACATTGAAAATTCCAGAGATGGAGTAAAAAGTTAGCAATTGCTGAAGTACCACTATGTCACCTATATTTCCAATAAGCGTGATGCTGTGTGGACTCACAAAGTGGTAATGCTAGCTAAAACTTGCTAAAACAATATTGGCATTGCCAATAAAATAAAATAAAAAACAATATTGACATTCACACCTACAAGCCCAAAATATTACGGGAAACACTATAAGTAGTGAATTATGTACTACTTCAAGCATCAGCATTCGAGTACAATGTTTAAGTTTCTCTGTCCAAACATTTACCCTTTATTCTAGCTTTTATAACGGTTCAAAGGGTTGGATGCTGTGTGTTGTTCTAAAATGAATGGTATATAATGAGATAGAAAGCGAATGTCTTCTCAGAATAAAACAGCATATTACTCTGTGACATATAATTGTCTGAACGAATAGATAGTCGTACAACTGTATGAGCAAGAAAACAAAAGAAGACTAACTGTTTTGTCATTTACGCAAGTTATCGAATGCATCATGAAATTCAGAATACTAATATCATTGCATAATGCAATTAACTGACACAGTAATACATTTCTGGACATTTTAATACTTACTAGTGTTAAAGTAAAAGAGCCTGGGGGTTGTAAACAGTAAAAGATTATTTTTATTGCATCAATTGAGCATTATTAACATTAAAGAGTTAGCATAATTAGGTTACCTTTTGTAATTCAGATCCATTGCCATCAACCCTGTCGATAGTATGATCACCATGGCTTATGGCGTACAGCATTTCCTTCCCAAAATCTTCAATCTGTTGGGCAATTGACGATAGAGGATAAAGCTTATTTGCCACCTGTAGAAAGACAAACAAAAAACTAGATTAATTAAATGAGAGGAGGTTAACTTTACTTACTCATAAGAAAGTTGTACGGAGGGTACCAGACGTATAGCCTTCATGCGCACTTCCTCCAACTGATGAACAGCACTCTTTTCAGGGGTCAAAGAAAGAGAGAAGTTAGAAAATGGAATGTGAAGGAAAAAAAAAAGTTTCCACTCAAATAGTAACTGGAAATGTAACAAAAATTCAAATGTATCCGATTAGGATAAGAAAGGTAAAAATAGTTTAGACACTTAAGAAATCTAGAAACGGAGAACTTTGCAACTTTATCCCTTAGGAAATAATGCACCAATAAGTAACAAGTTCAGGGCTTAGTTGCACAAAGCGGGGGCGGGGGTGGGAGCGGGGTCAGGGGCAGAGGTGGGTGGAGCGGAGGATCATAGAAGCTCCTCGTTTGGGAGTGCCAGAGGAAGCGCTTAGGAATAATATATACATACAAATAAACATGTAATAAAAGAAACGTTGTAATTTGTAATTCCTATCATTGAAATAGTTGTCTTAGGGGATATAGATAAATTTCATGTTTATCGTACTTGAGCAGATTTGGGTAAATATTTATCTAGTAACTTATAATAACTTCAAGTTTTCTCTTACTGGGTATCTTTTACTTGTGTTTCTTTTCGGATTTATATGACTAAGGGGTTCTATCTCTGTTGGGAGCGAGGTTCCTAGGAGAATCTGACTTGGGAGCACGGGAGCAAGGTTTTGAGGTGGATTCGCCACCTTGATAGGAGGTTCCTGCAACATAGGTTCAGGGACCCTTCAGTGTATACCATAGTATTATAAGCCCACTACAGCCTACTCAATTCCATTAGCTTCGGTTATCCAAGGAGGAATCGTTTGTCAAAATGTTCTTTTCCCCTTCTAAGGATCATTTCAGTTCTTATCGAACAAAAAAAAATCAAGAAAAAGCCACAAAAATAAGTGAAAATGTAGAGTTCATCTATGGAGTCAAGCTTTAATAAAGATTGTCACAATTGTAAGAAGGAAATGGCTGATGAAGGCAGCCTAGAAAACCTTCACAATGTCAGAAAACGCATATCATAAATAAATAAAGACAACAGAATCAAATCCAGAAAATCGAGAAATCAACCTGTAAAGCAACTTTTAAACAGACATCCCGAATGGGAGGCCGCAGCAAAATCAGGCTCCATATAGCACTGAGGCCTTGGGTAACTCGATCTCCAGTTTGTAACTCCCCATCTTTATTGCTGCTTCCAGGACAACACAGGCATTCTAACAGTTTGAAAATAGACTTTGGTAGATAAGGAGCTTCACCTAGTAATCTACTCAAAGATTTGTCAGAAGCTGGAAAAGAATCACGAAGTGTTTCTGCCTGTATTGAAATGGAAGAGGAAAAAACAATAAATCATGCTCCTTGCAGCAGTATATGATAATAAAAATTAAAATAAAGAGGATCCATACCACAGTCAGAAGGAACATTTCATATGCAGATGTAGCAGTTGTTGAGGAAAACAAGTCTCTGTCCTCTTCTGCTTCTCCAAACAGCCTGTAGAGGACGCGCAATGTCAACTCGTGTCCCTGGAGACATCCCAATATTTGATCTCAGTTTATATGCAACTCAATGATTACATATGAATAAGCAATGCGAAAAGTTCATTTTCATGAAAAAACAAAAAGAATTTTTCTATGGATAGAACCAAGTTAAGCAGAATGCAAGCCAATCAAAATAGAACAAAAACTGCATATACAAAGCCTAATATCTGTACAATCAAGATAAGAAGGGGAAGAACCTCTCAAAGAAACACAAGAGAAGAATCTTTTCAATAAATTATGTAACTCAAGGTTTTATCAAAAATACTCCATCACAAAAGCTAACTTTTCACATTTGCGCATTCGTAGATTATAAGATCTGTGAAGATAATTATTTTTGGTAAGTACCAATACATGCATATGTAGATGATATCGCAATAGCAATTCACGATAAACTGAGCTCATTCTCAAAACTAAAACATGGAACTCGACGAAGCCTTAACTCCTATCACTTAGAAGTTTAAGGATGGTCTTGGTCCTGGATCATCCCAAGGGACAAAAATTAACTACTCCGCTAGACACCTATGAGAATAAGCGTAGTACAGTCAAATTCCAAAACCAAGAGAAAATTAGGCATGCTATAATAACCAAGCAACTCTCAAAAACCAATAATAACTGACGTGCATCCTAAGCATGTTGTCAAGTGCTAAAATTGGTCGAAGTATGATCCTGAAGAACCAGCTGAATAACTCTTTAGACCCCATACAAGTGCATACACAACACAAAGAAACCAGTATACTGCATGGGCAGGAAGGGAAGGGCAAATTTGGCAAGAAGTTATGGTTGGACTTTGAACTAATGAATGAGATAAGAATAAATAGACAACTATATGAATGACTACATCTGATAAGCTGGGAAAAAAGTGATCAAAAGATTAACCAACTGTCAAATACTACACTATCATCTCTCTAGATGGTGTTTCAATGGTGAGCAGGCAATTCTAAGGCTCTGACACCCTAGGAAAGAGCCAGAATGCTTCTTGGCATATCTAATCTTGTTCAACCAGTGCACTTGAAATTCAGAATTAAGATTCAAGACATCGCGTCCCGCAACCTACCCCCAGACCCAACCCACCCACACACAAACACCCCTATCAAACCTCAGAGTAAATCAACACTCGATTCTTAAGCAAGCGGAGCAACAACCAAGTACAACTCCTAGAAGACCTCAGATATTGTCAAGAAAGTTGAGAGGAATTTTTGGTCTTGACACTTGAGAGGAATATTTGTTGCTTGATGAGAAACATTACCCTGTTAGTCCTGCCCTATTAACCTCTATCAATTCAACCTCAAAAGTTCCACATCGAAAGCTAATTGTGAATCAAGTCTTACCCCGAAAACCTAAACAAAGGAAAGTCCAGATGTAGAACTAGCAAACAAGCACAACAAAAAGGAATACAAAACTTGAAATAATTCTCTTTATTTTATCTACCCTTTATTTCAAATTTTTAGTTAAGGGGAAATACAGTACAGAGAGTCTTAAAACAAAATTAGTAGAGGCAATATTCACCAATCAACAAAACAGAATGGTCTAGCTCATAAAATAAACTCAGAATATTCACTTACCTCATGATTCGTGTAATCCAAAAATATGTGCTTTTGTAGTATTTTCCAGGGGTCTACCTCAATGGGGAACTGCAATTAGGACAAATGTAAGAGAAGATATAAAATATTGTAGCCAAACAACACACTGCGATAAATAAGCTCCATGCACTGGATAAAGAAATCTATCAGCTGATTTTTGCAGTTTACAACAACTGTCTTAATAACTAGAAGAGATGACAGTACATGAGAAATAAAGATTAATTTGGCAATTGTCTACAGGGGACTCGAGAGAACAGGGAATAGAGAGGCACAGTTGCAAGGGAACAGAAGTTTTCACCGGCTAAGAAGTCTATGGCGTGCCTTGGCATCTCTATTTTCAACTACAGAGATTTTTTCACTTATATGCCATGGTTATTGAAAATTATTTCTTCTTGTAGCATCAATGAGGTCACAAAGTCCACGTATTTGTCAATGAAATTTACATTGCAGCATAATAATCGTTAAACAATTTTTTCCAGAACTCATTTGTTCCTGCAGCAAATAGTAACCAAGGAACTCAAACTATGCTGCATCATCGTTATCATACGGCAACTGCAAAAGGGTATAATCGCTCACCGCGAAACAAAAGTAATGAAAACATTCCAGAAGCTAAGCATGACACACCAACAATAATTGATATAATTGGCTATATCTACATGGATTTCAAACAGTACAGCTCTTCAAAATCAAATTGTCCAAAACTAGCTTATGCCCATGACCCATTAGACATTCCAAGACTACATAAACACAAACATCTCCCTGATCAGGATATTCATTACACCAAGATTGTGATCTCCACAATAGGCATCCAAGTTATTTAAGAGGTTCTAAACATCTACCTGGTAAGAAACATGCACAAGATATATTATGCCAAATAAAAACAAATGCTGCTCCAATATGCTATAACAACTACCCGGCAAACTAGGTCATTCACAAGAATATGATACCAAGAAAAAAATAAGAATGCTGATGAAAAGAAAACAAAAGATAGAAGCAGGAGAATTAAGCAATTATTATTAACAAACCCAGTGAACATGAAATTGCAACATCAAACTCATTAAGATGAGAGCTACAAGAAGATGATTATAATTTACCAAGTGGAAGTTGTTACCTCAATTCCTAAACAGCCAAGTAAAGCAAAGCGGACACATGAACCACCTGCAGTAGCTATTTGCTTATAAGCCTCCACTATGCGTGTAAATGCCAACTTTTGCAATTGATCCTTCTCTTCTTCAGAAAGGTCAAGAACAGGTGCTGACATCTTGGGCAGGACAAGCTGAGCAGAGAGTCCTAAAGAAGTTGCTGTTGAGGAGTTAATGCTGCTTGCGTCTGTGACGACTGCTTTGGGACTAAGTTCCTCTGACCTATCAGTTGATATCGATGGCATTAATTCCAAAGACAACCTACCCACACTAGTGACTTGCTCTTGACTGGCATCTTCTAAATCAGTGGGCGCTAATGATGAAACAGTTGGTGTTTCGGCCAATCCGTCACTATGAGAAGCAGAATCCAGACCAGGTATCTCGCCCTCTAGATTCCCGTAGTCAAGGACTTCCGATGGCATAAAACTCTTATTAGCCACAGCAACCACAGGCTGAATAACAGATGGGATTTCAGCAGAAGAAGAAACAGGTAGAAGTACTGGTGCTTCTTCATTTTCATAATCCACCCCAGCACATAACAAATCATTATCAGCTGCTGCAACCACAGGCGGGTCCTCATCCCCCCGAGAACTCTGCAAGTTCAAGTATTAAGTCGCTCCATTTGAACAAAATCATAACCCAATTTCATAGGAAAGGCCAAGAAGTCATCAAAATAAGAAAAATGCACCAAAAAGCTGGTACATACAAAACTTGTCAGTCTGGGGCCTGGGCTGACGAGAAACCTAACCCACAAAAATTTATCGATTTAGAGTATAAAGAAGAGATAATTATACCTCCATATCAATCCATGAAGAATGTTTGCCATCTAACAAAGAATCCATCTGCATAGGAGCAGCGGAACTAGAAAGCAATTCTGTCAAAATTGATGAAAGATTTTTGAATTCGGTATCACAGCTAACACTATTTGGACGAGAACTCGTATTCACCAATGGTTCTTCGTGCCCTTCAGATTTAGGGAGATGAGGAGGAAGGTGGCGCATATTAGCCATAACTACTTCCGCTAGCAAGTCTGCAGAGATACTAGAAATAAGAATCTCTAAAGAATCGATAGCCTTCTCACCCTGAGCAACCAATGCACCAAACATGGCAACAAGTTGGTGCACAGGTCCATTGTCCACATCTCTCGATTTTGTGTGTCCAGTAGGAGGAAGGTAAACCTGATCTCCATCTAAATCTTGCTCTGAATCTTGCTCTGATCCCTCTGAAACAATAGGTGTTGATCTGATGCGTTTTCCAGACATATCATCATCAACATCACTAACACCCTCTACTCCAGATCTTTTCCTCCCAGTATAACTATTCACAGCCTCACATCCCCTAATTGAAAACTTCTCCTCCTGCGGAAATTCAACACTTATCAAGTATCTCGGCCATCCATGCATACCCGAGTAATTGGGTTGGTAATGTTTCTAGAAGAAGTGAGAAGGTAAACCCTATCAGGCTATCATTATACCTGAGCACTTGGTGAATCATCCTTTCGCTCCACACTTCCATTGATCTGACCAACTTTGCAAGGCGTTTTTTCAACTTCCAATTCTCTCAGTGCACCAACTAGCCGATCCCGCCACTTAAGAAGCCAAAAATGAGATTAATGAATGATCTTATGGCACAAATGAGTCATGGCATTTCTAACGTAGAGATCTTTATTTTCGCATGAATTAGTAGGTAAAGTCAACCATAAGCAGTCCAATTACCAACTTTGTATGGCACCTCGACATTTACAAACGTTTTTACATCAAAAGGCTTAAGCTGTGAGGAATGGGGCCAAGTTCAACTGTTCAACAATGTATATCACGGAGATAATCCCCACACACACAATCCCATGTTGCAAATGGAAGACATATCACAAAGGTGCACACAAAGAGGTGTGCATGGTGACAAAGATGACAGCGGTGACAAGGAGGAAATATTATCGATGACAGAAGCAGAGATATACATAACTAGAAGGAAAGATTACACTTGATTAGCCCAACAACATATATCAAGCCAAGAGAAGAAAAGCGGCAGATAATACATTTAAAGCATTCAATAAATATGATGTCTAAGCAACTTTGAACATGCAACAAAAACATTTACGAATTACACTTTGAACCTTTAAACATCAATAAAGGAACTAACACAATCTCTCATTCACTTTGTGAACAAGTGGAACAAGAAAAGGAAACATACAAGGAAACAAAGAGGCATTAGTTTGGACAAGAATTCATACATGGATTACGAAACAGAAAAGCAACAAATATTCTAAAAGAACAGATCAGGTGAGCTCAACCTTGCCAGGGGAGCCTAAGCACACAAAACGTACCAAGCACTGTACAAAATAAGCTTTGCTCTTCTCGTGAGCACATTGTTTACCATTATAATAATGCTTTCATCCAACAGCAACCCCAAAGAGCTCCACAAAAATGGAAAAAGAAAGAGAGGAACAAAAACAAGGAGGAGGTGGAACAGCCAGCCAACCTTTGAATGTAACAAAGTTACAAAATTTACTTGCATAAAGATGGATGACATACAAGAGCTTTTTTCTTTTCTTTCCTTCGTACAAAAGTTACAATAGCTTTTCTTATTCATGCACAATTAAACAACACAACAACAATAACAATACAGATGTAATCCCCAATCTAAAGGGTATGGGCAGGGGAGGACGGAAGGCAGACCTAACATTTGGCAATTTATGCACAAAGTGGCTATTCATGCACCATTAAACCTGCTCTAAAATGTAGAGAGTTTTTCTCATTCATGCTCAACTAAACTTGCTCCACAATGGTGATTCTCATCCGTCTATTACACCATCGTGATATTTTGTGTTGGGAAGTATCTAAAATATAAGTGATTCGTCAATTATATATTTACACGTTGCTAATACGATAATGATGACAAAGAAAAGAAGAGATGTACGAGGTATATAGTGAAATGAGTGTTTCAGGGTTCAGCTTAACATTTTGTCAAAGGGTGAAGACAACTCCCCTGAGTCGGTATATAAAGAATGATTAGATGGCCAGAGCCAAAACCTCAAACTCTAACCTCATCTCACACCAATGAGTTCTCTAACACAAAACCACCCAAAGTTAGCTCTGAAGTATGGGCATCCAATAACGAGAGAAGCAATCATGAACCAAAGCAAGTCCAAAACTTGTATATAATTCATGCCAGGTGACACTCTCCCAAGGCCCAAACCCCACGGAAACATTTTGGAGTACCCAAATAATGTAATGTACAAATCGAATAAGTTACTAGGCATAATTTCCTTAGCTGTGGTACCGAGCTGTTCGTTCAACTTGTTCGAATCTACCTATGATGCATTTAAGCCGGAACCAAAACACTTTTTGTTGTTGCATTATGAAAATTATCCAACCTATACATTCAATGGAGGTCAGCAAACAGAACAGAAGATTGTTCTATAGCTATGAAAGTAATCTTGGCTAAGCTTCCAATCATGTCTGGTTCGTTGCTTGATCCACATCTTTCCTATTAAGCAAACGAATTGAAAGGCCAAAGCATAACATAACTTAACTCCAAAGGTACGTTTAAAACGGTTTAGTCAAGAGGGGACAATGATAATTGCACTATGAGGCATACGGTTCCAGGTCAAGCACGGTTCAAAGTCCAGCTAAAACTGAGTCAACTCAGCCAATGTGTATCCATCTTGCAACCACCCAAGACAGTGTTGGTATGATACAAGCAACTAAAAATTATTGGGTCCACCCTCTCATGAAATGCCTCTGATTTACCCAAAAATTAATCGGTAGCATACAATGATA
Source organism: Rhododendron simsii (assembly GCA_014282245.1). Lineage (NCBI taxonomy): Eukaryota > Viridiplantae > Streptophyta > Magnoliopsida > Ericales > Ericaceae > Rhododendron > Rhododendron simsii. The sequence goes on along the minus strand of CM024957.1, from coordinate 36,359,417 downwards.
TGAGGTCTCATACACAAGAAGACTCTGATTCCATGTTGATAAACATTGACCTCCTAGACAACCAAGGCCTCTTTCCTAACTCTCTCTTCCCTTCTACACATCAGACTCATTCCCCGCATATCCAACACTCAAAACCTGTTCCTTCACTCTCCAACATTTTGGATGTAATATGAAATGTTCTACTTATTCAAACTTGGGCAGGGCGAGGAGAATATTTTTAAAAAACAATGACTAATCTATAGGCGCCAATTAATCCCCGATTTATCGACCTAGGCGCTAGGCTGTGCCCGGCTGCCCAACTAGTGCCTAGCGAATTTTAGAACAATGCTTATAGCCTTCTTGGAATTCTGAGGGGGCGAAAAAGATTTTTTACCTCAAGCTTTTACGCACAATGTTCTAAAAGTCGCTCGGCGCTAGTTGGGCGGTCAGCCAAGTCAAACCACCTTTGAGCGATCCTAATCGAATTAATCGGAAATTAATAGGCACATATTAATTAGTACTCGGTGATTAATCGTTAGTTGGACCCTATGATGCACGGACACCGAAACCGACACCGGGACATTGGGAATTCTAAAAAAATGGAGACACGGACACGTGCGTGGTGAGACACGCCACAGTGTCATATTTATCCTATTTATTTATTAAATAAATAAATAAATAATTATAGTTTAGCACCCAGAAATTTTTAAAAATATAATTTGGCCCAAAATATTTTTAAGAAAAATTACAGCTTTGATCCCCAATTTTTTCAAAGGGCAGATTACATGTTATGGGTCCCTCAGAAATTTTAAAAATAATTACAGTTTGGCCCCTGCCGTGTCCCCATCAGTAAGTAAAACCCCGCCGTGTCCCCCGCAGGTAGTCCCTGTGAAAAATTCAAATTTATCAATAATATGGGACACACCACGTGTCCCCTGTGTCCGACATCTGCGATACCTCGAGCTTTTAAGAGGTGTCGAAGAATGCTTCATACTTGGATCTAATCGGATAGGCTCCGCAACATGATTAATTGGATAGAGCTCCACAAAGCGATTAATCTGGCGGTTAATCGCTGATTAATTCAAACAAAAAAAAAATTGTTTTAGAACACTATTTACGCTATAACAACAATAATATAGAACCTGTATGAACCACAACATGGGGTCACTACAAAGTCAAAGCACATGCGTGAAATGCCACTTCCATTGTCAAGAAAAAAGAAAGAAAGAGTAGAAATAGAATGAGCATTGCTCGTCCATCTCCCTTCACTGGTTAGAACATTTGGGAAGACAGCTACAAAAAGGCATCACTAGTTGAGTCAAGTTGAGTTGAGTTGAATATGCACATCAACATCACCTATTTCCATAAACATGTTATCCCATATGAATCACAAATATTACTTGAAAAGTAAGATTCATATGCAACAATTAACATTGGAACTGATTAGATATAACCCAAATACTTATATAAATCAAATAATATAAACCTCACACAAGTGAAGCATGAACTGGAAACAAAACAAGCCTTTAGGATGGGAGATATCAACAGGGGCCTCAGGATAATTGTTCAATGGGGATCTTCAGGATAAGTACATAAATTGCATGATTACTTTTGACACACAAGCGTGTCTATCATAAAGCTAAAAAACAGGCAAGGGCCGCAAAGTAAATTCTGAAGCTATAAAATTTAGAATTTACTTCCAATAAACACGAGGGAAGATCCATACAGGTGCAGCCCCTGGATGTGTACAATTCAAGCAGCAAATGAAGGCATTCTTTAAAGCATGATGTGCTCCAGAAACACGAAATCCTTTATTCACAAAGCTGGAGGGATCCAAACCAAGTAAGACTGGTAGAATGCGACCATAAAAGGCGGGTCTTTTCTTTGCAATTGCTGAAAGACTAGCAAGAAACAAAAGAAAAAAATGAGGTTTCTAGGAAATGTCATTAAGAGCTTAAAACAAACAAATGACAAGTAAAATAATCGTAGGATGGAAACAAAAAACTATTGCTTTCATGCATCATGAAATACAGAACAAAAGTGGTGGGGTGGCCAAGTTTAAGTGCAAAGACAAACCATGGAGGCATGGATGTAAGAAAGAGAATGAAGTAAAGCTATGATATATCCAAATAGCGTCAGAAAAATTATCAGGGCAAACAATAAACATACAGCCCCACTTTGGTGATGATATGGGAAAACACCACTCAAGTCAACATTATCCGATAAAAAATTGCATGTGCCTATGAAATCCACCAAATACATACCTATTGATGAGCACGATGATCATCGAGTTGCTAAGAGAATTCACCATTGGGAGCCTGAGCTCATCAAGCAATAACCCCAAACTTTGACTCGCTTCAATTGATAAATCTCCAACATTTAGAATAGGATGACCTCCCCGAATCCACGATATATTGAACTCCACAAGCTTCTCTAAACATGTGAATCATAAGCATAGAAAGACCATTTAAGTGACTTATAATATCAGATTCAAGTGTCAGCATTTTAGGCCTTCATGTTGTTACCTTCAGAGGCTGGATGAAGTGGTGGCTCTGAGGAGCCACCAGGATCGGGTGTATAAAGAAGAATAACTACTTCAACAAACTTCACGGCTGGCAACCTTATCCCATCGCTTCCCGGCTGGGTATTATTGTTGTGACAAGGATTAGACCATGAACCAAAACTAAATCAGTGCATCACATTTAAAGTTTCTGCTTACCTGGAAAGCTATCGAGTATATTTTGTCCCTAAACCTCAACACCCATGCCCAAGATGATTCAAGTGAACCATCCAACTCACTTGAGTACAAACCCTGAAATAATGATTAACAGGAATAAAAAAATTAGGTTTTGACAAGGAAAAAAACATATCATTAAATGGGTAGTCACACTTAGGTACAAATTGGCAAGCAATAAGCAGTTGCAATATAAGGTGGTGGTGGTATACCAAATACACCATGCCAGTAACCCTTAATGACTTTTGTTATGGAGATCAAAACTACACTGGAATTCAAAAATAACATTTGGTGGCTTCCATTGCCTATGCAGGTAAGATTGACGGGATCCCAAAACATTTGCCAGCAAGAAACTCAAACAGGAATGACTGGAGAATCCAAAAAAAAAACATCAAGGGATTGAGAGATAACATGCGTGAATGCACAATGAATCAATGAACTAGATGGAACCCCGTATACAAGAAGTTGATCGGCTGGAATAAGCCAAGACGCTTGAGGACCAGCAAGTTGAGTACAGACACTGAACAATAACATTCCAATCACATACTACATAAATAGAATGTTGAAATGGCTAATTATAAATTCAGTAGCCCATGCAGTTTCAGAATTAAGAGAACACATTTTGAAGATATCAGGCAACAATCATGAAAAGATGGGTCACATCGAAACCCACATAAGAGATTCAGAAACGCAAAATACCTGGATTGCAACTTTTAGGAGAGTCGAACGAAATAGTTCAACTCCACAAGCGATTGCTTGTCGAGCGACAGCTGGTGTTCCGTCTTTCAGTAGAGTAATCAAAACAGGTACAATTTCAGGGATGAATTCTATATGCTTCAATCCAATATCACCAACCATCCTACAAAAGTACAACTCAAAAAAAAATGGCATTAGGTAGAAGCCATTAACAACACAATGTATACAAATGCAAAGTATGGAAATACAAATTGCATCCTATAAATCCTAGGGAAGAAGGATAAAGAGAAGTGAGAATGGGAAGGATCGAACTTAATCACTTTGCTCCTAGTTGTAAAATGTCATCCCAGCAGCAGAAGAGTTGTGTGGACATTATTTTTTCGTACAAAAAACTAGTAGAGTATCTAGAAGAAAAGCTGCACAAGGTATGTGAAGATTGTATACCACAATCCTGAAGAGCCAACAAGATTATGGACTTTGAAATTTTCTCATTAAGACGTAAATAGGACAAGAGTGAATGCCAAGTTCTTCAGAATGTTCAAAGGAATAGTTGCAACGGAAAACTGCATTTGTGACAGTTCCACGACAAACTGGCTTGAACTACAGAATAAAGGTGTTGGTAAAAAATTGGGCGCATCATTGTCATTGTCTTCGAGGCCGTTCTTTCTGAACTTTAGTTAAATTCCCGTTAAATATTTTACATTAATCAACGAACTGAATCTACAAAAGTAAAAAATTATGACCAAAGGGCCCAAAAAGCTCACTCAAGAAGAAACAAAGTTCAAAAATCACATTTTTCACTATCATAAGTGTCTTGAGGGTCATCTTATCTGGGCTTTTCCAATTTTGTCCCCTATTTTTATATGTTTTCAATTCCTCTCGAGATATTAATTCAAAAAACAAATTAGACAAAAATCTACTCAAAATATCTCTAAACATCACTAATTACTCACTCTTTTTAAGAAATATTATTAAATTTGTAAAGACACACCTAAGTGGAATTACTAGAAACGGCTTTCTTCGCTCACGCATATCAATAATTTTCTTTTCTGTGCTAATGACATTTTCATATAAACTGCCACCACAATTTTTTTTACCCCACTTTTTCTACTTTCATATCCCAATTTACATTACATAACAATCAAAATTCAAGATTATTCCAGTGTTCTAAAAGTCTGCCGACTAGTCTCTTGCCTCGGCGCTAGGTGGGGGTCCAAGTCGGGGAAAATTATGTAGGAAAATAGTGCGGAAAAACAATAAACAATTTTACTAATTTCTGAAAATTACAATATGAACATGAATCGCAAGATTACAGAATATGAAATGAAAACATAAACTGTAAAAAAGTATTAGCAATTGCAAACCAAGACCCGTTTTGTTCAACGGTGCCCTTAAGACAAATTCGCCGCCTCACCAGTGCTGGAGGTTGTGTCGGTGTTCGTCTCCCAGGGTTGACTCGGTTACCACTCAGCCGCCGGAGCACCGCCGTAGACTGCCCGTCGAACAAACTTGTGTCTGTACTCTCTCTTTCAAAAAGAACAACTGTATTGCAAAGATCCTTTGGATTGTTGTCGGTGTGGTTTTTGGTGTGTTGAAACTAAAGGAAGAGGTCTCTTTTTATAGGTAAAAGAGGAGCCTCTGCCATGAATGCTGTAATGATGGAGGAGCCTCTCATTCAATAGAGGAATTGATTCCGCTATTCAATTCTGAAATAAAACTGATACAGTTATTATTCCTGAAATTGAATACGCAATCATGGGTAATCACTCTGGGTAATCAACCCAGTTTTGACCATCCAACTGTGCACTGTTGTTGGTCCGAAACCCACTTTGAGAGACAATTTCTCATTCATCTCTCAATGGAATTTGTTCATTTTTTCACTGGTTTAAACTCCTTAGCAAGGAATATTTAAAACCTACTTGGGCCCACCTTGCGCGGTGTGGGTCCCACCAAATTCTCTTTGGTTAAAATTCCATTTTTTCCAACAATCCCCCACATGAATGAAATTGGCTAAATCCAACTCGGGAGACAAAGCTGACACGAGAGAGAGTACAATGGAAAAATTCCGCATAAGATAGGTAGCTTTTGGCCTTTAACCTTCCCTTGTGAATACCTATCGGATTTACTGGCTGACCAGTGAACATGTTGTCTTGAACTGTTTTGTCGTTTGTGTAAACCGAGACAACAGGCATCACACGGAACTTCTCCCAACACAGTTCAGTTCTCACTGTTGGGTTCGTTTTGGCCATGACACCCCTTCCTGGTTCTGCAAGTATTTTCTCGAGAATTTCGCCTTCCTAAATTCTCAAAGAAGCGGCCCCACTTCATACTCACATAGGTGACCTTCTTATAAAGGGTATTCTGCTATACCCCGCCTGGCATTCCAGCGCATAAGAGTCATTAAAAGCCAACGCTTAACCTATTTCCATTTGCAGGTATCACTATTTTGCACCATAGGAATGAGCAAGAGAGCATGTCTCCATAGTGATCGTTCTCCGTTACTCGCAAGTAGGTTGTCCCATTGAACCTAGATCTTGGGATCTCCAATCAGCTAGGTTGGGTTTCCTTCACGGTAACACGAGCGTAGTAGGCTTTAGCCCCATTCCCTTCGATGCTTTCTTAACTAGCTCTTTGTTTAACCCTTTGGTTAGCGGATCCGCAATGTTGTCCTTTGACTTCACATAGTCAATAGTAACAACTCCAGTTGAGAGTAATTGTCTAATGGTATTGTGTCTACGACGGATATGCCTAGACTTACCATTATACATATTACTTCGTGCCCTTCCTATTGCTGATTGACTATCGCAATGGATGCAAATTGCTGGCACAGGTTTCGACCATCTTGGAATATCTTCTAGAAAATGGCGTAGCCATTCTGCCTCTTCAGTTGCTTTATCTAAAGCAATGAATTCAGATTCCATCGTAGAACGTGCTATACACGTTTGTTTTGAAGATTTCCAAGAGACAGCTGCACTACCAAATGTAAAGACATATCCACTCGTGGATTTCGAGTCTTTCATATCTGATATCCAGTTTGCATCACAGTACCCTTCTAGTACTGCTGGATATCTAGTGTAGTGCAGTCCCAAATCACGAGTATGCCTTAAATAGCGTAGTACTCTCACTATTGCCTTCCAGTGGTCATGCCCTGGATTACGCGTGTATTTACTCAGTCTGCTAACTGAATAGGCTATGTCGGGCCTTGTACAGCTCATTAGGTACATTAAACTCCCAATTATCCGAGAATACTCCAATTGGGATACCCCTACCCCCACATTCTTGGATAAGTGGATATTCACATCCACAGGAGTCCTTGCTATACTCGTATCAGACTTGCTGAACTTCTCAAGAATCTTATTGACATAATGAGACTGAGATAGTGCAAGTCCATCAGATGTTCTAGTGATTTTAACACCTAGTATTACATCTGCAAGACCCATATCTTTCATGTCAAACTTCGAGTTCAACATCTTCTTGGTAGATTTGATAATCTTATCGTTACTACCAACAATGAGCATGTCATCAACGTAGAGACACAAAATGACGTACCCTTCGTCTGTGTCTTTGACATATACACATTTGTCACACTCGTTGATTGTGAAACCACTTGACATCATAGCATTGTCAAATTTCTCATGCCATTGTTTCGGTGCTTGTTTTAGACCATACAAAGATCTAACAAGTCTGCAGACTTTCCTTTCTTGGCCTGGCGCTGAAAAACCCTCGGGTTGTTCCATGTAGATTTCCTCATCTAAATCGCCATTTAGGAAAGCTGTCTTCACATCCATTTGATGTATCTCAAGATTTCGCAAAGCTGCAATTGCGATTATCATTCGAATGGATGTGATCCTGGTGACAGGAGAATAAGTATCAAAGTAGTCTAGGCCTTCTTTTTGTCTATAACCTTTAATGACAAGCCTAGCTTTGTACTTATCTATTGATCCATCTGCCTTCATCTTCCTCTTGAAAATCCACTTGTAGCCCAAAGGCTTACTACCAGGAGGAAGATCCACCAATTCCCACGTATGGTTTTGCAGAATGGAATCAATTTCACTCTTAATAGCCTCTTTCCATAAAGGACCCTCAGGAGAGCTCACAGCTTCCTTGAATGTCCGAGGCTCACTTTCTAACAGATACGTTAGGAAGTCTGGACCAAAGGATGTTGATGTTCTAGCCCGTTTGCTTCGTTTAGGCTCAACATCACCCTCTTCCTCTTGGTCTTGACCGCTTTCATATGCAGTCTCCAAAGTCCGCTTCACGGAACTCGACTCTTCGATGGATCTATATGGAAACACGTGTTCAAAGAACGTTGCATTTCTAGATTCCATGATAGTATTCTTGTGAATATCCAGTATCTCAAATTTATACACAAGAAATCGATAGGAAGTGCTGTTATGTGCGTAACCAATAAACACACAATCAACAGTCCTCGGCCCTATCTTCTCCTTTTTTGGTGGAGGTACAGCTACCTTTGCGAGACACCCCCACATTCGAAGGTAACTGTAGGTAGACTTCCTACCTTTCCACATCTCGTAAGGAGTCTTATTGACTTTCTTGCGAGGTACCTTGTTAAGTATATAATTTGCAGAGAGGATAGCATCCCCCCACAAGTTCCGTGGCAACCCAGAACTTATGAACATAGCATTCATCATCTCTTTCAAGGTACGATTTTTCCGTTCAGCAATTCCGTTTTGCTGAGGGGAATAAGGTGCAGTGATTTGGTAGATAATTCCGTGTTATGCACAGAATTCTCCAAAAGGTGATTCATACTCACCACCTCGGTCACTTCTCACCACCTTAATCTTTTGCTAAGTTGATTCTCAACTTCATTCTTATAAAGAATGAATTTGTCCAACTCTTCATCCTTGCTATTAAGCAAGTATACATAGCCATATCTGGTGCTATCATCGATGAAAGTAATAAAATACTTTCCACCAGTTCGCGTTTGGACATACTTTAGATCACACACATCAGTGTGAACTAAATCCAATGGCTCAGTGCTTCTTTCAACCGTTTGAAAAGAAGACCTAGTCAATTTGGCTTCAACACAAGTCTCACATTTGTGTTTTCTATCAATTTGGAAAGCGGGAATGTGGTCTAAGTTAATTAACCTTCGCAAAGCATCATAATTAACATGACCTAGTCTACCATGCCACAAATTGGAAGACTCAAGCAAGTAAGCAACTGGGGATTTCATTTTATTAATACGTGGAATTACAGTCATTACATTGAGCTTAAAAAGACCACCGGTCATATAGCCCTTTCCCACATATACCCCAGCCTTGGTGACAGTCACCCTATCCGCTTTAAACACCATGCGGAAGCCATGCTTGCTTAGCAGAGAACCGGACACCAGGTTCTTGCGAATGTCCGGCACGAACAGGACATTGTTGAGAGTCAACTCCTTGCCAGATGTCATCTTCAAGATCACCTTGCCTTGACCCTCCACCTCAGAGGTGGCAGAGTTCCCCATGAACAACTTCTCGCCGTTTGTAACCGGCTCGAAGGAGGTGAACAGCTTCTTATCACAACAAATGTGGCGAGTAGCTCCAGTATCAACCCACCACTCTTGAGGGTTTGACCCCATCAAGTTCACCTCAGAGACCACAGCTGATAGGTTGACATCAGAGCCATCCTCCAATTTTGCCAAATGCGCGCGCGCCCTTGGGTTCGGAGGCTCGGTGCACTCTGAAGCACGGTGCCCAACCTTGTCACAATTGAAGCACTTGCCTTGAAACTGAAACTTTTTCTTGGCAACGCCTCCTTTCGGTCCCAGCTTGACATCTTTGCCTTTCTGCTTGTCAGACTGCTTTCCAGATGGATGCTTCTTCGTTCCCGAAGACTGGCCATGTTCCACAACATTAGCCTTGGCGGCGTAGGTGCTCCCTACCCTCCTTTCAGCCATCTTATTGTCCTCCTCAATGCGGAGCCTAACAATAAGATCCTCCGTCGTCATAGCCTTTCGCTTGTGCTTCAAGTACAGCTTGAAGTCTTGCCAACCAGGGGGCAGCTTCTATATCATGCATGCCACTTGGAAAGGCTCACACAACATCCCTTCAGTAGCGATTTCGTGCAAGATCACTTGGAGTTCTTGGACTTGACTGATCACAGTTTTTGAGTCCACCATTTTGTAGTCCAAAAACCGGCCGACGACAAATTTCTTTGATCCGGCATCCTCGGTTTTGTACTTTCTGTCTAGGGACTCCCACAGTTCCCTAGCCGACTTCTTCACACAGTACACGTTGTACAGTGCATTGTGCAAGCAATTCAGAACATAGTTTTTGCACAAATAGTCGTGCTCTTTCCAAGTGATTTGGTCCCTCAGGACTTGCATGTCTTGCTCATCTTCAGCAACGACAGGTGCATCCTCACTCAAAAACCTCGCAAGGCTCAGAGTCGTGAGGTAAAACAACATCTTCTGCTGCCACCTCTTGAAATCCACACCAGTGAATTTCTCGGGTTTCTCCCCGTGGTTCACAGGAACCGCACGCACCGTCGTTGGGATTGGAGGATTCTGAGCCAAAATCATGGGAGGTTGCCCATTGTTGCCATTGGGGGTCCCGTTGCCACTTCCGTTTCCAGTTTCAGTTTACATCTTTTCGGTGCTGGAGGTTGTGTCGGTGTTTGTCTCCCAGGGTTGACTCGGTTACCACTCAACCGCCGGAGCACCGCCGTAGACTGCCCGTCGAACAAACTTGTGTCTGTATTCTCTCTCTCAAAAAGAACAACTGTATTGCAAAGATCCTTTGGATTGTTGTCGGTGTGGTTTTTGGTGTGTTGAAACCAAAGGAAGAGGTCTCTTTTTATAGGTAAAAGAGGAGTCTCTGCCATAAATGCTGTAATGATGGAGGAGCCTCTCATTCAATAGGGGAATTGATTCCGCTATTCAATTCTGAAATAAAACTGATACAGTTATTATTCCTGAAATTGAATACGCAATCATGGGTAATCACTCTGGGTAATCAACCCAGTTTTGACCATCCAACTGTGCACTGTTGTTGGTCCGAAACCCACTTTGAGAGACAATTTCTCATTCATCTCTCAATGGAATTTGTTCATTTTTTCACTAGTTTAAACTCCTTAGCAAGGAATATTTAAAACCTACTTGGGCCCACCTCGCGCGGTGTGGGTCCCACCAAATTCTCTTTGGTTAAAATTCCATTTTTTCCAACAAATTATTCATTGCCTGAGGAGCAAGACACGTGGTGCCTCAACTCCTCTCTCCACCACACATTTGTGTGCGCTCCACACACTTTGTAATGATATAATTTCTCCCAAGTGGGCACCTAGTCACCGCCTAGATGCGAGGTGGCCGAATAGTCGGTGCCCAGGCACTGGGCATCCCTTTTCCGCCCGACTAGAGCCTAGCAATTTTCAGAATATCGGATTTTTGCCTTTCCATCTTTTGCATAGCACGATTTGCCGGGGCGTCTAGTACAGTTATATGTATTAAAAAAAAAAAAAAGGGAGTTTGAGGGGCCATACTCGATAACGAACTTGCGAACTGGACCGAACCGATCGGTGTGGAGGTCGAGGAGGGGAGGGAGGAACTCGGAGAGAAAGACCGGGTCGGCCTGGGACAACTCGTCCTTGGCCCGGCGCAGTTGTTCGAGCTTCGAGGGTATGTCCGGCGCCAACTTGGCCGAGTCTATGAGACCCGCGAGCTTCTCCCTCGAACGCGCGGCCATGATTCCCACCATTGCGAATTCGAAAACCCTAGTTCTTCGGATTCATGGAGTTGGCCGTCGGGGAATGAGTGAAGGATTCGAACGGTATTTTGGGGGAAATTGAAAACAGAGGAGGCTTTTCTCGGACAGTGAGATTAGGCTTTTTAATACTAACTTCTTGGAGAATTTTTTTTTAAATGTTTTTTTTTTCAGCAAATTAGTCTAAAGTCCAAAAGAAGAGGTACCAAAGTAGATTTAGTCCAGCTTAAGTTTCAGTGATGTGTAAAGTCCATTAATGAAAATATTTTAGAGTTTAAGGTCCGTGAAAAGACCAGATTGCCTTTAATGAGACAAGAGCCTTGTTTGGCTAACACAAAAAATGTCTTTTTTCATTTAAATGATTTTAAATGAGACAAGGGCCTTGTTTGGCTAACACAAAATATGTCTTTTTTGTGTTTTTTGATTTTGTTGCACTTTCATAGGGTACCCTAGGATTTTAGACACCTTCATAGGGTACCCTAAGGTTTTAGGCACTTTTATAGGGTTTTAGGGTTCATTTTCCTATTATAGGATTTTAGCGGTTTAGGCACTTTCATAGGGTACCCTAGGGTTTTAGGCACTTTCATATATAGGGTACCTTAAAATTTTAGGCACTTTCATAGGGTACCCTACGATTTTAGGCACTTTTATAGGGTTTTAGGGTTCATTTTTCTATTATAGGGTTTTAGCGGTTTAGGCACTTTCATAGGGTACCTTAGGGTTTTAGGCACTTTCATATATAGGGTACCCTAAGATTTTAGGCACTTTCATAGGGTACCATAGGGTTTTAGGCACTTTCAACGCCGGTCAACGCCGGTCAACTCCGGTCAACTCCGGTCAACGCCAGTCAACTCTGGTCAACGCCGGTCAACATTAGTCAACACCGGTCAACATTGGTCAACGCCGGTCAACTTTGGGGGGGCTATTTGTAAATCTTGGACATAATGTCCTTTAGACTTTAAAGGAAAATATTTATGTCCTTATCATGGTAAAAACTATTGTAGTATGTCCTCCTACTCAATTTACCCTCTCTTTTTTTTTTGTCATTTTTTCTTCCTTCTTTCTAATTTTCGTGAAAATTTTACATCACTTCATTCATATGTCAATAAAATAAATCAAAAACATTTAAATGTCAATCATTCTACAATCAAACACAAACATTTACACACACTTACAAATGAGTTAAGCCCAACACACACTAGAGATGTGCAGTGTGTATGAGACCCATCACCTTTATAAGTATTTGTGTTTGATTGTAAAATTAATTGTTTAAATATATAGATCAATTTAAAGAAAGTTCATATATATATATAAGATGATAAAAAGACTAAAAAGTCAATTTTATTCTAGAGCCCATTGAGCAATTTCGGTAAACTTGTTTGCTTCTTTTTTTTGTCCCACAAAGAGGTGGGGTATGGCTAGAGCATCTCCATTTAGTGAGGGTGATGGAGCGGATTGGAATCGGATTTATAGTTCGCTATCCTTGACCCATTTTTGTATTGGGGTGAAGTCGAAGCAGAAAAAATCACAAACTTGACGAAGCTAGGAAATAATCGAGTCCACATTCATAATTATAATGTGTACTAACTTTGTCTGTGAGAGGATTTTTAAAAAGGAACGAGACTAGGATAATTTAATTCGGATACTGGGGGATAAGTTTGGCCTTGGATTTTTTGTTGTGTTGAGAACACAAACAAACCCTAAATATGGATGATGCCAATTTGCTATATCCGCGGGCCATGCTATATCCAACCATTTTTGGTAGGGTAAATTGAGTAGGAGGACATACTACAATAATTTTTACCATGATAAGGACATAAATATTTTCCTTTAAAGTCTAAAGGACATTATGTCCAAGATTTACAAATAGCCCCCCAAAGTTGACCGGCGTTGATCAGCGTTGACCGGCGTTGACTAACGTTGACCGGCGTTGACCGGAGTTGACTGGCGTTGACCGGAGTTGACTGGCGTTGACCGGCGTTGACTGGCGTTGACCGGCGTTGACCGGCGTTGATCGGAGTTGACCGGCGTTGACCAAAGTTGACCGGCGTTGAAAGTGCCTAAAACCTTAGGGTACCCTATGAAAGTGCCTAAAATCTTAGGGTACCCTATATATGAAAGTGCCTAAAACCCTAAGGTACCCTATGAAAGTGCCTAAACCGCTAAAACCCTATAATAGAAAAATGAACCCTAAAACCCTATAAAAGTGCCTAAAACCGTAGGGTACCCTATGAAAGTGCCTAAAATTTTAAGGTACCCTATATATGAAAATGCCTAAAACCCTAGGGTACCCTATGAAAGTGCCTAAACCGCTAAAATCCTATAATAGGAAAATGAACCCTAAAACCCTATAAAAGTGCCTAAAACCTTAGGGTACCCTATGAAAGTGTCTAAAATCCTAGGGTACCCTATGAAAGTGCAACAAAATCAAAAAACACAAAAAAAGACATATTTTGTGTTAGCCAAACAAGACCCTTGTCTCATTTAAAATCATTTAAATGAAAAAAGACATTTTTTGTGTTAGCCAAACAAGGCCCTTGTCTCATTAAAGGCAATTTGGTCTTTTCACGGACCTTAAACTCTAAAATATTTTCATTAATGGACTTTACACATCACTGAAACTTAAGCTGGACTAAATCTACTTTGGTACCTCTTCTTTTGGACTTTAGACTAATTTGCTGTTTTTGGTAACTAAGAGTATCTTCAACGGAAGATGTCAAATCCTACGTGAACATGTTAACGGTAAAATTTGACACCAAAATTCAATCCAATCCAACAGACTTCTTTGATGCCAATTCCTACGTGGATTTGAAGGCAAGTTTTCTCATGCTAACTTTGACAACCTCCCTCCTCCATACCAAATTTCAAAAAATGACCATTTGTATTTTGACATAAGGGTTGAAGATGAATAATTTGATGTCAAATAAATAAAATTTGACATCAAGGGTTGAAAAGGAAGACTTTAATGTCAAATTGAAGATGTCAAAATGCCACGTCAACCTTCAAAAAACGTTTGACATCTCCAATATGAAGCCCTAGGTTGGAGGTGCTCTAACAACCGGGGCATAGAGGTGTTGATACTACACCATCAACTCAAACTTAAAGAGTTTTGTGCAATCGAACGGCTAAGCTTTGTTAGTTTATTTGTGGGAATGGTCTGAAGTAAAATTTAATCAAGCCGATCATGAATCAAGATTAAGTAGCTTAATTTTTTGAAGCAATCAATGTCTTGCAGGGAGTCGTTCTAACCAAGTTCATAATTGTTTCTGTTTTGCTTTGTTTACACTTTACATGGTAAGCTGATCTCAACTGAACTTTAACGAGTCCAATATGAGTTGACCTTAGACAACTTGGTTGATTCGCGGCCCTAAACCATACCATCTATTCAGGGGTGCAATTGCAAGTAGCTCCATAAGCTTCAGGCTCTAAAACTGTACAAATACAAACGGGAAGGAGTAATGAACAAATAGACTAGCCCTAAGGGTTAGTACAGTTAGTTGATGGGTTTGCTCATCTTATGAATCCCATTGTTCAGGTGTGGATGACCTTCTTTTAACCAGACTGGAGAGGGAATTAGTTGAGATGCATGGAAGTTGGCCCGGACAATTGCCAGTCAAACCAAAATAGTATTCCATCCGTCCCATTTTTATTATCCATTTTTGAATTGCGTGTCATTTTTGAATTGCTTATAAGTTATATCTTTCAATCTATACTGTAATCTATAATTTTAAAAACTGTATTATAGAACTAATCGAGATCTACCAAACAAGATCCATATTACATATTTTTTAAGATCCACACTAATCAAGATCTACCAAACTTTGTATAATTTTGTTCGTCTCTTTTATGTCATATATATATATAAATAAATAAATAAAAGGCATAAAAGAGACAAACAAAATAATAGATAATAAAATGTGACGGAATGAGTATAAGGGAAGCACAGATAGACTTCAAGTATGTGTGCTACTGCAAAACTTCCAAAACTGTTAAAAAAAAAAAAAGAAAAAATCTTCTTTACGGAGGTGCTGTAAATACTCGTGATCATTCAAAAATATGTTTTTAACAATCAAGATGTTAATGAAATTTTTTCGAAAAAGAATTAATTGTGACCGATCATAATTAAAAATAAATCTCAACCATTGATTATACAAATAAATGGCTGAAATTACAACGCACTGTGAACAGGCCTCCCTGAAAAAACTATCTCCCACAAAAATCAGTTGAAAGATAAGAAAGAGAAAGATAAGAGAGAGAGAGAGATAGAGATGGCAATTCAGCTGAAACTGTTCCACACAACCTTCTCCACCACCCCTCACCGGTTCTCAACCACGCAAACAAATGCAGTTTCCGGCAAAGCCCAGCGACTCCTACAATCGGGCGCGGTCCGACCCGTGTTGCCAAAGGAAGCAGCCTCAGCAATGAAGTCCGAAGGCTACATTCTCCTGGACATCAGACCGGAGTGGGAGAGAGAGAAGGCACGCGTTTCCGGGTCGCTGCACGTGCCACTCTTCGTCGAGGACATGGACAATGGCCCCTTGACTCTCCTGAAGAAATGGGTTCACTTTGGGTACATTGGGCTGTGGACTGGCCAGAATTTTACAATGATAAATCCTGATTTTGTTCAGCAGGTCGAAGTGAAGGTCCCTGATAAGGAATCTAAGCTTCTCGTGGCTTGTGGAGAAGGACTAAGGTGTGAGAAACTTGTTTTATTGATGTTGTTTTCGTTATTGTTTCTTGATTTTTTAGGCCATTTGAATCCATAATTCTGCACAAGCACGACAATGCATAAACAGATACATATGTTCTATGTGGAATTGGGTATCTGTAAGTCGTGGGGTTGTAAACGAGCCGAGCCGAGTTTTGTTGAGCTCATTTACTAAACGAGCCAAAAACTTGAGCTCGAGCCTCACCGGCCCGAGTTTAGTCATTTACTAAACGAGCCAATTTAATAGAGCCGAGCCTCCCTTTACAAGCTGAGATTTTGTCCAACGAGCCGAGCTCCACCCTACTTGTTTACTAAACGAGCCGAAAACTCGAGATCGAGCTTGGCTAGTTTAGTAAACGAGCCAAGCCCACGAGCTTACTAAATGAGCCAAGCGAAGTGTTAATGAGCCGAGCTCGCGAGCTGCTCTGTTCGTTTACACCCCTATTTGTGAGTATCTACGTACCCATCAAAACTAAGTTTGTACGTAACACGGGTTGGCGCAGTGTTACTGTGGTAAGTCACTTGGCAACTAACAGCCTCAGGAAGCCTTTTTATTTGGGGTTTGACTTTGACCTGTGCGCTATAAGTTCTTGTAATGGGATAGTTCATATGTATTTTGCCCAGCTCTAACTAGACACCGCTAGTGCATGGTGGAATTGGTGCCTCGATCTGTCGTTCCATTGGGCTAGAATCCAGGTACCGAGTTGTTAAAAAAGAACTTGTACATGATCTTCACCCTGGGTTGCCTAGTGTTTGAGAATTTGCAAAATTATTTGCATAATTGATCGTGTATCTTGTTCTAGTTGTTTTATTGAATAGATTTTCTGCCTTCGAATACCAAATCGAATGGTGTAGCTGCTAGACCGCCAGTGGCCCAGGTAGAATGGTAATCAAACCAAACTAAACTGAGCTTAAGTCCTAATCAATTGGTGCCAGTCATGAATATATTTTTTTCATTGAGCTTTGTCGAGCGCATCATGTTCCCCGATGTTTACAAAATATGAACACTTTCGAACTACAACATCTAATGTCATTTGTGGTCTACTACTCCCTTTAGTGTTACCCTCTACCTCAATCATATTGATTTTCCTAACCACCGTATCGGCCTATCTATGATAGACATGACGAAACCACCTCAATATATTCTCCCTCATATTATCCATTATCAGTTCTACCCTACAATTCCGCGATGGTTTTTGTTTCTAATTCTATCTCATCAAGTCTTCCCACACATTTATCTCAACATTTTCATATGCTAGACTCACATGTTGTTTAATGCTTGATAAGGAAACCGCCTAGACCCTAAAGTATAATGTGGAAAAACGAAATGATAAACTTAAGTTGTGTTTGAATTTTGGATTTACGGAATTATCTTTGGAAGGAGAAGACAACAGAAGGGATGTATGAAACTTGTTATTTCTTTCCGCTCTTTCCCTTTTCCCACTTCAAATCTTTGCGCAAATACAAGATCCAACCACAGGCTTAATGGGATGATTTGGTGCTTGAAAATATACACAGGCTTAATCGGAAAAGTGCCCGCCTTCAAATAACTTGGCTGTATGGCTAGAAGATAACAACAGTGGAGTCTTTACAAGTTCCATTTCATTTTCATCAACTTGATGTCACTAAGAGACCTTAGATGCCTTTGTGGCCATTGGTTTGGTGCTACAAACATGTCCCTAGATGGTCTATCTTCTTGTTGATGGCTATTATTGCGAAGGCTTTCTACAGAAAATAGACAGGCGGATTTGGGGGTAACTACTGGTGGCAGTTGGTTTACTGATAGAGAAACTCACAACCTTACATTTTTTGAATCCCAGTATTCTAAGGGGTTTGAGGCTGCCTTTTGAGTTCATGCCGGGTGGCAAAGGCTCCCCCAGTCCCTTCTTCAGGTCATTGATCACATATCGGGAAAGAGAAACAGCAGAATCTTGGGATTGATGCTAAAGGGGTTTATCCAGAATTTCTAGGACCTGAGAGATAGTATGGCTGCTTGGAGGAAAATGCATACTACGAATGAAAAGCAAAAAAAAAAGGATTTGGAGACCATAGGGGTATGTATAGCAGATTCCTAGATGTTAGAAGTTAGACTTTGGGTCTTAGTTCTGGTGTTTGTTGTGGACTTTTTATGTTTGTTTTTAGTTGTCGGTAGGTTCAATTCCGGTAGTTTGTGTGGCTAGGCTCTCAAGTTTATACCATTCGCCTTTTTGTTTTTCGGTATTTTTTCTTCAATAAGAATTAACTTACAAAAAGAAACTGGTGTCACTAAAGGCACCGAGCTCTTGTTTGGTCGTCATCAGATCATATTTTAATTTCTATTTTCAATCAAGCTCATATATGCCATCAGAAGGCAGAATTCTCTTCTGTTTTTTCCTAGTTATTCCTTTTGTGTTTATAATGTGGACACTGTTGCATCGATCGGAGTTTTCCAAACACCAGCTGAGTAGCTGTAAATGCAATACCCACTTGAAATACGTAGAAAATTTTCTGATGTCTGGTTGTTGCTCAAACAGGTCTATGATGGCAGCTTCGAAACTGCACGAAGGAGGATACCGTAACTTGGGATGGTTGGCCGGAGGATTCACACGCTCCAAAGACGATGATTTCTCTGGTGTCGAAGGTCCTGAAAAGTTGCAGTACGCCACGATTGGGGGCGTGTCCTATTACTTCCTGAAGTTAATCATACTACTACAAGCTGTGGGGAAGAGCGGAGCTAAAACCTTCTGACATTGTGGCAGCAGGACTGCTTAGTCTTGTCTCATGCTTTCTCGCTTGAAACAGAAAAGGCATTATGAGTTTGTAAATTTCTGGATTGGTCTTCTACCCACAGTTCTTCTTTGTCCAAATTAAGCATGGGTGATTGAAAGTTGAATGAAAAAAGTAAAGGAGCAAGATTGAGTAGAGTGTACAGGTTTTATTGATGAAGTAATGGGAAATCCTTACGCAAGAGTAGGGCTGCAAACGAGCCGAGCCGAGCCGAGTTTTAGATTGCTCGTGCTCGGTTTGCCAAAAATTTAGTTGGCTCAAACTCGGCTCGAGCTCGTGACAAGCTGCAAGAGTCGAGCTCGAGCTCGGCTCAAGATGTAATTACAGAGCTCGAGTTCGGCTCGCTCGGCTCGTTTATGAAACTAATATAAATATATTTATTTATTTTATATATGTGTGTGTATAAATATAAATAAGTATAAATATGTAAATAAAATTATATATATATAGATAATATAGTTGGGCTTGCGAGCCAATGTGAGCCAAGTTTCGACTAGCTCGAGCTCGGCTCGTTTATGAAACAAGCCCAACATTTTAGCTCGAGCTCGTTCGTTTGTGTCTCGAACCGAGCCGTTGTCAAGCCGAGCTTTGAGCTGCTCGCGGATCATTTGCAGCCCTACGCAAGAGTAAGAATATTTCGTATTATGAAAAAAATGAGTTTTGCGCTCTAGAATTTTTTCCCTTTCAAATATACTTGTCTTAATTTAGTACAGCTACAAATATTCTTCTAAATGACATTTGTGAAAAAAATAACTTCAAAAATGTAAACGGAAGTACATTTTTGTATTCAGCTCGATAATTACTACTTTTTTTTTTTTTGAAATATCATAGCGCTCAAAAATCACTTTGCACGTATGGGACGAGAAGATTCAAAACCGTTTCCTCGTTCCAACCAACCACAATGAGAGTTACACTTCACTCTACAGTATTTGCCAGTCCAAAGACATCAAAAACTTTTGATTTGACTTCCTTTTTCTTCTCCGCCGTTTCAAATTCACGTTCACAATAAAAATGAATTATACTTATTTTCAAGTCAATCGATACTATAATTATTCTGAGAGTTACGATAAAGAAAATGCTGCATCAATCATGTGAACTGATCAGTTGGATTTAATTTAACTGCGCAACAGTTAAATTAAACTCATTGTACAATACTAAAATATGTACAAGGCCTAGTTGGTTAGAAAATATCGGGTCAAAAAAGAGGTGGACTACATCTTTCTTGATACATCGGATAACACATATTAGGGGTTGCAGATCAGTTCGATTTTTGAGGTGTTCGGGACCAAACCAAAAATTGATTGGTTCAGTTCGATTCGGTTCGGTTCAAACTGTAGCCGACCAGAACCACCCTTACCTCGACCCAAAACTGAACTGATCAGTTGGAGTTTTCGATTTTTTTTCGGTCCGTCGGTTTTTCTTTCACCCCTAACACATGTTGCAGTCGAAGCCCAACTCTATGGGCTGATCCGGCCCAGAATATATGCCCGATAATGAAAACTGAAGCTTCACGAGGTTTCTACATTTCTGCTCACTTCGAATTGGGAAATACAGAAAACTGGTCCGGACGAGAATGAGAAGAAGAAGAAGCGAATAGCTATGGGGAGTAGCCAATCAACTGTAGCAAGGGCGGCATTCGACCCGCTGCCGTGGGAGATAACGATTGAAATCCTATCGAGATTGTCAGTGAAATCCCTCTTGCGATTCAAGTCCGTATGCAAGACCTGGTATGATTTGATCGAAACTCCTGATTTCATTTCCAAACATCTTCTGACCGCGGTCACTCTCAATCCCGCCCCTCTCCTAGTAACCAGTTACAGTCTTGGAAAGAAAAACCATGAAATGTCTTTACTTTCCAATGATGGGCTTAATAACGGCCCTATCAATCTCGATTTCCCTTGGATAAATTATTTCTCAATTGCGGGTATCTCTAATGGTTTGGTTTGCGTAAGGCTATCTCCCTTGGGATATCGCTTGATTCTGTGCAATCTCTCCACCAGACAGTTTCGGGAAATTCCGGGTGCCGAATGGAATTGGGAAGAAGAGAATATGCAACATGTTAAGCACGTTAGTTTTGGATTTGGGTTCCATTCCAGTGCTAATGATTACAAGTTGATTAGGATTGTGCTTTATTCTACTCCTAGCAGGGAAAACAATATCCGAGCTGATCTTTATGTGATGAGCACTGATACTTGGACGGAAATTGATGTTACTAAGCTTTCTTTGTTCTTTGGGGAGATGAATGAATACGGGAGGTATGATACATTCGTGCGAATTACACATTCTTCTACTTCAGCACTCTTGAATGGAGTTTTCTACTGGCCGGCACTTGTATTCCCAAGTCTCCCGACTGATCCAGTTGTTGTTATGTCCTTCGACATGGGTAATGAGGTGTTCAGAAGAATAACAACGCCAGTGGTTTTGGGTAGGACTTGGTATGAAGTTGACTTGCAATGTGTGGAGTTAAATGATCAACTTGCTTTGGTTGTTTCTCCTCCCAACGAAAGCGGCTTTGATGTGTGGGTGTTGAATGAAATGGAGAGTTCTTGGACTCACCAAGTTAAAGTCGGGTCTTTTCCGAGGATTGCAATTGAAATGGGAAATGGGAAATATAGTAGAATTACAGTTGTGGGATGTTTGAAAAATGGTGAATTGCTAGTGACTGGGTATAATGTTTCTGGAGAGCTAAAGCTCTATTCATGTGATATAAAGACCTGGGAAACTATGGATCTTTATTTTGGTCAGGTACTTTTTCCGGGATCCTTTGTTTGTGTTTATTTGTATGTGGGGACTCTACTTCCAATCATGCAAGCCAATAAAATCGTGCTCAACAAGTAGAACAAGACAAGGAAAGCGTATATGTGGCGGAATCAACTGGTGTGACTTGTGAGTTTCTGTTTTGAAAGCTTTATTTTGGTTGCAGCTGCTTAATTATGCTCAAAGTAGCCTCTTTTGGAAACTGGATTGAAGAACCCTCTTGTTACTACATTGCAGTGTTCCATGTTTGAGCCTAAAAGTACTTTCTTTTGAATATGTAATATAAGTTGACACTTGATGTAGATAATGTCGACTGTTATATTTCCTTAGCCTGTGTTTCAACTTTCAACTGATGTATCATTAGGTGAGGCTAATGTTGCTAATGTTTTTGTGTTGGTGCACCCATTGCTATTTTTGGAGTACGAATGTGCAGGTCTTTTTTTCTCTTTGTTTGTCCTGGATATGAAGTTATATTGGTACCTGCGGCTTCACCATCATCAGTTCTCGATGAGGGCTTTGGTAGCTACCAAAAGACAAAACGATTACTGCATTTCTTGTAGAAACTAGAAATCACGGAATATATGTGAACGGGGCTTCAACGATGTTGCTACAATTGCTACTGAGTTGATTGCCAGTTAAGTAGGAACTAGGAATTAAGGCCGGCTACAATTGCTACTGAGTTGATTGCCGGTTAAGTAGGAACTAGGAATTAAGGCCGGCGTATATGAAAAACTTGGACAAGGGTGTAGTCAGATCATGGTGCACTGAAATACAAGAAACAGAAGAGAGGATTTAGTTCAGAGGATTTAGTTCAAGTCAAAATATCTATCGGTTTAACTTCATTGTCAATGCTAGCGGCCATAATGCCATATCATTGCAGCAATGTAGTCTGTAAAAATATATTACGATGTGAAAGTGTGCCCTTCTAATTAAATCGCATACCCATATCGCATTTAACACCTGAATAAGGGTATGGGATACATAGTCTGTTCTGTAACTGCTGGAAATGAGTACAAGTGTTCTCAAACAAGTCTATGATGGCGGCTTCCAAACTGCACAAAGGAGGATACAGTAACTTGGGATGGTTAGCCGGAGGATTCACATGCTCTAAATACGATGAATTCTCTGGCATCGAAGGTCCTAAAAGTTGCAGTATGCCACGATTGGGAGCGTGTCCTATGACTTCCTCGTACTACTACAAGCTGTGGGGAAGAGGAGCTAAAACCTTCTGAAGTTGTGGTACTCTTATCTCATGCTTTCTTGCTTGAAACAGAAAAAGGCATTATGAGTTTGTAAATTTCTTGGTTGCTCTTCTACCTCTTCCCGGCCGGCGCAATGAATTTTATGAAGGCCATAACACCCCAAATTCCCAATCACACAGTTCTTCTTTGTCCAAAGCATGGGTGATTAAAAGTTGAACGAAAAAAAGTAAACAGCATGACTGAGTAGAGTGTGCTAGTTTTATGGATGAAGTAATGGGAAATCCTTGCGGGAATGTAACTAAGTTCCGCTAAGGTTTTTTTTGGGATTTTGGGGATTTCTCAAGTTTTGCCCATATTTAAAAAAATTTGCGACTTTTTGGGGCTTTATCTTGGATACTTCAAAAAATATTTGGGTAAAAGTCATAATTTTTTAACTTTTTCGATTTGTCTTGACTAGCGAATCAATAATTCACAAAAGTTAGACGCAAAATTGACAAACGGGAATTTTTTTTGAATAAGAACAAAACAAGAAAAATTCAAAAAGTCTTAGAGGAATTTAGGCTAAGAATCTTTCGTATTAGGGGGAAAAAAAAAAGTTCTGCGCTCTAGAATTTTTGTCCTTCCAGATATACTACTCTCTCTTTTTTTTTTGGTCTTAATTTATTGCAGCTACAAATATTCTTCTAAATGACATTTGTGAAAAAAAAAAAAAAAAAACCTTAAAAATTGTACAGCATATTTTTGTATCCGTCTCGTAAAAAGCCGGTATGTGTGAACCAAAGAGATTGCCACTTACATGGATTTGGCCCGATAATTACTTTGTATATATGGGAGATAAGGAGATTAAAAACCGTTTCCTCATTCTAAAATGAATTATACTTATTTTCTAGTCAATCAATAGAAAAATTACTCATAGAGTTACGACGAAGAAAAGACTCTTCAATCATGTGAGGTCTGCAACAGTTAAATTAAGAGCTCTGCTATTCGCAGGGACGATTCGCAGGGAATCACGCAAGGAAAAATGCGCTTGGGCTCATTCTGGGTCTCACAAAAATCTAGAAAAATATCCATAAATTTTTGAATATTAATTTATGAGGCCCTGTAAAAAATCAGCTCTAACGGATACCGGTAAGTATTACTTTTGGATTCGTAAGAACGAAACTGTTCTGTTCGCCCGTATGAATCCAAAAGTAATACTTACCGATATCCGTTGGAGCTGATTTTTTACAGGGCCTCATAAATTAATATTCAAAAATTTATGAATATTTTTCTAGATTTTTGTAAGACCTAGAATGAGCCCAAGCGCATTTTTCTTTGCGCGATTCCCTGCGAATCGTCCTTGCGAGTAGAATTTCCGTTAAATTAAAGATCCGACTTTTCTATAGTCAACTGCAGAGAAGCGTGTGCATTTCAATTTGGATTATTCATATTGACAATTAATGGTTCAGATCGATTAAATACTTGACGCATACAGCAGAATTCCAGAAAAGATTAGTTTCATACTAATCCAAACAAAGTAATAAACTTGCATCTACAAAAGAGAGATAAACTCACAGAATAATATTGATAAAAGTTGAATAATTGAATGAATGACCCTGCCTACAGCCTTATTCATACGGAATAATAATAAAGTAACTACTTTAGAATGGAAAACCAAGGGAAACAAACCAAGACTAACAGAAAAGAAATAAAGATCTCTAAGGAAATAAATAAGATTTCCAAGGAAATAAGAAATCATACCAAAAATAGAAAATAGGAAACGCGCAAAAGAGCTCTGCTACGCGCAGAGACAATTCGCAGAGAACCACGCAGAGACAAATGCGTTTGGCCCCATTTCGGGTCCTGAAAAAATCTAGAAAAATATCCATAAATTTTTGAATATTATTTTATGGAGCCCTGTAAAAAATCAACTCCAGTGGATATCGATAAGTATTACTTTTGCAGTTTCACCTCTACGAATCCAAAAGTAATACTTATCGATATCCACTGGAGTTGATTTTTTACAGGGCTCCATGAAATAATATTCAAAAATTTATGGATATTTTTTTAGATTCTTTCTGGACCCGAAATGGGGCCAAACGCATTTGTCTCTGTGTGGTTCTCTGCAGATTGTCTCTGCTGGTAATATTTTTTCGCGCAAAACAAGCAACACAAATAAGATTTTCTAATACGGAGTAATATTACTCCTAAATAAAATTTTCCCAAATATAATACTTCTACGATCTTATCCTACATCAATACTCTTTACTAGTTAAGGAATATTTTTACTAGTACAAACACAAATTAAATTTTCTAATAACATTACTCCTAAATAAATTTTCCAAAATATAATGGCTATGTTCGGTTAGCTTACTTAGTTTTTTTTAACTTTGTTTTCCAATCATTACCCTATATCTTTCTTCAATCATTACCTTATTTCTATAATTATTAATTTCATTTCTCTCTCTATCTCCCTCCACTCATTACCTATCTCTCCAATCATTACCTTATTTCTCTCTCCACTCACTACCAAAACTAAAATACCCAAATGTGCTAAACGAACATGGCCAATACTTCTACAATCTTATCCTACATCAATACTCTTACCGGTTACGGTATATATTTACCAGTACAAATATTAAAACAAATTTACACCATTAAAAACATTATATTGAAACATACTCCTACAGAAAACTCCTCGGGACAAGAATCAGAAGAAGAAGAATAGCTATGGCCAGTAGCCAATCAAGTGTAGCAAGGGCCACGTTCCATCTGCCGTTAGAGATGACGATTGAAATCCTGTCGAGGTTGCCGGTGAAATCCCTCTTGCGATTCAAGTCCGTATGCAAGACCTGGTATGATCTGATCAAAACCCATGATTTCATGTCCAAACATCTTCAAACCCAATCCACTCTCAACTCCACCTCTCTCCTAGTAACCAGTTACAATTGTGAAACGGAAACCCATCAAATATCTTTACTTTCCAATGATGGGCTTAGTAACGGCCCTATCAATCTTGATTTCCCTTTTTTGAATGGGAGGATTTACGATTGTTATGGGGTAAATGATTTCTCAATCGTGGGTATCTGTAATGGTTTGGTTTGCATAAGTCTATCTCTCTTGGGATATCCCTTGATCCTGTGCAATCCCTCCACCACCAGAAAGTTTCGGGAAATTCCGGGTGCCAAATGGGATTGTGATTGGGATGATGAGAATATGCTATATGTTAGGCAGGTTAGTTTTGGATTTGGCTTCCATTACAGTGCCAATGATTACAAGTTGATTAGATTGTGTCTTATACTAGTCCTACCAGGAGAAACGATATCCGGGCCAATCTTTATGTGATGAGTACCGATACTTGGACGGAAATTGATGTTACCAAGTTTTCTTTGTTCTTTGGGGAGATGAATGAATACGGGGGGTATGATACCATGGTGCGATTTGCAAGTTCTTCTACTTCAGCACTCTTGAATGGAGTTTTCTATTGGCCAGCAACTGCAGTACAGACTGATCAAGTTGTTGTTGTTGTTGTTGTTGTTGTTGTTATGTCCTTTGACATGGGTAATGAGGCGTTCGGAAGGATAAGAACGCCAGCGTGTTTGGATAGGACTTGTTGTGGAGCTAACTTGCAATGTTTGGAGTTAAATGATAAGATTGCTTTGGTTGTTTCTCCTGATGAAAGGGGCATTGATGTGTGGGTGTTGAATGAACTCGAGAGTTCTTGGACTCACCAAGTTAAAGTTGAGTCTTTTCCGAGGATTGCAAGTGATATGGGAAATAGGGAAGATAGTAAAATTACAGTTGTGGGAGGTTTGAAAAATGGTGAATTGCTAGTGACCGGGCATAATCTTCCTGGAGAGCTAAAGCTCTTTTCATCTGATATAAAGACCCGGGAAACTATGGATCTTTATTTTTGTCAGATTTCACATGGATCTTGTGTTTATTTGTATTCAGGGACCCTACTTCCAGTCATGAAAGCCAATGAAATCGTGCTCAACAAGTGGAACAAGAAAAGAAAAGCGTATAGTTTTGCGGAATCAACTAGTGTGACTTGGATTAAACAAAAAAACTGGTGTGACTTGTGAGTTGCTGTTTTGAAAGCTTTATTCTAGTTGCGGTTGCTTAATTATGCTTAAAGTAGTCTCTTTTGGAAACTGGATTTAAGAACCCTTTTGTTACTACGTTGCAGTGTTCCATGTTTGAGGCTTAAAGTACTTTCTTTCGAGCATGCAATATATGTTGACACTTGATGTAGATAACATCGACTATTATATTTCCGAGCCTGTGTTTTAATTGGGGTTTGACTTTGTTCTGTGTGCTATAAATTCTTGTGTTGGTATAGTTGATACGTATTTTGCCCAGCTTTAATTGGACATTGCAAGTGTACGGTGGAATTGGTGCCTGGATTCATCGGTCCATTAGCCAGAATCTAGGTACCAACTACCAAGTTGTAAAAGAAAGAACTTGTACCTGATCTTCACCCTGCGTTGCCTGGTTTTTGAGAATTTGAAAAATTATTTGCATAATTGATCGTCTATCTTGTTCTAGTTGTTTTATTGAATAGATTTTCTGCCTTCAAATACCGAATCGAATGGTATAGCTGCCGAACCGCCGGTGGCCCCGGTAGCGTGATAAATCAAACAGAACTAAACCGAACTTAACTCCTAATCAATTGGGGTAGGTCATGAATATGTTTTTATCATTGAGCTTTGTCAAGCGCATCATGTTCCTTGATACGAACACTTTCAAACTACTGGATCTAATGTCATTTGTGGTTGCTCCTCCTCTACCTCAATTATAGCTCTCTTCCTAACTACCGTATCTACCAATCTACAATAGACATGACGAAACCACCTTAATATATTTTTCCTCATATTATACATTTATCTTTTTTTTTTAGAGGGAAAAAAATTTCATTAATCTCTGAAAATGTTACAAAGATTAAAAGGAACAAGGAGTGATGACATCATATCCCTAATCCGAGACCAATAAGAGCTACAATGTTAAGAATAATCTTCTGTCCATCCGAGACCCATACCTAAGTTTGGAAAAAGCCAAATAAGGAAAAACAATTGGGACAAAGCCCGTATCCGTCGGCCTAAGAGCCTAGATAATGAAAAATTAAGCTCAAACACGCAAGAGGTTTACAAGCCCAAAAAAATGGGACAAGCCCAACAATAATAGCCCAAAACAAAAACCCTAGCAGCAACTGCCCTCCATCCAGCTGCCACAACTCCGATCACCGACCACCGACCCAACACCCAGACAGCCAAAGCACCACACCGGAGACCAGCTGCACCAAAGCTGAGAGCGGCATGACACCACACAATTCCGCGATGGTTTTTGTTTTGAATTCTATCTCACAAAGTCTTCCCACACATTCATCTCAACATTTTCGTTTTTATGCTAGACTTATTTTACTCAGATGTTGTTTACTGCTTGATAAGGAAACCGCCTAGACCCTAAAGTATAACACGGAAAACAGAAATGAGAAACTTAAGTTGTGTTTGGATTTTGGACTCACGGAATTATCTTTGGAAGGAGAAGACAACGGAAGGGATGTATGAAACTTGTTATTTCTTTTCCCTCTTTTCCTTTTCCCTCTTCAAATCTTTAATGGGGATGATTTGGTGATAAAAAATATACACAGGCTTAATGGAAAAAGTGCCCGCCTTCAAAGAACTTGGCTGTATGGCTAGAAGATAACAACAGTGGAGGCTTTACAAGTTCCATTTCATGAACTTGATGTCACTGAGATGCCTTTGTGGCCGGTGGTTTGGTGCTACAAGCATGTCCCTAGATGGTCTATCTTCTTGTTGATGGCTATTTTGCCAAGGCTTTCTACAGAGGATAGAAAGGCGGATTTGGGGGTAACTATTGATGGCAGTTGGTCTACTGATAAGACTCACAACCACACATTTTTTGAACGTCAAATTTTTGTAAATTATTGATTTGTCTCGACAATATCAATCAGAGAAGTGGAAAATTATGACCCAAACTCAATTATTTTTCAAAAAATCCAAAAAAAGGCCAAACAATATTCAAACTTTTCAGACTTTTTCTTGGCTTTTTTAAAATAATATTTGAGTTTGGGTCATAATTTTATGGTTTTTCGATTTCTCTCGTTGAAACAATCCAATAATCCAAAAAAAAAAACTTTGACGCAAAACTAATTAACGCAAAAGAAAATTGAATAGAAATAAAAAAAAAAAAGGAAAACGATAATCTTGTAAAAGTATAAATTCCCCAAAAGAGAGCGAGGAAAATATTTTGGGCCAACTAAAAGATTCTTAAAAGTTTTTTTTTTTTGTTGAGATTTTTTCAATGGGTTTCGGCTTAAAATGAGGTGGGCCAGCTGGTAAGCTCAATACAGTCCGCTAAGTTCTAGATGCCCGCTTCAAAACCCAAATTCCTCATTAGAAGCCCCACGCTCCGGCCACGATGACGAGTATACTAGTCCCGCTTTCAGAAAATCGCGGCCAAGTGTCAAAACAACCGTCTAAGAGTAACAAGAAGCGACCAAGTGTAATAAAATGCAGCCAAGGGTAATAACAAGCGGCACGGAGTAATAACAGCCGGCCAAGTGTCAAAACAAGCATCCAAAAGTAATAAGAAGCGGCCAAGAGTAATAAAAAGTGGCCAAGTGTAGTAAGACGCGGCCAAGGGTAATAACAAGCGGCCAAGTGTCAAAACAAGCGGCCAAAAGTAATACAATGTGGCCAAATATAATATGACGCGACCAAGATGTCCAAAAACATATCATACACTCAAACGCATGTTCTGTAACCATGCTTTAAAAAATAGTGGCCAGATGTCAAAATAAGATGCGGCTAAGATGTTCGAAAATAGATCATACGTACACTAATCACACTTTTACCAGTAGTAAGCATGAATAAAACGCATGAACGACAACACTTTGAGCCTCATGCTTTGTATTGTTCAAGCTATTGTTGAGAAGTGGGATGGAGTTGAAGAACTATGGAGATGTATGAACGGCAATGATTTACTGAAGAAGCCGGGTTGGAGCTGTGTTGAAGCCGAAGGTTTGATCCATGGTTTTGCTTCTGGAGATCGATCACACCCTCAAATGCCAAAAATCTATTAGCCCGGCCGTGGATGTCATATGTAGAAATGAAATTGTTCTGTTTCCTTTTGAAAATGCCTCGAGGCCCAATTTTTTTTTTCAAGATTTGTCTCATATACAAATAAATATGGGCTAACACAACAACCAATGACCTCTGGAGTTTTTTTTTGTTGATCCAAAATTATGGAGTTCATAGTTAAGATTTTGCACTTTTGAGCATGTTGGCATGGAATTCAGTGGTTCATTACATTGAAAGAGAAAAAAGTGAATGCTCTCGAGGAGCAATTCAAATGCACCTGAGGCGCATTATGAAATGAGAGAAAATAGGATATGCCCGAGGCACATTACAAAAAGAGAGAAAATGTGGATGCGCTCGAGCGCAACTTAAATGCGCTGGGGGCACATTGCGCCCCAGGCGCATGTGATGCAGCAAATGTTTTTAATTTGTTTCTTACAAAGTTTTTCTAGTCTGAATTTGCAAACTAAAAAAAGGCAATTCTTTGAACATTATAAGGATTGTAAAAGCATAAGAGGGGGACAAGAAGCCCGTACGAAGTAATTCCATGAGTTCGATCCATGAAGATTTTATTGACATATGCTTTGATTCTTAGGTATACATGATTCATAATTTGTTCTTCAATGCCTTGCAAGTTGTGTAGGAGGACCCCCTAGTTTCCGAACCTTATAAGGATTGTTAAATCAGTTTTAGTTTTACTGATAATCCCAAATCATCCTAGTTTATCCATGCGTATCCTAAACATGTACGCATGATGCGGAAGCATTTCTTATGCTAGACTATGTTGTGACAGGGTGATAAATAGACAGCTCGTGACATGGAAATCGATGATCGAGGGCTGTGGAGCACATGAGCTTGGTTTCAAAGCCCTGCAATTTTTTCGTCAAATGGTGGAAGAAGGTATGGAGCTGAATAGTATGACCTTCGATCTTGAGATTATTATCTGCTTGTAGCCATTCTGACCTTCTAAGTAAAGGCTGTAGAGTCTTTTATGCCATGAGGATTTGTTGGGCTGATCTGGGAATGGGCATTTGGTATGATTCTGAAACTAGTGACTTTTCTATGTGGTAGGATTTTGGGAGTGTTATTGGCAGCATGTAGAGGTCATGGGAAGCAAAAATGGGGGAATATACGTAGCAAAATGGCTCTTAGATTTAGAACATTAAAATGCTAGCTAATACACTAATTGGTATGAACGACAACGATTTGATGAAGAAGCTGAGGTGGAGCTGCGTTGAAGCCTAATGATTGATCCATGGGTTTGTTTTTGGAAATCAATCACACCTTCAAATTCTTGAAATCCATGAGCCACTGGAAGTTGGCATGGAATTCAATGGTTCATTACATCGAAAGAGAAAAAAGCGAATGCTTCAAATGGGCCTGAGGCGCATTATGAAATGAGAGAAAATAAGAATGCGCTCGGGGAGCGTTCAATTGCGCCTGAGTCACATAACAAAAAGAGCGAAAATGAGGATGCGCCAGGGCGCAAATTAAATGTGCCGGGGGCGCACTCGAATTGTGCCTGAGGCGCATGTGATGCAACAAATTTTTGTAATTTTTTTTACCGAGTTTTTCTAGTCCGAATTGGCAGGAGACTAAAAAAGGCAATCCCTTAAACATTAGAAGGATCGTTAAAGCATAAGAGAGGCACAAGAAGCCCGTACGAAGTGATTCCATGAGTTCCATCCATGAGATTTCATTGACATATGTTTTGATTTTCAGGTATACATGATTCAAAAGTTTCGAAATGGTTGAAATATGCAAGTAATCTGTGGTTCTTGGTTTGGGCCAGTTGGTTGGTGCTCTTATTCTCGCTAACTAAGTTAAAAACACAAGAGTTCACCATTGATGAAACACAATTCCTTGATGCGTTTTCACTGTAAGATACACCAATTTACTGATAAACCAAAATTTGTAAATTAAAGTATTTCAATGTTGAAAAAGGGTAGACAATAATAGACATCTTATGAAACATCCACCACCTCTTTCTATGCATTAACCGCATCATCCCATCATTCTGCCGCCAAGAAGGTACGCGACCAGACAGGAAGTATGAAAGTATGCCAACTTCCCACTAAATTTACAAATTTTGGAACGTAGGTGAATTCTAAAACAAAGTTTGCTGTATTACTTCCGTTCTCTGATTACAAAGGTCGGGCCTGGCAGAAGCTTCAAGCTGCCCTCTAAACAACCCAAACACATGCCAACAAAAAGCATTCATGAGTGTCCTACCTTTGTTTCCTCCAACATACCTAACTCCACCTAAGCATTCATGAGTGTCCTAGGAATAATCTCAGCTCTTTTTGGCGTGTACGAGACCGAAGTGAGGTGGAAAATTTTAACCAATTCGACTGCGAGGTGTTTCTCTCTCAGTCCATTGGCAGTCTAATTCCTAGTTTTTTTTTTCCTCTCTTGATCTTTCCTATTTCTTTACGACATTTTTGGTATTTTGCAAACAAATTACAAGAAAGTTCACAATGATGCAAATCCTGAAGTATTGGAGGAAATTAAATAGCTATGGACAGATATCATTTTGTAAGCCTTGTCCACGAAATAGGAACTTATCCACCCAAGCAAATACAAGGAGCATAAATATATACTATCATAATTTTGATAGTTTTTTGAAAAGTGAGGCTCACACTACAATATTACATAGGAACTATGCAATAGTAATAGACATGGTATAGTTGCCTTCAGCTTTGTTCTGTCAAAACTTGCAAGCACACAAAGCGCACCATACGTTGCAATGTCTAGGAGTGCAATCACTTCTGAGTATCTGTTCCCCAATTCGCGAACCGTCTCCGTGAACTGCAAATATGCCAAAGACATCAAATGTCACAAATCCAAACCAAACGAACAAGTTCAATTAAAAGGCAACAGTAAATCATCAATCATTCAGTAGCGGCAAGGACCATGTTCAATGATTTCAAAAGCATAACTAAGGAAAGATTTACTACTACTTCTTACAATGAAGACTAAATGACAAGATAAGGACCATAGACTCAGATGACAGATTGTGTAAACCAAGAGAAGTTTGAGACTCAGGTAAACTTTAAACAAGCAAGTTATTGGAACTTCGGGCTACTTCAAACTTAGGATCAGTTTGGAACCCATGGAAAGGAAAGGAAATGAAAGAAAATTAAAAAAAATTTCTGTCCTTTGTTTGGTTGGAAGAGAAAGAGTGAAGAAAATTAAAATTTCAATTGTAGTGAATAGTAAATTTTTCCTCCCAATTTTCTCTCATTTTCCTTCTCTTTTATTTTACTTTCTTTTCTTTTCTTTTATTCTCTATGGGTTCTAAACAGAGCCAAAGTTGAGCCATGCTACACATGATAGGCAATCACAGACATGCTTTATTTCAAGAGGCATATGCCGAGTCAAGCTCAAAATCATAGCTGAGTAATTGACACGAATAAGCAAGTTTGTATGGAAGAATCTCGGATTATTATCACCAAATCTGAGGTAATTAAACCATGACGTGACCTTTGGTGCCAATCTAACTCCTCTTGCTCCCAAAGGAGGTTTGAGGAGTTGATGAGGTTTTCTTCCTCTTGTCAATTCTCCTCTGAGTTTGGACTGTTTGAACCTCGGCAATGCGCAATTTAAGCATCTCCTCTTGCTCTCCATACCTTGAAACTTCTCCTTATGCCAAGCCCTCAACTTGACCTATCACTTCCTCAACTTCTGGTCTAATTTTGTTGTGTTTTATCCAAAGCTTTGAATGGACCACTGTTGCTGGATAATATCCCCACATTCCTCCTCAGATGTCCACATTGACTCAATTACAAGACCAAGGCCTATGAATCCTAGCACTTATACCATGAATGCGATCCCAAACTTCCTCTTTGTTACTCACCTCTAGACTCCCATAAACAAAAGAAATCTCCCATGCCCAACACTCTTCATTTTTTTTTGAACGACAAAAAGAAATTTCATTAATCTCTGAAATTGTTACAAAGATTAATAAGACAAGGACAATGGTATCAAATTCCTAACAAAGCTAGGAACTATCTTATGCCTAGTCCGAGACCACCACCACACAACCCCAAAACTCTTCATTTGACGAGCACACTGCATGACTACAATTATTGCACGTATCTTGAATGGAAGTTCCATCAAACTAAACGCCCGAAGGACCAATTCGTTCGACATAGCAAAACTCGCTATGGTTGAGGGAACGCCTTGTTCGCTCCGACCCAAATCCTCCTCCATACCTCCATAACATTGAATTGTAATATTGTTGAGAATTGGGACAAGAGTTCCCCTGTAATGTTTCTTGATGAATAACAACAGACCGCCTCTTTCTTCTCCGTTTCTATTAATTTCTCTTCTGTTTTCACTCCTCTTTCACCATTGTTTCTCTGCAATTTCTTACTTAGCTGCTCATAACACCTCCTTATCACAGTCTATATTCCCTTGATCCATGGGCTTGTAGTACTTTTCAACAAAAATCACAACCCAAAAAAAAAAAACCAAGCACCAACAAAGAAGAATGTCCTAAATTACATTACGTAATACGAAATGATGAAATCGCTTTTGCATACCTGATAATGTGAGGCAACAAGGTTGTAGAGGATTGATGTATAGAGAGAGAGAGAGAGAGAGAGAGAGAGAGAGATCGATCTTGGGGGAAATCAAATGGAGACGACGTCTGGTGTTGGGGCTAGCTCATGCTCGAGCTCATTCGAAACTCGCGGGTGACAGACGTGAGCCTTTGCCTAAAACGGCGTCGCCCAAACTCATTGCTACTTCGCATCTTCCGCCTGAGAAGTCAGTTGAAAACGAGAATTTCAAATTGTGACCTCATTCTGGTTTTTTTGTGTGATCACAATCGTTCATGTTTCAGATATTTTGAAGGCTATAAACCTTGATAAATACCATTTGAATCGAATACTTATTTACATACGATCGAAGACGATAATTGTGAAATTTTTTCTGTGAAAATAAACTTGGCCACACTGGATCATATCCATTTCGACAGAAACGACGTCGCCTGCTTTTATTCCGACGTCTATAGGAACTGCAGTGGGAATTCGTCAAATTGTGATCTCGTTTCAACTCATCTCCATGATCGAAATTGTCCAAGCTGTAGAGCTTTTCAAGAAGATACAAAATGTCAAAGATCAATTGAACCGAATGCTGATTGATACATGATCGGAGACGATGAATGTGAATTTTTTCTTATGACAATGGACTTGCAGACACTGTATCAAACCCATCATACCAAAGAACAAATTCACTCTGACAAAGAGACGTCCGTCCCCTTCGGTGAAGATGTTACGACGGAGGACCTTCTGGATTCTTAATCTTCCATCCTTCAACCCTAACTGATAACCAGTAAGCTAATTTCGATTTTGTATAGATTTCACCGCAATTGTGTTCTTGGTTTTTGGGTAAATCCCACAATTGTGTTTTGTTTATATGAGAGATTTCATGGTCACTTGAATTTTACCGTGATCAGTTGATGATCTTTGTCCATTGCATGTTTATACTGAGGCAATTGTCATCTACGTGTATTACTGGTTTTTGCTTTGACATTTTGGTTCTTAGAAAGGAAAATGATTGTTTTCAGTTTGGACTACTTTGCGTGTTCGGCTTATGGTCGGCTTGATAAAAACTCCTTTGAGAAATTTCTTGCTACTCATATGTTTAAATTCAGGCAATTGTCAACTATTTTGGGTGTTACTGGTTTTTGCTAGAGATTTAGGTTCTTAGAAAGGAAATGATCGCTTGCAGAACTTTTGAAGATACGTTTTTGTGTGAACTTCTGGTTTTTCTTTTACATACATAATTAATATGAACAAAAAAATAGAGAAGAAAAGAGGGAGAGTAAAGCCTTCACTTTTTGAAGTTCATTAGAGGTTCAAACCAAGCTCGATTAAGCTACTACTCCCATTGTACGTACCCTTCAAAACAACACCATTGCAGAGTGAGATTTATTCTTAACAGCTACACTGAAGCTTCGAGGCAGTTGATAAATTTCAGTAGGCCCTTTCAGTGCATTTCAAGACAGGATATCATGGAAGTTGACAAGTGCATCAACAAAATGCAAGATGAAGTAAGGCCTTGCAGTGACACATCAAACTTGAGTATTTTCAGTTTCTGGGGACAATGGTAATAGTTTTCAAGGCAAAAAATTGCATGGTTTTGCTATTCAAAATGTACTTTATCACAGTGTTCTCCAAACTTCATTGTTGGATATTTATGCAAAGTGCCAGGACATAGAGAGAGAAATTCATGGGAACTGAAAAATTGGGGGAAGATGTAGCAAAAAAGCTCTTGGATTTGGAACCCGGTAATGCTAGCTATTAGACTTTTAGTACTGTTCAAGTTGTTGTTGAGAGGTGGGAAGGAGTTGAACTCTGTTGAAGAACTATAGAGAGATGTATGAACAACAACGATTTGATGAAGAAGCCGGGGTGGAGCTGCATTGAATCCAAAGGATTGATCCATGGTTTTACTTCTGGAGAGCAATCACACCCTCAAATGCTAGAAATCTATAAGCCCATGGATGTCATACGTAGAAATTAAATTGTTTTGTTTCCTTTTGAACGTGCCTCGAGGCCCAAATTTTTTGTTCAAGATTGGTCTCATAGACAAATAAATATGAATTAATACAAGAAACCATGACCTTTGGAGTTTTTGTTTATTTAATTATCTTTTTGACCCAGAATAATGGAGTTCACAGTTAAAACTTTTTTGCACTTTTGAGCATGTTGGCATGAAATTCAGGGGTTCATTACATCAAAAGAGAAAAAAGTGAATTCTCCCGAGGAGCAATTCAAATGCGCCTAAGGCACATTATGAAATGAGATCTAGAAATAAGGATGTGCCCGGAGCACGTTCAATTGCGCTTGAGGCATATTTTTTTTTACAAGAAGAGAGAAAATGAGGATGCGCCCAGGCGCAACTTAAATGCGCCTGGGGCGCACTTGAATTGCGCCTGAGGCGCATGTGATGCAACGAATATGTTTGACTTGTTTTTTACTAAGTTTTTCTAGTCCGAATTGGCAGGAGACTAAAAAAGGCAACCCCTTTAAACATTATAAGGATTGTTATAGAATAAGAGAGGCACAAGAAGGTGGTACGAAGTGATTACATGAGTTTCATCCATGAAGATTTCATTGACATATATATGTTTTGATTTTCAGGTATACATGATTCAAAAGTAATCTGTGGTTCTTGGTTTGGGCCGCCGGTTGGTTGGTGTTCTTATTCTTGCAAACTAGGTTAGAAACACGAGAGTTCACTTTGATGAAACATAATTCCTTGATGTGCTTTCACTGTTATTGGCTTTTGTTGCAATTGCAACGGTACATTCTTAGAAATCTGCAAGCAAACAGGAACTGGTATATGTGAATGTATACGTCTAGGAGTTTAATGCATTTAGATGTGCCTTTTTGAATCCTTGCAGTGGATGGAGGTGGCGTTAGAGCAAAAAGATGCGGACGATTGGATTTTATAGAGGGGAAGGAGCTGCCAATCTCGTTTTTGCTCACTCCGGATGCTCTCCTGTATTTGTGTGTTCATTTATGCTTCACCCTTTTGATCATTTTGTTGTGCCTATTCATTTCATTTTTTATTATACAATAATTCAACTGAGCATTTTTCCAAACTCCAAAAGCAAAGCAAACAATTAAGCCCGGTTCAGTTCATCGATCACATATCGGGAGAGAGAAACAGCAGAATTTTGGGATTGATGCTAAAGGGGTTTATCCAGAATTGCTAGGACCTGAGGAATAGTATGGCTGCTTGGAGACCATAGGGGGTATGTATAGCAGATTCCTAGATGTTGGAAGTTAGACTTTGGGTCTTAGTTCTGGTGTTTGTTGTGGACTTTTTTATGTTTGGTTTCAGTTGTTGGTATGTTCAATTCCGGTAGTTTGTGTGGTTAGGCTTTCAAGTTTATACCATTGGCCTTTTTGTTTTTTGGTATTTTTTCTTCAATAAGAATTAACTTACAAAAAGAAAACTGGTGTTGCTAAAGGCACCAAGCTCTTGTTTGGTCATCATCAGATCATATTGCTATTTTCACTCAAGCTCATGTATGCCATTACAGAAGGCAGAATTCTCTTCTGTGTTTTCCTAGCTATGGAGTTATAATTATTCCTTTTGTGTTTATAATGTTGAGACTGTTGCATTGGTGTTCATCCAAACTGAAACATGTAGAAATTTTTCTGATGTCTATGTCGTTGCTCAAACAGGTCTATGATGGCGGTTTCAAAACTGCACGAAGGAGGATACAGTAACTTGGGATGGTTGGCCGGAGGATTCACACGCTCTAAAGACAATGATTTCTCTGGCGTTGAAGGTCCTGAAAAGCTGCAGTATGCCACGATTGGGGGCGTGCTCTACTACTTCCTTAAGTTAATCATACTACTACAAGCTGTGGGGAAGAGGAGCTAAACCTTCTGAAGTTGTGGTACTACTACTGCTTACTCTTGTCTCATGCTTTGTCGCTTGGAACAGAAAAAGGCATTGTGAGTTCGTAAATTTCTTGGTTGCTCTTCTACCTCTTCTCGGCCAGAGCTATGAATTTTACAAAGGCCATAACACCCCGAAATTCTCAATCAATCACACAGTTCTTGTTTGTCCAAAGCATGGGTGATTAAAAGTTGAGTGAAAAAGTACAGAGCAAGATTGAGTAGAGTGTACTAGTTAAAGGATGAAGTAATGAGATTGCTACTTACATGGATTTGGCCAGATAATTACTTTGTATATATGGGACGACGAGGTTCAAAACCATTTTCTCATTCCAACCAACCACAATGAGAGTCACACTTCTCTCTATAGTATTTGAACCCAAATGCCAGTCCAAAGACATAAAATGAGAAAATGAATTATACTTATTTTCAAGTCCATCGACCGAAAAATTATTCAAAGAGTTACAATAAAGAAAATGTTGCATCAATCACGTGAGGTTCAGCAGATATCTTTGCCAAGACTTTGAAAACCTCAGATGCTGACCCCATGTTCCAAGCTGAGGATGCTTGATATATATGCTCCAGCATATTTCCGAGCCTATGTTTCAACTTTCAACTGATGTATCATCTGGTGAGGCTAATGTTTTGGTGTTGGTGCACCCATTGCTATTTTTTGGAGTACGAATGTGCCGGTCTTTTTTTTTTTTTTTTTTCTCTCTCTCTCTCTCTCTCTCTCTCTCTCTCTCTCTTTGTTTGTCATGGATATCGAGTTATATTCGTACGTGAGGCTTCACCATCATCAGTTCTTGATGAGAGTTTTTTTATTAGTAAATTCTAAATTCTGTAGCTTTGGTGGCTACCAAAAGACAAAACGGTCACTGCATTTCTTGTAGGTAATAGAAATCACAGAATTTATGTGAATGGGGCTTCGATGATGCAAACGTTGCTACAATCGCTGCTGTGTTGA
Source organism: Rhododendron simsii (assembly GCA_014282245.1). NCBI lineage: Eukaryota > Viridiplantae > Streptophyta > Magnoliopsida > Ericales > Ericaceae > Rhododendron > Rhododendron simsii. The sequence goes on along the minus strand of CM024957.1, from coordinate 36,320,400 downwards.
TTGCCGGTTAAGTAGGAACTAGGAATTTAGGCCGGCGTGAATGAAATAATGGGACGAGGGTGCAGTCTGATCACGGCGCACTGAAATTCATGAAACAAAAGAGAAGATTTAGTTCGAGCATAATCAATATGCATCAGTTTAACTTCGTTGTTAATGCTAGTGGCTATGATGCCAGGTTATTTCAGCACTGTAGCCTGTAAAAATATATTACGATGTGAAAGTGTGCCCTTCTAAGTAAAACATTTACCCATATCGCATATTTAACACCTAGATAAGGGTATCGGATACATGTCCACTACCGCACTCTGGATGCTTGTTACTGTCATTATCTGCTTAGTCTGTTCTGTAACTGCTGGAAATGAGTGCAAGTGTTCTTTGACCCTCTGAATAACAAAACAACATTCTTGAGGAAAAAAGAGTAGTGCTGAAGAATGTCTGTCAGCATAAAATGCAGTGTAATCAGCGCTCCAGCAAGGGGAATCAAACATCTTTTTTATCGAGTTTGCACACCCTTGAGTTAGAATTTGTTGATACACCCAAATTTGGATGACTTCAATCAGGGTGTTTAGGAACCAGGCTTGAAATAAAGAAGATAAGGGTCCTAGAAACAAGGGCGGATGCGAATTCGGATGCCACCCTGCTTTTCAAGTTTTACTCCTTCGTTGGCGTCTTGGTCTGCCATTGTTGGGCCTCAATTTTTTTCTTGGCAGGTAACCAAACTTCAAACCTATCTCCAATTCAAAGCAATGACCAAATTTTGCAAGGCTCCAATCCATGGGTAAATGCCATCCTAATGGGGCAATGGGTAAATATCAATCAATGCGTATCATTGTTTCTTTGCCTTCTCATCTCATTCTCAAGTGTTTGCCGGAGTTGAAGGGTAACTGCGATGAAAGAAGGGGTTTCAAAGGCTGAAGAAAGGGATAAGTTTGTGTCAAAACAAAACTTCAGAAAATACCCCTCATTTTAACGTTTGGAATTGATGTAGTCTCGCCTAGGGACCTATTTCACACATATTATGAACACCAGGGACTAAAATTGTACAATTTATGATTCGGGACCAAAAAGATCAATAAGCCGAAAAAAATTGCAAGCACGCCAAGTATTTATGCAGCTATGGGATAACGACGAGTATTTAGCAGTTGAATTCATCAACATTAGGTGTCACCAAAGGCAACAAGCTCTTGTTTGGTTATCATCAGATCATTGCCCTTTGCTATCAAGCTCATATACCTTTTTTTCCTTTGTGGGATTTGAGGGCGGGATTGGAGATATAACGTTGTGAGCCCCAAAAGTCTGGTGTTTGCTACGAACATTGTGGACGGGATTACATAACGTGACATAGCATACATATATCTTGCTGTCATATTCGGTTAAGGCTGAATTGCAAACAATGTATCTTGAGGAATATGTTCTTGCTTTTCCTATTGATTTTCAACTTCTCAACTGTTGCAATGGAGTTATTCAACCACCAGCCGATAATTGCATAGCTCGAACATGATACCCGCTTCAATCATGGCCCCTTTTCTTTCAAAACAGTTCTACGATGGCTGCTTCAAAACCGCATGGAGTATACAGTAACTTGATTGTTATTCTACCCCTTGCTCAACGAACATGGTTAGTATTTTTCAAAGGCCATCGCAGAGGTCTTCTTTGTGCCATAAGCATATTAGCCGTATCAAAGGAAGGAACTTTAAATTGCTCAGTCCAGGATCTCCGATTTTTTCCTAAACGCATACATCCAAGCTTCAAAAGAGACTACTATAAGGCATGGTTAAGCCACCACAACTAAAAGTAGCATTGAGCAGAAAAGGCATTCAAAACATGAGCTCATACCAGAGTCAGTTCCACGAATTCGATGCTTTGTACCTTTGTTGGTTTGTGTGACTGGAAGCAGGGTCTCCACATTGTAACTAGCAGATTGAAATGGAATCCGACCAGAATATAGTCCATAGTTTTCCTGGTCTCCGGATCGTATGATAAGAGTTCAATTTTTACAAAACAAGTGTAATCCATCTCATCCAACCATTTCCGTTCGAAATTTGGAAATTCTAGAAGCTGCCTGGTGGAGATTGATATGGCCGGATGATGCTATGGTGTCCCCGGTCATTTTGGGGACACCGTAATTTTTGGCATAATAAAACCCTAACAAGCATAACAAAAATCATTAGAAGTATAATAGAACCATAACATGGCATAACTAAGGCATAACCAAAAACCAATCAAGGCATAACCAAAAATCAACCAAGGCATAACCAACCAAGTTATGCCTTGTTATAGTTTTGGTTATACTTATAATGGTTTTGGTTCTGCTTGTAATGAATTTGGTTATGCTTATAATAGTTTTGTTATACCAAAAGTTACGGTGTCCCCAAAATGACCGGGGACACCGAAGTCATTCCCTACTATTAAACCCATCACTGTAAATTAAAGACTAGTCTTCTATTTTGGTTTCATTACTGTAAGGAGTTGCAGTGATCCTTTGTCTTTTAGTACCCACCAAAGCTTTTCAAAAAAAAAAAAAAAGTACCCACCAAAGGTAGAAAATTTAGAATTTAGCCCCAAAAAAAACCTCATCAAGAACTGATGATGGTGAAGACTGAAGCCTTGCGTACCACCAATATAACGCATATCCATGACAAAGAGAAAAGAAGACCTGCACATTCGTACTCCAAAAAATAGCAATGGGTGCACAAATACCAAAACATTAGCCTCACCCAACGATACATCAATTGGAAGTTGAAATATAGGCTCTGAAACAAAACAGTCAACATTACGTACATCAAGTGTCAACATCTATTACGTACTCAAAAGAAAGTACATCCAGGCCCAAACATGGAACACTGGATTCTAGTAACAAAAGGGTTCTTAAAATTAGTTTCCCAAAAAGACTACTTTGAGCATAGTTAAGCAACCGCAACCAAAATAGCCATGAACAAAGAAAGCATTCCAAACAGCAACTCACAAGTCACATCTGAGTTGCTTCCGCAAAATTAAGTGCTTTCCTATTCTTGTTCTACTTGTTGAGCACGATTTTATTGGCTTGCATGACTGGAAGTAGAGTCCCCGCATACAAATAAACACTAGATCCATACGGAACCTTACCACAATAAAGATCCATAGTTTCCCGGGTCTTTGTATCATGTGAAAAGAGCTTTAGCTCACCAGAATATTTATGCTCAGTAACTAACAATTCACCATTTTTCCCACCTCCCACCACTGTAATATCACCATCTACCTCGTATCCCATATCACTTGCAATCCTCGGAAAAGCCCCAACTTTAATTTGGATAGTCCAACAACTCTTGTTTTCATTCAACACCCACACATCGAAGCCCCTTTCATCAGGAGAAACAACCAGAGCAATTTTATCATCTAATTCTGCAAATTGCCAGTGAGTTAGATTCTGAGTCTTATGCAAACACTCTGGTGTTCTTATTCTTCTGAACACCTCATTATCCATGTCGAAGGACATAACAACCACTTGATTAGTTGGGACTACACGTGCAGGCCAATAGAAAACTCCATTCAAGGCTGTAGCAAAAGATCCACTGATTTTCACGATGCTATCAAACTCCCCCGATTCATTAATCTCCCCCAAGAATAACAACAGCTTATTGAAATCAATTTCCATCCAAGTATCGGTGCTCATAACATACAGATCAGCTCGGATAATGAATTCCCTGATAGAAGTAGAATAAATCCTAATCAACTTGTAATCATTAGCACTGGGATGGAAGCCAAACCCAAAACTAACCTGGTCAACAAACAAATTATCATCGTTCCATTCGGAATTCGGAATCTCCCGAAACTGTCTGGTGGAGGGATTGCATAGAATCAAGCAATATCGAAACAAAGGTAGACTTATGCAAACCAAACCATTACATATACCCACAATAAGAAAGTAATTATCCGAACAATGCTCCCAAATGCGACGATAATTCTTTATATCCAAAAATGGGAAATCGAGACTGATAGGGCCCTTGTTAAACCCATCGTTGTAGATTAACGACATCTCATAGTTTTGGGTTACAAGGTTAAAACAAGTTTCTAGGAAAGGGGTGTGATTGCGAGTGGATTGGGTTAGAAGATGTTTGGAAATGAAATGAGGGGTTTCGATCAGATCATACCAGGTTTTGCATACAGACTTGAATCGCAAGAGGGATATCACTGGCAATCTCGATAGGATTTCCACCGTTATCTCGAACGGCAGATCGAACGGGGTCCTTGCTACAGTTAATTTGCTACTCGCCATAGGTGCTGCTGCTTCTCCTTCTCCTTCTCCTTCTCCTTCTCCTTCTTCTTGGGCTGGAACCCAGATTACACCCACAGAATTTTGCTCATTTTCTCAACAGTTTTTCTGCATTTTCCTTCGGGTTGTGTAGAATCCTAGACCAAGCTTCAACTTTCTTTTATCGGGCATGTATTGTGGCCCGGATCTGCCCATGGAGTTAGGCTCCGACCGAACCAGATAAAACCCCCACATACGATACGACCACGTTTATTGTCTTGAAAATTTTCTTTTGCAGAAAACTAATATAGAAATAGAATTCTTGCAAAATTTTTGTGCTTTTTGCATGACACAATTTGAGAAAGAATATCCCTAGTAAAAAAGTTAGAGAGATGAGTATCATTTTCCCACTAAAAGGTAGTGATAATCCCGAAACAATTTTTATTGGTATCTCCAATGCATAAAAGTATTGTACATTGCACATGATACAAGTCTTTTGTGTATTAAAGTTTTGGCATCCACAAAAAATAGTTTTGGCATTATTATTTCACTTCTGGCTATGATAACACATAAAACTTCATAAAAGTTAAATATTCTGGTAGGCTCTTTGTCTTTTAAAGCAACTAAATCTAAGGTGTCGAGAAAGATGCGGTTCACTCGAAACGGATTTTCCTTGTTTTCGGCTGTGTCTAATGTTCACTATTTTTTTTTTCAACAAATTGGTCTAAAGTCCAAAAGAAGAGGTCTCAAAGCAGATTTAGTCCAGCTTAAGTTTCAGTGATGTGTAAAGTCCATTACTGAAAATATTTTGAAGTTTAAGGTCAGTGAAAAAACCAAATTGCCTTTAATTAGACAAGGGTCTTGTTTGGTTAACACAAAAAAAATGTCTTTTCATTTAAATTGACTTTAATGAGATAAGGGCCTTGTTTGACTAACAAAAAAATGTCCTTTTTTTTAATTTTTTTATTTTGACCATTGACCAGCGTTGACTGGTATATCTGTTCACTTTTGGTATATCTGTTGATTTTTTTTTTATTTTTTTGACCGTTGACCGGCGTTAACCGATGTTGACCAGTGTATCTGTTCATTTTTTTGTGTATCTGTTGATCTTTTTTATTTTTTTGACCGTTGACCGGAGTTGACATTGACCGGTATATCTGTTCATTTTTTGTATATCTGTTGTTGATATATTTGTATTTTTAAGTGGAGGTTGTGGTTGTGGTTGTGGTGGTGGTGGAAGTGGAGGTTGTGGATCTGTTTTAGTATATCTGATATTGATATATCTGTATCTGTTTTGTGTTAGCGTATCTGTTTTGGTGTATTGGTATATTTGTATCTGTTTTGTGTTATGTTGGAGTATGTATTTTGGTATATTTATATCTATTTTGGTACATTTGCTATTGATACAATTGTATCTGTTTTGTGTTGTTATATCTATTTTTTTTATCCTCGTGTTGGTGTATTTGTTGCGATATATTTATTACATCTGTTTTGGTGTATCTGTATTAGATATATCTGTATCTGTTTTGTTTTAAGAAAAAAAAGAAGAAGAAGACTTTGTTGTGGCAGTGGCGGTGGTTGTGGAGTGGTGGTGGTAGATATGGTCATGGTGGTAGTAGACATAAACACCTGACCCTAACGAAATATCATATAAACATTTAACGTATTAAAAACACTCATCAATTAAACTCCTACGTACCGTCAACCTCCGTCCAAAATAAACGAAAAATATGTTTCTCTCTCCAATTTTGCAAGAGAGAAGCTAGAACAAACCCCAGCAGATATTGTTGGTATATTTGTATTTTTTTGGTACATTTGTTGTTTATATATATATATATATGTATTTATTTTGTGTTGGTGTATCTGTTGTGATATATCTATTGTATCTGTTTTGGTGTATCTGTATCTGTATCTGTTGTGGTATATCTATTGTATCTGTTTTGGTGTATCTGTATCTGTTTTGTGTTGTGGTAGTGGTGGTGGCGGTAATGGTGGAGCAGTGGTGGTGGTGGTGGGGTGGTGGTAGACATGATTGAGGAACTGGAATGGTGGTGGTGGCATGGTTATGGAGGTGCTGAGGGGAGGGGGCGGGGGGTGTGGTGGAAAGGGTGGTGGTGGTGGTGGAGGAGTAGTGGTAGATGTGGTGGTGGAAGTGGAGGTTGTGGTGGTGCGGCGGCGTGGTGGTTGAGTGGTGAAGGTGGTGGCGTGGTGGTGATAGAGTGGTGGCGGTGGCGTGGTGGCGGTGGTGGAAGTGGAGGTTGTGGTGGTGGTGGCGGCGTCGTAGTGGTGGTGATGGAAGTGGTGGTTGAGCGGTGGTGGTGATGGAGGTGGAGGTGGTGATGTGGTGGTGGCATGGTGGTGGTGGAAGTGGTAGTGGTAGTTGAGTGGTGGTTGTGATGGAGTGTCGGTAGAAGTGGTGATGGAAGTGGAAGGCGGCGACGTCGTGGTGGTTGAGTGGTGAAGGTGGTGGCGTGGTGATGATGGAATGGTGGCATGGTGGTGGTGGAAGTGGAGGTTGTGGTGGAAGTGGAGGTTGTGGTGGCATGGTGGTGGTGGCGTCATAGTGGTGGTGATGGAAGTGGTGGTAGAGGTGGTGGTTGGGGTGGCATGGTGGTGGTGGTGGTGAAGGTGGCGGTTGAGTGGTGGTGGTGGTGGTGGTGAAGGTGGCGGTTGAGTGGTGGTGGTGGTGGAGGTGGATGTGGTGGCGTGGTGGTGATGGAGTCGTGGTAGAAGTGGTGGTGGAAGTGGAGATTGTGATGGCATGGTGGCGGTGGCGGTGGTGGTAACGTCGTGATGGTGGAAGTGGTGGTTGAGTGGTGGAGGTGGTGGCGGCGTGGTGGTAAAGGTGGTGGTGGAAATGGAGGGTTTAGTGGCATGGTGGTGGTGGTGGAGGCGGTGGTTGAGTGGTGGTGGCGGCATGGTGGTGGAAGCAGAGGTTTTGGCGGCATGGTAGCGGTGGTGGTGGCGTCATAGTGGTGGTGGTAAAAGTGGTGGTTGGGTGGTTGGGGTAAAAATAAAAAATCAATAGATACAACAAAAATGAACAGATACACCAGTTGACGCCGGTGTTTACATCCTAAAATATGCCACCCAACAGGGAAGTTACACGTGACACCAAATAGTGTGTTGACCAATCAGAACACATCCTGATTGAACCCGAGATACAGAGGATTGCGGGGTTAAATGGTGATGTTGTTTTAGTACTATACGGTATCGTTTTGATTGGAACCGACAGCGTTTAGACTATAATTAAGGATGGTTTTAAAAGCAGTCTGATTTAAACCGTTGATTGATCTTTGAAAACATCAAACGGTATCATTACTGTTTGGTTTATAATGAATGGTGGACATGATTGTAGGGGATTATTCTGAGCCAAACACTAACCCACGTTGCTTGGAAGTGGAAACCGTTATTTAAGCACGGAGCCACGAGCACCACGATCGAAGCAAGCAGGAGAAGAAGGGATTCTGGAAATATCAGGATAACCGTTCGAAGACCCCCCTCAAACCGTTTTATGTGGCCAACGTGGATATCAATCGAAGACGTGGGGGTTCGAAGGCAAGTTCAGCATCTATAAATAGGAGAAGCGATTGAAGAGAAAGGGACGACAAAAAATCCATATCATCTGACAATTCATACAAAATGATTGCTCAGAGATCTATCTTAGATTAGTTTTAGTTTAGAGTAGGATCTTTTTTGTAAGTTGAAGGCTTATTTGCATGTAAGACTGCTTTCGATTAAATTCAAGTTTTCTTATTTCCTTTAAGCTCTTTTCTTACCAAAGAATAGTTGTTTGCAAGTTCGCTTTTGATTAAATTCAGTGTGCTTGCATTTCTTTATTATTCTTGATAAAATCTTAAGAGTGTTTGTATACAAACTTACCTTTGATTAGATTCAGGTTTGTTTGTGTTCAATCATCTTTTCTGATTTCGAAGCGCGTCAATCTTTTTGGTTGATACCTTAAGGAAAAATCCTCTTAGTTGAGGTAATCGAACGGATAACACAATTGCCTGATTGAAATTAGTGGTTTCAAATCATTTTGAAAAGAGTAATTTCTTCTTTGAAGTTATTTCTTTTCTGGCACGCCCGCACACAATTATTTGCCAATTGATTTGAGTTAATTCAGCCCAAACAATTTTTGGCACGCCCAGTGGGACCTCGAAGGTACCAGAATGCCAAGGCTTCGAAAGCAAATAGGGACACCTGTTGGTGGTCAAGTGCCAGAGGAACAAGCTGTGCTAGAACAGGCCGCAGAACAGGGAACGCCTATGAATCATGAGTTTCCCCAATTGGCTTCCGAAATGGGAGAGCTCCCTTATGAGGGGCCTTCTTATGAAGTACCTCCTTATGAAGGCCTCCAAATTCCCAAAAGGGACAAGCCAGTGGTAAAGACCATGATAAGGAGGAAATGTTCAGAGAAATGATGATAGCTTTTCGAGAGATGGCTCAAACCCAAAGAGCCATGATCAAAAGCATAAGAAGTAGGTTGCCCAACTTAGAGGTAACAAGAAACAGTCCAGGGAATATTGGGCTAGATGATCATGCTAATTCAACTACTCACCAAAGTCCCTTCGAAGGAAGGCTTGGAGAGGATGTTGGTCAGGGTAAGATAAGGTCTAGAAAGGGTAAGGAAAAAATGTATCCAGAGGAAATACCACAATCTTGGTATGAGCCTTTAAAGCCTACAAAGCCTGTCTTCGAAATCCCAGATCAATCTCATGGAATTCCTATTGGGATTCCAAGAAATGCCAGAGACAGGCAAAGCGTTAATCCTCTTTTCGAACCCACACTCGGGGGGTGGGAGGATGATGTAGAGATAGAACGAGGTTATAGACCTGAGAAAACGAGGGATAACGCACAGCCTTCCCGTCAAAGTCTCCCAAATACCAAAAATCCCACCACAGCGGTTTATGGAAGCCATAGGCCTGCTCGGGTGAATACTACGGCTGACCCAATGCAGCAACCTTGGTATGAGAGACTTCCCAGAGAAAACCAAGGGGATTTTAGCACTATAAGGGAAAAGCATAGAGATGACTTGGTAGAACCAAATCCACCGGTAGGAAATCAAGAACAAAATTTCCTTTAGGCAACCCAATACTAAGAGACCAAGGTTATGGATCTCATACAAGAAGTTTGTGGGCCTCGAACTCGGGGGGTACAACCTCAAATCTATAGAAAACCATATCCAGAATGGGTTGACACAACATTTCAGATCCCTAGAGAATTTAAGATCCCAGACTTTACTTTGTTTTATGGGGATGGGAGACAATCTTCTATAGAACATATTGCTAGGTTTTCTGCCCAATGTAAGAACTTGGCTCAGAATGGTTTCATGAAGTTGAAATTGTTCCCAAATTCTTTGTCTGGGCCAGCTTTTGCATGGTACACAAACTTGCCTGCAGAATCGATAACAAGTTGGTTTCAAATGGAAGAGGCATTTCATGCACAATTCTTTAATGCTGAGCCTGAAGTCTCTATGGCAGATTTGGCTAGGCTAAAGCAGAAACCAGATGAAAAGGTAGCAGATTTCATATCTAGGTTCAAAAGGGCTAAGACCAAGTGTAAACTCCATCTGCCAGAGGCAGAGTTTGTGAGATTAGCACAGGATGGTTTAGAAAGAGAGCTTCGAAAGAGGTTTGATTCTACAGAGTTCAGGGACTTTGCAGACCTAACCTATAAAGTTGCTAGATATGAATCATTGTTAGAGGAAGATATGGATAGGCATAATTCCTCTTATCCAACATACTATAGGGATCCTAATTATGAAATAGATGCTGCTGAAATTATAGAGCACGAACCTTGTGTTTGTGAGCCCTTAATTCAAAAGAATGTCTCTCTTGGGCAGAAGTTCAAACAAAAGGAAATTACTAAAGTATATTCTTTTGATATATCTAAAGCTGATGAGATCTTTGACTTCTTGTTAAGAAAGAAAATCATTAAGCTGCCTTTGGATGTGAAACTGCCCACAGCGGAAGAAAGGAATGGAAAGACCTATTGCAAATGGCATGATTCTTGGTCTCATTCAACTAAATCTTGTAATGTTTTTCGTGACAGGATTCAGGAACAAATCAAGAAAGGAAGAATCAAATTCCCTGAAAAGACTATGGGGATAGATGCAGTGCCTTTTCCAAAGGTAGAAGAGGTCAACACCAGTGTGCCCTCCTCACTGGCTCGAACTGTCAAGAAATATTGGCAGGACAAAGAAGTACCAGTGAACATGAATACTGTTCAATATGGAAGGGGCAAGCCATACGCTGGCCACCCTCGAGGCATGGGAGCGAGGCCAAGTTCCTATAGGCGAGCCAATGATGGTTTTTCTTTGCAGAAATTCTCAGGTAATAATCACCTGCCTATGCTAGAAGCCTCATTTTTGGAGTGCCTGTGTGTAGGATGCAGGGCCAACTATTTGGTCTTCAAAGACTTGGATAGAAAGGGCGTAAGTTTTTTCCCAAAAGAAATGGGGATGAAAAGAATGGCCCCAGTTCAAGCAAAGCCAAGTGACAGCAAGTCTTGGTTGGCACCAAAAAGGGACATGCCTACTAGCCCTGTTCCAGCTATTCACAGAAGGGAGCTGCCACCTTCGAAGAAGGCTAATGTTGGCCAGACATCGAAGGCGCAAGAAGAGGCCAAACAAGAAGAATTCACCTTGGTGAAAGGGGTTCCTGACTGGTTTCTGAAGCAAGTTAAGCCTGACTTGTTTCAAGGATACAAAGGTTCAAACAGGAATGCGAGCAGAACTTTCAAGCCACCAATTTCGAACTCTGGAAACTGGGTGTTGATTAGGGATCCCAAGTCTCAATTACCACAGATGGTTCCATTGCTCTCAAGAACTCAAAAGAGAAAGCTCCAAAGGAAGTATACGCTCTTCCAGTCAGGAGAATCTTCAACGGGAGAAGAATCAGATAGACGAGCAAAACCTAATCCAAGGTTCGACAGGATTGAAAGGGACCCAGAGGAATTTCGAACCCAGTATCACGAGAGGGAGACTTTGGAAAAGGTTGCCTCTGCTATGCTCGAAGAGGATCTGGATCCACCTTCTCCTAACTCGCTGGCTAGTTATCAGTCTGGTTTGCTCGAGGCCATGGTGGTGGAACAACAGGGGATGGAAGAAACCTTTTCCCCTATGGAGGTATCCACACAAGAATTCGAAAAGAAGGGTGCTGTGGAGACCGAAGCAGTTAAACCAATCAAAGAAGTGGCTTCGATCCAATTTGGAGATCAGCCAGAAGTACAAGTTAATATGGTTTATCCAAGCTCTATGAATTTCTTCTCAAATGGTCAGACGTTCAAAGATCAAGATCTGCTTGGTCGAGCTTGAGCGAGCCAGAGAATTCTGAAGAAACTCTGAGTGATAAGGAGTTAAATATCATATGCAACGACTGTGACTTAAAAGAAGTATCTCAGATCGAGATGGGTAAGAACTTGGTACGTGAAATTGAGCAGAATCAAGAAAGTTTAGAGGTAAGCTCAAAAGAAAGTGCTTGTTTCGTGTCAGATTCCATGTCCGACGTCGAATACCCCCTGGTAATAGATTTAAATTATGTGGAAATTTCATATCCATTTAAATTACCTACTAATGCAATGAGACAACATTTGCGTCCATTGTATATCACTGCACACTTTGATGGAGTCCCACTTAATAGAATCTTGGTGGATAATGGGGCTGCGGTGAACATTTTGCCTTTCCAAACTTTAAAAAAGTTAGGAAAAGGAAAAGCAAAATTAATCCCAACCAGCACATCCATTGCAGGATTTACTGGGGAAAGCCAACATGCCAGGGGAATCATTTCCATTAGATTGGCAGTAGGTGGAATAGAAACTGATACCGTTTTCTTTGTAGTTGACACATATGCTAAATATAATGCTTTATTGGGAAGAGACTGGATTCATGTTAACGGATGTATTCCTTCCTCTATGCATCAGGAATTAATGATTGTTAAGTATGACAAAGGCAAGGAAGTGGGTGTCGAAGGAGTCAAAGCTGATCCACATCCATTTGCTGCCACGGCAAATTTTGCTGAAGCAGAAATGTACAAATCGGATGTAGTTCCTCTGAGTGAACTACTTCAAGCAGCCACCCATCCAACCAACGAGATGGAACTGGGGGAATTGGCAGAGCTAAAATCGAAGCTGAAACAAGCTGTTGACTATGAATCAGACACCCCAAAAGATGATGCTGCTTGGATGTGAATCCAAGAAAGAGGCTGAAGAAAAAGCCAACTCATTGGCTTTAGTAAAGTATGTTGCTCTGGGGGTCGAACAGAAGATCCAAGAAGAGAACATATGGGAAGAGGTTATGCAGAACAATAACCCTCATGTGCAAGAAATCCAACTCACTTCTGAGGAACGGGTTGAATCACAAGATCTGTTGGAAGAAGTAAGGTTGGGAGATGCACAAAACCCCAATCCAGTGCTTATTAATAAACAGCTTGAGCCTGGTATGAAAGCTGCATTGGTGGCACTATTGAAAGCCAACAAGGAATGCTTTGCATGGAGTTACAAGGAACTACCTGGCTTGGACAGGGGATTGGTGGAGCATAGGTTACCTATCAAGCCACAATTCAAACCTGTGAAACAACCAACCAGGAAGATGAGTCCAGAAACTATTGCAGGTGTTAAAAAGGAAATGCAGAGACTTCTAGACGCAGGTTTCATTAGAACAGCCAGGTATGTTGAATGGCTATCTAATATAGTTCCAGTCCCTAAAAAGAATGGAACTATCAGAATCTGTGTTGATTTTCGAAACCTAAATACTGCGACTCCTAAGGACGAATACCCAATGCCTAATGTGGATACACTTGTGGACAGTTCTGCTGGCCACAAGATATTATCCATTTTAGATGGGCATTCAGGGTACAATCAAATCTGCATAGCAGAAGGAGATGTGCATAAAACAGCATTTGCCTGCCCAGGTAACATTGGCATCTTCGAATGGGTCAAAATGCCATTTGGGCTAAAGAATGCTGGGGCCACATATCAAAGAGCAATGAATACTATTTTTCATGATTTAGTGGGAACTTTTCTGGAATGTTACATAGATGATATCATTGTGAAGTCAAACTCTGATGAGGATCATCTACAACACTTGGAAAAGACATTCCAACAAATGAAACGCTATCAGCTGAAGTTAAATCCAGAAAAATGTGCTTTTGGAGTATCAGCTGGGAAGTTTTTAGGGTATCTAGTTCACAGTAAAGGAATACAGGTTGACAAGAACAAAGCTAAGGCCATCATTGAGGCTAAACCACCTTCTTCTAAGAAGGAGTTGCAAAGGTTTCTTGGTCAATTAAATTTCCTTCGAAGATTTATATCTAATACTGCAGGGAAAACTAAAATCTTCTCTTCTTTGTTGAAACTGAAGGAAGGGGAGGAATTCAAGTGGTCAAAGGAGCATGATGAAGCCTTCGAAGCCATTAAAAGATACTTAGCCAACCCTCCTGTATTGGCGCCTCCCATTGAAGGAAAGCCAGTAAAGTTGTATTTAGCTGCAACACAAGATTCAATAGGTGTTCTGTTGGCTCAAGACAATGAGGATGGCAAGGAAAGAGCAGTTTATTATCTTAGTAGGTTTTTAAACTCTTGTGAATGCAAGTATGCTGCAGTAGAGAAACTATGTTTAGCTTTATTTTACGCTTCTAAGAAACTCAGGCATTATATGTTGCCTAGAATAACTTATGTTATTTCTCAAACTGATGTAATTAAGCACATGCTTTCTAAGCCAGTGCTTAGTGGGAAGATTGGGAAATGGATAGTGTCTTTAATTGAATTTTGTCTTGAGTATGTGCCTCAAAAGTCAATAAAGGGCCAAGCATTGGCCAATTTTTTGGCCGATCATCCAAATGAATACAAAGCACCAACAACGTTGGAGGCTAGTACAGTTGAAATCAGGCCATGGAAATTATGGTTCGATGGATCAAGAACTATTCAGATGGCTGGAGTGGGCATAATTCTGGAATCCCCCCAAGGCTTGAAAACCAAATATGGTTTTAGGCTCAGTGAGGGACAATGTTCCAATAACCAGGCAGAATATGAAGCATTGATTATTGGACTAGAAATTTTGCTTCAATTAAGGGTTAGTGTTGCTGAAATCTTTGGAGATTCTCAGTTAGTGATTAACCAACTAAATGGACAGTTTAAATGTACTAGTCCAGCGCTGATAATTTATTATCAGCATGCTAAAGAGCTGATGGATCAATTTCATATGCTTACTTTAACTTATATTCCTAGGTTCTTTAATGAAGAGGCTGACGAAATAGCTCAAAGAGCGTCCGGCTACAAAGTTTTATCAGAAGTTGAAAAGGAATTTTGTCAATTAACTTTGAGGAAATCCCTGCCTATGTTACACAATAGGTTGACGGACTTCGAAGTATTAAACGTCAATGCTTTAACCCATCGAAATGCTGATTGGAGGCAAGCATTGATTGAATATTTAACCAAGCCAGACAGCGTTGCAGACAAGGCAACCAAATTGAAAGCAATGAACTATATAATGTATAATAATGAGCTATTCAAGAGAGGAATGGATGGTCTTCTTTTGAAATGCTTGAGCAAGGTAAATGCATTTAAAGTAATGGCTGAAGTGCATGAGGGAATCTGTGGAGCACATCAAGCTGGCATAAAAATGAGATGGTTAATAAGGAGATACGGGTATTATTGGCCCACCATCCTCAAAGATTGTATAGATTATGCAAAGGGGTGTCAAGCCTGTCAAAAAACAGGTCCACTCAAGCATTTACCAGTCACAGATTTGCAATATGTAATAAAACCGTGGCCCTTTAGGGGATGGGCTATGGACATGATTGGGATGATTTATCCTCCTTCATTGGAAAAGCATAAATTTATCCTAGTAGCTACTGATTATTTCACAAAATGGGTAGAAGCCCAAGCCTATCAGGAGGTCAAACAAACCCACGTAATAGATTTCATAAAGGGAATCATATACAGGTTTGGGAGTCCTCAAACAATAACAGTGGACAATGGTTCCATATTCGAAGGACGATTGGTAAAGGATTTTGCCACGAACCATGGAATTTCATTAATATATACTAGTACTTATTATGCTCAGTCCAATGGTCAAGCAGAATCAACTAATAAAATTATCAAGAAGGGGATCCAAAAAATGGTGGATCAAAACCCAGAAATTTGGCATGATCTGTTACTTGATGTGTTATGGGCATATAGGAATACAAAAAGGACTAGTACAGGTACCACACCATTTGCATTAACATATGGGCATGACGCTGTGTTACCCATGGAGATCACTGTAAGATCCCAGAGAGTAGCATGTCAGAATGATTTAGACACAGGATCTTATCATCAGGCCATGCATATGGAATTGGAAGATATTGATGAGGCTAGAATAAAAGCCTTAAACCAGATTATGCTACAAAAAGCAAGAATAGCCAGAAGCTATAACAAAAGAGTGGCTCTTCGAAGCTTCGATGAAGGAGATCTCGTATGGAAAGTTATCCTCCCTATTAGGGATAGGAGAGTTAAAAAAGATGGATTAGGAAAATGGGCACCAACATGGAATGGGCCTTTTCAAATCCATAGGGTTTTGAAAGGGGGAGCTTATCATTTGAGAAATTTGAATGGTTATGTTCATCGAAGGAAAATAAACGGAAGACATCTGAAAGTTTATATTCCTTCCATATGGGAGTCCTTCCACAAGAGGTAGTGGAAATAAGTTTGGTACACACATCGATGGTTCTGACTGGCTGATTTAGTGTTGAGTGATTTGATGCTAAAAACTTTTTTTACAAAAAAAAATTACTCTTTTAGCATTCGAAGACACAAACGAGTCACCATACTACTAATCGAAGCTATAAAGAATCGAGAATAGCCAAGCAAGAGTTTCATTTCATTAGTAAAAAAAAAAAAAGACCCAAGCAGGTCTAAGTACAAAACAGACCCAAGTAGGTCTGAACAAAAAAAAAACCCAAGCAGGACAAAACAGACCAAGTAGGTCTGAACAACAAAAAGACCAACTCTGGTCCAAAAAGCAAAATGAAGACCATTGGTGATCTTCATAGTCCCAAAGGAGAATCTTCAAGAGGATCCTCCCTCTGGGGGACTTTTTGCCTCATGAGCCGAGAGGACGGTCGAAAGATCATCCCAGGTCCTAGCCAAGCAGAGGCGTGAAGCTGTTTCCACACACACCAGCTGGCTTCGAAGCTGAGCGATCTCACTTCGAAGGGCCTGGGACTCAGCGTGGACGTCTCTCTTCAGCTCCATGATCATGTTAGTCAGGTTGGCCAATTGACTAGTGAGATCATCAAGATTTGGATGGTTTTCAGCCATGTTGTTTGTTTGAAAGAGATGCTGTGATCTATCGACGTCTAGGTGTATTTATAGCCCAAAGAAATACGGGGAGTCCGCCTCATTTATTACCATTATTAAATGGGTTGCAGACGCATGAAGCCCGGAAGGTGAAGGGTTTGAGAGCGTTAGGCGTCATACGTCAGAAGTATATGATCTTTTACAACTTACGAGGAGACGGCTAAGAAACTACTGGAATTAAATAAGTTAGTTGAAACGATTGGAATTACACTAGATTAGTTTTCGAAGTATCAACACATTTCGAAGCAAAAGTAATAAATAGACATGGAATAAAGGAATACAGCATTGGAAGGAGGATTTCTGTTTGTATTTTCCTTCATGCTATCATGTTTTCATTAATAACATTAAATAGAAAGGGATGGCTAAGAACACCAGTTTATTGGTCAAAGCCATTAGAATAAAGATCGATACATTGGTAAATAATTTCTTTGCTCATAACAGTTACACAGAAGGTTACATTGGAGAACCTATCTAGAGCATAATAGTATCATGGAGGAGGATCTCTAGGGATCAACCAACTGAGATCCAAAGACTTGAACCTAGCTTCATTGGGACTTGATTCTATTCTCCCTACAAAGCTCCATTGGTAGGGATATAGAGCTCAAAGCCCATTCTTGTCTTCGAAGCAACAGCCCAGTACAGGCACATCATGAGTGTTGATGTGTCTATACCTAAGGGCTTTAGGGTTCAAGGGAAATATCATGAGGGTTGATGTGGCTATGTTTCGAAGCTTTTCTTTACAAATACAAGATGAGGCTTCATGATAGTTATCTTTCTTGTAGCTTTACTTGAAAGCTTGGTTTGAATGATACCAAAGGAAGGAGAAGATGGTCTGTAAGTTTTTTCTTTTCCCAGAGACCTCTATTTATACTAGTAGATAGTCATTAATGACTCTTTAAGATACGGTAGGTGAGAAGTTGGCACAGTAAGCTTTTAAGCAAAAGAAAATCGGAACTAGTGTCAATCTTAATTACAGTTGTACTTATCCCAGAATTGAATTGAATAAAAAAATAAAACGTACAAGCTGTGTGAAGTTACAAAAAGGGGCTTATTACATCACGAATAGTGGTTAGTAGCTCTCGAAGAGAATTGGAGTTAGCATCCAAAAGTGAAGTATGGATAGCTTTTCTTTTCTGTTCCTTTCGAAGAAAAGGAATAAGCTGTGGAAGCGTTGATTCATCCCGTAATGCTTCGTCTTCAAGCTCTGGAAAGCCATTCGAAACTTCAGCTATCTCTTCCCTGACCTTCTTCATTTCTTCTTGTAACCACTTCATTTTCTTGTCAAGTTCTGAAAGCTTGTCCCTTCGGGCTTGATAAAGAGACAGACGAGAAGCAGTCTCAAGTGCTTTGGCCTCCAATTTGTTGGTTTTCTCAATAGTTGTGCCAATGCTTTCAGACAAGAAGTGATTATAAGCAATCAATTCACTAAATTGTTTGAGGTGCTTTTGAAGAGTGAAGTTGATTGAAGAAGGGAGTCCTTGGGAAAGGGACAAGGCCTGATAGCATACCTCGAAGTGGTAAGTTAAACTATGATCAATCAAAGTAGGAAGTCCTAAATGATTTAAAGATTTTAGAAAACTTTTTAGTGTTAGAACTTCTTCCTTTGAAGGAACATGTTTAATCTTAAAGGAAGGTAAGTCAGAGGGCATGGAAGGGCTCAAAAGTTGTTGAAGGCTTTCGAGAGAATTCGAAGAGGAAGGAAGAATGGGATCAGCAATCTGATTACAAAATTTTTCCAATTGACTCTTAAAGAGGGATATATCGAAAACCACTAAGGGCAAGTCAATTGGAGCAGAGGAAGATGAGGGATGATCTTCAGGAAAAAGGGCCATGCCTGTTCCCTGCATAAGAATTATAAGTTAAGGTTAAATAGAATGTAAAACAAGAAAAGAAAGGTATGATTGAGTATCAAGAATACCTGATCTGAGGAGGAGATCAAACTGGAGCCTTGATCCTCAGCATTTCTAAGAACATGGCTCTTCGAAGCCAAAGTAGGGTCCATCCTTAAAGGTCCCTCCCCTGAAACCGATAAGGAAGTAAAGGGGAAGTCTCCCTGAAGAATGGGAAGTGACCCCAGAGTCTTCGAAGGAGCCAAACTAGCCACTACCTGTGCAAAGGTTGGCTCAGTAAGGAATGACAGCAAGGCGTGCATGTCAATATCCTTTGCAGCAACGTCTTTCTGTATGGAAAGAGCTTGAACAGGGGATGCCTGTAAGAAACAAAAGAAAGTTAGAGTAAATCCTTTCATAATTCGAAAGGCGAGTATTCAGAAGATACCTTGTAAGGGGCATTTGCTGGCATTAAGGGCTCTATCACTTCTTGTTGAGGGCAGGGAACAAGAGCTAGGTCCACCACCTTAACAGGGAATACAACCTGAGCCTACAAAGAAGTTAGCAGCAAATCACGAGCACAGGAGACACATGAGAATGTATGCAGTTTAAACTAACTTACCTCTTGTGGGGAGGAAGACTTCTTTGGAAAGACAGGCCTCTTGGGAGGAGTTGTTTTCCTCACATAGCGGAGGGTCTCCTTCATCTGTCTTGTTTCACCTGGTTCGAACTCAAGAATTAGAATTACAGTAAAATCCTTTACTGAATTGTAAATAAGGAAGGAATTTACCCCTTGAGGCCAGCATCTCTGTGTCACTCTCTGTCTCTTCATCACTAGAAGAAACCTGAGGACCACGCCTCCTGGTGGTCCTTGTCCTCTTCGAAGCTGAAAGGAAAGGGGTAAGAGAGTGGCTCGGATAAATGGTATGGGGGTTTTAAAAGATTAATTGAAAGAAAGGAAACCAACCTGGAGGTGCAGCTGAGGGCTCAAGATAGTGCTTAATAGGAATTACTTCTGTAGGCTGAGAAGTAATCTTTCTCTTCTTCGAAGCACTTTCTGGAAAAGAAGTGGCACCTGTAGGATGGAATGCAATTAGGTTTGGTTTCAGCAAAAAGAAGAGATGTTCAGAAATAATTACCTCTTTTTTGTGTTACCCTCGTAGATTGTCTTCTTGATGGAGAAGGGGGAACGACCATTGCTATGGGGGAAGCTTCGACTGGAGTCAGTCTTTGTTCAATTTCGCCTCCAGTAATGTCTTCGATCCCTCCAGCCAAACCAAATTCATTGTCAGAGGAGAAAGATGACGAATTATCTTTTCCTCCATGCCCAAACTCAGACTTCTCAAACCCAATGTGGGCTAGAAACTGTTTGAAGGGTTTAATCCCTGAGAGGAAGGAGCAGTTAGAGTGCCACCAGTTGTCAAATGCAGGGGTGGTGCGCACTTCAGGTTCCCTGAACTCTTGAGTGACTGTTCTCCTCAATGCATGTCTGGCTTGGGCAAACCCCGTCAGAAATTGGTCAGCCATGATCGGTGATCGTTCAGACATACAGATGTTGGCGAGGCCACAGTAAGGAGTGGGTATGCCTTGAACAAAGTCCAGTTGCCTAGCAAATTGTGCAGGGCAATATACCTCCGCATGTGCTATGGACTTGAGGGTATTCGACGAGGAAATGAAGATCTCTCTGCTTGTAAGAATGTTGCCCCATGCTTGGAGAGCTCGAGATGATCTTCCCCGTTTGTCTGCCAGATGTCGAACAACCATGTTGGCCCAACAAGAGTAGGGTATGGATTGGGCCACTCCCTATCTGAGGCTAGACCAGCAAAAAAGCAGAGGTAGTACACCAAAGTCTGTGTTGTGCTATCCTCTGGGTGACGTAGTTGTCACCATGAACATTGGGCGCCTCGACGACACCAGTAAGGGATGTGGGTGCTTTGAAGGGACCCAGCTCAGGAAAGTAAGCATGAAGCCAAAGTTGAATAAACCATTGGGGCCCTCCCTGCGAATGGTTCAAACCCTTCTGGTAGAAGTCGAACCCAGCTTTGTAGACATGACCCAAGAAGCAGGAGGCGAAGTCAAACTCTTCTCCTCTAGCAAGTGCCAGTGCCAATGGAACAAATTCATTCATCACTCTTTTCCCGGAGTGGCAGAAGATGTGTTTGCAGAGGGTGTAAAGAATGTAGGCAAAAAACTCTGTCTCGTCACTTCTCCTACCAATTTCCTTTCTCTGTGGTAGAACTGGAAAAAGCCCCGTTGGTGGCAGTCAAACGAGTAAACCCCTCGGGAGGATGGAACTCCTTGGTAGGGTCGAATTGGGGGCCATACGGAATAAGCCCCAACATTTGGGTAACATCCAGAACTGTGGGTGCCATCATGCCACAGTTAAAGCGAAAGAAGTTGAAAGATGGGTCCCAAAAGGCCAAGGCGGCCTGAATCAGAGGAGGATTTTGTGGGACCCCCCTTCGAAGGAGGGTGATGATTCTTTTTAAACCCACCTTCTCTAAGTCGTCCGACTTCGCAGCCAACATACGGGTGGTCCATATCTTCCAATCCTTGTCCAATGTGGGCCAACAGGGGAAGGATTTCTTTGGAAAATTTTGCCAATCCTGGTTCGAACAAGCCCGGATTTCAGCATCCCCCAATCGAGGATAGTAGAGAGAAAGGCTAGCAGGGATTTCTCCTATGAGTTGAGGGCCTAAAATGTAAGTACCTTCTTCGCTAGGGTTTGGAATGAAGACCCTGGAATCGAGATAGGGCTCTTTAGTCGGTCCTGGTGTTTGTCCTGACACGAACCGTCTCAAGGCCAAAGAGGGAGTAACATGTTCTCGGGCTGCTGGATTGCTGGAAGAAGCCATTGATTCAGTTGGGTTTGGCGTTGATGACGAGGAGAAAGAGAGAGGGTTTCTGTTCTTGAGAGTTTTGAGTTTGAGAAAACTTGAACAAGTAGAGTGTAAGGGGTGGTTTTGAATCAATTCCGCTTTTATACTCCTGCAGGTGGGCCAGGCCTGTAGTGGGCCCGTACTCTAGGGTCCGCTGGGGTTGGTTTTTTCTCTTTAGTAGAGTTTTTTATTATTAGAATTTCTATTTTAACAATAAACCCAAGTCCAGCGTGTTGGAAAAAAAAAAAGGGGAAATTTCATTGAACAAACCTACTGGATTACAAATTGAAATTTACGTATTTACAAAAGGGAAAAAGCAAAACAAGGGAAATTCTAGTTCCTATGAAAGAAGCACAAATTAGGCCTTCGAAGGGCTTGAGTGCTGAGCGGTTGCTTTTTTATTCTCAAAGTAATGAGGAAAGGACCAAGTAACAAGGCTATGAAACTTGTTCCATGCAAACTGGAGGAATTTCAGCTCCATTTTCCTCATGTCTTCTTTGGAGTCTGACTCCAATTTCTTCTCCAGCAAAGGCCTGAAACGGAGCACCAAAGCTTTGGCTTTCCTTCGAAGCCGAGCCTCTTTTGTTGGACGCTTCATTTGTTGCCTTTTGAAGCGCCTTCGAAGCTTTTTGTCAGCATGGCCAGGCACCACTTCGAAGGATTCAGTAGTGAAGTTATGGATTTGGTCGTGCAGTTTTTCAATCCTTTCCTTAGTAAGAGCATAGTCTTGAAGGGATTGATCGAAGCAATACGCAGCAGTATTGGCTTCGAGCCATGACTTGATCACTGGTAAGAAGTCCAGGAAGCAGTGGATTTGATAGGAAACCACAGAAGGGATGGAACATAGCACCAGTGTTTCACAAGCCCATTTGAAATTGGTGAGTGGGACTTGTTCTTCCAGAATATGGATGTCCAGAAAGGAGAAAGCTGCAAGAAGCTGCAAAGCTTTGCTCTTGTCAGCAGAGTAGATGGAATAACCATATTGCCATTGGAAATGAGGGGTATTAATGGCAAGGTTATTCACCTCATTGAACCAGTCGGGCTCTTCAGGAAGAGGAATTAACTTGTTGGTCTCTTCGAAGTCAGCTGGGAAGTGTGGGGTTTGCACCTCTGTGAGCCAGAGGGTTTTTTGGGCTTGGGCCATACGTTTGAAGTCGCAATAAGGAGCCGGCCCAAGATAGTTTTCTTCCTGTTTGAGGAAAGGAGAAAATTTGAGGGAAGAATAAATGGATTCGAGCATGCCCATGTGAACGGTATCGTTACCACTCAGGGGTAGGAATTGACTCGCAAAAATGGTTCGAAAGTGATGGAATTTATGAGGTGTGGGATCAGGTTGATCGAACCGGACCAGAATGGTGCCAGTATTGGTATTGATAGGGTTTTCTTCCCATGAGCCCCAGTTGGACCCATCGAACGAATTCGAACGGGTTAAAGAGGAGTCCCAACCTGTGGTAGATGGGTTGGAGTATGGAATGTTCTATCCGAAAGGATTTTGCTTGCTAACATTCGAGGAGAGTTTGGAGGAGACATTTGAGGAGAAGGAGTTTGGCAATCGAGATTGTCCAAGATAAGATTGATTTCTGGAAGAGAGTCCATAAACTTAAGATTTCTTAATAAAAGAAAACTCAAATTCGAAGGGGTTTATGAGAGGTAATGTAATTCGTTAAACCCTATCATTAACTGCCATTTATAGGGAAATTATTGTAGCTATCTTTGGGAAGCTCAATAGACGTGCATGGGAATGAAGCCCTGTCAAGCTTCGTGCATCCGAAGTTGAAGGGATATGGGCAGAGAACGTGTGCCATTAACATTTATTTAGCATAAATAAAATGTTAATGCGGGGGGTGTGTTTACATCCTAAAATATGCCACCCAATAGGAAAGTTACACGTGACACCAAATAGTGTGTTGACCAATCAGAACACATCCTGATTGAACCCGAGATACAGAGGATTGCGGGGTTAAATGGTGATGTTGTTTTAGTACTATACGGTATCGTTTTGATTGGAACCGACAGCGTTTAGACTATAATTAAGGATGGTTTTAAAAGCAGTCTGATTTAAACCGTTGATTGATCTTTGAAAACATCAACGGTATCATTACTGTTTGGTTTATAATGAATGGTGGACATGATTGTAGGGGATTATTCTGAGCCAAACACTAACCCACGTTGCTTGGAAGTGGAAACCGTTATTTAAGCATGGAGCCACGAACACCACGATCGAAGCAAGCAGGAGAAGAAGGGATTCTGGAAATATCAGGATAACCGTTCGAAGACCCCCCTCAACCGTTTTATGTGGCCAACGTGGATATCAATCGAAGACGTGGGGGTTCGAAGGCAAGTTCAGCATCTATAAATAGAAGAAGCAATTGAAGAGAAAGGACGACAAAAAAATCCATATCATCTGACAATTCATACAAAATGATTGCTCAGAGATCTATCTTAGATTAGTTTTAGTTTAGAGTAGGATCTTTTTTGTAAGTTGAAGGCTTATTTGCATGTAAGACTGCTTTCGATTAAATTCAAGTTTTCTTATTTCCTTTAAGCTCTTTTCTTACCAAAGAATAGTTGTTTGCAAGTTCGCTTTTGATTAAATTCAGTGTGCTTGCATTTCTTTATTATTCTTGATAAAATCTTAAGAGTGTTTGTATACAAACTTACCTTTGATTAGATTCAGGTTTGTTTGTGTTCAATCATCTTTTCTGATTTCGAAGCGCGTCAATCTTTTTGGTTGATACCTTAAGGAAAAATCCTCTTAGTTGAGGTAATCGAACGGATAACACAATTGCCTGATTGAAATTAGTGGTTTCAAATCATTTTGAAAAGAGTAATTTCTTCTTTGAAGTTATTTCTTTTCTGGCACGCCCGCACACAATTATTTGCCAATTGATTTGAGTTAATTCAGCCCAAACAGCCGGTCAACGCTAGTCAACGGTCAAAATAAAAAAAAATTAAAATTTCAACAGATACACAAAAAATAAACAAATACGTCGGAGGGTATTTTTGAGAGACTGAGTGCCAATTGTCCTGGAGACTACAAGAAAAAAAGTAAATGGACTAATTGTGACATAAACCCCTATACAATGTCCTCCTACTCAATTTACCCTTTTTTTTTCATTCATTTTCTAACTACGGCTAGTCTAGTTGACCACAATTGTCCACTTTCTATTAAGGGGTCAGTGACTCAAATTTTTTCGAAAGCACAAATGGATTATTAATTTATTTTTATAAGAGTCTTACGTTGTTAATTTATTTATTTTTTCTTTTATGACTGTTTCTTGGGTTGTTTTCTATTGGACTATAGTGTAATTTTCATGTGTGTAAAGAATATCCATTTATTTTTTAAAGACCATTTTAGGATCAGTTTATAGCTAATCAAGCCGGATAACAAAATTAATTTTCTTTTTTACAACTCCATTTGAGCACTATAATAACTTCATTAGATAAATAAACAACTTTGATTTAAGCAAATGTGTTACCAGTGGCAATACATAAAAGAGGAGAGAGAGAGAGAGAGAGAGAGAGAGAGAGTTGACACTAAACTATGGTGAAAGAAGAGAGGAGAAATGACACATATGAAGTGAAAATTTTATTTGTGGATCATTCCGTAAAAAAGATTTTACGAAGGTCAATCGTGCGCAGCCAAAGTGTTTTTGGATGGTTCGGATTGAAAATCAATTATGACCGGTAATACTTAACTATGATTGGTCAAAATTGAAAACGAATCTCAGCCATTAATTGTGCGAATGGATATATTTGGGCCCTACAGGCTACTTACAAAATTTTGACCCAATTTATGAGTCCATATCGAATAGCATTGAACTATTTGGGCAGGCTAGACAAATTGAGAGACTATGAGGCCGTACCACGAACTTTACTGGTCCAACTATTTGGGCCTCCAAATTATAATTTTTTTTTGGTTGTGGGGGGAGAGAGAGAGAGAGAGGGAGAGAGAGAGTTTTTCGTTAAAAGGGTACTTCATAAAAACCAACTTAAATTGGAGAGAGGGAGAGAGAGAGAAAGTTTTTGGTTAAAAGGGTACTTCATAAAACCAACTGAAATTGGATACATAGTCCTAGGGAATTTCTTCCCCACCGAATCGTCAAACAAATGCTGCACAAGGCCGCTTGGAGGAAAATTAAAACTTAACAAAGAGTCTTGCTGTAAGTGAAAACTAGCTAGAACATCGGGGCATTAATCGCGTCCCGAAAAATGTGCTCGACTCCACTTCTGAGTTTTTGAAGGAGCAACCTGTAGTTAGAAATTATACTGCTGAGAATATGATTCTCAAGATTTTCCATTTGAAGCAATTGCGTCCCTGATGGACAAAACGTGATCAAATAATCCGCCACGGAACAAGTAAAGTACTCGTCTCATCATCATAAGCATAGCTATAGGCATCAGGACAAGCCTGCTTGAACAACCTTGAGTACTGTGTTGGTGGACATATAGCTGGCGTCGCGTGATCACCGGTGCAACAATATTCTGGCCTATTAAAAGCCGTGCATGCGCTTTTGCACGCGACTCCAGAACCGGCGCTGGTTACTTCTAGTTCTGGTGGACAGTTTGCGTTTAAGTCAGCAACGCAGCCAGCATATTTACAATCTCCGTTGCCATTCGAGGGACGTATTCCTATGCCCACATTGTACCTGTTGGAAAATTAGATACTAGTTATTCCACATAATTAACATTATAGCTCGATTGCACACTAATTCGAGTAGGGAATTGGCGATGCTGTAGTGCATCCCTGCACAACGGTACGTGATATAATACATAAGAATGAAATTTTATTGGTTCGCATTTCAAGGAGCTCCCTAACAAAAAACAACCTTGAACTTCAATAGAATGGAGCAAGGAATTGAATATAAAAGCATCAAAGTTTAGGCAAACTGCAACTCTGTGGTGTGGAGATGATAAAGTCCATACACCAAGGTGCTTTGGGCTGGGCTTGGCCCTTTTTGGGTTTGGGCCTGGCCCTCTTCTTTCTTTGGTGATTAAAAAAAAAAAGGAACAATGAATAGTTAATTAGACGAAAACCCTATGGTTGACCTATTGATCAAATTAGTAGAGGGAAGTCAGGTGTTTTTCATTGATCATGAACTTAATTTGGTTATATTGAGAAGGCAATTTGTAGAAAAGTGAACTTTTCAAAGCAGCAACTTATTTTTGTTACTCCAGTTTTTAAGTTAAGTGTAAACACGTTCATGAGAAATTAACTTTTGTTAAACCGGGCTCACATCATTGAAGTCCGTAAGTACCATACCCGTCCACTAGACTCACGTCATAGAAATCCATGAAGTGATTATCCCTACTACCGATCGTGAATTCCGCAAGGGTGACGGGCGGCACGCCACCGCTGCCGGTGCAATTGAGCTTGTTGCCACAATCACCGGTATTGCATTTTCCGTTGCCCGATCCGTCGAATTGCAACCTGTTCGAGCCCAAAACCGGCCCGACCAACCAGCAGGGGCTGGGAACTGGTTTGATGCTCCGGGGGCCAATGAGAAGCCGCCACCGCCAAGGACGGCGCCATTGTTTTCTGCTAATGTGCCGGGCCAAATTGTGTCGCTGCAAAGGTTTTTGAGGGTGAACATTGTTTCGCGTGCCGATACCTCGGATCCTACATATGTGTCAGTAATGTGCATGGGTCAGATTAGTAACTTTGATTAGGCAATCAGAAATCAACTTAAGCTCCGTTCTTGTAACTTTAATTACGTTTTTGCTAGTCTTTTCCAAATTTTTGTTAGCTTTGCATTATATTTTTTGGATTAATCATTTGTCTCGATGATAGAAATCTTAAAAGTAAAAACTATGATCAAAAGCAAAAAAAAAAAAGTTACTAAAGACCAAAAATACCAGACAACTATCCTTTTTTTTCTTTCTAAATTGTTGTCTTTTATGAACTTTTTTCAATATAAGTCCACATGTTCATACTTTTGTGATTCCTCTCGTTGAGATGGATAATTAATCTTAAAAATTTTGACGAAAACAAAAAGTTGCAAAAAATAAAAGATATCGAAATAAAGTTTAGACGAAAATATTTACTAGAACGCAGCTTTAGAGAATTTAACACAGTTTAGTTATCATTTTTTTGAAACGACAAAAATATTACTAAGGATAAACTCGATAAATCGTTCAGTTATCATTGCTAATGTCTTATTATCGTGTTTACTTTTTATGCCTGCATCCAAACACATAGGCACAATGTTTGTCTAGATCCAAACGAATCCCGTTCCGTAAAAGTTCTTATTTTTTAAGAAATTATTTTCTGCTTTACGAGATGTTATTCTCTCATAATACACTTTCTTTAATTTAAAAAATAAATACTTATTTTAATTAGTGAAA
The DNA here is from genome assembly GCA_014282245.1 of Rhododendron simsii. Classification (NCBI taxonomy): domain Eukaryota; kingdom Viridiplantae; phylum Streptophyta; class Magnoliopsida; order Ericales; family Ericaceae; genus Rhododendron; species Rhododendron simsii. Next base: position 36,292,777 of record CM024957.1, on the reverse strand, counting down.
TATAAAAAACGTCAAATAAAGAAAATAACCCATGATAGAACACACGCCATTACACTCGCAAATTTGATCTCGGAAGAAAAGAATGGTGGATTTTACCTTGGAAGAAAATAGCAAGTGAAACAAGGAGGAGAGACTCCATGCTTAATTGCCATCGTCTTTGCAAGAGAGAGAGGGAGGTGATTGCAGTTGTACATGTGTCATTGTGTCATGGTATCTTTATATAGCAAATTGTTTTTCCCACCCCCTCCGACACACCCCCATGGGTCCCATGTACGAAGTCTAAAATATTCCTCCCTTTTAACTAAATTTTATTTTATTTAATTTTTTAATTCTTTTATCTTATTTATTTAATTCATTTATTTTTTATTTTTTCTTTATCTTTTATCTCTTTTATTTATTAAATATTTTTTTTATCTATTTATCTCTTTCTATCTATTTTCTTTTTTCCTTAAACCTCACTATTGTAATGTGCTCGCCGATATGAGGAAATTGACATATCTCAGGACTTGATTGTACAGTATTAATAATTTTGGACAGTTTAAAATGTGCTCGAGATACTTACAGTATTGCAAAGATCAGTCTATTTAATCACTGCATTTAGGAAGCCAAAAATGTTAATCTGTGTTCCAATTAATAAATGTGGCCTATTGTTAGTTTTAAAAAAAAAAGACTAGACAGAATGGAACAAAAATGTTGATTCGTGTGCCAAGAATATTTATTTAATATTCTTTATATAATTTTTCTTTTTTATTTATTTAATATTATTTAAGTGCTCTGATTTTCAATATATTATTAGTTCAAAAAAAAGAAGAAGACCAAACAGAATGAAACAAAAATGTTGATTCGTGTGCCAAGAATATTTATTTAATATTCTTTATATCTTTTTTCTCTTTTATTTATTTAATATTATTTAAGTGCTCCAATTTTCAATCTAGTTGAACCGGTGCGAAAATCTTATTTTTTTGATCATTTTATCCTAAATGGTCGTAATAAATTTTTGTCTCTAAGACCTTTCAACGAGCACTCTAAGGCTCCTTATTTAGTTTTAGGGCTCTCTTAGGGTGCCCATTAAAAGGCCTTAGAGCAAAAATTCATTATAACCATTTAGGATAAAATGATCAAAAAAATAAAATTTTCACAACGGTTCAACCGGAATGAAAATCCAAACACTTTATTTTTTTACACCGTTTATATATTGAAAAATATAGTTAAAAAATTAAGTGTTTCAATTTTCAATCTGTTTGAACCGGTGCAAAGATCTTATTTTTCTGATCATTTTATTTTAAATGATCATAATGGATTTTTGGCTCTAAGATCTTTCAATGGGCACTTTAAGAGAACCCTAAAACTAAATAAAGAGTTTCAGGGTGCTCGTTGAAAGGGCTTATACCCAAATATCCATTATGACCATTTAAAATAAAATGATCAAAAAAATAAGATTTTCGCACCACTTCAACCGGACTGTAAATTAGAGCACTTAATTTTTTAATCATATTTTTCAAACCCAAAATAAAAAACCAACTAATGAAATCATATTTATTTATTATTGATTGTTAAGACAAATTAATTAACTAATTAAAATATTATAAAGTTGTTAAATATAAAGTCAAATTTAATTGAAAATATAATTTGAGTTAACTAAATTAAAATTAAATAAGTAGTTAAATAAATTAAGAAAAATAAATAAATAAAAGAATTTAGGGGGGTGGGGTGGGGTGGGGTGAGGTGGGGTTGGGCGGTATTTCTATCAAGGCTGGGGTCGGGAAGGAGGGTGGTGTCAGGGGGTAAAGTAGCTCTCCAAGCAATACTATAGTAACAATCATGTCATTTTGAATTCTTTTAGTTAAAAAAAGAGAGCTACTTTTCCCCCCTCTCCTGACTCCAAGCAATACTATAGTAATAATCATATCTTTTTGAATTCTTTTTGTTACAACAAGAGAGCTACTTTTCCCCCCTCTCCTGACACCACCCCCTTACTATATTATTGCTTGGCTTATAAGTTCATACATCTTTTGCAACATTAATCAATTTGACGCGTGATGAACGTAATTATTACACTACAAAACGTGCAAATTTGAGGAGTAAGTATTAGGTAGTCCGGGAGTTCCGCTACGTAATACTTCGGACCAGTTTACAACAACACATTCTTGTGGTGTCCAAACACTTAGTGGTAGAGCTCACATGAATACGTGATTGTAAAGTGGTAGAGAGTACCACGTGGCGGTACTTCCGGAGTATTGTATAATTTCACCAAGTTTGAGTAATGCCCATAAGTAGGGATGTTCACACTGACGTGTAAGTTCCTTTGGCTGCATACGATAAAATTGAAACAATACAGATTTACTAACTCGTATATTGGAAATAGTGTGTTCGTGTCAACTACAACTTTTTTTGAAATATACAACGTCTGTTTACCAATATTTTATTTCTTTGGAGCACCTGACAGAGAAAGGAAATAAAGGCAACAACAAAATAATAAGGGCAATACGGCTTGTCTCCAAAGGCGAACTCGTGGTTCCTCGCTGTATTTCAGGACTTCATCATATGTGAAATGGCAGTCAAGTTAAATGTGAAATTGGTAGTAAGAATGAAGTGTATCGACACATAAAAGAAATCGGTGTTGGGGTCCACCCATAGTGGTGGTGTTATTTTGTATAAAATCTTTAGTATTGGATGTTGAGTGTATTTACCCTTGGAGTCTCTTATATATAGTTGTAAACCCTATTAGGGTTATAGTGTGACATTATGGAGGGAGAGGGTGAGGCAAGCGTGGGCGGTCGAGTTGTGGCCTCCCAGAGAGGAACCGGCGTATGGTTCCCGGAGAGTTTTTTCATCTTTATCGTATATTGTGTGAATATATAATTGTGGGCTCCCCGTACCGGCGCGCGCCCGAAGAAGAGTCGCCACCCGGATTTTTGAGATGGATGATCCGAGAAACCGAGAGTTCGTTTCGAAAGGCTTTTGGTCTAGCGAAAACGTTTGAGATTTAGGGTTCTGGAGCCACGTTACGAATGGGGAAGGTTTCGTTTAGAAAAAGCACCCTGCTCGCCCGATAAAAATCGGTCTCTACTAAACCTTTCAATAAGAGGGGATTTAAAATATTTTTTGGAAAATTAAACTCTTAAATAAGCAAGCAAATGGGAAAGGGGCATAGGTACTAAATCACGTTGGTGTGCTCGTGGTGTTAACTGTACAGTGATGATAAAGATGATGCAAGATGAAAGGAACTTTCAGTAGAAACTGTCTAGATCACAGTATTCCTGAGCGCGGCATTTTGTAATACCGCGCACGGTTTTACAGAATGTCGTGCGGGGTTTCTTTGCATTGTCAGGTTTTCACGAAGTTTCAGAACGCCGCCCGGCGTCTTGGATAGCACGCACGGGGTTTTAAGCCCACATCAAACAACATTTTCATTATCAGATGACTCTGGAAAATACCATTCTTCCAAGCCATGAACAGAAAAGAAGTTTTTGAACTCCTGATCTTTCTCAATAGCCCAAAAAATGATCAATTTTCTTGAAAAAGGAAGAAAAACTGCACATGGCTTATAGATATGGTCTATTTTCGAGAAGTATCTATGCTTGACGTTTTAATAAAAGACCTAACAGAAGATGGTTGTGATCCAGATGGTTTGAGTAAAGAAAACAGTAAACTCAAAATGCCGTGCGTTTAAGTCAGATACGCCGCGCGACACATTTAAGACACCGCGCGGTGTATCTTCCTTAGCACAGAGGCCTGCTTTTGCTTTGAAAACGTTTTTTTTTTTTTTAGTCAAGATCTGACCCAAAGAGGGCCGATCCTGACCACAGTGAGGTTCCCTCAAGGATATGGGCGGGGCCTATCTCAAGGAAACTAGTTTATACATTTGATCTTCGAGCTTGGATGGAGACGGATGGTTACGAATGAATGTGGGTGAGTCCGAGTGAGAAGAGAGCGTGATGGATGTGGATAATAGATGGGCACAATGGTAGTTGAAACATTTATGGAAGTGAGAGACTCACTTCAATGATAAGGAGAAAAATGGAAGACTTTGAGGAAGAAAGAACCTTGAGAATGTCTTTTTGGAGTCATTTTCTCAAGGCTTTGGGGTGAGGAAGGGGTGTGAAAGCATGATGAGAGAGAAAGAGAATTCAGGGCCCCTTTTCTTTTGAGTGGAGGGTTGTATTTATAGGCAAAAATCAAGAATTTTGAATTTCAAATGGTGGAAGTATTTCTGGGCGGGCCAGAAGTGCCTTTTCGGCTGAGCTAGCTTGTAATAGTGGCTCAAGTGGACGTGGCCGACAACTAGCTGAGCCAGTCAGAACTTTATCCAAAATGTCGTGCGGTTGATCTCATGACCTCGTGCGGCATAATGAAATCTATTATGCCCTGCGGTGCAGAGGTGTGTCATGCAGTACTAAGGGTTTAGTCCTGAGCTTTTGGGCTTGCTCTGGGCTTTCAGCTTTGGGCCTTTGGTTTGGCTCTGGGTTTTTTGGGTTTATTTTGGGAGAGTCTCATTTCCAAGCTCTTGGAGGTATTCGTTTCTTTTATTTCATCATCGGGATATATTTAAAGCACTTTCGAGGCTGGGATTAGGGTGTCTACAATAATCAAAGGGAGTTTTTCACTAAAATCATTGCCTGTGTTTGTGTGTGTGGTGTCCCTCACGGTCCTAATAATTGGTTTCAAAGCGAGGTTGAAGAAGAGGGTTACCAGAAAAACCACGGGTTCGATTTCTGAAAAAAAAAAGTGCTCACGAACCTCGTTTTTTGTCACCCGAGGAGGTCGCACGAGCCATTCGATCGCAGCGGGTGGAGTCGGCGGCGGGCAGAGAGACTGTTTTGAAAAGCCCGAGGTCGTGGATGATCAAAGATGAGTTTTGAGTACTAGGCTGTGTTCACCTTGAGGAGACGATCACGGATTGGGGTAGCACGTCGCCAGAGTAGCTCGGAGGTGGCAGCAATGGCCGGTCAAAGATGGCGGCGTGAAGGCGAGGGACTGTTCGAAAAGCCCAGTTATCAAACGTGGTCGGACAAGAGATTTGAGCACGCGGTCAAAGTTCGTCGTTGACTGCGCTTGAGATCTAGTCTCAGGAGTGTGCCACACGCGCTGGGCGTGTGTTAGCATGTGCCATGCGTGTGCTGAAGCTTATGGGCCGCCACATCAGCGCCCAGTCATGAAGCCATGTCAGCGCCACGTGGCTGACATGTGGCAGTGCCACGTCAACAGAAATGGATCCCTAGGTGCCACGTCATCTGCCATGTCAGCCGGTCAACACTAACGTGGCTGGTCACCGGTCAAAGTGTTGGGTCACATTGGTTTTTTGCACTTTTCGGAGCCGTTCGAACTTCATTTTTCGCACATAAGTAGTCAATTCTGATTATCTCGACGTTTCGGACGCAACTGCGCACTCTGTTTTCAGTATGGAGGCTCCCAGGTTGGTGCAAGTGCTTAATGGAGTAAGAAAACGTGTGTTTGGAGGCGGTTTGGGTTACGAGGAGGCTTGTCTGAGTAGCATGGATGTTCGGGGTGATCTGTTGTGGGGCTAATAAGTTGGGATACATTATGTTCAGGTTAGGTTGCTCGTCTGCTAATGGCACAGGCACTTATTGGAGTGATAGATTGAGTCCAATAGAGATCTTGGATGCTGGAAAAAGCCAGAAATGAAATGAGGATGGACGAGTGGCAGGGAAAAGACCCAGGGAGAGCTGACGAGAGTGTAGGGAGTTGACGGGAAAGTGGCGGAATGGACGATTGACTGAGCAGACATGCAGAGATCGGAGGTTGATTAGGGCAAACATGCGCGGAGCTAATAAGCAAGAATACACTCGGGTTGGTAGTGACACAGGCGCTTACTAGAGCGATGGTTTGCGGAGATGATTGACAGTGATCGGAGGCAGTTTAGTTCAATCGAGTTTGAAGACCTATCACTGGGAGTTGCAGTTGTGATTTGGGCTGCATGAGGATGATGATGGGTAATTGATACATGCATGTAGAAAGTACAGACAGATGGAGCTGATGTTTGGTATGAGACAAGTAGTATGAGTTTTTGTGATAGTGAACAGGTGAAGCAACAGTTGCAAAGACACGCAGAAAAGGCACTAGAGTACGAGGAGTCATGACCTGAGATGTACAGGAGTGTCAGTTGCCAAATCAGATTGTGTGTGGAATAGTCTGCAAACGGCGACTGGTTGTTTGGGAGATGTTCACAGGAGCTCTGGACAAAGGAATAGAGATGGAGACCATACGATGCATCGCTGGGTTCTCTTCCTTTGTGGATATTGTGACTGGATTCTCTTCAGAATGTGTGGCCCGTGGCCGCATAAGGAGAGATGGAGTCACAGATCGTGTCTTGCGAGGATGCGAGCACTCCGGTCGAGGGGTGCTTAATATCGGTGGAGATGTAGGTTGTCGCACCCGTCCCGGATATTTGGTATTTTAATTCACGTATTTAATTAAATTATGCGTCACGGGGTTAAATTGCATACATTAGAAGCGTGAGGGCTTGTGTGTGATTTGTGAATTGGAACATGCTAGCAAGTGGTTTTGTTGGCACACAATAATATTCCTTAGAGTTCATTACGTGTTCTGTTTCTTTTCTCTCGTATACACGTATAGAGAGAGAGAGAGAGAGAGAGAGAGAGAGAGAGAGAGAGAGAGAGAGAGAGAGAGAGAGGAACGGCAAGAAGAAGGAAGAAGAGAAAATAAGGGGAAAATCTAGAGAAACCTTGAATTGAAGTTTATTTTGGTGAGTTTCATCTTTTAATTGTTGAATTCATGTTGCTCATGCTAGGGTTCTTGTTCTGCATCTAATATGCTCTGAATTGAAGCCATGGGAGAGGGTTTTTGAGGTTGAAACTGAGTTCTTATTTCAGAAATTCGTGTATATGATGAACATGCATGACTGTGTTTTTACAAGTTGCTAATCTGTCCTGTGTTGACAAATTTATTCAAGGCCCCTAGAAATCTTCTAAATTCTTGAGAAAAATCCTGAAGGTTCCTCTGTGAGTCTATTGCATCGTATTAAATTTTCAGAAAATAACTCGAAGTATTTTGGCCTACAAAATTCGCGGACTGAACTGGTGTCTGGTTCGCGTCTGTGCAGACAGCACAGACACGAGTTGGAAAAGCGGGCATAACTTCTTGCTCGAGTGTCGGTTTTACGCACCGTTTCTTGATTCTGAAACTAGACTTGCATACCTTTCTGAATATGTAAGTTTTGTGCCTCAGAAGTATCTAGGAAAAATCAGCTTCTGTTCTGAAGTTATTGGTTTGTCAAATCTGGAAATCTGGGCAGGTTTTAGAGCTTTGTTATTCATCAATTTTGTCATGGTTAAGTGTACTTATTGGCTATGGGTTCTCTTGAGTCTTAAGCATTGATCAATTGGTGATGTTTTGGTGTTAGAATTAATGGAAAAGATTGAGTATGCGATTTTTAGTGATCTTTCGATCACAGACTGTTCTGCTGGAAATTGTGCTTCGCTGCACAGAATTTCTAAGTTTGGCGGTGGTTTTGGCTATGTTCCTTAATTGTAAAAATTCTGGGAAAAATTAGGGATAAACTTTGATATGTTTCTATGATCTCTGCAAAATTTCAGATCATTTGGTGGTATAGTCTAGTGTTGGCGGACTTTACAAGTTTCTGTGTCCTGCTGAGTTTTGAATTTGCTGCACTGACACGTTTTGGAAAAATAGTCATATCTCTTAGCTCGGGTATCGGGTTTTCGCACGGGTTATTGATTCTGAAACTAGACTCGTATGCCTTTCGGGATATGTAGGGGTTGTGGCATGTTTTGTACTAGATTAAATCAGTTTTTGATTTGAAATTGATAGACGTGCAGAATCTACAACTTTGGGCAGTTTTGTGTGTAATTTCGGACGAGCATAACTTTGTCGTCCGAACTCTATATTGGGTAAATTTTATATAAAAATCTATGTACTGAAAGTCTACTTTCTAATGGTGGTAGTCTTATGATCTGAATCTAAACCTATAAGAAGTTAGAGGCAAAATACGATACGCTGGTCGTAGGATTTCAAACTAGTTTTGAGAGATATGTTGTGTTTGAATTTCAAGTATGTTTTGGTACTCATCTAGGTCTTTGAGATGAACATATTTGTATGCGTTAAGCATCGCTAAACCTACTGTTGGTGTTATAGATTGTTATCAGGAGTTGGTTGTAACGTTTAAGCGTTCAATAAACTGATATGGTTAACTTGTGGCAAGGTGTCAAGCCGGTCAATTGGGAGGTGCCGAAACCGTAAGTTTGGCGTACCTCGGTCGATACAGAGGTGAGTGTGTTTGATATGTTATATCTTCAATAAGATGTTAACATATTGGTTGTGTATCATGTTATGGTTGGTTTAGTTATTTGGTGTGCGTGATTGGTGTATGTTGATTGTACCTGTATAAGGTTTGTGGAGTGAGTCACACCTTGTCGTGGACCGTGCCGTTCTATTTACGGTGAATGGGAGCTTGGTGTGCGGGACACAATACCTTGGGTACATGGGATGTGGCAGACGTGTCACTGCATGTGTTGTGCATATAAATTGTGGTTGTTTCTGTTAGTGGTTTATGTTAATTTTATTGGATTTATTCTATATCTCACACACTCCTGGTTTTCCTTTGGATTGTCAGATAGCAGGGGTTCGTAGGATGGTCCACTACCAGTCGGCGTTTTGGGGTTGGCTTTGAGGTTGTTTGTTTGTGTCGGTGGTAGTGAGTTGTCTTGTACATGTTTTCGACTCGTTTTGTGACAAAGATGTCGTGTATTTTTGTATGTCAAGCATGTAAAGTTATGGGTATAACGTCGACTCTGTTGTTAATATTAATATTAAGTCTTCCGCTGGTTTATTCTGAGTTAGTATGTGTTGTTAAGTGATAGTTTGGTTGGTAATTGGGAATGCCACGTGGCCGCACCGACTCGAGCCCACAATGGGTGTCGTTTTGCGGGGCGGGGCGTGACAGTTTGGTATCAGAGCTAGTACTTTCTAGTCTCTGTGTTGAGAGTCGATTGGGAGTTTTGGTAGTGGACCATATGGTGTTGTGTCTGTCGAGTAGGAGTTAGTGGGTGACTAACGTGTGCGTATTTAATACTTAGCACTATGTTATTGTTAGTGGTTTGAATTGTTGAAGCAGGTTATTGATGTGGCTCAGTGGATGGAGCAAAAATTGGTAAGTATTTCATGGTAGATTGGATAAGCACCTGTGATGTGTTATGTGGGTCTTGTTCAGGGTGTTGGAGGTAAAGGAACTTGAGGGTTTATGGCATTATGGAGAGTATGTGCTTATGCACGTCGGGGAACGAAGGTTTTGCTGGTTATGATGACAGGTATATCCAATATTGTATGATGTCAAGTGTAGGTAGCAGTGGATGCAGGGTTAAACTTATTAACTGTGTTATCTACATGCCTAGCGTACACTTAGAATAATTATGTGTTTTTATAAGAAGTGATTTGCATTGTGGTGAGAAGGATGTATTGTTATATGGTATGTTAACCTTGCTACAGTGTAAATTGCGGTGGGAAGATTCTTGAGGGTAGGAGGGCTACGCGCTAGAGAGGGCTAATTTTTGAACGTGAAATATTAGCGTCAAGGTTGTAGGTTTCATGATAATTGGGAAGATATTGAAAGAAGTGTGTTAATTTGTGGGGTGAAGCACACATGAGAATACCTAATAGTCTTAAGGTAGTCGTTCACATTTTTAACCGTTTAGTGTAATTAAAAAAAAAAAGGGTGTGTCTTTAGAAGCTATGATGCTTCATTGATGTGTGATCGGATACGTGTGTGTTAAGTGCATGCGAAGGGACACTCACATAAAGATATATGCATTGCTAAATACAAGATTTAAAATGGTTGATCTCCATTCGTTGTGTGGAAAGTATTAACTATTATAGAAGTTGAAAACCTTTAAAATGCGTTTAGCGGGTGTGAAGAACGTTGAACTTTCTAAAAATAAAAAAAAATTCGTGGGTATGGACACGTTTAGTGTAGTAATGTTTTGGGCATAGTGCCCAAGGAAATGATTTGGGGATGTGATTACTTTCGTTTAGTTAAAAGGATCAATAAGGTGGAAATTGAGAATCTTACGGATGGTGGTTTCGTGTTGCATTGAGTTAGGTGTACTCAATAACGTTATAATGTTATTTATGCAGACCCGAATGAGCAATGAATGTGTTTCTATGTACTACTTGCATTTGGCTATGTGTGCTTAAGTGACATTTAAAGTATTGAGAATGTGGTGTGACGTGTGTTGTTCAAAAAAAAAATTGAAAGCATGTGCAAAAGGATTTTGTATTCTTTGAAAAGGTTTGAAAAATTATACTCAATAGTCGATGAACATAAATCCATACTTGGTATTGAAAGGACTGAAATGAGTAATAAGATAAATTTTAATTGATAGTGAGAATTTGAGAATGCAGAATTTATGTTTGTAAACATATCTTTTAAAAGGGTGAGCAAAGCATACGTTACTACTTTTTGTAGTGAATGATATGTTATAATGTTGCTAGTAGGTTAACGTATGATAGGGAGTTGAGTATGTAGATGCATGCGGTGTGAGTACGTTGGTGCATATGTTATGAGTTGATGAATGTAGATGTGAAACAAAATAGTTTGGTGTTATGTGAAGATGATTTTATTTACTTTATGAGAATTGGTATATGATTTTGGTTGTCTATGGGGAGATAGGTGGGAGTGATTATTTCTATGTTTTATTCCATGAATGGATGAATTGGGAAAGTTTAGTGAGTTAGTTGTCGAATGCAGTGTTAATGGGTGAAATGGTTACCTAAGGGGTCGGAGTGGTGAGTTTGGAAGGAATTGAGAGTTGCGTTCTGGGTGACGGGAATTAGTTGAAAAATAGGAGCAGATACAAATGGTAACTGTGAACGTTTGGTATTACAAATGGGGAGCTGTGTCTGGACTTTATTATGTTAACGAAGTTTGAATGATACAAGTTTGAGAGATACACGTCAGGTTGGGATTGAAATGTGTTGAGGGAAGGAGCAATGCTTATAAATAGTTGCAAGGGTCAGATGAGAATGGGTTAACTTCGTGGATGCGAAACTGGGACAGAGTGCTGCTGTTCTTGAAAACCATTCTGAGAGAATGGGACAGGTATAACTTTTATTTGTTGTTTGATTTGATAATATGATCATGCATTGTGGCTTCATGTCAGAGTCAGTCCAGTCGACTGGAGTGTCAGTGGTGTTGTGAAGAAATAGGCAACATGCCTATCAAATCACGACACGTCTTGCATGCTGTCATATTCTCATGCCATCAATGATATATATGTTGTCGACTAACCTTGTTTTGCAGGGACACGTTACAACAACCTGAGTTCGGGTTTCTAAAACGGAATTCGGGGATAGTACTGAGTTGACAGTGGGACGTGGAATAGTGTTGGGATCTTAGTTGTGAAAGAGTGATGGAGAGGATGTTGGGATCTCTGAGTTGGTGCATCAAGGAAGTGGGTTGCAGGTGATGTTAGGGGCAGCGGTGAAATCTTAAGTGATAATTAGGCTATGGTAATAGCAAGTTTTGTGGTGGGTGGAGAATTAGGAAGCTAGGAGGGTTGTTGATCCGTGTTAGTATGCGTTGGGTTGGATGGTATACTAGCATATACAAATTTCTTAGGGAGTTGTGTGTGTATGATAGGTGTGACTGTTTTGGTATACTTGTGTGATATAATGATTGTTGAACATGAGTATATATGTTTTAAAAAAAAATGGTTGCCGAGATTGGTGTTTGATAGTATACCAAGTAGTAATAATGTGTTGGCTAATAGTATGAGGTTATAACTTATTTTTCTTAAAAGGGAAATACTCATGCATTGAGAGTGCATGTCGATGTGGTGGTTTAGAAAGTTGATGCTGTTAATAAGATCAATTTTACAAAGAAAATTGTTGAGATTGCGTTATATTGATTTTAACGAGAATTAGGGAGTTTCTGGTTGAAATTTACTCTATTAAAGGACAAGCTCGTAAATTTCCTATGGTGGATCGTGTGAAATGGAGAAGGTGATTTTAATGTGTAGACATGTAGGGTACCGTGATGTAAGTTGAGGCCACAGGTTCATTTAGAGATGACAAATCGATATTGAGTTAGTATCTATGAGACTCAAGAAATTGTTTTCATAGAGTGTTGATGGGAAATAAGAAAGTTTTGAGATGTGTATCGTAAGTATGTTATTTTCTATTTGTGTTTTGCGCGTAGAGGCATGGCTTAAAGGGAATTTTGTTTAGCGGTGAAGGTGAATTGGAGTGGATTACACGATGGTATATTTGAAGGAGTAACTTGTTTGTGATAAGGTATATGTGTTGTTCTTTGTTCTTACATGTGGTTGTGGGACCGGACTGTTTTAATAACCAAATGATTTCAGTCGTGGCTGGTGTGGGGCTCGTGGTGCTAATTTCGGGACGAAATTTTCTAAGGGGGAGAGAGTTGTCGCACCCGTCCCGGATATTTGGTATTTTAATTCACGTATTTAATTAAATTATGCGTCACGGGGTTAAATTGCATACATTAGAAGCGTGAGGGCTTGTGTGTGATTTGTGAATTGGAACATGCTAGCAAGTGGTTTTGTTGGCACACAATAATATTCCTTAGAGTTCATTACGTGTTCTGTTTCTTTTCTCTCGTATACACGTATAGAGAGAGAGAGAGAGAGAGAGAGAGAGAGAGAGAGAGAGAGAGAGAGGAACGGCAAGAAGAAGGAAGAAGAGAAAATAAGGGGAAAATCTAGAGAAACCTTGAATTGAAGTTTATTTTGGTGAGTTTCATCTTTTAATTGTTGAATTCATGTTGCTCATGCTAGGGTTCTTGTTCTGCATCTAATATACTCTGAATTGAAGCCATGGGAGAGGGTTTTTGAGGTTGAAACTGAGTTCTTATTTCAGAAATTCGTGTATATGATGAACATGCATGACTGTGTTTTTACAAGTTGCTAATCTGTCCTGTGTTGACAAATTTATTCAAGGCCCCTAGAAATCTTCTAAATTCTTGAGAAAAATCCTGAAGGTTCCTCTGTGAGTCTATTGCATCGTATTAAATTTTCAGAAAATAACTCGAAGTATTTTGGCCTACAAAATTCGCGGACTGAACTGGTGTCTGGTTCGCGTCTGTGCAGACAGCACAGACACGAGTTGGAAAAGCGGGCATAACTTCTTGCTCGAGTGTCGGTTTTACGCACCGTTTCTTGATTCTGAAACTAGACTTGCATACCTTTCTGAATATGTAAGTTTTGTGCCTCAGAAGTATCTAGGAAAAATCAGCTTCTGTTCTGAAGTTATTGGTTTGTCAAATCTGGAAATCTGGACAGGTTTTAGAGCTTTGTTATTCATCAATTTTGTCATGGTTAAGTGTACTTATTGGCTATGGGTTCTCTTGAGTCTTAAGCATTGATCAATTGGTGATGTTTTGGTGTTAGAATTAATGGAAAAGATTGAGTATGCGATTTTTAGTGATCTTTCGATCACAGACTGTTCTGCTGGAAATTGTGCTTCGCTGCACAGAATTTCTAAGTTTGGCGGTGGTTTTGGCTATGTTCCTTAATTGTAAAAATTCTGGGAAAAATTAGGAATAAACTTTGATATGTTTCTATGATCTCTGCAAAATTTCAGATCATTTGGTGGTATAGTCTAGTGTTGGCGGACTTTACAAGTTTCTGTGTCCTGCTGAGTTTTGAATTTGCTGCACTGACACGTTTTGGAAAAATAGTCATATCTCTTAGCTCGGGTATCGGGTTTTCGCACGGGTTATTGATTCTGAAACTAGACTCGTATGCCTTTCGGGATATGTAGGGGTTGTGGCATGTTTTGTACTAGATTAAATCAGTTTTTGATTTGAAATTGATAGACGTGCAGAATCTACAACTTTGGGCAGTTTTGTGTGTAATTTCGGACGAGCATAACTTTGTCGTCCGAACTCTATATTGGGTAAATTTTATATCAAAATCTATGTACTGAAAGTCTACTTGCTAATGGTGGTAGTCTTATGATCTGAATCTAAACCTATAAGAAGTTAGAGGCAAAATACGATACGCTGGTCGTAGGATTTCAAACTAGTTTTGAGAGATAATGTTGTGTTTGAATTTCAAGTATGTTTTGGTACTCATCTAGGTCTTTGAGATGAACATATTTGTATGCTTTAAGCATCGCTAAACCTACTGTTGGTGTTATAGATTGTTATCAGGAGTTGGTTGTAACGTTTAAGCGTTCAATAAACTGATATGGTTAACTTGTGGCAAGGTGTCAAGCCGGCCAATTGGGAGGTGCCGAAACCGTAAGTTTGGCGTACCTCGGTCGATACAGAGGTGAGTGTGTTTGATATGTTATATCTTCAATAAGATGTTAACATATTGGTTGTGTATCATGTTATGGTTGGTTTAGTTATTTGGTGTGCGTGATTGGTGTATGTTGATTGTACCCGTATAAGGTTTGTGGAGTGAGTCACACCTTGTCGTGGGCCGTGCCGTTCTATTTACGGTGAATGGGAGCTTGGTGTGCGGGACACAATACCTTGGGTACATGGGATGTGGCAGACGTGTCACTGCATGTGTTATGCATATAAATTGTGGTTGTTTCTGTTAGTGGTTTATGTTAATTTTATTGGATTTATTCTATATCTCACACACTCCTGGTTTTTCTTTGGATTGTCAGATAGCAGGGGTTCGTAGGATGGTCCACTACCAGTCGGCGTTTTGGGGTTGGCTTTGAGGTTGTTTGTTTGTGTCGGTGGTAGTGAGTTGTCTTGTACATGTTTTCGACTCGTTTTGTGACAAAGATGTCGTGTATTTTTGTATGTCAAGCATGTAAAGTTATGGGTATAACGTCGACTCTGTTGTTAATATTAATATTAAGTCTTCCGCTGGTTTATTCTGAGTTATTATGTGTTGTTAAGTGATAGTTTGGTTGGCAATTGGGAATGCCACGTGGCCGCACCGACTCGAGCCCACAATGGGTGTCGTTTTGCGGGGCGGGGCGTGACATAGGTATTGCAGCCGGACAGCGCTGCAGGTTTAGCCTCGGAAGATCTAATCTTGCAAGGAGACATTCAATCAGGCAGGAGTACTTCAGTGACGAGGTGCTGGCAGCTAGACTTGGAGTGACACAGGCGCTTTGCTAGAGGCTGGACGGATGCAACGATTACCCACTATGGGTGGAGGGGGTGATTGTTGGGGTCTACCCATAGTGGTGGGGTTATTTTGTATAACACCCTTAGTATTGGGTGTTGAGTGTATTTACCCTTGGAATCTCTTATATATAGTTGTAAACTCTATTAGGGTTATAATGTGACATAATGTGAGGGAGAGGGTGAGGCCAGCGTGGGGGCCCGAGTTGTGGCCTCCCGGAGAGGAACCGGCGTGTGGTTTCTGGAGAGTTTTTCCATCTTTATTGTATATTGTGTGAATATATAATCAATGGGAGTTTTTCTCTGAAATCACTGCGTGTGTTTGTGTGTGTGGTGTCCCTCACGGTCCTAACAATCGGTGATGCAAGTCATACCGATCTTCATGAATGAAATCGACACAAGAGCGAGAGATATTCTAATTTACAATTGAAGATGAACGAAAGAGATTCTTCTATCAATCTTCAACGATATATCAAAACGAGCGATACATCGTAATCCTAATTATAACCCAAAAATTGGGTTAGTAAGACAAAAATTTAAGAACAAATAAAGATAGACTTTGATTTGTTGGAGAGAGTTTATAATGAAGCCCGAAGAGGCTATTTATAGGAAAATAAAACATCTAGAAAATAATTTGTCAGGTTTTAGGGGAGGAAAAGTAGGGTTTTGATGGAGGATTAGAAATCGACATCCTCAAGAGTCAGCCGAAGTTGAAGGAAGGGGTAACTGCGATGAAAGAAAGGTAGGGTTTCAAAGATTGAAAAAAGGGACGAGTTTGTATCAAAACTTCTGAAAATACCCCTCATTTTAACGGTTGAAATTGGCGTTGTCTCGCCTAGGGACTTATTTCACACATATTATGAACACTAGGGAATATTAAATTAGAGAGATGAGTATCATAATTTTCCGGCTATTCGAATACATAAAAACTTCACAAAAATTAAATATTCTTGTAGGTTCCTTTTCTTTTTAAGCAATTGAATCTAAAGTGTTGATAAAAATGTTAACGGAAGCATATTTTTGTATTTGGCTCGTAAAAAGTCAGTATGTGTGAACCAATAATGAGATTGCTACTTACATGGATTTGGCTCCGATAATTCCCAAGGAAATTCAAAACCGTTTCCTCATTCCAAACAACCACAATGAGAGTCACACTTCTCTCTACAGTATTTAAACCCAAATGGTCGTCCAAAGACATCACACTTTTGATTCGACTTTCTTTTCATCTTAGCCGTTTTCAAATTCACTGATTTAAAAAAAAAAAATTGAGCGGGCTTTAGAAAAATCAGCTCAATCTGTATGTGAAAGTGTTCGATCCAATCTTTCATTTTATCATGGATTTGAAATCTGAATGAAAAAAAATAGAAGATTGGATTGAAAACTTAAACATATCGGATTGAGCTAATTTTTTACGAGCCCATTCGATTTTTAAAAAAATTATTAAATGGCTCGGATTATCAAAGCCAAGAGTAGGCCCCGCGTGCCGTCAGTCTCTCCGGTTGGTATGCGTAATAAAGTTGGGTTAGAAAATATCGGGCCGAAAACAAAATGGACCGTTTTTAATGGACTACATCTTTCTCGACACTGGGGCCCAACTCCATGGGCTGATCCGGCCCACAATATATGCCGGATAATGAAAACCGAAGCTTCCCAAGGTTCTACACTTCTACTCAATTCGAATTGGGAAATACAGAAAACTGGTCCGGACAAGAATCAGAAGGAGAAGAATAGCAATGGCGAGTAGCCAATCAGCTGTAGCAAGGGCGACGTTCCATCTGCCGTTGTCAATGCTAGTGCTATAATGCTGAGTCATTTCAGCAATGTAGCCTGTAAAAATATATTACGATGTGAATGTGTGCCCTTCTAAGTAAATCACTTACCCGTATCGCATATTTAACACCTAAATAAGGGTATGGGATACATGTCTACTACAAGAAATTCTTCAGCGCTGAGCGGGCACAGTACCACGTGGTGCCGAGCACATCTTGGCCGTTCAAACGTGTTTTGGACGGCCCAGATCTGTTTGGGTATTTTTTCATAAACGCATACATCAGAGCTTCAAAAGAGACTTACTATATATAAGGCATAGTTAAGCCACCACAACTAAAACTAGCATGAACAGAAAGGCATTCAAAACATGAGCTCATACCAGAGTTCCACAAATTCAATGCTTTGTCGGTTTGTGTGAGTGGAAGCAGGGTCTCCACATTGTAAATAGCAGATTGAAAATGGAATCTGATCAGAATAGAGTTCGTAGTTTTCCAGTCTGCGGATCGTATGATAAGAGCTTTAAATCACCACTTACTCTGTGGTCTGTCAGTTCCAATTCACCATTTTTTGCACCTCCCACAGCTGTAATTCTACCATACCTGCGATGTCCCACGTAAAGTGAAATCCTTGGAAAAGATCCAACTTTAAATTGGTTAGTCCAAGAACTATGGTCTTCATTCAACAACCAAACGTCACCGCATTTGTCATCAGGACAAATAACCACAAGAAGTATCATCCCATGTCTCAACCAAGCATGGCGGTAATCCTATTTTTCTGAACACCTCATCACCCATGTCGCGGGACATAAAAATCACTTTATAAGTTGGGAATACACATGCCAGTCAATAGAAAACTCCATTCAAGACAACTCAAGCAGATCGTTAAAAAAAAGAAGAAGAAAGGAACTCAAGCTGAAGATCCATCAATTTGAACGAAGCTACCAAACCCTCCGAAATTATTCATCTCCCCAAAGAACACCGAAACCTTATTGACATCGATTTCTCTCCAAGTATCAGAGCTCATCATGTTCAGATGTACATCATGAGCTCGGATAATGGCTTCCTGAATGGGTCTAGAATAAAGCGCAATCCTAATCAACTTGTCGTCATGAGAACTGGAATGGAACCTAAACCCAAAACTGACCCGCTCAATTTTTACAAAACAATAATTGTAATCCATCTCATCCAACCATTGCCAATTGAAATTTGGAATTTCTCGAAACTGCCTGGTGGAGGGATGCATAGAATCAAGGGAAATCCAAAGGGAGATATGCTAACCTAACCATTACAGATACCCACAATCAAAAAATAACTTCTCCCGGTGCACTCTCAACCCCAATTCAAATATGGGAAATCAAGATTGATATGGCCAATACCACTAAACCCATCACTGTAAATTAAAGACACGTCTTGTGTTTTGGTTTCATTACTGTAAGGAGTTGCAGTGATCCTTTGTCTTTTAGTACCCACCTAAGCTACAAAATTTAGAATTTAGCCCCCAAAAAGACCTCATCAAGAACTGAAGATGGTGAAGACTAAAGCCTTAGGTACCAATATAACTGCATATCCATGACAAAGAGAAAAGAAGACCTGCACATTCGTACTCCAAAAAATAGCAATGGGTGCACAAATACCAAAACATTAGCCTCACCGGACGATACATCAATTGGAAGTTGAAATATAGGCTCTGAAATATAAAAGTCAACATTACATACATCAAGTGTCAACATGTATTACATATTCAAAATAAAGGACATCCAGGCTCAAACATGGAACACTGGAATCTAGTAACAAAAGGGTTCTTAAAATTAGTTTCCGAAAGAGACTACTTTGTGCATAGTTAAGCAACCGCAACCAAAATAACCATGAACAGAGAAAGCATTCCAAACAGCAACTCACAAGTCACATCTGAGTTGCTTCCGCAAAATTAAATGCTTCCTTCTCTTGTTCTACTTGTTGAGCACAATTTCATTGGCTTGCATGACTGGAAGTAGAGTCCCCGCATACAAATAAACACTACATTCAAAATAAACCTGACCAAAATAAAGATCCATAGTTTGCCGGGTCTTTGTATCATATGAAAAGAGCTTTAGCTCACCAGTGGTGTATTTATAATCGGTCATTAACAATTTACCATCTTTCCCACCTCCCATCACAGTAAATAGACGATCTTCTATATCACCTGCAATCCTCGGAAAAGACCCAACTTTAACTTGGTTAGTCCAAGAACTCTCGTTTTCATTCAACACCCACACATCAAAGCACCTTTCATGAGGACAAACAACCACCACAGCAAGCTTGTCATCTAATTCAGTAAATGTCCAGTTAGGTAGATCCCAAGTCCCATCCAAACACTCTGGTGTTCTTATTCTTCTGAACTCCTCATTTCCCAGGTCGAACGACATAACAACCATATGATGAATTGGGACTACACGTGCAGGCCAATAGAAAACTCCATTCAAGATGGCAGAAGCAAAAGATTCAACAATTTCCACGACACTATCATACTCCCCCCATGCATTCATCTCCCCAAAGAACGACAAAAGGTTATTATTATAACCAATTCTCGTCCAAGTATCTGTGCTCATCACATACAGATCAGCTCGGATACTTTCTTGAAAGTTAGTATCCAAATAAAGCACAATCCTAATCAACTTGTAATCATTAGCACTGGGATGGAAGCCAAAGCCAAAACTAACCTGCTTAACATGTTCTACATACTCACCTTCCCAATTCCATTCGGCACCTGGAATTTCCCGAAACTGTCTGGTGGAGGGATTGCATAGAAACAAGGGATATCCAAAGCAAGATAGAGTTACACAAACCAAACCATTACAGATACCCCCAATAAAGAAATAATTATCCCCACCATAATCCCATGGAATTCGACGAATATTCCTTCTCTCCAGAAATGGGAAATTGAGATCGACACCCTCGTTGTTAAACCCATCGTTGTAAATTAATGACTAATGAGATTATATGGCTTTCGGTTTTATAACTAAAACCAGTTTCCAGGAGAGGGGTGGGACTGAGAGTGACTGGGGTTAGGAGATGTTTGGCAATGAAATCAGGGGTTTTGATCAAATCATACCAGGTTTTGCATACGGACTTGAATCGCAAGAGGGATTTCACTGGTAATCTCGACAGGATTTCCACCATTATCTCAAACGGCAGATCGAACGTGGTCCTTGCTACAGTTGATTTGCTACTCGCCATAGGTGCTGCTGCTTCTTTTTCTTCTTCTTGGCCTGGAACCCAGATTACACCATCAGACTTTTGCTCATTTCTCAACAGTTTTCTGCATTTTCCTTTGGCTACCCTCCATAGCTGGCTTCTTCGAATCTTCTTCTGACCCAGTTTTCTGCTATTTCCTTTGGGTTGTATGTAGAAACCTCGACCAAGCTTCGACTTTGCTTTATCGGGCATATGTTGTGGGCCGGATCTGCCCATGGAGTTAGACTCCGACCCGTACCGTTAAGATTCCCACATACAACCACGTTTTTTTTTTTAAATTTGAAATCAGACAATTCAATAAAACATTCCCGAAGGCAAAGATCACATTGCAATAACAGGAGTGCACCAAACAACCTAATCCGAGACACGAGTACTGTATTAAGCACAACAGGCTACATACTCAAGGACACCCTGCAAAAGCACTCAGCACAAGCGTCGGCCTAGGAATCCCGTCCGGGACTAGGCAGAGAGATACCAAAACGGGATCCAAGGACATGCCAACAGGCTACATACAACCACGTTTATTTGTCAAGAAATTAAAGGAAAATATTACTATTATCCAAAAAAGGAAATTTATAGGTTCTTTTGTGCGATCATTTGATTAAAATAAAATTTGAGGAAGTTAAACGTAGTAATCTAATTTTGCAGAAAACTAATATTAAAATAAAATTCTTGCAAAACTTTGTGCTTTTTCTTTGACAAAAGTTGAAAACCAATATCCATAGTAAAGAAATTAGAGAGATGAGTATCATAATTTTTCCGCTATCTGAATATATAAAAACTTCACAAAAATTAAATATTCTTGTAGGTTCCTTTCTTTTTTAAGCAATTGAATTTAATGTGTCGGATAAAGATGTAGTCCAATCAAAGAGAGGTCTACCTTATTTTTCACTATGTCTAATGTTTACCATGTTTATTTTTCTTTCATTTTCTAACTAGGACTACTGTGGTTGACCACAAATGTCGACTTTCAATTAAGAGGTGAATGACTCAAATTCTGCCAAAAGCACAAATTGATTATTAATTTATCTTATTGGAGTCTTTCGTTGTTAGTTTATTTCTTCCTTTATGGATGTTTCTCAAGTTGTTCTCTATTGGACATCTATGTCATTCTCTTCATGCATTTACCGTACAAATTCTCATCGTTCCATTCGGAATTCGGAATCTCCCGAAACTGTATGGTGGAGGAACATCTGAATCATTGAAGCCCCCTACATATAAATTCTGAGATTTCTATTTTCTACAAGAAATGCAGTGCTCCTTTGTCTTTTGGTAACCACCAAAGCTACAAAATTCAGAATTTAGCCCCAAAATAAACTCATCAAGAACTGATGATGGTGAAGACGGAAGCCTTATGTACCAATATAACTACATATCCATGACAAACAAAGAGGAAAGAAGACCTGCATATTGTGCACAAACACCAAAACATAAGCCTCACCCCACGATACATCAATTGGAACTTGAAACATAGGCTACGAAATATAACAGTTGACATTACATACAACAAGTGCCAACATGCATTACATATTCAAAAGAAAGCATTTCCAGGCTCAAACATGGAACAATGGATTCCAGTAACAAAAGGGTTCTTAAAATAAGTTTCCAAAAGAGACTACTTTGTGCATAGTTAAGCAACCGCAACCAACATAACCATGAGCAGAGAAAGCATTCCAAACAGCAACTCACAAGTCACACCTGAGTTGCTTCCACAAAATTAAATGCTTCCTTTTCTTGTTCTACTTGTTGAGCACTATTTCATTAGCTTGCATGACTGGAAGTAGAGTCCCCACATACAAATAAACACGAGATTCATAAAAAATTTGACCACAATAAAGATCCGTAGTTTCCCAGGTCTTCGTATCATATGAAAAGAGCTTTAGCTCATCAGAAGTGTATTTATAATTAATCATTAACAATTTACCATTTTTCCCACCTCCCAGCACTGTACATCGACCATCTACCCCATCTTCCATATCACCTGCAATCCTCTGAAAAGACCCAACTTTTACTTGGTTAGTCCATGAACTCTCGTTTTCATTCAACACCCACACATCAAAGCACCTTTAATGAGGAGAAACAACCACCACAGTGAGTTTATCATCTAATTCAGTAAAGTTCCAGTTAGTTAGATCCCAAGTCCTATCCAAACACTCCGGTGTTCTTATCAATCTGAACACCTCATTACCCATGTCGAAGGACATGACAACCACTTGATCTGCTGGGACTACACGTGCAGGCCAATAGAAAACTCCATTCAAGACTGCTAAAGCAAAAGATCCAACAATTTGCACGATGGATTCATACTCTCCGCATTCATTCATCTCCCCAAAGAACAACGGAAGCTTATATTTACCCCCAAAAAAACAACGGAAGCTTATTAAAATCAATTTACGTCCAAGTATCTGTACTCATTACATACAGATCAGCTCGCATATCGCGTTCCCTCATAGGACTAGAATAAAGCACAATCCTAATCAACTTGTAATCATTAGCACTGGGATGGAAGCCAAACCCAAACCTAACCTGGATGCCATTCAAATGCTCATCAACCCATTCGGAATCTCCCGAAACTGTCTGGTGGAGGGATTGCATAGAAATAAGGGATATCCAAACGAAGATAAACTTATGCAAACCAAACCATTACAGATACCCCCAATGGAGAAATAATCGTCGTCCCCCGCATTATCCCAAGTGCCACTATAATTCCTCATATCCAAACATGAATGTGTGGTTGTAAAGTGGTAGGGAGTACTAGGTGGTAGTACTTTCAGAGTATTGTATAATTTCACCAAGTTTGAGTTGTGCCCATAAGTGGGGTTGTTCTCATCGACGTGTAAAGTGGTAGGTTTGCATGAGGACCTGCCAGGTACATGTAACATCACTCCAGATCCTTGAAAAGTTTAGAGGTCAACTTCAAAGTAATATCACCATAAGGCTCTTCTTGTTGTACGTCCACAAGTCCATAACTTTTTAAAACCTACCACAGTAATGACCAACTTTTATCACTAGTCAACTTCAAAGTAATATCACATATCTCCAAGTCTCATGAAAAAGAATGGGTGTAGTTTGAAACATGGATATTTCAAGCTGGGACAGCAAGAGCAATCAGATGGGTCAGAAAGGATCATGAGTCTCAAAATGTACAGTTTAAACTTGGGGGTATCAACTCAAAAATATCCTTCTCCCAAGTACTCGGGCAACCTTATTCTGCCATTTCACTCGATGAATGGCCAGTGAGGAGCAAAAAGATTATTGCCATGAGCAGAATGCTTCGATCAGTCTGCACCAAAATAGATGTACATCATAACTGATGAAAACATTTTAAAGTACTTTCCTATTAGAGGTTTCACGGTCAGTAGAAACCCAAGCTACAGTATAAACTAAATGTACAAGTTCTTGCAAACCATTCATATAGACCGACAAAATGGTATCAATTTTCAAAGATTACCAACACATTAAACCAATACTCTGGGGTTAACAACTCCAATTTAGGGTTTCTCAGAGCATCTCCAGTCCTTACCTTTTCCCTTCCTCAAATTTGGGTCAAATTTTGAGGAAAAACTCGTTTTGGGTTGAAGCATCTCCAATGATAAAGCCCTATTCTGACCCAAATTTATCATTTTTTAAATATCCAGTGGCATTCATGTAAATAAGACAAGAGAGAATCCTCATATCAGCAACTCTAACACAGCTCCGGTGAAGCTCCGAACGTCTCACGTGCATGTTGGAAGAGATGAGGTGGAAGTCATTGGGGCCATTTTTCGATGAGTCGCAGCAGAGGAAGATGTCAGCGCCGTTGAGCTTGAGAGCATCGTGGAGCAAATTGAAAGAGCTCGAGCGGGACTAAATTTCGAGACATGAACATACAATGAAGTGTGGGAATGAATCTGCATCTACAATGAGAGAGAGAGAGAGAGAGAGAGAGAGAGAGAGAGAGAGAGGCAGAAAAATGGGTATGAGTCTGGTTTGTCTCAAATTTGGGGAAGAAAATGGGTAAAGCCCAAAAATGGGGAAGAGTTTAGGTCATTATTGGAGATGAGTTTTTGATGATTTTACCCAAATTTTGGGTTTAGGTCTTAAAATGGGTCAATGTTGGAGATACTCTAATATTTTCGAATGAGGGGTTTCTCAAATTTTAGGTTTTTTTTTTTTTTTGTTTTTGCAGCACAACAGTTTAGGGTTTCTCAAATTGAAACCCTCTAATTGATGAGGATGAGGATTAAATAGTGGGGGTACTCTATCTTCCTGAAACAAGGAGAGAGAGAGAGAGAGAGAGAGAGAGAGAGAGAGAGAGAGATCGATCTTTGTGGTGGGGGTAAGTACTCTAAAACCAGTGGTGGTGGCGGTCGACGGAGGCGGGGGAGCTCCGGGGTTGGGTTGTGGTGGTCGCTGGTAGTGGTGGGAAGAGTACCCGTGGTCGAAATAGGTAGTGGTGGCAGTCGCGCCCTCTCTCTCTTCTCTGAAAATTTTGAGCGTCAATGAAGGAAGAAGGGGAAAGGGGGTTCTCAATTCACGCCTTGATTTTTTTTTTAAAACTAAATGATGTCATGTTGGGCATGATGTCATCAGTTGTTTGTCCGGATGTTGTGTGAGTAACATTTTTGATTAGTAACATAGCTGTGCACGTGTTTTTCCAAGGCAATCCATGAGCTGTCACCTATTAATTGGTGGGGCGTGAAAGAGGGGTTTTCCATGTGAGCCGGATATAATTTATTCTCTTTTTAATGTGTAGGAGCATGCCATGTGTACTGCGCTTTATTAAAAGTAGAAACAAAAGAAATACTAAATTACTAATACTAGTTATATTATTAATATGAATTAATAATAATAAAAACAATAAATAGGAAGTATTCTCATAATTGCCATCCTTCTATCTATATCGACGGGTGATAATATATGGTGTAAACAAAATAAATTGATTAGAAGGAGTGCGTTTGGAAGAAGGCGTTGTGAACAACGATGATTTGTTCCGTAAATCAGACTATGTAATGGATATTTTGTACGGATTAAGCTGTTTCGTACAAATATTCCTAGTGGTTTGAAGAAAATTGATGTAGTGCATATCGGGGCTCCAATTTCCTTTCGTCAGTTTGGAACTTCTCAGTCCAATGAATAAGTATAACCCTATGTGCGCGTGGACTCTCAATAGATTCCTTGAAAGAAAAGTTATTTTGCCCTGTTTCGTTAAGGTTCTTATTTTTTAAATACTTATTTCCCGCTTTACGAAACAGGCCATTCTTTCATAATACATCATCTTTAATTTATAAAATAAGTACTTATTTCCCTTAGAGTGTGTTTACACAACACTCTTCACATGAAACATATAGGCTCCAATATATACCAAGCAACAGCCATTGAAACAGAAACTACAACAGATGAAAACTTAAAATTCTCCACCCAATCATAAATCAACTTAGATACTCAACTGAGTCAAATTGCATTCTTACTGAAACAAAACCGAAAAACTCCATTCAGGTTTGTAATGGGACACGTACAGTAATACACTGTACAAAAGATGAATTTTTAAATGAATACTACTATGCTACCTGAACAAGAACCAGCAAGATTCACAGCGCAAGACTGTTACATGAATTCATGGCTACATTTTCCATTGTTTCCTCTTGTTAAGCACGACTAATCATTGTGCTTGACTTCATTTTCATGACTAGAAGTAAGGCCTCCGTGGGGCAATACATTCGATACTGGGTACCCAAACAGAGCAAAACAAGATAGATTGTCTTTCAATACGACTTCAAAATATGCATTCCAACCTTCAATTGCTTTAGTCCAGGATCGACCATGTCATTCAAAAAACATACATCAAAGCTTCAAAAGATACTACTATCAGGCTTAGTTAAGCTATGACAGCTAAAATAACCAGAGAAAGCAATGTAAATTAAAGACATGTTGTCATATGACTGCACCCTTGTCCCCATTATCCTAGTTCCTACTTAACGTGCAATCAACTCAGCAGTGATTGTAGCAACATTTGAATCATCTAAGCCCCCTTCACAAAAATTCCGTGACTTCTAGTTTCTTCAAGAAATGCAGTGATCCTTTGTCTTTTAGTCACAGCCAAAGCTACAAAATTTAGAATTTCGACCCAAAAAAACCTCATCAAGAACTGATGATGACGAAGACTGAAGCCTTAGGTACCAATATAACTACATATCCATGACAAAGAGAAAAGAAGACCAGGATATTCGTACTCGAAAAAAAATAGCAAAGGGTGCACAAATACCAAAACATTAGCCTCACCCGATGATACATCAATAGGAAGTTGAAATATAGGCTCTGAAATATAACAGTCAACATTACATACATCCAGTGTCAACATGTATTACATATTCAAAAGAAAGTACATCCAGGCTCAAACATGGAACACTGGATTCTAGTAACAAAAGGGTTCTTAAAAATAGTTTCCGCAAGAGACTACTTTGAGCATAGTTAAGCAACCACAACCAAAATAACCATGAACAAAGAAAGCATTCCAAACAGCAACTCACAAGTCACATCTGAGTAGCTTCCGCAAAATTAAATGCTTCCTTCTCTTGTTCTACTTGTTAAGCACTATTTCATTGGCTTGCATGACTGGAAGTAGAGTCCCCGCATACAAATAAACACAAGATCCATAATAAACCTGACCAACATAAAGATCCATAGTTTGCCGGGTCTTTGTATCATATGAAAAGAGCATTAGCTCATCAGTCATGTATTTATAATCAGTCATTAACAATTTACTACCATTTTTCCCACCTCCCATCACTCTAACTGTACATAGACCATCAACCCCACCTTCCATATCACCTGCAATCCTCGGAAAAGATCCAACTTTAACTTGGTTAGTCCATGAACTCTCGCTTTCATTCAACACCCACACATCAAAGCACCTTTCATGAGGAGAAACAACCACCACAGCAAGTTTATCATCTAATTCAGTAAATTTCCAGTTAGTTAGATCCCAAGTCCTATCCAAACACTCCGGTGTTCTTATTCTTCTGAACACCTCATTACCCATGTCGAAGGACATAACAACCATTTGATCAGTTCGGACTACACGTGCAGGCCAATAGAAAACTCCATTCAAGACTGCTGAAGCAAAAGATCCAACAATTTGCACGATGGATTCATGCTCTCCCCATTCATTCATCTCCCCAAAGAACAACGAAAGCTTATTAAAATCAATTTCCGTCCAAGTATCGGTGCTCATTACATACAGATCAGCTCGGATATCGCATTCCCTGATAGGACTAGAATAAAGCACAATCCTAATCAACTTGTAATCATTAGCACCGGGATGGAAGCCAAACCCAAAACTAACCTGGATACCATTCAAATGCTCATTGCCCCATTTGGAATTCGGAATCTCCCGAAACTGTCTGGTGGAGGGATTGCATAGAAACAATGGATATCCAAACCAAGATAAACTTACGCAAACCAAACCATTACATATACCCCCAATGGAAAAATAATCATCGTCCCCCTCAAAATCCAAAGTGCCATCATAATTCCTCATGTCCAAAAATGGGAAATGGAGATTGATAGGGCCGTAGTTAAACCCATCGTCGTAGATTAATGAGATTTCATGGTTTTGGGTTACAATATTAAAACCAGTTTCTAGGAGTGGGGTGGGGTTTTGAGTGACCGGGGTTAGAAGATGTTTGGCAATAAAATCAGGTGTTTTGATAAGATCATACCAGGTTTTGCATACGGACTTGAATCGCAAGAGGGATTTCACTGGCAATCTCGACAGGATTTCCACCGTTATCTCAAACGGCAGATCGAACGTGGTCCTTGCTACAGTTGATATGCTACTCGCCATAGGTGCTGCTGCTTCTCCTTCTCCTTCTCCCTCTTCTTCTTGGGCTGGAACCCAGACTACACCCGCAGAATTTTGCTCATTTTCTCAACAGTTTCCTGCATTTTCCTTTGGGTTGTGCAGAACCCTCGACCTAGCTTCAACTTTGTTTCATCGGGCATGTATTGTGGGCCGTATCTGCCCACGGAGTTGGGCTCCGACCCGTACTGGTAAGATTCCCACAAACGACCACGTGTCCACGTTTATTGGTCTTGTAATTAAGGGAAAAGATTATTGGTCTTGTAATTAAGGGAAAAGATTATTTTCCAAAACACTTTAGTTAGGTGGAGTAAATAAATGGAAATTTTTTTTCTTGTGTACGATCATTTGATTAATTTTTAAGGAATTTAAACAAATAATCTAATTTTATAGGGGTCTTTCGGTGTTAGTTTATTTCTTTCTTTATGATTGCTTTTCGGATTGTTCCCTATTGGACTTAAATGTAATTTTTTTTTCGTATGTATAAGGAATCTCTATTCAATTTTTTAAAGCCCATTTTAGAATCGGTTTATAGCTATTAGCTTATCAAGCCTGATAACAAAAATTATTTTTCTTTTTTCACTCCATTTGAGCACTATAATAACTTCATTAGATAAAAACACAACCTTGATTTTAGCATATGTGTTACCAGTGGCAATTCAAGGGGAGAGAGAGAGCACCCATAAATTGTCACAAAACTATGGTGAAAGGAGAGGGGAAATAGTACTTTTTAAAGAGCAATATTAGAGATGACAAAGATTAGGGTATCGATGAAGGATTCTATTCCACCCCGTTCCCCAATTAGAAAATCTCTTAGGGTTCCCGCCCCTATCCCCAATGAGGATATTGAATAAAACACCAAACTAACTCCTGACGGGGATCGAATTTTTCCCAAATATACGTACCCAAACCACAAAGTAGAAGAAAAATGAAATTAACAGGAAAAATCCAAAACATAGGAATGGGTGCACCAACGCCAAAACATTAGCCTCACTCTGACGGTACATCAGTTAGATTTTATTTATTTTTTTGGTCAATTCAATAGATAGTATTTCCAGACTCAAACATGGAACACTAGATTGTAGCAAATAAAAAGGTTCTTAAAATTAATTTCCAAAAGACAATACTTCGAGCATAGTTGAGCAACCGCAACCAAAATAACCAAGAACAGAGAAAGCATTCCAAACAACAACTCACAAGTGCTTCCCTTTTCTTGCTCTACTTGTTGAGCACTATTTCATTGGCTTGCATGACTGGAAGTAGAGTTCCTGCATACATATAAACACAAGATCCATACGGAACCTCACCAAAATAAAGATCGATACTTTCCTGGGTCTTTGTATCATATGAGAAGAGCCCAAAGATCTGAAGCTCATCATCAGGATCGAGGATCTCCTCAGTCACCAACAATTCACCATTTTTCCCACCTCCCTCCACTGTAATATCGCCATCTTCCCAATCTCCCATACCACTTCCACTTGCAATCCTCGGAAAATACCCAACTTTAACTTGGTTGGTCCAAGAACTCTCGTTTTCATTCAACACCCACACATCAAAGCTCATTTCATTTGGAGAAACAACAAGAGCAAGTTTATCATATAGTTCCACAAAATGCCAGTTAGTTTTATCCCAAGTCCCATCAAAACACTCTGGTATTCTTATTCTTTTAAACACCTCAGTACCCATGTTGAAGGACACAACAAGAAGTTGATCAACTGGGGCTAAACGTGCCCGAAATACCGGGCGTGCTGGCCAATAGAACACTCCCTTCAAGACTGCTGAAGCGGAATTTGCACCAATTTGCAACAGGTTGTCATACTCCCCCAGTTCATTCAACTCCCCAAACAACAACGAAAGCTTATTAACATCGATCTCCGTCCAGGTATCGGTGCTCATCACATACAGATCAGCTCGGATATTGACTTGAATGGAAGCACTAGCATAAAGCACAATCCGAATCAACTTGTAATCATTGGCACCGGGATGGAAGCCAAACCCGAAACTAACCCGCTCAATATTTATCTTCTCATTGAAACAATTCCATTCGGAATTCGCAATCTCCCCAAACTGTCGGGTGGAGGGATTGCACAGAATAAAGCGATTTCCATCGAAAGGTAAATTTATGCAAACCAAACCATTACAGATACCAGCAATGGAGAAGTAATTTTTCCCATTACAATCACACTCCGAAGTGCAACTATTATCATGCAAAAAAGGGAAGTCGAGATTGACAGGGCCGTTACTAAACCCATCGCTGTAAATTAGTGAGATTTCACCAAAAGTGGTCACTAGGAGAGAGGTGGAATTGAGAGTGACCTGGGTTATATGTTTGGAAATGAAATCAGGGTTCTTGATAAGATCATACCAGGTTTTGCAAACGGATTTGAATCGCAAGAGGGATTTCACCGGCAATCTCGATAGGATTTCCGTAGTTATCTCAAACGGCAGATCGAACGCGGTCATTGCCACAGTTGATTGGCTACTTTTCGCCATAGCTGCTGCTGCTGCTTCTTGGCCTGACCCAGATTGAGATTACACCCACAGAATTTTGCTCAACAGTAGAAGTGTTCAACCTTTGTTCGAAGCTTCAATTTTTGTTTTATCGGGCATGTAATGTGGGCCGGATCTGCCCATGGAGTTAGGCTCCGCCACTCCGACCAATACTGTTAAAATTTGATCGAAACTCATAATGAGTTTCGATAAAAAAAAAAAATTTATTTGTTTTTGGTTCCTCTTATTAAGACGAACTAATACATCACAAAAGCTTGACATTAAACTAACAAATGCAAATTTTTTTGAATAAAGACGGAAAAAAAATTCACTCTCTACTTTTTATCCAAACCCACCCTTAATCTCATAAAAATAATGTTCGGGCAAAATCTTATGCTTTTTCCATGACAAATTTTGAAAAAGCATATCCCAGTAAAAATGTTAGAGAATATGAGTTTTTATAATTTTCATGTTAAGTGAACACATAAAGAAATAAAAAAAAATTACGTAATATATTCTTATAAGGTAATCCACAACGGTATACCAAAAATTTACACATCAGCTTTTAGGTATA
Organism: Rhododendron simsii; assembly: GCA_014282245.1. NCBI lineage: Eukaryota > Viridiplantae > Streptophyta > Magnoliopsida > Ericales > Ericaceae > Rhododendron > Rhododendron simsii. Next base: position 36,261,761 of record CM024957.1, on the reverse strand, counting down.
CTCAATTGAGTCAAATTGCATTCTTACTGAAACAAAACCGAAAAACTTCTTTCAGGTTTGTAACGGGACATGTACAATTTTGTAGTAATAAACTGTACAAAAGATAATTTTTAAATGAATAATACTACTCTCCCCGTCCCAAAATCTTTGGACTTTTTCGATATTCGCGCTGTTCTTTAAATTCTTGTATCTCCTAATTTATGATATTTTTATAATTTTGAAAACTTTATATTATAAATCCAATCGAGAACTATTAAACAAGATCCATATTGTATATTTTTGAAGATTCATATTGACGGATACTATAAGAGTTTAAAGAATAGCACCAATATAAAAAAAGTCCAAAGATTTTAGGACGGAGGGACTATTATGCTACCTGAATAAGAACCAGCAAACATTCACAACTGCAAGTGACACGGGAGTCTGTTACATGATTCATGGCTACATTTTCCCTTGTTTCCACTTGTTTTTGTTTTTTTGATCCGCCCTTGTTTCCATTTGTTAAGCATGGCTAATCGTTGTGCTTTGACTTCATTTCCATGACAAGAAGCAAGGTCTCTGCGGGGCAATAAAATCGATACTGGGTACCCAAACAGAGCAAAACAAGATAGATAGTGGTAGTGTTCGATTGCCATTTTATTTTAGTTTTAGTTTTATTTTTCAATCATTACACTACTTTTTTCTCTAATCATTACTCTATTTTCCAATTATTACTTTCTCATGTCTCTCTATCTCTCTAATCATTACCCTTCTCTTCAATCATTATCCTATTTTCCTCTCCACCCACTACCAAAACTAAACTAAACTAAATTCTCAATCAAACAAAGCCAGTGTCTTGGCTCTCAAGACGATCCAAAAAGAGGTTTCAATAGCCAGTTGTTTTTTTCTTGTCTTTCAATACCTCCCAACCTTCAATTGCATTAGTCCAAGATTACCCATTTCATTCCAAAAACATACATCAAAGCTTCATTAGATACTACTATTACTATCAGGCATAGTTAAGCTACGGCAGCTAAAATAACCATAGAAAACAATGTAAATTAAAGACATATCGTCGTATGACTGCACCATTGTCCCCATTTTTTCATATACACCATTCATAATTCCTAGTTCCTACTAAACCGGCGATCAACTCAACAGCGATTGTAGCAACATCTGAATCATCTAAGCCCCCTTCAAAAAAATTACGATGAAAGTTAAACATAGACCAGAAAAAAGTTTAAAAGAAACAAAAAAACATAGACAAAAGTTAAAAAAAAGTTTAAATGAAATGAGAAAAATGACCAAAAAAGACCCAAAAAAAAATGCCCCTCTCTCTCTCCCCGGTGTCCAACATTCAAAATCCTTGCTCTCTGGACATATGACGTACGGTGACGAAGATCAAAACTTTGGGTACACGATGATGACGATGACCGTGGTCCGATTACGAAGACAATGGATGTTCCGATATGATGGTTGAAGTGGTGATTTTCTATTCCCTTCTCTCACATATCTGAATCCTCCTACTTTCACATGTATGTATGGCTAATTATTTTATGTTTTTTTTAATGAAATCTACTCAAACTATGTATGGAATTAGGTTTTGGACTCGGTAGATTTTTATGGTTTATCCCATGTTTTGAACTCAGTAGATTTTTCTGGGGGATGACAAAAGAAGTAAAAAAAGATATCACGGATAAGGAACTGTGTCGGGGGAGGGAAAAAAAAAAAAGAGAGGAAAAAAAAAAAGGGGGGGGAAACGTGTTGGGTCGGGTGGGTTTGGATTTGACTTGACCCATATTTGACCCGACCTGTTTTAACACATTTACTATTTGACCCACAACCCATTTTAACCCGTCCAAATCCGCCCATTTGCCAACTCTAGTTTGAGCTAATGAAATTGACAGTTATGGGTTCGAGGTAATGAAATTGCGTCGATTTAATCCTACTGGTTGACAAAAAAATTTGAGAAAATGATAGTCCAAAACGTGTTTTGATAATTAATACCCACCAAAGACAAAATAAGAATATTTGTTAATGTTGAAAATGTCATTGACAGGTATTAATTATTAAAACACATCATTGGCCGTCATTTTTTCAAAAAAATTTGTCGACGTCCAAGTGCAAGGGGCCCACCTCACATGTCCGATGAACAAAATTAGGTTCTGTTTGGAACATAAGGAAAAAAGAAGAAGAAAACAATTAAAAAAAAGAACTATTATTTGGTTGGAAGAGAAAGAGAGAAGCAAACAAAATTTTCAAGTTCAACAAATAGTCAATTTTTCCTCTCATTTTATGCCTATTTTCTTTTCCCAACACTTCTACAATCACACACACTCACACATACAAATACACAAATTCACTCACACTCATTGTTTGTGTATTTGTGTATGCAATAAAACCAAGGATACCGACCAAAAGGGACCCCGATGGCGTGCCGGGCCCACTCCGGCCACCGGGCAATTGATCCGAGCCGTCCAAAAATTCTATAAAAAAAACGAATGTGCCTCCGTGAGAATCAACGGCATCCAATGTGTAGGTGCTCGATCCAAACATCTCATTTTTTCGTATATATATGTTTATACACACATCGGATTCCAAGTGGACCTACGCGAGAATCAACGACATCCAATATGTGTAGGTGCTTGATCTAAACACCCCATTTCGTATATATATGTTTATACACACATCGGATGCCGGGCCCATTCGGGCTTTTTCTAAAAAAAATTGGACGATACGGATCAACCGTCCAGTTGCTAGAGTGGGCTCAACATGCCGTCGGTAACAGCCGGGGTCCCTTTTGATCGGTATCCCTAGCATCACTCTTGTGTATGTGACTATGTGGGTGTGTGTTTATAAATTAATTGTTTCTTTTCCTTTCGTTTCTTTTCTTTTCCTCAAGGTTCCAAACAGAGCCAAGCTTCGACTTTGGGTTCTATTCAACTCTAAGAAGAAGAAGAAGTAAAGCTATGGCGAGTAACCAATCCACTGCGGCAAGGGCGACGTTCCATCTGCCGTTCGAGATAACGATTGAAATCCTATTGAGATTGCCAGTGAAATCCCTCTTGCGATTCAAGTCCGTATGCAAAAACTGGTATGACCTTATCAAAACCCCTGATTTTATTTCCAAACATCTTCAAACCCACTCCACTCTCGACTCCACGTCTCTCCTAGTAACCGATTACAATCTTGTACCAGGGACCGGTCAAATGTCTTTACTTTCAATTGATGGGCTTAATAACGCCCCTATCAATCTCGATTTCCCTTTTATGAATGGGAGGATTAACAAGTATACTGGGATGAATTGGTTCTATATTGTGGGTATCTGTAATGGTTTAGTTTGCATACATTTCTCTCCCCAAGAATTTCCCTTGATTCTATGCAATCCCTCCACTAGACAGTTTCAGGAAATTCCAAATTCCGAATGGCTGGATGAGATGATGGAGCGGGTCAGTCTTGGGTTTGGCTTCCATCCCAGTGCTAATGATTACAAGTTGATTAGGATTGTGCAATATGTTAATTCCTTTGAGGAAGCCGTTATCCAAGCTGATCTGTATGCAATGAGCACCGATACTTGGACGAAAATTGATGCTAATAAGCTTTCGGTGTTCTTTGGGGAGATAAATGAGGGGTGGGAGTATGATATCATTATCATCGTTGGAGCTACTGCTTCAGCAGTCTTAAATGGAGTTGTCTATTGGCCGGCATGTGTAATTCCCACTAATGAAGTTATTGTCATGTCATTTGACATGGGTGATGAGGAGTTTAGGAAAATAACACCACCGGTGCCTTTAGATTGGTGTTTTGATGAAGATGTTTGGCGATTTATAGAACAGACGGATGAAAAGTTCTGGCGATTTACAGAACTTAAGCATAAACTTGCTCTGGTTATTCGTCCTGATGAAAGAAGCCTTGATGTGTGGGTGTTGAATGCAGATCGGAATTCATGGACTAACCAATTTAAAGTTGGATCTTTTCCGAGGATTTCAGGTTATGTGAGATGTGGTTATAATGGTCAAATCAAAGTGGTGGGAAGTGCAAAAAATGGTGAATTGGTTGTGACAGACCATAGTGGAAGTGGTGACTTAAAGCTTTTTTTGTATGATACAGAGACCTTGAAAAGAACGGATCTTTATTTTGGTTGGGTTCCGTATCGATCTGCTTACTTGTATACGGAGACCCTGCTTCCAGTCAAGCAAACCAACGAAGCATTGAACTTGTGTAACTGACTCAGGTGTGAGCTCATGTTTTGAATGCTTTCACTTTCATGCTTATTTTTGTTGTGATAGGTCATAGTATTCTCTTTTGAAGCTTTGATTTATGGGATTAGAATGAAGTGGGAGATCCTGAAAGCAAATGAAAGTTGGACATTTTCCATGTATTGCAGGCCCTGTGGAATGTGTAGAAAAAGATTCGATCAGACATGGTAGAATGCGCTAATTATGGTGAAATCACAGTGAAAGACCCTAGAAGATTCAGGCAAGTAAAACCTCTTTTTGGATCATGCCGAGAGCCAAGACACTAAGAATCTTGTTTTTGCTCAGTTTGGGTACCCTTACGGCATTATTTAATACACGGAGACTCTACTTCCAGTCACGAAAATGATGTCAAGCACTACGATGAACTCGTGCTTAACAAGAAGAAACAAGAGATAATGTAGCGATGAATTCATGTAAAGACTCCTTGTCAGTTGCATCTGTGCAGGCTTTCTCTACTTAGGGTTGTCTTAAGGAGCTTAGTTTTAGTTTTTGTGTTGGATTGAAGCTGCATTAACTTGACTATACACTGATCTTTTGGTACTTTTTAACTAATATATAATATAATTAGGTGTCCCATTTACGAGCCTGAAAATAGTTTTTGGCATTTTCTTGTTTTGATTTACTAATGGATGGAGAGTTTTAATATGTTTTCCATGTGATATAGTTTCTGTTCCAATGACTGTCGATTGCTATAGTAAGGAGCCTATGTTTCATGCGAGGGAGTGTTGTGTAAGCCTGATTTGGTTCTTTGAGCATAAATGTGTTGGAGTTTGTTTCATCTGTTTATTTTGCTTCACTTTTCTGGACTAAAATTTCTTTGCCGTTTGGAGAAAAAAAAACTGGACGGAACTTTACCCGTGTCATGGACCCTTTTCCAGTTCCCCTTCGATGGCAGTTCAAAAAAATGTTCAAAAAACTGAACGGAACTGGAGGCTTGGAGCTCTTCATTTCGAAGGACATAATGTGTAAACTATCCATGTAAAGTATCAGTTTAATCTAATATCAGCAAGTTTTTATCCAATTATTGGTTTAGAATTTTGGTTCAAACTTTCGAACCAAGACATGTGTTTCTCTGGATTAAGCACATGCCAATATCCAATTGAACTGATAATTTGCTGGAAGCTAGTAATCCAAACCGGCAAAGAAGCTTAGAACGACCTCTTTTTTTTCTTTTTTGTAGCTCTCTATGGTTCACCCCAGTTGTGACATTAGTTACATTACCGATTTCCATTTTCACCATAGTTCCCTATGCAAACATTCCCAAAAACAAAAAACACTTCATCTGCTGCAACTTGATCTTCTATGAGAAGATGTTGCAAGATCAGAACAACTACCTCGTTGATTCATGTCCACTTTCCAACAGTTGATCCACTCAGTTCTTTAAAACAGAACTGGAACATGAACAATAATTTGGATGAACCTGATAGCGGATTCCATCTTTGAATCTTCTGTAAAAAGTCCAACCTTGTTTACTTAACGACTTCAAATCGTTAAAATTTATTTGATCTTGGCTCCTTTTCCTCAAGGAACAAATTGGAGCCAAACTTGTAGACTTGTTCCAGCCAAGCTTGTTTAGAAGTTTCATGCTTTCCTTCTATGATTGCAACCGTAGTCGCCAAAAACACTCAAAGACAACCTCTACAACCGGCTCATTTGCTATTTAAATTCCAATAATTTGCCAAAAATTCACGATCTCTTTGTGAAACGTGTGATTAATTGTGGACGGGATTACAAATCCAGAAATATCCCACAACTGTATATTATACGATACATAGTTATGGGCAAAATGCCATAAAAATGTACCTTGAGAAATATGTAGTTCCTGTTTTTCGTATTCACTTTCAACTTCGCAATTGTTGCAATGAATTTATGCAAGCACCATCCGAATATTACAGGGCTCAAACAAAAATAATACCAACTTCAACCATGGCCGCTTTTTACACTTTCAAAACTGGTCTATGATGGTGGCTTCAAAACTGCACGAAGGAGGATACAGTAACTTGGGATGGCTGGCCAGAGGATTCACTTGCGCTAAAGATGATGATTTCTCTGGCGTCGAAGGGCCTGAAAAGTTACAGTATACCACAATGCGGGGGGTGTCCTATTACTTCCTTGGGTTAATCTTACTATACCAAATCGTCGGAAAGAAAACCTTTTGAATCTGAAGTTCTAAACTATCAGATCCAAATTTGAGCTATTTTACTCAAAATAACTGTTGCCAGATGCCTTCATTTCAAACCCATAAATCCAAAGCAACCTAACGTCAATGGCTATGCAACCAAAATTCCCCAACGATCAAAGCCCGATAAACTAGGAGTATCAGGTAGATAGGCATTCCCACGGTTGGCATCTTAACTTAGTACGATGGACTGCTTTCCTCCGCGTAGCAACTCTTTGTAACAAGTCGAAATGCCCTTATCCTTTCCTGGCCACACCAGCATGGTCTTTCTTTAGCTTTGGAGCCGTAAGGCGTAAGCAGAGAAAGCTATCCTCATGTTGATATACACTTACTTGGTGATAGCTACTAACTCAAAGCTTGGGAGATGAGACTCTCATTCTTTACGCAATGCTGAATTTCGTAGTAGTCTAGCCAGCTCACTCAGAAGATAAAGAGATGAAACAACTGAACACATGGATGCTACTAATTAAGTAAAACTGTGCAGCAATGTGGATGCACCAAATCAGGTAGACACAACACTCCTTCACATGAAACATAGGCTCCTCTATATATAAATCAACTTAGATACTCAACTGAGTCAAATGGCATTCTTATTGAAACAAAACCGAAATTCTCCTTTCAGGTTTGTAATGGGAAACAATATTGTAGTAATAAACTGTACAAAAGATGAATTTTCAATGAATACTACTATACTTCCCGAATAAGGAGGAGCAAGATTCACAGCCGCAAGTGACACGGGAGTCTGTTACATGAATTCTTGGTGCTACATTTTCCCTTGTTTCCTCTTGTTAAGCACGACTAATCGTTGTGCTTGACTTCATTTTCCTGACAAGAAGTAAGGTCTCCGCGTAAAAATACATTTCGATACTGGGTATGTACCCGAACAGAGCAAAACAAGATAGTATGTGTCTTGGCTCACGGGACGATCCAAAACGAGGTTTCAATCGCCAGTTTCTTTTTATGTCTTTCAATACTTCAAAATATGCATCCCAACATTCAATTGCTGTAGTCCAGGATCACCCACTTCATTCCAAAAACATACATCAAAGCTTCAAAAGATACTACTATGAGGCATAGTTAAGCTACCGCAGCTAAAATAACCAGAGAAAGCATAAGAAACATGAGCCCTCACCTAGTCAGTTCCGTGAATTCAGTGCTTCCTTCTTCCTTTTTCTCGTTAAAGAACAACTTCATCGGGTAGCTTGACTGGAAGTAGCGTCCCCGAATACAAATGAATATCAGATGGATATGGGACACTACCAAAGTAAAGATCCTTAGTTTCCAGGGTCATTGGATCAAATGAAAAGAGCACTAAATCACCAGAAGTTGTATGGTCCGCCACAACCAATTCCCCATTTTTCGCACCTCCCACCACTGTAATTTTAGAAATACCCTGAGATCCCACATTGCGTGCATTCCTTGGAAAATATCCAACTTTGAATTGGTTAGTCCAAGAATTCTTGTCGTCATTCAACACCCACACATCAAGGCTTGTGTCATCAGGACGAATAATTAGAGTGAGTTTATCCTTCAATTCTGTAAATTGCCATTTATGGGTGCGTCTGACTTGAACGAATGATTCGTCCATAGTTTCATTGTTCCAATCCAACCACATGGGCGTTCTTATTCTTCTGAACACCTCATCGCCCATGTCGAAGGACATAACAATCACTTCATCAGTTGGCATCACACGCGCCGGCCAATAGAAAACTCCATTCAAGGCTGCCGAAGCACATGATCCATAAATTCGCACAAAGCTGCCAATCCTCCCGAAATCATCCATCTCCCCAAAGAACGCGGAAACCTTCTCGACATCGATTTCTCTCCAAGTATCAGTCCCCATCGCATAAAGATGGGCCCGGATAACGACTTCCTGAACAGGACTAGAACAAAGCGTAATCTGAATCAACTTGTAATCACGAGCACTGGGGTGGAAACCAAACCCAAAACCGACCCACTTAACTTTCACATAACAATCACAATCAAGAAGCCATTCGCATTTCGGAATTTCCCGAAACTCTCTGGTCAAGGGATTGCACAGGATCACGGGATACCCGAAGGGAGACACATTTATGCAAACCAAGCCATGACAGATACCCACAACAGAGAAATATTTCTTCTTAGTGAACTCCCAAATGCAAAGATTCTTACTCCTATTCAAGAAAGGGAAACCAAGATTGATGGGTCCATGAGTAAACCCATCGTTGATAATCAGAGACACTCCATGGTTTCCGGTTACAGAATTGCAACTGGTTGCTAGGAGAGAGGTGGAATTGTGATCGGGGTTGAGAGCGAACTGGGTCAGATGTGTGGCGATAAAATCAGGGCTTTTGATTAGATCATACCAGTTCTTGCAGACGGATTTGGATCGCAAGAGGGATTTCACCGGCAACCTCAGCAAGATGTCGGTCGTTAGTTCAGTGGGCAGCCGGTGCGTCGTCATTGCTGCAAGTGGATTGGAACCCTCGTCCAAGATTTCTCAAGATTTGCAAAAAGTAGTAATGGCTGCTCAGAGTTATCTCAACCTTTCTCTCTTTTCCCCTTGGAGTTAGAGGAAGTACACTAGATAAGCAAAAATACATTTTTTGCTACTTTACTCGAGAGAAACATAAAAAATAGTCTGTACCAAAGGAGCTAAAAATAGAGCTTAAATGCATTTGTAAATAGTTGTTCTCTATTTTTACCTATGCACTATTCATACTCTTTTTTTTTTTGTTATTTCTTTCTCTCTCACCTCCCTCCTTTCTCTTCTCTTTAAACAATAAAGATAATAAAAAAAATGAGTGAAAAATATATTTTTTAATTGGAGTTAGGTAAAATAGATAATATTGGTATAGTGTTGAGAGAGATGTGAGTAGGTAAAATGAAAAAAGTACACTGTTTACTAGCAATTTTACCAAATTATTGATAAACTTGCTCTTAGAACCAAGGTTATTGTTCATTTTGCATTTGGGGTAAATTGATTTTTAAACTTTACTAATGGATGCAAGCACTTTTTTTTTTTTTTTCATTTAAACTGGTATTAAGTGCATGTATACAAGGACTGTTTCGTAAATTCACTCATTAAAGAACAAAAAATAAGTGTTTGTATCAATTAAGAGAGTGTAAAAATCAATGTCATAGGAAAGTGATTTTCACACCCATTCTTGGAGGAAATTCCCCCGAATGCTTTCCTAGGAGCCTGACCCTAACTGTTGGGGTGGGTTCAGCCTAGGGTTAGACCTGGGAAGGACCAAGGGAGTGTGCTGCGCAGCGTGTTGCACGGCCTCCGGCGTCGCCTTGCCGGCACAAATATCGTTAAGTATCTCATTGGAACACATATAATTCAAAAAGAATAGATTTAGGATTCATTTTTTTTCAAGTTATATGTATTCCGATGAAGTACTTAACGATATTTGATCGGGTTGAGTTTTGGTGTACTTGTAGTATTCGACGAGCTCTACGCAGTGGACGTTTCCGATCGTCGGACCGATGCCGGCAAGGCGGCGCCGGAGGCTGCGCAGCACGCTGCGCAGCATGGAACTGCGTAGCACACTCCCCTAGTCCACCTGGGAATGTCTCACATCGGCTTGCCGTTAGCAAGGGCTTCTCTTTCCGTCGCTTAATGATGTTCTCAACTGCCGAAACTATTCTCTCTTTCTCTTTGTGCATCATGTTTCTCTTTCCAACTTCTGAGGGTTTTTCGGAAGCTGGTGCCCTAGGTTCTTGAGTTGCGTGGGCAAAAGCTCGAGCTTCAACTTTTTGAAATTGTTGAACGACAAGTTCAATTCCAACCCTATATTTCATATTCCTCATATCTGATATATCTATATCTGTTCTAATTTAGAAAGTGAGAACGCCAATTAGTGTGAAAGAACTTTACCAAATTTTACAGCTGTGTTTGCTATAACATAAATTAACTGTGGATTCAAATAATAAGATCACTCGAGCTCAACCACACTCCCCCACAGTAAAAAAAAAAAAAAAACCCTACCCACTCCGACTCCCCCACATAATTACACTTGCTCACACGGGATGCGTGCTACCCCTAATCAATATAATATAGAAATGTGTGGGAGTCTCCAAAGTCTTAAAACCTCCTACCCTTAATTTTCAGATTTTTTACTTTTTAAAAACAGGAAAAAAAACACATAACATGTGTTCTCCCTCAATTACTCCTTTATTTAAAAAAAAACACACACACAAAAAATGCGGCCGGGAGTGGGAGCTTGAATCCTACCACGATCATCTATCTCTATCTCTATCTCCCTCTCTCTCTCTGCACTCTTCAACCGCCACCGCCCCACGCCTCTCTCCCACACCCCACCCCGCCGCCGACCATCGCCCCACGCCCCGCTCTCTCCACCTGGTAGGACTCCTCCTCCACTTCTTTTCTCTCTCTTTTTCGTCTTTCCCCATCTAGAATTCTCTATCTCATATGCGTCTTTCAGAGGCGAGGGACCAATTGTTGATCACGGGCCTGGCAAGGTTCAGAGGCGAGGGGTGTGAGTTGATTTTCTCTTCACTGAGTTCGCCATTCAAAATCTGTGTTTTGTTTCCTGTATGCAGTAATTGGATTGTGGTTAGTTGGACAGTTACAATTGACAGCCTTTTTCTTGTTCGACAGAATGCTTCACTCATCCTTTTTGTGCGAATTCATTTGGCAGGTTTAAGGTTCTGACAAATGAAAGCAATTCGGATCTTGCATTGCTCAGTTCTGCTACGCACTGGGTATGATTTTCTCTCTGCTTCATCTATTGTAGTAGCGATAATTTAAGACCGTCCAAACTCTAAGCTCCCATTTCTATGTGTTCGATGAAATGAAAATTAGATTTTCATGTCGCTGGTATATATGAGAATGGGCACGACTCCCCCTCCCCCCGTTCGACCGTATTTAATTCCAAACCATTCTTGAACAGATTCTATGTGCGTATACAGGGCATCGTGTCTCTTCACTAATCTCTGAAATCCAGTTAGGAAAGGCATCTAATTAATTAGCTTTCCTTTATGTTAGTTTGGTTTTCACATGTCTGATCCTTGAAGATGGAAATGTGCTGTATTTGGATATATATGATTCACAATATTATTGAGTCTAATGCCAAGTCTTAAAGGAAGGACTAATATATTGATCCAAGTATCAAACTGCTGGAGCCAAAATTGAGATGGACCAATTTATGTAAGTTCTGTGTTTGGTATTTTTTTTTTCCCTTTTGGGCAAACATGATGGCAAGAGGGAAATTTTAGTAAGACCTTGAAAAGCCTCTCAATCATACACTAGCTAAAGCTAGGAGAATAGGAATGCAAAATTAGTTCATCAAGATCCAATCAATGCAACCTAAACCAGAAATTGATAATCTGATGGAAGCCATCTTGAATTCTTGATCTGCACGTATTCAGAATGCCTCTGATATGAAGCAAACAGACGAGACATCTTCAAACTCAAATTCTGGATATTGTTTCAGTTGCTCAAAGTTCGTTGGATCTTCTGGAAAATGGTATCCCACATTCAGCCTTCCCTCCTCAGCATCAAAATGGTGTTATGGGGAACACCATTCTCAAATTTTCATATGAATAAAATCTCCATTCCCTTTCAGCATCTGAGTTACTCTTTTCAGCATAGGACGTCTTTGCTACTTGGTTTATTGAAAAATTGTTGTTTGCATACAGCCGCTACTATTTAAGTACTTCAGCATTTCAATCCTTGCAGTTTGTAGTTGGCTGCTAGACACATAGTAGAAGAGTCTTTTTCAAGAATCTTTTCCAGGTATCTTGCTCCGATGATTTTAACAATCAATGTAGTCGGCTTATTTCTAATGATTTTGTTTCTTCTCTCACTTTCTACCTCTTAGTGTAGATGTATGTTTTAACATGATATATCTGTGTACCTTGGATTTGAGTAAGTAAAATCAGTTTGGGTGTCTAAAAACCAATTTTTTTCCCTCTCTTCTACTAGCGTTGTGCCCTTTCGATGCACGGGATTAAAAAAATCATGTTGGTTTTTTCAGCCCTGTGCATCAAACGGGCACAACACTAGTTGATGCCTAAATCGGTGGGCAAATCCATTTTTTTGTAGTAAGAATTGTATGCAATATATGTGTGATTGTATTGAGAAAACTTCTTTCATTTTCGTCCCCCCTCTCTTTTTCCCTCATTTATAGCGGTTGCTGCAAGGGGATCATGAATGGCGTAGTAATTGGGAGTCGCCCCTATCCTCTCTCACCCAAACAACCCGCCCTATGGAAGGGCACTACTGCCTCCAACACTCAACACTCCCCTTCATCAATTCGCACTCGAAATTGCCCCAGAATAAGGGCGTTGTCCTTGGAGGAAATTCCCCCGAATGCCCTCCGCCGGGAGCGTGATCCTAACTGGTGGGGTGGGTTCAGCCTAGGGGTAGACCTGGGAATGTCTCGCACTGGCCTTGCCGTTAGCAAAGGCTTCTCTTTTCGCCCCCTAACGGTATTCTCAACTGCCGAAACTATTCTCTCTCTCTCTCTCTGTGCATCCTTTATCTCTCTCTAACTTGTGAGGGTTTTCCGGGAGCTGGTGCCCTAGGTTCTTGAGTTGCGTGGGCAAAAGCTTGAGCTTCGACTTCTTGAAATTGCTGAACAACAGGTTCAATTCCAACCCTATATTTCATGTTCCACATATATGATATATCAATATCTGTTCTAATTTAGAAGCGAGAACGCCAATTAGTGTGAACGAACTTTACCAAATTTTATAGCTGTGTTTGCTATAACATGAATTAACTGTGGGTTCAAATAATAAGATCACTCGAGCTCAACCACACTCTCCCACAGTAAAAAAAAAACCCCTACCCACTCCGACTCCCCCACATATTTACACTTGCTCACACGGAGTGCGTGCTACCCCTAGTTTATATGAAGAGTAATTTATGTCAGGCGGAGGAGTAATTACTCTGTGGTCTTTGGGCACCGCCACGTGGTGCGCTAACACCTTTGTCAACCACACATTCTTGTAAGGTCTATACTCATAGTACTTGGTCCCATATAAGTGTATCGTGTATGAGAGTGGTGGGGCATCACATGGTGGTACCCAAGACCACCCAATAATCTTTACAGGCGGAGGGAGCATAGGTGCCCCCTGGCCCCCCACCGGAATTCTGTGTCTTAATTTTTTTTACCCACCATTGGACACATTTATCTCACAGCACCCCCGTCTTCACACCTGTTTGAACTTCCAAACATTAGCCTTTTATTAATAGAATCATAAAACAATAAATGCTGTAATGAGCACATTCGATTACCGTATTTGAGTTTCATGTGATGTGTCGCCGATTCATTGGTAGATTACAGGACAAATGAGGTCTATTCCGCCAATACATTAAGGATACGTCCTGTGGTACCTAGAATGTGGTCACCTGAACATTGTTGTTCAGAAAATGGGATATGTGGATTCAGAAGCAAAATTCTTTGGCACTATGTCCATCTTAACAACCCCATTGTGCGGTGGATTGTTAGCCAAAGGTATTGTTTATTGATTTTTTTGTTTGTGTAAGTTATGCTTAATAGTTTCCCCACTAATGCTAATTCCGGGCACCTCCACTGATTTATGTATGGAACTGTGAATTTGGTGGTGGTTGGTTTGTTTCGTTATTAAACTTGGATTTTGTGTGCTTTTATTGTAATTGAGAAGTAAGTTTTGATTTGATAAATGATAACAATGATTGATTAAAGTACAGGATGTGGATGAGTTCATAATTGGGCTTCCCAAATCTAGGGATGGAAAGGAGACAGAGCAGTCAAATAAAGTTCGCAGCATTGCTGGTAGGTTCGCGGTTCGGGCTGCAGAGAGGTGAGATTGGTATAACGTGGTTCATACTCTATGTGTGGGTGTGTGTGTTGTTACTTTTGGAGTTTTGTATTTTTTTTCAGGTGTATCTATTCCAGTCTTCTATTTATCCTGCTTCCGAATTTTGTAATTGTTTAAGTTTGTGTATTGTGTTTCAAGAATCGGATTTTGCCTTGGAGACTCAAAGCACTTTTGTAACTCTTTGATTTGAATCTTTTCATCGAAATCCATTAGATTATTATCGGATTTAATTACAGTATGCTAAGGATGTGTAAGTTATTGATTAAAGATTTTGAATTTAAGCAATCATTTGCAAAGATTGAAAGTTTGGTATGCAAAAATTGCAAGATTATTCCCGGAGAGTGCCCAACGTCACAACATATACTTATGGGATTAGATATTTGCCTAAAAAGACAACAACATAGAACAATGAAGGAGATTAGATGCCCACGACCTAGATGGTGGTCTCTAAGAGGAGAGAAACTAGAGATGTTCCAAGGGCAAGATGCTTCAACAAGCAAGGTGGGCGTTGGATGGTGGTAGTAACATAATGTGGAATACAATGGCAGACACTATTAGAAGGGTATTGAAAGAGTTTCTTGGAGAGTCAAAGGGGAAAGGTTCTATATCTAAAGAAACTTGGTGGTGTAATGACAAGGTTCAAACCATTTTAAAGCAAAAGAGGAATGCTTTAAAAGTGGCAAAAGGATCAAAATGAGGATACTTATAGGAGTTATAAATAAACAAGCCTACAAGGAAGTTAAGAGAGCCGTTAGGGATGCTAAGATGGGAGCTTATGATGAATTTTATGCTGGATTAGATAGTAAAGATGGAGAGAAGAACATCTATAAACTTGCCAAGCTAAGAGAAAAGAAAAATAGAGACTTCTCTCAAGTTAAGTGTATAAAAGGTGATGATTTGAGGGTGTTGGGGAAAGATGAGGAGATCAAGGATAGATGGAAACATATTTCGAGAAGCTGTTGAATGAGAAACACTTGGATGTCTATGGCGAGGAGGGATTTGATGAATGTGGTGAGGTACGAGTTTTATCATCGGACATAAAAGTTTGAAATGGCCCAGGCTTTGAAGAGGATGAGAATAGGTAAGGCCTTACCACCTTAGGGCCAGATGGTATTCCTATTGAAGTGTGGAAAAGCCTAGGTCAATGGGGGTGTCTTGGTTGACAAAGTTATTTAGCAAGATCAGACAAAGTTATTCAGCAAGATTATTATGACTAGGAAGATGTCTGACGAGTGGAGGAGGAGCACCTTAGTACCTATATTTGAGAATAAAGGGGATATTCAAAGTTGCAACAACTATAAAGACATTAAGTTGATGAGCCAGCCATACAATGAAGCTATGGGAAAGATTTATTGAGCATCGCTTGAGGTGAATGTGTGGTAAGACTAGGAGTGATAGAATTAGAAACGAAACTATTCGTGAAATGGAATGAGTTGTACTTATACATGATAAATTGAGAAAATAGATTAAGGTGGTTCAATCATATTTATTGTAGTCCTATAGACGCAGTAGTCATGATGAGTGACATGATTGTAGTGAATAGTCGGGCTAGGGGAGGAGGAAGACCTAAACTGACTTTGGATGCCGTGATATGAAAGGACTTGGGCATACTAAATCTAAGTGAAGAGGGTAGCCCGTGACAGAGCTCAATGGACAAATAGGATTCATGTAGCTGACCCTAATTGATTGGGACCTATGTAGCATGGACACTTCGTCGGAGCTCACGTACCTGTGTCAAACACTTCTCGGAGACCGACACTCCCAGACATTCTCCGGACACGTGTCTGACACTTCTCCCGGAGTCCTATTTTTTTTTCCCAATATTTGGGGTCCGACACTTTACGGATACTTTCAGGACACTTTGGGGGTAAAAATGCAATTTTAAGGACTTTTAAAATGGATCAAAGTGTACACTTTAGGGACACTCTCTTTGTTTGAACGTGCTCTCTCTCTCTCTGTGATCAGATTTAAGGCTATCTCGTATAATATTATTAAACTTTTATCTTGTTTGAATATTTTATTTAATATATATATATATATATATAACGTGTCCCCCAACGTGTTGTGTCCCCTATTTTTTGAAAATTTGCATGTCGGGGGTGTCGGTGTCGTGCCCGTGCTACATTGATTGGGACACAAGGCTCGGTCTGGTTATGTGCATATTTGGCATGTTGCAGATGTTACTAGAACATTGTGCTGGGAAAAAGTGAGTTTTCTGTCTCCCTAAGACTGGAATTTTCAAAATAAATCAACTTAAATATTACACTTTTGTGATTTAAGGTGTAATGTTGTTCCTATTAAGATGTCAAGATTTGTAGTTTATTTACTGTTATTGCTGTGTTTAGTTCATTGTGTATCTCCTTTATGCATATGTAGCACCTATAAAAGATGGATACTCTAAAACTAGTCGATTATCGGTATCATATACTGATGCGCGCTGATACTTATTGGATATGGCAAACACGTATCTTGTATTTAAATTTTTTTTTTTAATTTCGGATACATTTTGGATGCGCGAGGGATACGGTGGTTTATGTTGGGGGATATGACGGTGGTTAATACGAAATTTTAAAAAGAATTGAGTAATAATTGTACAAACAGTAGGAAATATCAAAGAATCGAGTAAAGATCCACAGGTGCTCTCTCTCTCTCTCTCTCTCTCAAACATATTCGTATAATATACAGTTATACACTATATATTCGTCTATATGGTGTTTTTACATTGCCTATTTGCATATACACCGTATATATTCATATATAGTTTTTAAGTACATAGTTTATGTACATAGTATGTTATATAGAGAACATACACTGCGCCTTTAACTCTTTTTTAGTGTATATACATCAAAATTTTGTATAGGTACAACTGATGTATACAAAGTATCTATGTACCCCTTATATATGCATATATTATTGTATGGAATGACTTTTGGCATTGACATGTGCTTAAAGCTTGGTATTAGCAATTCAACTACTTTTTATTTCTTTTAGGTTCATCTTTATGCCTAGTAGAAGACTAATAATAGTAAAAACATATAATTTACAATTTTACATATACATATCCTTGACGTATCCGCATACTATTTTTTTTTTTTTTTTTTTAGGTTTGCCGTATCAATGTATCCATGTCGTGTCATATCCCTTATCGATCTGTGCTTCATGGCATAGCACCCAATCTACATCTAGTTTAAAGCAGCCTAAGATTAGTTTGAATATTAGAACTCTGTCAAGTTTCTGACTTAATACTTCATTTTGTATATTCCTAGAAGTATATAGAGGTTCATACAAAGGGGTTGTGGATGCCCTTTTCAAAGGCACGGCTGTGGCAAATGAGCCGATAGTCATTGTAATGAGTCAATGTAAGGAGTATATGAAAACACCACCCATTGGTGAAATGTTATGAGCATAAGGGACTATGTACTGTGTACTTCAGTTTCTTTTTCATCTAGTATTCCGGTTTTTTTTGGAGAAGTTTTCATCTAGTATTCTAGTTACCATATATCTAAGCACTAGAGGCCACGGCGGAATAATTGAGTTTCTTTTGTGTACTACTTTCATTTTTCTAGGGTAAAATGGTTTACTAGATGATTTCATTAGATAATACGAGGCTTTTATGCGTGGTTATGCTATACTCAAATTAATACTCCCTCTGTCTCATAATGTTTGTCTAGTCTGCAAAACAAGGACTCAAAAAATAATGATTTTCTTTCAAGAAAAAATTCAAAGTTTTTTCATAAGTCAAAAGAACTCATATCAATATCTAGTAAATTGTTGAATTTTTTTTTGAACTTTCTTTCAAAAATACTATTATTTTTACGTCTCCGTTTTGCAAACCGGACAAACATTATGGGACGGAGTAATATGCTTGTTGGGTGAATGTCCAATTATCCGACACATCTATAAGAGTGTTGATTGCTTGACATTGTTACTTTCTACATGTCGAATACCTCAGATACATAGATTGTAGGGTTAAACTCTTAGTTGCACGAAGCAAGAGCAGAAGTGTTGGAGCGGGCGAATATAGAAGCTCTCAAGGTTAGGAGCGTGAAAGGAACATGAACATACATTATGAAAATTATGTAGTATAGAATATACGTAAAAACACGGGCTAGTGTTACAACATATGCTTTTCTTTTCAAGATATGATTACTTGGGCTATACATATGAGTTGAATTGAAGACCAGTTTATAAAGCCAAGTGATAAATCCATGTTTTTCTATAGAAAGATCATACAAAAAGCTGTCATCTTCTTAAGGAGCATGCTCCCATCTCAATGGGAGGGGCTCCTGTCAAGCTACTTAGTTGGAAGCGTAGGAGCACTAAAGTGGGAGCGGCACCACTTTAGGTGCTCCATGTACTAAGGTTAAACTTGTTACTTATTTTTTGCTTGTTGAGTGGTCATAAATATTTCCCTCAACATATGCTAGTGAAGGGTGTTGGATGGATGTTTTGCTTTCTCAACCTTGAATTTATCGTGCATATCAATTCCTTATGTCAGTTTTCATACAGGGGTTGGCGAGTGTACCTGCTGGATGAACATGGAACGTCCACTGAAGCCATGAGTCTTATGATTGATCAGTAATTTTACCTAGTGCATCGTGATTATTGTGTGCTATTTCTTTTGTAAATTGTCAAATTAGTACCAAAAGTGATACACATATTTCATTTCTTTGCGGTCTTGCGGATCTCCCTCACTTTGTGTGTGTGTGTGTGTGTGTGTGTGACTGTGGTGGTTGAATTATACCATTTTGTTTCTTTGGCTTTGGTCCTTTGGGACAGCATAAATAACAAAATTAATAGTAATTCAAATGAGCTAAGCCCAACACACATCCCATTTCTTTCTGATCTGATAATGGGGCAAAGCGTGGGACTCCTATGCGCATACAAGTTGCGTGGAACAAATTGCAATTAGTTTCTCATTTTAATAAGGAGGGTTTTTTTTTTTTTTTTCAATATTGTACATTTATTTGCGGGTTAGTGGGGAGTTAGTAGGTTAGTCCACGAGGAGTTTCAGAGGCTATCCATAGCCCACCCACAATGGAGCTCGAACCCTGACCTCCCACTAGATGAGGACCAGGAGATGCCAATTGGGCTACAACCCAAGTATTTTAATAAGGAGGTTAATGTTGGCAAATTGAATGCAGTAGAGTACTGTAGTACACCATTTATTGTCAGAATTAGGCCAACTTTCGGCTGAGTCAAAGTCAAAAAAAGAAGAGACAACTAGATTTCGTATACAATTGTGTTATGTGTTAGTACTAAATTACTAATACATGACTCTGGTTTAGGTAAAGTTGCTTTAAATTTTGTACTTAAACGCCACAGTCCTTGTCATTATCCACTTCAAAGGCACGTGAATACTTTTAACCCTTGCTCACTTAAAAGTATGTGATTGGCTTTATACATGGTTGAGCACAAGAAATGGGAATACAGGTTGCTTTCTTAGTCTAGGATAGAAGTTTTCCTTTCCTTCTACATCTAGACAATTAAATTGAGCATGATGGTGTCATTGAGAATAGCTTTCATTAACACATCAAACGAACAATATCTGCAGTCAAGTTTCTTGTGCACAGTTGTATCTATACACAGTGTTGTTATGCCTGCAGAAACCATTAATCTTTTAAGTTCATGTCTTTCTTGTACAATATATGACGTATGCTAGTTTGTTAGAGTGTGGTGCTTATTATAATAGGAAGACAAATGAAGTTTATGAAACTGTCCATGGGAAGGAATGTCACCCTCTGAAAGATAGATCATGTCAACAATTTTCAGGGGCCTTAGCAAGTCTGCTCGTCAAGGGAGAATTGATGCCTACGCTGCTGTGGTATGCATCTTATATGTTAGTTTGTGTTACTATTTTAGCTTGTAATGTATCTTCCTCATGAAGGAGCTAAATGCAAACACTTGACTATTTGAGCTTGTTCTATACGATACTATCCATAGGCCCTGTGCAAGCGGGAAAAAGTAAAGTTATGCGAACTATTCTGAAGTATGATAGTGTTTCTATCTTTGTTTCCCACGTTTTCTGGTTGCAGATGGTGCTGGAGAGATATTTTGAATTGTCCGGCCAGGGAATAGAACTTGTTCTGCCAAAACAGTTGGAACTCCAGGAAAAACTTCGTATTGGTCCGCCTAGAGATTTGGATTTCTGACAGAAGAATTCAGTTGTATTGTTTACGATATTTTGAATGGTAGAAGTTAGAATCAGGGATCTTAAGCAATTTTGTGCTGCCATCTGTGTCGGCTAGCATGGCAATTGGCAAGCACCAACTTTAGACTAGAGAGGTAAATTTTAACCGCACATACCTTGGGTTGTCACTAGATTTTGTTTTCAGACCTCATCCTAACCTTATGGTGGTTAATATTGACTTTTAAGGTAGGGAGCAGCATTTGGATCTTGGAAGGGAAGGAGAGGAGGTAGTTTTCAACATTGAAGGTAAAGTCAAAAACTGAGCAGCAACCAATAGAATTTGTAAGCTATTTGTCTGCATTTGGCCGGAGTTGATAACGATGATTCCAGTTGGATGATCATTGTTGTCCAAGATATATAGATTATTTGTTCTTGGAGTATATTCTTTTTTGGTTATTGTGAATGCATGGACGTTGCTTAGGGAAATAATGATGGATGGGAAGTTTGGGCATTGATATGTTGCCCATAGAGTTAAAAGTGGTGGGTAACTTTTGCTGGTTTATTTTCTGCTGTCTATATATGTTGTATATAGACCTAGTAAATCATGAAACAGTTTATTTGATTTGGATATATCCTTCTACCTGTGTAATATTACATGCATCAACATTATGTTTGTGTGGTGCACCTGGTTTTGTTAGGACTTTGTCAGACACCTGTTGGACTTGGGACCCTGCTGTGCTCAAAGCATGGCCGGGTGTGCTTCCCTCCAAAACAATGTTGTATTGTCGTTTTGGGGTCAAAATTGAATGCCAACCGTCCAAGCCATTGGACCTTGTTTGGCCGCATCTCTCTCTCTCTCTCTCTCTGAGGAAACCTTCGCTCAATCCCAACCTCTCCTTGGCACCTAGCTCAGGTTTACCCAAGCCCATCTGTGTGTTTGTGTGTGGGTGTGTGGAAACCATTGCCATCAAGGTCAATGCCAACCTCTCCTTGCCCCCACCTAGCTCCCACCCGACTCTTGTTTACCCACGCCCATTGCCTTGCTTCCCAAGTCCTACTTATGTGCCTCATTCGGCTGCTGTATCTGTGGGGAATCCGGAAAACCTCAGATCGAACTCCTCCATCCTTGAATTGGAAGGAGATTTGGTATTTTTGTCACACACTGGACTGTGCCGAAGGACTGCTGGAAATCACCTTGAAGTTTTCTGAACGAGTCTGTTGACTTGAGTTGTTTTCATCTAACATGAGTCTTCTGAACAAGTCTGTTGACTTGAGCTGCTTTCATCTAACATGGCAACGAGAGAGAGAGAGAGAGAGAGAGAGAGAGAGAGAGAGAGAGAGAGAGAGAGTCCAATACCCTATCAATTTTGGCATCAAATGACGTCGTTTTGGGAAGCAGCACACGCCCTAGTGTTCACATTTGTTTGGTATGCTCATTTCCCTGTTCTTTAAAGTTTAAAACTAAAAGCCATTGGAACTAGAATTAAAACAAAACCGCTCACATCGTGGGAGTGGACCGACATTAACTCAACTGGGTGATATAGTCCAGAAAAAGGGATTGCTGAGAATCCAACACTTTTTTTGAAAGGGTCAAAAAATTGCAAAGCATATGAACTGAGTTATTGCCGTGAGATTCACGGGTGAAGCACGCAGCACTTGGGTTGTGTAAAGGCTCTTGAGTGTATCTTGGCAGGAGAACGGAATCATGGTGGGGTTTTTGGGGCGTAAATCAAAGGTTAATGTCTAAAAGATGGTTTGGCACATGAGAAAAAAACTGCAACAGTGTGTGTAATAACAAGAAGAGAGCTCAAAAGAAGGGGAAAAGGAAACTTAGGGTACGTTTGGTCAATGGAATGAAATTGAAAATGGAATGGAATTGAGATTGAAATGGAATTGGAATGTCCATTCCCATTTCCAAGTTTGGTTGTCCTTAGGAATGACCATTCTCATCCGCAATGGAATGGTGTGGCAATAGTAATTTTTGAAATGATGATGAAATTTTTTGGAGTAGCAATAGTAATTTCTTGAGTGGCCAATAGCAAGTTTTTGGAGTGGCAATAGTAAATTTTGGTGTGGCAATAGTGAATCTTAAAGAGACACTAGTAATTTTGGTGTGACAAATAAATGGAATGACAATTCCTTTGTTGTTTTAGTAGATTAATGATTTTTTTTACTAAGGTGAATAATGATTTCATTTGAAATAATCATTCAAACATTTAATGGTAAACCAAACATAAGAATAAGTATGCCATTGGAATGACCATTCAATTCCAACTTTAATTCTTTCGAACCATACATAGAGAAGGAAATAACTACTACTTGCACCGGACACAAGACTTGTCAAATCATATTTGGCTTATGAGTAATAAACAATTGTGGTCTGGTTTCTTTTATGACAAATTGCTTCGTTCAAACGGATAACAATTTCTGATTGACTTAATTTTAGTATAGATGCAAACGCAAGGATGACTATAAAATAAACAGCTCAGATCATCAAATGAGATTATGGTAGGTCTTATATTGTATCACATAAAAAACCACTTGAACAATCAAATGAGAGGATCCTGATTCAACATGATATGCTACCCAAAACCTAGAATAGAATTAGGGTGGTTTTGGGCAACCCATTTGCACATTATAGATTTTGTACTTTCGGATTCTCTGTGTTTCACTAAAGATTGGTCGAAACATTTTACGATAATTCATTCTTAGAACAAGTCTACCCATTTGCCATTTTGCGTACGAAAGTAATAATTTGGCTTCTTTTTTTTTTGGCAAAATGTTAGTCGATCCACCCCATTGTCATTTGTTAAAAATTGACAATGCCATCTTTCATATGCCAAATTTGACACCAAAGATAGCTAATGCCATATCTCTCACATCATTCAAGTCATTTGATTTCCACTGAAAAATGAGGTGGGTTCAATCCAGTGGATTTGATTTTAGATTGTGCCAAATGATGCCAAACCGATGCAATAACATTGATATATATATATATATATATATATATCGGGGCGGTTCCGGGGACTCTTAAAAAAACCCTCCAAGTTTCCGATCAAATTTTGATGATCCGAGCCGCTCAATGTAATCAGAACATGATTTTAAGGGTGCCGAAATCAGCAAAAAAAATGACCTGGAAGAGTTTCATCCGAACAGTTTTTTATTGAACTTTATTGAACGGTTCAATAAAAAACTGCTCAAATCAAGCCTTTCCCGGTTAGTCTTTTTGCCAGTTTCTCGCGGGGACCCTTAAATCACAATCTGAACACATTGAGCGGCTCGGATCATCAAAATTTGATCAGAAACTATGAGACTAAGAATCTTGTTTTTGCTCAGTTTGGGTACCCTTACGGCATTATTTAACACATGTAGACTCTACTTCCAGTCTCGAAAATGATGTCAAGCGCTACGATGAACTCGTGCTTAACAAGATGAAACAAGAGATAATGGAGCGATGAATTCATGTAAAGACTCCTTGTAAGTTGCATCTGTGCAGGCTTTCTCTACTTATGGTTGTCTTAAGGAACTTAGTTTTGTTTTTGTGTTGGATTGAAGCTGCATTAACTTTTATCTTTTGGTACTTTTTAACTAAAGACTGTGTCTGTGTCCCATTTATGAGCCTGAAAATAGTTTTTGGCTTTTTCTTGTTTCATTCAGTTGAGTATTTAAGTTGATTTACCAATGGATGGATAATTTTAATGTTTTTCATGTGATATAGTTTATGTTCCAATGACTGTCAGATTGCTATAGTAAGGAGGCTATGTTTCATGCGAGGGAGTGTTGTGTAAGCCTGATTTGGTTCTTTCAGCATATTTGTGTTGGGGGTTGTTTCATCTGTTTATTTTGCTTCAGTTTTCTGGACTAAATTTCTTTGCCGTTTGGGAAAAAAACCTGGACGGAACTGTACACGCGTATGGCCCCCCTTTCCAGCTCCCCTTTGATGGCAGTTCAAACAAATGTCCCCCTTTGATGTTTGGAGGCTTGGAGCTCTTCGTTTCGAAGGACATAATGCGTAAACCATCCATGTAAAATATCAGTTTCAATCTGATATAGACAAGTTTTTATCCAAACATCCAATTATTGGTTTAGAATTTTGGTCCAAACTTTTGAACCAAGACGTGTCGATATCCAATTGAACTGATACTTTGATGTAAGCCAGTAATCCAAACCGACACAGAAGCTTAGTCTGGACCTTTTTTTTTTGTAGCTCTCTATGGTTCACCCCTGTTGTGACATTAGTTACATTAACGATTTCCATTTTCACCATAATTCCCTGTGCAAACATTCCCCAAAACAAAAAACACTTCATCTGCTGCAACTTGATGTTCTATGTGAAGATGATACAAGTTCAGAACAGGTACCTCATTGATTCATTTCCACTTTCCAACAGTTGATCCACTCTGTTCTTTAAAACAGAACTGGAACAAGTTGTTTTTCCATCTTTCAAGATGAGAATGATGAGAACGATAATTTGAATGAACCTCGTAGTGGATCCCATCTTTGATTCTCCTGTAAAAAGTCCAACCTTGTTTACTGAACGACCTTGAATCGTCAAAAGTATATTTGACCTTGGCTCGTTTTGCTTAAGGAACAAATTGGAGCCAAACTTGTAGACTTGTTCGAGCCAAGTTTGTTTTGAAGATTCATGCTTTCGTTCTATGATTGCAACCATAGTCTCCAAAAACACTCGAAGATAACCTCTACAACCGGCTCATTTGCAATTAGTATAGAAGTCTTTGCAGAAAGGAAGTTATCCATACAACAATCCAAACTACTATTTAAATTCCAATAATTTGCCAAAAAATTTCGTTCTCTGTGTGAAACATGCGATTAAAACACTACCTCAGAAAGTCTGACGTCAAGATTGAGGCTTACGCAATGTTTCACAACTTCTCCTTCTACCGTCCCCTCCTACTGACCAGAAAAACAACAAAAACAAACACAGAGAACTAGTTGCTAACTGGAGATTCTGTAGAGTTAATAAGTAGACAGGAGTTATAAAGGCCGAGCTCAAATACCCTAAACACTTTTTTTGTGTGTGTGTGTGAGAGATAGATGGGAGATATATATATATATACATATATATATATATATGATGTTGTGAGCCCCAAAAATCCGGTGTTTGCTGTTGCCATTAATTGTGGAAGGGATTACAAATCCAGAAATATCCCCCTACTGTATATCATAGGATTTACGCTTATGGGCAAAATGTGCCATAAAATGTACCATGAGAAATATACAAAAAAAATGATGATTCACTTGGGATGGCTGGCCAGAGGATTCACTTGCACTAAAGATGATGATTTCTCGGCATTGAAGGGCCTGAAAAGTTATAGTACACCACAATGCGGGGGTTGTCCTATTACTTCCTCAAGTTAATCTTACTAGTATAACAAAAACACATTTATGCTAATACTAAGAAACGATGTGAAGCAATCAAGAGATGAAACAACTAAACACACTTATGCTAATACTAAGAAACGATGTGAAGCAATCAAGAGTCATTGAAACAGAAACAACTGAGACAAATTACATTCTTATTGAACACCACAAAGAACTGCTTTTAGTTTTGTAATGGAACACACCATTGTTGTAAGTAAACTGTACGGAAGATGAATTTCATAAAGGAATACTTAGAGGCATAGTCAAACTAATGCAGCTTCAATAGAAAACTATGCTCCTTAAATAAGCATGAGCAAGATTCACAGCCGCAAGTGAGGCAGGACAGCAGGAGTCCTTTACATGAATTCACTGCTTGTCTCTTCTTGTTAAGCACGAGTTCATTGTTGTGCTTGCCTTCACTTTCATGACTGGTAGAATCTCTGTGTACAATTAATGGAAATGGATAAAAAAAAATTGTTAGCGTCTTGGCTCTGGGGATAATCCAACAAGACACTTGAATCACCAGATTTTTTAGTGTCGTTCACTATGATTTCACCATATTTAGCACATCCCACCGGTCTCATCACAAATATTTCCCCACGTCCACAGGAGCTGAAATACTTGGGAAAGGTTTGACATTCAATTTTGTAAGACACTACCATGACGCATAGTTAACCTACCACAACCGAAATAAGCATGAACAGAGAAAATTAAAAAGATGAGCTCAGACCTGAGTCAGTTCCACCAATGCTTCCTTTTCTTGTTCTTCTTGTTGAGCACGATTTCATTGGTTTCCATTACTGGAAGTGGAAGCAGGGTCCCCGTATACAAGTAAATATCAGAAGGATATGGAACATGATCAAAATAAAGATCCATAGTTTCTCGGGTCTTCGGATCATACGAAAAGAGCTTTAAACCACCAGACACTTCATGGTCTGTTACCACCAATTCACCATCTTTCGCACCTCCCACCACTGTGATTTCATTAAATCCCACATAACGTTCAATCATCGGAAAACATCCAACTTTAAACTGGTTAGTCCAAGAACTCCGGTCTTCATTCAATACCCACACATCAAAGCACCTGTCATCAGCATGAATAACAAGAGCAAGTTTATCTTTCAATTCTGTAATCCACCAGTTAGTTTCAACCCATGTCTCATCCAAATACACTGGCATTCTTGTTATTCTAAACACCTCATCACCCATGCCGAAGGACATAACAATCACTTCATTAGTTGACACTACACACGCCGGCCAATAGAAAACTCCATTCAAGACTGCTGAAGCACAAGATTCACTAATTTGCACGTAGCTACCAAACCACCCCAATTTATTCTTCTCCCCGAGGAACACCGAGACCTTATCCGCATCGATTTTTCTCCAAGTATCGGTCCTCATCACATAAAGATCAGCTTGGATAGAGGCTTCCTCCATTCGACCAGAATAAAGTACAATCCTAATCAACTTGTAATCATTAGCACTGGGATGGAAGCCAAACCCAAAACTAACCCGCTTAACACGTACATGAGCATTGTAACGTTGATCATCCAACCATAGCCATTCAGAAGTCGGAAGTTCCCGAAACTGTCTGGTGGAGGGATTGCATAGGACCAAGGGATATCCAAAGGGAGTTAAATTTATGCAAACCAAACCATTACAGATACCCACAATAGAAAAATAGCTTTTCCCGGTATACTCCCGACTGCCAAGAGTAAATTTCCTCCTTTTCAGAAATGGGAAATCGAGAATGATAGGGCCGTGGCCGTCGTTGGAAACTAAAGACAGTGCATAGTTTTTTGTTTTACCATTGTAAGTGGTTACAAGAAGAGAGGTGGAGTTGAGAGTGGACTGTGTTTGAAGATGTTTGGAAATAAAATAATGGGTTTTGATCAGATCATACCAGGTCTTGCAAACGGATTTGAATCGCAAGAGGGATTTCACTGGCAATCTCGATAGTATTTCGATCGTTATCTTCAACGGCAGATGGAACGTCGCCCCTGCCACGGTGGATTGGTTACTCGCCATAGCTTTTCTTCTTCTACTTCTACTTCTTCTTCTTCTACAGGGTTTTCCTCACTCCCAACAATTTTTCTTCGAGTTGAGTAGAACCCTCGATTTTAATATATATACACCTATATCGGAGACTTGGAGTAGAAGAACCCTCGTTGGAGCTTCAGCTTTGTTCATGGGGCTGTATTTTGGGGTCAGCAAATAATCCGTTAACCCGCCAAACTGAATTATTTTGTTTGGTTTTTAAGCAGTGTGGTTTGGATTTGGTTTTAAAAAATTCAAAACCAAGTTATATAGTTTGGTTTGTGAATTTACATTAACGATTGCGGTTCCAAACCAATCTGGACCATATATATACATTTACATATAATGATTTATACATTTACATATAATAATTTCTTGGTTTACTACAAAACCGAAGCAATCCGAACTATGCTCACCCCTAGGCTATAACGTAATGTGGACCGGATCTCCCATGTCAACTTCGACTTTTTTGCGAACGCCTTTTGGACAACCAGGATTGAAAACTAATTTTTACCGGTCAAAATTTAAAAACATATCTTAACAATTAATTGCCAAAATGGACAAATGAGATTTTATGGAGCCTTGAATATTTCTCTGTTATAGAAGTCCTTCGTTGTTAGTTTACTTCTTTCTTCCTCTGAGGAAATTTTATTTTTACACTAGTTTTTTATGCTAATACTAAGAAACGATGTGAAGCAATCAAGAGTCATTGAAACAGAAACAACTGAGACAAATTACATTCTTATTGAACACCACAAAGAACTGCTTTTAGTTTTGTAATGGAACACACCATTGTTGTAAGTAAACTGTACGGAAGATGAATTTCATAAAGGAATACTGAGAGGCATAGTCAAACTAATGCAGCTTCAATAGAAAACTATGCTCCTAAAATAAGCTTGAGCAAGATTCACAGGCGCAAGTGAGGCAGGACAGCAGGAGTCTTTTACATGAATTCACTGCTTGTCTCTTCTTGTTAAGCACGAGTTCATTGTTGTGCTTGCCTTCACTTTCATGACTGGTAGAATCTCTGTGTACAATTAATGGAAATGGATAAAAAAAAATTGTTAGCGTCTTGGCTCTGGGGATAATCCAACAAGACACTTGAATCACCAGATTTTTTAGTGTCGTTCACTATAATTTCACCATATTTAGCACATCCCACCGGTCTCATCGCAAATATTTCCCCACGTCCCACAGGAGCTGAAATACTTGGGAAAGGTTTGACATTCAATTTTCTAAGACACTACCATGACGCATAGTTAACCTACCACAACCAAAATAAGCATGAACAGAGAACACATTTAAAAGATGAGCTCAGACCTGAGTCAGTTCCACCAATGCTTCCTTTTCTTGTTCTTCTTGTTGAGCACGATTTCATTGGTTTCCATGATTGGAAGTGGAAGCAGGGTCCCCGTATACAAGTAAATATTAGAAGGATATGGAACATGACCAAAATAAAGATCCATAGTTTCTCGGGTCTCCGGATCATACAAAAAGAGCTTTAAACCACCAGATACTTCATGGTCTGTTACCACCAATTCACCATCTTTCGCACCTCCCACCACTGTGATTTCATTAAATCCCACATAACGTTCAATCATCGGAAAACATCCAACTTTAAACTGGTTAGTCCAAGAACTCTGGTCTTCATTCAATTTCCACACATCAAAGCACCTGTCATCAGAATTAATAACCAGAGCAAGTTTATCCTTCAATTCTGTAATCCACCATTTAGTTTCAACCCCTCTCAGCAAACACACTGGCATTCTTGTTCTTCTAAACACCTCATCACCCATGTCGAAGGACATAACAATCACTTCATTAGTTGACACTACACACGCCGGCCAATAGAATACTCCATTCAAGACTGCTGAAGCACAAGATCCACTAATTTGCACGTAGCTACCAAACCACCCCAATTTTTTCTTCTCCCCGAGGAACACCGAGACCTTATCTGCATCGATTTTTCTCCAAGTACCGGTCCTCATCACATAAAGATCAGCTTCGAACGAGGCTTCCTCCATTCGACTAGAATAAAGCACAATCCTAATCAACTTGTAATCATTAGCACTGGGATGGAAGCCAAACCCAAAACTAACCCGCTTAACACGTACATGACCATTGTAACGTTGATCATCCAACCATAGCCATTCGGAAGTCGGAAGTTCCCGAAACTGTCTGGTGGAGGGATTGCATAGGACCAAGGGATATCCAAAGGGAGTTAATATGCAAACCAAACCATTACAGATACCCACAATAGAAAAATAACTTTTCCCGGTATACAGCCGACTGCCAAGAGTAAATTTCCTCCTTTTCAGAAATGGGAAATCGAGAATGATAGGGCCGTGGCCGTCGTTGGAAACTAAAGACAGTGCATAGTTTTTTGTTTTACCATTGTAAGTGGTTACAAGAAGAGAGGTGGAGTTGAGAGTGGACTGTGTTTGAAGATGTTTGGAAATAAAATAATGGGTTTTGATCAGATCATACCAGGTCTTGCAAACGGATTTGAATCGCAAGAGGGATTTCACTGGCAATCTCGATAGTATTTCGATCGTTATCTTCAACGGCAGATGGAACGTCGCCCCTGCCACGGTGGATTGGTTACTCGCCATAGCTTTTCTTCTTCTACTTCTACTTCTTCTTCTTCTACAGGGTTTTCCTCACTCCCAACAATTTTTCTTCGAGTTGAGTAGAACCCTCGATTTTAATATATATAAACCTATATCGGAGACTTGGAGTAGAAGAACCCTCGTTGAAGCTTCAGCTTTGTTCATCGGGCTGTATTTTGGGGTGAGCAAATAATCCGACCCGTCAAATTGAATTATTTTGTTTGGTTTTTAAGTAGTGTGGTTTAGATTTAGTTTTAAAAAATTCAAAACTAAGTTATATGGTTTGGTTTGTAAACTTACATTAACGGTTGCGGTTTTAAACCGATCTGGATCGTGTATATACATTTACATATAATGATTTCTTGGTTTACTATAAAACCGAAGCAATCCGGACTATGTTCACCCCTAAGCTCCAATGTAATGTGGACCGGATCTCCCATGTCAACTTCAACTTTTTTACGGACGCCTTTTGGACAACCAGGATTGAAAACTAATTTTTACCGGTCAAAATTTGAAAACATATCTTAACAATTAATTGCCAAAATGGACAAATGAGATTTTATGGAGCCTTGAATATTTCTCTGTTATAGAAGTCCTTCGTTGTTAGTTTACTTCTTTCTTCCTCTGCGGAAATTTTATTTTTACACTAGTTTTTTATGCAATTAAACTACTAATCACCTAGTGCAGTTGCCAGTTGGCAACCTACACTCTCCTCCGTCCAAGAGGCAGAGGTTTGAGGCTCCTTGGGGGCAGTTGGGACCCAGAGCTATGAAAAGTTACTAGATTTCCCTAGTGCTAATCTATCTACTCCATTGACTATAAAATATGACCAAAAAAAAAACTACTAATCGCAGTAATTGATTTTCTTTCACTACGCCTCCATTTTTTGTAATGAGATTTTTGTTCTCTAATTTAAACGGGTGGTCAGATACCAGGGCTCTTAGCTCAATTGATCGTGTACTACTTGCGTGCTAGCAGATTAGTAGTTTTTTTTTGGAAAAGATCAAGGTAGGAGATTATAGTTCGAGGTAATGAAATCACGTCGATTTCATAGATATCCTAATGTCCGACAAAAAAATAAAATAATATTACATGCCAGATGAGCAAAATTAATGCTGTGTTTAGATGTGTTTTTGAAAAAATTTTCAGAAATTTTGTAAGATTATGAGTGGATAAAGAAATGAGAGTAATATTGAAAGTAGAGTTAATGATTAGGGAGAGAAATGAGAATAAAAATTGGAGATAGGGGTGAGTAATTATTAAAAGCAGGGATAATGAATAATTTTTGAGTTGAGTTTTTTTTTTTCACAAAGCAGTCCAAACAAAGCATAATTCTTCGATAGTATACTAAAAACGGAGCTTATATGGGTAGGGTTTGACACAAGATGAGCCTAGGCTTTGTTTGAAACCCATGGAAAGGAGTAAAAAAAAAGTTAAAAAAACTTCCCTTCCATTGTTTGGTTGGAAAAGAAAGAGGGAAGAAAATAAGAATTTCAAGTGTAGTGAATAGTAAATTTTTCCTCCTATTTTACTCTCATTTTCCTTCTCTCTTATTTTCCTTTCTTTTCCGTTCCTTTCCTTTCCTTTCCTTTCTATGGTTCCAAACAGAGCCTAAGACTGCTAAAGGGAAATTTAAAAAGCCTGGCTTTGGTTCTACTTAACTCTTAAGAAGCAGAAGAAGAAGTAAAGCTATGGCGAGTAACCAGTCCACTGTGGCAAGGGCGACGTTCCATCTGCCGTTGGAGATAACGATTGAAATCCTATCAAGATTGCCAGTGAAATCCCTCTTGCGATTCAAGTCTGTATGCAAAACCTGGTACGATCTGATCGAAACCCCTGATTTCATTTCCAAACATCTTCAAACCCACTCCACCTCTCTCCTAGTAACCAATTACAATCGTGAAACGGAAACCCATCAAATGTCTTTGCTTTCCAATGATGGGCTTCATAACAGCCCCATCAATCTCGATTTCCCTTTTCTGAAAGGGAGGATTAACAAGTTTTCTACTGGGATGGGTTATTTCTATATTGTGGGTATCTGTAATGGTTTAGTTTGCATAAGTTTCTCTCCCTGTGTATATCCCTTGATTCTCTGCAATCCCTCCACCAGACAACTTCGGGAAATTGCGAATTCCAAATTGCTGGATGAGATGGATTACGATGGTTATGAAAGGGTTAAGCGGGTCACTTTTGGGTTTGGCTTCCATCCCAGTGCTAATGATTACAAGTTGATTAGGATTGTGCATTATTTTAGTTGCTTTGAGGAAGCCGTTACCCTAGTTGATCTGTATGTGATGAGCACCAATACTTGGACGAAAATTGATGCTAATAAGCTATTGGTGTTCTTTGGGGAGATCAATGATTGGGGGGAGTATGATATCATCGTTGGATCTACGACTTCAGCGGTCTTGAATGGAGTTTTCTATTGGTCGGCATTAGTAATCCCCACTGATGAAGTTATTGTCATGTCGTTCGACATGGGTGATGAGGTGTTCAGGAAAATAACAACACCAGTGCCCTTAAATAGGTGTTCTGATGGAGATATTTGGCGCTTTGTATATTCCACGGATGAAAAGATCTGGCAATTTACAGAACTTAAGGATAAACTTGCTCTGGTTATTCGTTCGGATGAAACATGTCTTGATGTGTGGGTGTTGAATGCAGATCAGAATTCATGGACTAACCAATGTAAAGTTGGATCTTTTCCGAGGATTTCATGTTATGGAAGATATGGTGATAATGGTGAAATCAGAGTGGTGGGATGTGCAAAAAATGGTGAATTGGTTGTGACAGACCATAGTGGAAGTGGTGACTTAAAGCTCTTTTCGTATGATACAGAGACCTTGAGAAGAACGGATCTTTATTTTGGTTGGGTTCCTTATCGATCTGCTACTTACTTGTATACGGAGACCCTGCTCCCAGTCATGCAAACCAACGGAAGCATTGAACTTGTGTAACTAACTCAGGTGTGAGCTCATGTTTTGAATGCTTTCACTTTCTTGCTTATTTTTGGTGTGGTAGGTCATAGTATTCTGTTTTGAAGCCTGATTTGGTGCATGCACATTGCTTCACAGTGGTTCTTTAAGCATAAATGTGTTGGGGGTTGTTTCATCCGTTTAAATGCTTTACTTTTCTGGGTTAAATTTCTTTGCCGTTCGGGAAAAGGAAAAAAAAAAACCCACCAGAACTGTACACACGTATGGACCCTTTTCCTGTTCCCCTTTGATGGTAGTTCAAGAAAATGTTCCCCTTTGATGCTTATTTTTGTTGTGGTAGGTCATAGTATTCTCTTTTGAAGCTTTGATATATGGGGTTAGAATGAAGTGGGAGATCCTGGAAGCTATTGAAACTTGAAAGTTGGACATTTTCCGCATATTGCAGGCCCTGTGGGACGTAGAGAAAATGATTCGATCAGACCAGTGGGATGCGCTAATTATGGTGAAATCACAGTGAAAGACGCTACAAGAATCAGGCAAGTAAAACCTCATTTTGGATCATCCCAAGAGCCAAGACAAGAATCTTGTTTTGGCTCAGTTTGGGTACCCTTACGGCATTATTCTTACACTGTGACTCTACGTCCAGTCACAAAAATGATGTCAAGCACTATGATGAACTCGTGCTTAACAAGAAGAAACAAGAGAAAATGTAGCGATGAATTCATGTAAAAGACTCCTTGTCAGTTGCATACGTGAAGGCTTTCTCTACTTGCGGTTCTCTAAGGAGCTTAGTTGTCGTTTTTGTGTTGGATTGAAGCTGCATTAACTTGACTATATATTGATCTTTTCGTACTTTTTCACTAATATAATTATGTGTCCCATTTACGAGCCTGAAAATAGTTTTTGCCTTTTTCTTGTTTCATGCAGTTGGGTATTTAAGTTGATTTACTAATAGATGGAGAATTTTAATGTTTTTCATGTCATATAGTTTCTGTTCCAATGACTGTCGATTGCTATGGTAAGGAAGCTATGTTTCATGCGAGGGAGTGTTGTGTAAGCCTGATTTGGTGCATGCACATTGCTTCACATTGTTCTTTGAGCATAAATGTGTTGGTGGTTGTTTCATCTGTTTATTTTGCTTCACTTTTCTGGACTAAACTTCTTTGCCATTTGAGAAAGATGAGAACGATAATTTGGATGAACCTGATAGCGGATCCCATCTTTGAATCTTCTGTAAAAAGTCCAACCTTGTTTACTTAATGACCTCGAATCGTTAAAAATTTATTTGACCTTGGCTCGTTTTGCTTAAGGAACAAATTGGAGCCAAACTTGTAGACTTGTTCGAGCCAAGCTTGTTTAGAAGTTTCACGCTTTCGTTCTATGATTGCAACCTTAGTCGCCAAAAACACTCAAAGACAAACCTCTACAACTCGCTCATTTGCTATTTGTATAGAAGTCTTTGCAGAAAGGAAGTTATCTATAATACAATCCAAACTGCTACTTAAATTCCAATAAAATTTCTCGTGTGATTTATTGCATTTAATTTAATTGCTAACTAAGAAATAGGGATTGGTCGAGTGGTTAAAACACTTCCTCAGAAAGTCTGATGTCAAGATCGAGGCTTACGAAATGTTCCACAACTTCTCCTTCTCCCGTCCCCCTCCTATATTCCTATTGACCAGAAAAACAACAAAAACAAACATAGAGAACTAGTTGCACAATGTGATAGTTTTCGTTCGAGATTCTGTAGAGGCTGATATTGTCCAAGTAAATAGACAGGAGTTATAAAGGCCAAGCTCAAATACCCTTAATGCTTTTTTGTGCGTATGTGTGAGAGATAGATTGGAGATATATAGGCTATGTTCGTTTAGAAGTTTGGAAGTGTTTTTATTTTGTTTTTCAATCATTACCCTACTTCTTTTTCCAATCATTACCATATTTCTCCAATTATTACTTTCTCATCTCTCTCTATCTCTCTCCAATCATTACCCTTATTTCCAATTATTACCCTATTTCTCTCTCCACCCACTACCAAAATTAAACTAAACTAAACTCTCAAACGAACATAGCCATAGTGTTGTGAGCACCAAAAATCCGGTGTTTGCCGCCATTAATTGTGGACGGGATTACAAATCCAGAAATATCCCACTACTGTATATCATACAATATATTATATACAGTTATGGGCAAAATGCCATAAAATATACCTTCAGACATATACAGTTCCTGTTTTTCCTATTCACTTTCAACTTCGACAATCGTTGCAATGAATTTATGCAAGCACCATCTGACTACATAGCTCAAACGAAAATAATACCCACTTCAAACATGGCCACTTTTTACTCTTTCAAAACTGGTCTATGATGGTGGGCTTCAAAACTGCACAAAGGAGGATACAGTAACTTGGGATGGCTGGCCAGAGGATTCACTTGCGCTAAAGATGGTGATTTCTCAGGTGTCGAAGGGCCTGAAAAATTACATCATACCACAATGCGGGGGGTGTCCCTTTACTACTTCCTTGAGTTAATCTTACTATTACAAGTTGTTGGAAAGAAGAGCTAAACCTTTTGAATCTAAACTATCAGATCCAAATATGAGCTATTTTACTCAATAACTGTTGCCAAATGCTTCATTTCAAACCCATAAATCCAAAAGCAACCTAACGTCAATGGCTACGCAACCAAAATTCCCCAATGAAGAGAGAATTTTTTTTTGAAAGCCCATACTCCCACATTGATAGGATCAACTTGCAGGAGAGAATGAAAATTCTAATTTCTACATTGTACACAAAATATTAGCACAAGATTAAAGGTTCTGAGACAAAATATGATGTACTTCATACAAGACACAACTAGAAACCAGCCACTATAAACCCACAATGAATCAAAAGCCCTGGAGTCCGTATGCTTATTGGGTGTTTGGATAAAAAAACTCGCCCATATGTCTTACAAAACAAACAGTTTCAACCATCAAAGCAGAACTGGAGAAGGATGCATGCATGTGGACTGTTCAGTCCAGTTCTCCCACGTCCAAACGCACCGGTCTGATCGCATCTATTTCCCCACGTCCCACAGGAGCCGCAATACTTGGGAAAGGTTTGACATTCATTTTTCTAGTCCAGGATCTCCTATTTCATTCCAAACCCATACATCAAATCTGCAAAAGACTACCATGAGGCATAGTTAAGCTACCACAACCAAAATAAGCATGAACAGAGAACACATTCAAAACATGAGATCACACCTGAGTCAGTTCCACCAACGCTTCACGACTTCATTGGTTTCCATGACGGGAAGTGGGAGCAGGGTCCCCGTATACAAGTAAATATCAGAAGGAAACGGAACATGACAAAAATGAAGATCTATAGTTTCCCGGGTATTCGGATCATACGAAAACATCTTTAAATCACCACATACTTTATGGTATGTCACCACCAATTCACCATTTTTCGCACCTCCCACCACTGTGGTTTCACCATATCCCACATAACGTTCAATCCTCGGAAAACATCCAACTTTAAATTGGTTAGTCCAAGAACTCTGGTCTTCATTCAACACAAACACATCAAAGCTCCTGTCATCAGAATTAATAACCAGAGCAAGTTTATCCTTCAATTCTGTAATCCACCAGTTAGTTTCATCCCATGTCCCATCCAAACATACTGGCATTCTTATTCTTCTAAACACCTCATCACCCATGTCGAAGGACATTACACACGCTTCATTCGTGAACATTACACACGCCGTCCAATAGAAAACTCCATTCAAGACTGCTGAAGCACAAAATCCATCAATTAGCACGTAGCTACCAAGCCTCCCTAAATTATCCTTCTCCCCAAGGAACACCGAAACCTTATCCGCATCGATTTCTCTCCAAGTACCAGTCCTCATCACATAAACATCAGCTTTGAAAGAGTCTTCCTCCATTAGACTAGAATAAAGCACAATCCTAATCAACTTGTAATCATTACCACTAGGATGGTAGCCTAACCCAAAACTAACCTGCTTAATTTCTACATGATCATCCAACCATTTCCATTTGGAATTCGGAATTTCCCGAAACTGTCTGGTGGCGGGGTTGCATAGAATCAAAGGATATCCAAAGGGAGATAGACTTATGCAAACCAAACCATTACTGATACCCCCAATATAGAAATAATCTTCCCTACTGTACTCGCAACTGAGAAGACTAGGCATCCTATTCAAAAATGGGAAATCGAGACTGATTGGGCCGTTGCTATGAAACCCATCGTTGAAAACTAAGGACATGGCGTGCTCTTGGGTTTTGCGATTGTACTTGGTTACAAGAAGAGAGGTGGAGTTGAGGGTGGAGTGGGTCTGAAGATGTTTAGAAATGAAATCAGGGGTTTTGATCAGATCATACCAGGTTTTGCAAACGGACTTGAATCGCAAAAGGGATTTCACTGGAAGCCTCGATAGGATTTCGGTCGTTATCTCTAAGGGAAGATGGAACGTCGCCCTTGCTACAGCGGATTTGCTACCCGCCATAGCTCTTCTTCTTCTTCTCGTCGGCTTCGACAGAGCTTTCCTCATTTCTACTACCTTCGAGTTGAGTAGAAACTGTAGAACCCCTATTGAAGCTTCAAATTTTATCGGGCGTGAATTGCGGACCGGGCCTACCCATGGACTTGGGCTTCGAACAGATACAGCCCACTGGTTGGGGTATGTATTTGGGAGTATGGAGGATAAGCGACCCACACTACTTGAGTTTGAGTTTATGTTCATTCGTTAAAAACTTGTTCAAAATCTATTCGTTATCTAGCCGAACCAAGTTTTTAATAATTTTTTGAAACTCGTTAAACTTTCAAATCAAACTCGAACAATCTATTACTTAGCTCGTTTGGCTTAAGATTTACAAGGTATTATAACTACTCAAGATCAGCTCAGTTGAAGCTTGTTCGAGATCAAATTGTCTCATCAACAAGTTAAGTTTGAACATGTTTTGAAGCACATTTAAGTTTTGGGATTTGTGAGAAAACTGTAGAGGCTTTGGGATAAATTTGAGAATCACCTTGAGACAAATATTTGCATTATCATTTTGCCTAGAGATAGAAAGACCAAATTAGCCCAAACATTTTGGTGAATTTAGTTCCCTTGAAATCACTAAACCAAGGGCAATATAGTCCTGTCCATTGCCGAGCAAAAAAAAAATAGAGGAAAGTCCACTTTCACCCCCTGTGGTTATCGCCATGTGCGGATACCTCCCTTGTGGTTTAAAACTGACCACATAACCTACCTGTGGTTTTGAAAATGTGCGGATAGACCCCCTGCCATCATGTTTTCCATCCATATTAACGGACACATCATTAAAAGACCGTTATACCCCCATCACGTCCCTTGATTCTTCTTCTTTTTTAAATCTAACCACACCATCCTGTATACCAAAAATTGAATCCAAACCGTTGATATTGTAAATTTTGACGAGTACTACATCAATGCCAAAATTCAAGTCAATCAAAAAATGAAAAGCTCTTGGTCAAATCAATTTTGTTATGAAATTAAAATTTCAAATTTGAATTTACTAAAAATTAGATCACTGGGTTATTGATGCCTGATCGAGATGATTTTTTACAGAGATACTCTATTCTTTATTTAATACATTATGAACGACTCAGATTACATTCTAGAGATGTGTGAGATACACCTCCGTTAATATGGATGGAAAACATGACAGCAGGGGGTCTATCCGCACATTTTCAAAACCACAGGTAGGTTATGTGGTCAGTTTTAAACCACAAGGGGGGTATCCGCACATGGCGATAACCACAAGGGGTGAAAGTGGACTTTCCTCAAAAAAATATAGTCCTGTCTCTTAAAAGTTGATGGGAGAGAGAGAACTTTTCTCTCTTCCAATGGTTGATTCAACCTTGTGCTTGTAGTAATCTTTTCCATAGTCGTCTGCGTATAGGTGAGGTGTTTATCTTCAATGTCTACCTCCTACTTCCAGCACCCGACGCGGTCAACCAAGCTTACTTTCCCACGCCGGCAAATCCATCATCGTTATGGGCCTCTACGTCACCGCAATCTCCATCTTCATGTTACCCACCGACGTCACCAATCCAATGGCGTGTAAGCACACGATTTAACACGGCTGGTGTAACCTTACATTGCCTAAGAAGGATATGCCGCTTGCCATCTACATTCTTGTTGCTACTCTCATCTTCTTTTGTTGTACCCTTCAGAATGTTCATCTACGAAAGCGACCAGGACAAGTCGGTGCATTACTACACTACTGAGAATGGTGTTGAGAAATTGGTTGAATAGTAATACACAACTAGAAACCAGCCACCATAAACCCACAATGAATCAAAACCCCTGGAGTCTGGATGCTTATTCAGTGTTCGAATAAAAAAAAACTCGCCTATATGTCTTACAAAACGAACAGCTCCAACCATCAAAGCAGAACTGGAGAAGGATCCATACTTGTGGACTGTTCAGTCCAGTTCTCCCCAAACGCACGCATGACTGCTAGGTCCAGTTTTTTTCCCAAATGGCCAAAGAAGGTTTCAGAAAGGCTAACCATAGTCATCTTGTGGTCACAAATCATGGTGATGTTGGTATGGTTGGTAGAAACAAACTGGCAAGATAACATTTTTTGGTGTTGATATAATCTTAATAGTAAATAAGATGATTATCTTCTTGCAGAAGAGAGATGAAACAACTAAACACATTTTTGCTAATTCTAAGAAACGATGTGAAGCAATCGAGAGTCATTTAAACAGAAACAACGGAGACAAATTAGACTGTACGGAAGATGAATTTCATAAAGGAATACTTAGAGGCATAGTCAAACTAATGCAGCTTCACTAGAAAATAAAGAAAGAGGGAGACGAAAACTATGCTCCTTAAATAAGCATGAGCAAGATTCACAGCCGTAAGTGACGCAGGACGGCAGGAGTCTTTTACATGAATTCACTGCTTGTCACTTCTTGTTAAGCACGAGTTCATTGTTGTGCTTGTCTTCACTTTCATGACTGGTAGAATCTCTGTGTACAATTAATGGAAATGGATAAAAAAAATTGTTAGCATCTTGGCTCTGAGGATAATCCAACAAGACACTTGAATCACCAGATTTTTTAGTGTCGTTCGCTATGATTTCACCATATTTAGCACATCCCACCGGAGCTGAAATACTTGGGAAAGGTTTGACATTCAATTTTCTAAGACACTACCATGAGGCATAGTTAAGCTACCACAACCAAAATAAGCATGAACCGAGAACACATTTAAAAGATGAGCTCAGACCTGAGTCAGTTCCACCAATGCTTCCTTTTCTTGTTCTTCTTGTTGAGCACGATTTCATTGGTTTCCATTACTGGAAGTGGAAGCAGGGTCCCCGTATACAAGTAAATATCAGAAGGATATGGAACATGATCAAAATAAAGATCCATAGTTTCTCGGGTCTTCGGATCATACGAAAAGAGCTTTAAATCACCAGATACTTCATGGTCTGTCACCACCAATTCACCATTTTTCGCACCTCCCACCACTGTGATTTCACCACATTCCACATAACGTTCAATCGTCGGAAAACATCCAACTTTAAACTGGTTAGTCCAAGAACTCCGGTCTTCATTCAATACCCACACATCAAAGCACCTGTCATCATGATGAATAACCAGAGCAAGTTTATCTTTCAATTCTGTAATCCGCCAGCTGTTAGTTTCAACCCTTGCCTCATCCAAACACACTGGCATTCTTGTTCTTCTAAACAACTCATCACCCATGTTGAAGGATATAACAATCACTTCATTAGTTGACACTATACACGCCGGCCAATAGAAAACTCCATTCAAGACTGCTGAAGCACAAGATCCACTAATTTGCACGTAGCTACCAAACCACCCCAATTTATTCTTCACCCCGAGGAACACCGAGACCTTATCCGCATTGATTTTTCTCCAAGTACGGGTCCTCATCACATAAAGATCAGCTTGGATAGAGGCTTTCTCCATTTGACTAGAATAAAGCACAATCCTAATCAACTTGTAATCATTAGCACTGGGATGGAAGCCAAACCCAAAACTAACCCGCTTAACACGTACATGACCATTGTAATGTTGCCATTCGGAAGTTGGAAGTTCCTGAAACTGTCTGGTGGAGGGATTGCAAAGGACCAAGGGATATCCAAAGGGAGTTAAATTCATGCAAACTAAACCATTACAGATACCCCCAATAGAAAAATAGCTTTTCCCAGTATACTCCCGACTGCGAAGAGTAAATTTCCTCCTTTTCAGAAATGGGAAATCGAGCATGATAGGGCCGTCGTTGGAAACTAAAGACACTGCATAGTTTTTTGTTTTACGATTGTAAGTGGTTACAAGAAGAGAGGTGGAGTTGAGAGTGGACTGTGTTTGAAGATGTTTGGAAATAAAATAATGGGTTTTGATCAGATCATACCAGGTCTTGCAAACGGATTTGAATCGCAAGAGGGATTTCACTGG
This sequence comes from Rhododendron simsii, assembly GCA_014282245.1. NCBI lineage: Eukaryota > Viridiplantae > Streptophyta > Magnoliopsida > Ericales > Ericaceae > Rhododendron > Rhododendron simsii. The sequence goes on along the minus strand of CM024957.1, from coordinate 36,219,971 downwards.
CAATCTCGATAGTATTTCGATCGTTATCTCCAACGGCAGATGGAACGTCGCCCTTGCCACAGTGGATTGGTTACTCGCCATAGCTTTTCTTCTTCTTCTCGGCTTCTACAGAGTTTTCCTCACTCCCAACAATTTTTCTGTGTTTACCTTCGAGTTGAGTAGAACCCTCGTTTTTTAATATATACTCATAGACCGTATTAGAGTAGAAGAACCCTCGTTGAAGCTTCAGCTTTGTTCATCGGGCTGTAATGTAATGTGGACCGGATCTGCCCATGTCAACTTTTTATGGACTCCTTCTAAAGGCCGGCATTGAAAACTAACTTTTACCGGTCAAAAAAACATATCTTAATAATTAATTGTCAAAATGAACAATTAGGATTCTACGGAATCGTGAATATTATTCTGTTATAGAAGTCTTTTGTCATTAGTTTACTTTTTTCTTTCTCCACCGGCGTAAAATCCTATTTTTTCACTATCGCCTATTGTGCGCCCTACCAAACGTCTATTGTTGTATTCTAAATCGTTCATATTTTAAGACCTGTAATATAGTATTGTCCTGCAAAAAATCAGCTCAATCAAAAATTGATAGATATATCAAAATTTAAATTTTTGTTTACAAAATGAACGATCTGATCCTGTCAATAATAATAAAGATAAATTGCCCATTTTATAAAATAAAATTCAAATTTTTGATACTCATGTTGATATCCGATCAATAACAATAAAGATAAAATTCCATGGATGTGAAATTCAACCGTTCTACAATCATACACGCAAATACATAAACTCCTCTCACATGAGGAGTGGGGCCACACAGTGTGTAAATATGTGTTGTAAATTAATTGCGTGAAATTATCCAATGTGTCGTGAAAGATGTAGCCCACTTAAAATGGGGCCAACACTGGCTTGTTCTCGGCCATATCCCGTGGTTTTTTTAGGGGTGTTTGGGAGTATGGGTATAAACGAAATCGAGCTGTACGAGTTTGAGTTGTTTTTCATTCGTTAAAAGTTCGTTCATAATTGGTTTGTTACGTAACTAAATTAAACTCGAACATTTTTGAATAAACTTTTAAAATAGACTCGAACAAACTAATACTCGGCTCATTAAGCTTAAGATGCATAAAATATTAAAGTTATTCAAGATCAACTCGATTAAACTTCTTCCGAGATTGGATCATCACAAAAATAAATAAGTTTGAACAGGTTTTGAAGCTCATTTAAGTTTACAAAAATAAAAGCTTCAACAACTAGCTACTTGACTTGTTTATCATCACTATTTGGGAGCAAAAATGTTACTCATACAACAATTCAAATATAACCTTTCATATACATGTGAGCTCTACACATACAACTATGTATGAACCCCACATGTATATATATGAGAGGTTATATGAATTATTGTGTTTGAATTATTCTGTGAGCAGCATTGTTTTATTTGGGAGCCTCCACAACACATTATCCATCTCTCTAACTTTTTTTACTAGGGATATTTTTTTCTAAAATTTGTCATGTAAAAAGCACAAAATTTTGCAAGAATTTGATTTTTGTACTCCATTAGTTTTCTTCAAAAGTAGACTACTTTAACTTCCTCAAAAATTATATTAATCAAAGGATCGCACCAAAGAAGATACAATTTTCTTTTATTTACTTCACCTCACTAAAGTTTTTTTCAGAAATAATTGTTTTTCTTTAATTTCTTGACAAATAAAGTTGGGGTCACTAAAGTTTTTTTCGGAAATAATTATTTTCCTTTAATTTCTTGACAAATAAACTTGGGGTATCAAGTATGTGGGATTTTAACTGGTTCCGTTGGCGTCTAATGGTGGGTTTGGATTAAAAAGTTAAGTATTTTTATTTTGGAAAATAAATGTTTAAGAAGTTGTATTTTTATTTTATTTTATTTTTTTTGAAAAAATTGTATTTTTTTGAAAAAATATACGGAGTATATATTTTTGCTAAAATTTTTGAAGTACAAAAGTTTTCAAATCAAATTCGAATTTTTGGATTGAATCTTGATTTTTTGGATTCGGATTACCACTATTGGATTCAGCCCATTGACAGGCCTACTTGGCAGTATGATGGGGAGAATTATTTTTCCATTGTGGGTATCTGTAATGGTTTGGTTTGGTTTGCGTAAGTCTATCTTGCTTTGGATATCCCTTATATCTATGCAATCCCTCCACCATACAGTTTCGAGAGATTCCAAAAGTGCTAATGATTACAAGTTGATTAGGATTGTGCTTTATTCTAGTCTGGAATACAATGTCATCTAAGCTGATCTGTATGTTATGAGCACCGATACTTGGACGGAAATTGATTTTAATAAGCTGTCGTTGTTCTTGGGGGAGATGAATGAATGGGGGGTACGATAGCATCGTGAAAATCGGTGGATCTTCTGCTACAGCCTTGAATGGAGTTTTCTATTGGTCTGCACGTGTAGTCCTAACTGATCAAGTGGTTTTCATGTCCTTCGACATGTGTAATGAGGTGTTCTGAAGAATAAGAACACCAGAGTGTTTGCATAAGAGAGGGAATCTAACTAACTGGCAATTTACAGAATTACATGATAAAATTGCTCTGGTTGTTTCTCCTGATGAAAGGGGCTTCGATGTGTGGGTTTTGAATGAAAACGAGAGTTGTTGGACTAACCAAATTAAAGTTGGGCCTTTTCCGAGGATTGCAAGTGATATGGGATACGAGTTAGATGGTGATATTACTGAGGTGTGAGGTGGGAAAAATTGTGAATTGTTAGTGACTAAGCATAAATATTTTGGTGAGCTAAGGCTCTTTCCATATCATACAAAGACCCGAGAAACTATGGATCTTCATTGTGGTCAGGTTCCGTATGAATCTTATGTTTATTTGTATGCGGAGACTCTACTTCCAGTCATGCAAGCCAATGAAATCGTGCTCAACAAGTAGAACAAGAATAGCAAAGCGCTTGATTTGTGGAAGCAACTCAGGTGTGACTTGTGAGTTGCTGTTTTGAATGCTTTCTCTGGTCATGGTTTTTGGGTTGAGATTGCTTAATTATGCTCAAAGCAGACTCTTTTGGAAACTAAATATTAAAAACCCTTTTGTTACTATGATGCAGTGTTCCAAGTTTGAGCCAGAAAGTATTTTCTTTTGGATATGTAATATATGTTCGAAACTTGATGTATATAATGTCGATTTTTGGAGCCTATGCTTTAGTAACTTCCAATTGATCATGTATCATTGGGTGTGGCCAATGTTTTGGCGTACGAATGTGCAGGTCTTCTTTTCTCTTTGTTTGTCTTGGAAATGTAGTTGTATTGGTACCCATGGCTTCACCATCATTAGTTTGTTGGTGCACAGGATCATTGCATTTCTTATAGAAACCAGAAATAAACAAAATTTTGGCAGAGAGGGCTTCGATGATACGGACGTTGCTACAATCGCTGATGAGTCGATTGCTGGTTAAGTAGGAATTATGTCTCACGTATCATGGTGCACTCAGCCGTTCCACTTTCTCCAAAAAAGACCTTTTTGAAAAAGAGGATAATTTCAAGTTCAAAAATTATGTGGTTATGTAAATAATTTTTTTACAAATATGGATCTTATTTGATAAATTTCATTGAGATCTTTTAAACGGTGCAAAAAAAATTAAATTTTTTTTCCATTTTTTGTTATATTTGAATTTGAAATTATTTTGTTTTTGAAAAAGAAGGTTTTGGGAGAAATCGGAACGGGAAATATAAGAAACAGAAGAGAAGATTTTAGTTGGAGCGTAACCAATATACATCAGTTCAATTTCATTATCAATGCCAGTGGCCATAAATGCCAGATCATTTTAGCAATCTAGTCGGTAAAAAGATACGTATATTGCCATGTGAAAGTGTATATTGCAATGTAATAATAAAAAATGAATAATCAAAACTTGCCACGTCAGCTTTTGATTATTCATTTAAAGGATTGCTAAAGTTAGCAATGTGTAGTCTCACATTGTTCATTTTGTACCCATAATCAAAATCAATGGGTCCACTGCCAACTCTTCCTTCTTTCCAAACTTTTACCCTTCATTTCATCCGAAAAAAAATTCCAGCCGGTTTGTCCCTCCAATTATTTCCCGTCCCCTCCAATTATTTCATGCCTACTGCCATTCTTGCCTATTTATTCTTCTTTCTTCCTTCAATGGAAAATTAATCACCATTCTCAATCATCTCAAACTATGAAATCAGAATAATATAAAAAAAAAACTATGGAATCAGAATCACAATTGTGATAATAATTTGAATAGTTTTTTGAAAAAAAAGAGTTTAGTGAAAAATACTAGTTTTTTCAAAAAGAAAACAAAATTTTTTTTGTGTGTAAAAACGGTTTTTGAAAACAGTTTTTTTTATTAAAAAAAAAAACAGTTTTTCAAAATAACAGTTTTTAAAACTATTTTTAAAAAAAAATTCTAAAAAAAAATAGTTTTTAAAAGTTATTTTTGAAAACATTGTTGAGAGAGAGAATGTTTTGTGTAATAATAAGTGTATTTAATTGAGCAAATGTGGGGATCATTAGATTTGATTATTGGCAAAAAGTTGTTAGTTTTGATTATTCAAAAGTCAAAATTTGATGAGTTGCTAAGAGATTATTAAGTTTGGTTATTACAATGTAAGCACTTTTTTGAGCAAACATTGCTAACTTTAGCAACCTTTTAGTTTTGATTATTACAATGCGGATGCTAAGACTCCATTCCAGAACATTTTCTTAAAAAATAAGTAATTATTTCATATTTTCAAACTCAAAAATAATATAAATGGAAAATAATTTTTCAATTTTTTTGCACCGTATCAAAGATCTCAATGAGATCTATCTAATAAGATCCATATTGATAGAAAAATTATTTACGTAAGCACATGATTTTTGAGCTTGAAATTGCCTTCTTAAAAAATAAGAACTTATTTGTCGTTCTAGAACGGGGCCTAAGTGAATTGCTCAAACCATCGTGTTCGAGGCGTGACTCAGCCATCGAGCTATCCTTTCACCGCCTTGACTTTCTGAATTGGGGATGGTGTTGTGCACTTCTGAGCCGTCGGATCATGCATCCAACGGCTTGGATCTTATTTTGGCAATGAACGACTCTCCATCGTTGGTTGTCAAGTTGAGATCCGAGTTGTCGATGCATGATCCAACGGCTCAGATGCGCGCAGCACGGTGCCGAGCACCCCATTGCGCAGCACCAACCGGAAGTCCTGACTTTCTCTTCTCAGTTTTTTTTTTTGTTTTTATGTTTTTTCTTAGAGGCGGACAATATATTCGATGGATCATGTTTCTCTGATGACCGCTTGACTACTTTTGGTACTCTACTACTTCTCCTTAAATTAGGATAAAAATAATTTAGTTAATATATGAAATATATTAGTCATGCATGATTTACCAAAAAAATATATAGTCCGATCGAATTACTTTTTGTGTGAATGTCAACAATTGTCTTTTACTAATAATCTTATTAAGTGTGGTTTTATATAAAAATTATTTCATAATTGCATCACTTTTTTATATTTTTTTGGTCAAGACGAATAATTAATTCAAAAACTAAAAAAAAAGTTACAAAAAAAATTTTAGGAAAAAATACGAGACCAAAAAATTTATTGAATATAAATTGAAGTGAGTATGCCTTTGCCAAAATTCTCCAATCGATGGTCGGAAAAAAAATCTCCAAAAATTTATTTATTTATTTTACCAACCCAAAAGCCTATGCCCAAGTGCTTTTTTTTTTTTTTTGAGAAACAAGTGCTTTAGTTGTATGCAAAGGGCATTGCCTAACTTTTTTACGGGTTTTTTTTACACCGTTTGTTCTGTTTAGTACTTATTTTTAAAAATTTGGATCAAATATTTAAATAGTGCCGTTTCGTGTCGACGAAAAAATATAAAAATACCAAACAAGATAAAAAAAAATCATATTAAATGAAGAAAAAGACCTAGAAATACTGTTTTTTGGGAAGCAAGTTTAATCCGAACAACTAGTCTTTTACTCCAACACAACTTTCACAAAATAATCAAAGAAGTATAAAATATAAATTAATGTTAAAAAATGTCCAAATTAAGGTGAGCTAAACAACTAGTCTTTTTTTCAAACACAAACCAAATATACGTTAATCCTTCCTCTTAGCTGATTCCTCCTCACCGCATCTCAACCCTACAATCTGAGTGCGTCTGGGTTAAGTGTAGGTTCCTAAGAACAGTCAAAAATTAAAGGCATATCCAATTTGAGTTCACAGCTGTGAAAAAAAATAGGATTTTCAAAAAATAAATATCTTTTATTGTATGGCTAAATATATGTAATAGTAGTAGCATTAAATCCGAAACGGTACCCGACATTTGACCGATACCGATATGTATTGTATGAATTAAAAAACCGGTATTCAGAATCTTGAGGCCTATCTATTTAAATAAAAGAAGCAAAATATTCCCGGACTTCAACCCAAAATTCCAATTCAACTTTGGAAATCCTCCTAAAAAATCCGCTTCTTCCCGCTCCAACTTCCCTTCTTCAAAACAACTTCAAAAATCTATTTAAATAAAGAAGCAAAGTATTCCCGGACTTCAACCTAAAATTCCAATTCAACTTTGGAAACCCTCCCCAAAAATTTGCTTCTTCCCGCTTCAACTTCCCTTCTTCAAAACAACTTCAAAAACCCTTCCTCTCTCTCTCTCTCTCATTCCCGACCTGCTCGGAAACCTAAACCCTATCCTCTTCGCTACTCATATTCTCTCTCCGCCACGCTCTCTCTCCTTCCTCCGCCACAATGCAGCACAAGCGCAAGTCGAGCTTGTCTTCGGAAGCAGCGTTGTCGTCCAACAAGAAGCTTAAGACAGATGAAGAAACTCAGACTGTCGAACATGATGACGCCGCCGTTGCTCTGCAACCCAGTGAAAAGCCGGAAGAAGACGGTTGCCGGTTCGTAGGAGACCCGGTTCCCGACGATGAAGCCCGGCGTAGGTGGCCTCATCGGTACGCGGGGAAGGTATAAGTCGTAACTCTTTTGATGTGCTTAGATCTGATCCTATATACGCCAAGTAAATAGCTTTACCATTGTTTGTAAATACGCATAGACGTGAATATATAGTGTATATACAAAGCTAAAATCAACTCTTTTGATGTGCTTAGATCTGATCCTATACACGCCAAGTAAATAGCTTTACCATTGTTTGTAAATACGCATAGACGTGAATATATAGTGTGTATACAAAGCTAAAATCAATGCAAAAACATGATGCAAAAGGGGCCGAAAAAACACCAATGTGCTACGAGGCCGAAAAAACACCAGTGATCTTTTTAGCCTTGTGCATTGAAAGGGCAAAACATTAAAAATCTATAACCAAGAGAAATTGAGTACCCGAGGGTGATTTTTGAATCGTGTGTGCCCCGACCTCTAGTATTTTTAATTGGGCCCTTAAGTGTCGTGAGCTCCTTATTGTACAAATGATGGAGCACATTCGTCATCAAATGTCATCTTGGTTCGCCAAGCTCTGTTGTTTGGGAATGAGATGGAGCTCCATTCTCTCACCGTTGCAATGAAGCAGCCCGGATTTTGTGGGTCCTGTTCTAGCATGGAAGGGGATGTCAAGTACAATATAATCTCTGCCGTAGTCCGTAGAGGCATTCAGCTCGTTAAATGATAATAATCTTAAACAATAACCTACGAAAAGCTGATTAGAGAAGCAACCATTTGGGGGTGATAGTAAAAGTCTAATTCTTCCATATAAGAAAGAGGATAGAGTTGATTAATGATTATGTTAATATCAGTGAAGAACTTTGGCAGTTGGCAGTTAACTGCCAGAACTAAATTGCAAGTCAATTTGTAAAATAGCTGTAAAGATTTCTTAGGGCTTTATTTGGGAATGAAGCTTCAAGCAGAGTGCCGGCTGGCATCCAGTTTCTCAAGTTTGGGTACCATCTCATCTTCTCAAAGTGCAGTTTTAAATGTGGGGATCATTGAATCCACGTGTTGCATTAATGTGATCGTCATAGCATTTCTCTTCTTCAGCAAGCATGGGTAAGCAAGCTCTACATTTTTTGGGTGAAAAACTGTGACAAAGTACCCAAATAAGTTCAATTGAAAGCATGGGTAACCAAGATCTAGTTTTTTTGGGCAAAAAACGGTGATAAAGTACCCAAGTAAGTTATGGAACATGAAGAAACATTTCTGATTAAAACAGAAAGAAAAAAATTTGAAATTATGCTACCAACTACTAATGTGATGTAAGATTGAGAACAAAAGATTTGGGAGAAAGAAATGGTAATAGACGGAGCTTACCTTAATTAGGGCTTACGACGCTAGAGAGAGCGCTGGGATAGTTTTGGGTAGGGTATAACAGCAACAACAGTCACCTCAGCATTCTATTTCTCTCTCCCTCAAGTTGTTGTAGCCTTGAGGCCAGACCAGAGTTGGAATGGAGGCAGGCAAGCAAGTAAGGTGGGGCCTTGGGGGCATCGTTTGCTTTCCAAAGGTTTAGAGAGAGAGAGAGAGAGAGAGAGAGAGAGAGAGAGAGAGAGAGAGAGAGAGAGAGAGAGAGAGAGAGAGAGGTTCTTCTATGTGGCAGTTACTTGTGCATATGCAGTTATTGTGTTTTTGTTGTATGAATTTACCTTTGAGAGTTGGGTTAAGAGTTGTGGAACTGTAAGGATATTTTAGGAAAATACTTTTGTGACACAGCTCCAAAAAAGTGTTCACACCAAAGGCTCCTCCCCTTTGTATATTAGATTAGATGTTTTCATTCCACATTCTAAGTTTATTGTATGTTTTTTGGAGAAATTCCTATGTATGTAGTGTGGAAAACAAACAACGTTGTCTATAGTAAAACTGAGCGTGAAATATTTTTTATCAGCATGTGTTGTCCATGTAATATATCTGTTTTGTTGCAGGGCAAGGGGAATGAAATTGCTGAGTCTAAATGGTCAAAGCTGTAAGTCTATTGTTTCCAATATGTTGAATACATCAAATTGAAAAAAAAAAGAGAAGTATTGAATGCATGTATGTGCGTTAACGTTTTCTTGATTTTATCTACTTTTGGCTTCGTTACTGCTCCTTCTAAATTTGATTGTTTGTTTCCTATCTATTGCAACAGCAATTCCAATTCTGAAGAAATTGTACAAGCTAGATGCCATTACACAATGGCCGAGGTCGATGGGCGAGTAGTATTCAACCTGGAGGATGAAGCCCATGCTAAAGTAATATATTTTGAATTCTATTGGCTTTTAAATCATCGTAAAAGTCACAAGAAATTGTAGTTCTTGTGGGTTGGCTACTGCATTTGTCATTACTGCTGATGTATAGCAAACCAAATCAAGAAGTTCATAAATACGAGCTTAAGTATAGAAGCAGCATGCACTTAATTAGATTTTTATGCACATTAATCAAATACCAAACACATAGCTTACTTTAGCTAGTTATGCAAGTCATGCAGGCATTACTTTTCTCCTCGTCAACTTGTTACCTTGTTGTTTATATGAGTTCAATTGTCTTGTGCTATTCAGGCTGATGAAGGTAAAGAATACTTTATCTGTCGGATTATAGAAATGTTTGAAGGAATTGATAGCACGCTATATTTTACTGCCCAATGGTACTATAGAGCAACGGATACGGTATAATATTCATATCTTACAATGTGATATGGTCCAATATATTTTGGATTAAATGGTCTTCTTATGACACACTAGCTTTTCTCTTCAGGTTATTCAAAACAGTTTGAAGTCTGTACAGTTTATTGACGCTATAGACAATAAGCGTGTCTTCTTCTCCGAAGTCAAGGATGACAACCCTTTAAATTGCCTTATTGAAAGGATTAGAATTGTCAGAATGCCTTCAAATGTAAATCACTTTGGCTACTTGAAAAGTTGATGTATTTTTTTTCTAGATCTCCACAAATATGGTAACTAAGTGGTGACATCTTTGCAGATGGATTTATCGGCAAGGGAGGGTGCAATTTCAAATTGTGACTATTATTGTGACACAATGTATCTAGTGCCATACTCTTCATTTGTTAACTTGCCACTCGGTATTTCTTCCCTTTGTGGCTTCACTTTAGATTATATAATAATTTTATTTATCTTGATAAAGAGAGATTATTCAATGCCTTTAGGGCATGACTGAGCCTCTCCTCCACCGTTGATGTGGGGTCCATTAACTTAGACTTAGGCCCTACGCCAACATGTAGCATAGAAGGAACTTGGGGCACTACGTGGCGGTTGCCATGTGGTGCCCCAAGGCAATGAATAATTTTTCTTTTATTGGAATCATATTATGCAGAATAAGCTAACAAAAACTGTTTCCACTGCAGATAATGTCATGAGTGGAAGTGAATCCGGTTCAACCATTTCTAGTGACTCTGATGTTGCAGCAGTAGGAGGTGGAAGCAAGATTGATTCTGAAGAGGTTTCAAAACTTAATGAGAACAAAAAAGTAGAGATGACGCTTCTAGATCTCTATTGTGGATGTGGCGCGATGTCAACGGGCCTTTGCCTAGGTGCCAACATGGGCGGTGTTAATCTTGTTACTGTAAGTTTTGAGTTAATTGTTGCACAGTTGGACTTTCTCTTTAGATTGTTCCTCCAGTTAACCTAGCACCTAAATATAGTTTGAGATCGATATAATCACTTCTTGGTGTCTTAAAATCAACACGACTTTTGAATGACAAGGGCAAGGTTACAACTAAGGCTAACCTATGAAATTTTGGAAGTATTGATAATTCAATTTGCTCTTCTTGCATGCAGCAGATGAGAGTGTGCTGCATTTAACTTCTCGTTATCCTAAATCAGAATGGAGCTCTATAATGCCTACGGCCTACCAAACCTCGGCATTAATTCTTAGCATGTTGAAATCAATTAAACTTCATTGGGATATTTGGTGGGAAACAATTCTCCAATCGCCTAAAGAATTGAAATCAATTAAACTTCATTGGGATATTTGGTGGGAAACAATTCTCCAATCGCCTAAAGAATTGAAATCAATTAAACTTCATTGGGATATTTGGTGGGAAACAATTCTCCAATCGTCTAAAGAATTCGGCCATGTCTTGCACGGTCTGCTCTTTTGTAGGAGAAGAACTTCAAAACTGGCAAATGATGGATCACTGAATTTGCTTTGTGGTTCCAATTAGACACGTTATGTTGGAGGTTTGCAGTTTTCACCTGCGGAAGCAATGAATGTTCTCTTTGTTTTGTGTCTTAATTGGGGCATCTCCAATTTTTTTAGCACCACTTGAGTTGTTCTAGCTTTCTTTGCTTTGCTTTTATGGGTGAAAAATTTCTCCATCATATGTATCCTTTTTGCTAGTTGTAAAATCTCACATATCAAAATAGAAAAAGGAATAATGGTTGATGTAGCCATCAACAACGAATTGGGATAAAGATGAATTGTTGGGAGTGCATCTGACATAAATGCTGCTGCCGCAGCTCATTAAGATTAAGATTTCTTGAATCCTTGAAGAATTAGGGCTGCAAGAAGCCAATCATCTTGCTCAATGGTTGAATTTTGCTTTCCATTTTGAATGTGATATGAACGTTGACTAAAAGCTATCAAGCGAATGTGACATGTGTCCCTTGGCATAGCATTGTTGATTCAAGAATATGGAATTACTCTTTAACAATGCACTTCTTACGTGTGTCAAGAAAGTGTTGTCTCTTCCGGTTGGATGGATAATTTTCCATCTTGCTGTTGTCAACTCTTGGACTATTGTTGCCGCTTTTGGTCTTACTAGTATTTTATGTTTTGAACTGGGAAATATAGCTGTTTTCCAATCTTTTTGTGCATCATATTTACATATTTTTGTTAAATTAGGGGTCATTTATTTTCTTTCTAAGCTGTCCTTAGTTCTTCCTGTTGGACTTATGCATTTTCTTTCTGTGTAGAAATGGGCCGTTGATCAAAACTCAAATGCATGTGAAAGCCTCAGATACAATCATCCTGAGACTGAGGTATAGCCCTCTGAAATGATTTTTATCTTGTTCTTTTTGTCCCTTAAAGTGGCTGTATCTTGACTGATTATGGCCAATTCACAGGTGCGGAATGAGAATGCTGAAGATTTTCTGGCTCTTTTAAAAGAGTGGAAGAAGCTCTGCGACTTGTTCCCCTTGATAGATAATGAGTCTTCGAAACAAGATGATGATGAGTCTCCAAATGAACAAAGTGATGATGATGATGGATCTGATGATTCCGAAGTATATGAAGTTGAAAAAATTCTGGCCATTTGTTATGGGGACCCAAAAGGGAGTAAGAAGCCAGGACTTCATTTTAAGGTGGTTGAACTTTCATTTCAAAACCCAGGTTTACATATGATTATCCCTGCATATGAAATAGAAGAAAGAAACTATTTTCATTCCATAAGTGTATGTCACGATAAATTAAGTTCAGTAGATGAATATTAGGTACATTTTGCATTTCTACATCAGTAGCACTGCACTAATATTCTTTCACCTATAGAACAAAAGCTGTCAATATTTGTTAATTTGTTATGTTTTGCTTGGTTGTGTACCAGCCATTCAAAAGGTGTTGAAACTACGTAGATATAATGTCTTATGCATGCTGAAGCTTTAACAACTAAAGAATTGCTTTATATCAATTAATGTTGTCCATATTCTATATCCTTAGTACTTGTGTAGCATTAATATTATAAGGACAGAGACACATGATTTTTCAAAAAAATGGAGACATGGTGCTTCATATCTAAGTACCATATGGTCAACAAAAATCTTGATTAGGTCACTTCAAAATGCGACTAGATTTGCAACTAATCAGTTTACAGGTCCCTTAGTTTCTAGTAACTGTCTTTCCTTTGGAAAAAGTAGTAGTTCCATCTTCAAGTTGTTCTTAAGTTCTTGATTTTCTAATTTTTTGCTTGTTTTTATTGATTCTTTTTTGGTTTTGCATTTTCAGATCCACTGGAAGGGTTATGGGTCAGATGAAGACAGTTGGGAACCTCAAGATTGTTTGGGGTATGATAGCAAAAGCAACCTTAGCTAATTTTCATGTTGGTTTTTTTTTGTCATCTGACAATCAAATTTTTTACCAGTACTTGTAAGGATGCGATGAAAGAGTTTGTACATAACGGCTACCGCTCCAAGATTTTGCCTTTACCTGTAAGTTTCACATGTCTTAATTAATCTTGTCATTGATTAATCTTGCCTTACCTGATGGTTTAAATTTTGATTCAAACATTTAACTATTTTTTTCCTTGAATGTAGGGTGATGTTGACGTAATATGTGGAGGTCCCCCATGTCAGGGAATTAGTGGATTTAATCGTTTCAGGAACAAAAATGATCCCTTACAAGACCCAAAAAATAAACAACTTACTGTTTTCATGGACTTTGTAAAATACTTGAAACCAAGATTTGTATTGATGGAAAATGTAGTTGACATGTTAAAGTTCGCTGGTGGATTTCTTGGACGATATGCTTTAGGACGTCTTGTTGGCATGAACTATCAAGCACGATTAGGAATTATGGCAGCCGGTGCTTATGGACTTCCCCAATTCCGAATGCGCGTCTTCTTGTGGGGCGCTCATTCTTCAGAGGTGATTTAATAAGCCACCAACATATTACGTACTTGCTCCTTATTTTTTACTTTTAAACTGAATAATTATATATTTCGATGTGCAGAAATTGCCCCAATACCCCTTACCCACACACAATGTTGTATTGAGGGGGGGTGGTCCAACCGAATTTGAGGTAGATTATGTTATATCCAAGTGTTTCTTGCGATTTCAGAATATGCGCTGATGATTACTCTTAAGTTTTAGTGTTTTACCTTTTCATTTATAGGGGAATGTTGTTGCATACGAAGAAGGTCGACGAGCTGAACTTGAGAAGGAACTTTTTCTCAAAGATGCCATTTCTGATCTCCCACCTGTATACAAACAAACTGATTGATATTTCTTGCTTTTATTTCATTATTGGTTATGGCCTAGGTTTCCAATTAATTTGTCCGTCTTCAATTTGGTCTTAAGGTTAAGAATGATGAAGAGAGGGATGAAATGCCATATCAGAGTGAAGCCATGACAGAATTTCAGCAATACATTAGATTGGGGAAGGATGGTGAGGTTGCATAACTTTTGGCTAAATTATGCTAACGAATATTAGTTTAATTTTTAAACTTTCTGTTAATCAAAAGTATTTATTTCGGTCATTCTCAAGTCTCAACAAGTTGACGTTCGAAAAAACGCTTCATGTGCTACACTTTTTACCTTTTAGCTGTTTGTCTCGGTATCACTATCTGCGGTTTCAGTTGCTCGTTAGTTGTTTTTTATTAGCAATTCAAAAAACAATCTTGTTTGTTAAACTAGTTTCCAGTATCAATTCACTTCTGGCACTAACATGTTATTTATCTTATGGGAAGGGTCACAGGGGAGTTCCATTATCAGCATAGTTTGCTTAATTTAAATTTCATGAGCAAATTCCATACTTTTTATGTATTCTTGGTTATTTGCTTATGTTAGTTGGTTTTCTTATTGTCCTTTATAGAGCTTTTGAGCTGTTCAGCAGCGCGGTGTGAACCATTGAACCGGAGTCTCTATGATCATCGTCCTCTTCGATTGAGTGTTGATGATTACCAACGTGTTTGTCAAATTCCGAAGAGAAAGGTTTTCTAACTATACTAAATACTATCCAGTAATATGTATCCTGCGAAAAACATTTGAAACATCGAATTGGTTTATTTCTTTGTTGTTTCAGGGTGCAAACTTCAGGCATTTGGAAGGTGTTAGGGTTTGCGCTGATAATAAAGTTGAATGGGACCCTGATGTTAAGCGGGTGTATCTAGCTTCAGGAAAGCCTTTGGTAAGAGTGCTGTTTTTTTGGTCATTCTTAACATTTCTGCCAGTTGCTGCTTGGATTTGACTGCGTCGATGGTATTTACAGGTCCCTGATTATGCAATGACTTTTGTCAAAGGGTATTCATCCAAGTAAGGGTTTCTTTGTTGTTATTTGTTATTATTGTTTTCACTTTTTCCTTTTGTTTCTTGAATACCCATCGTGCGAAATCATGCAGACCATTTGGCCGGTTATGGTGGGATGAGACAGTGCCGACGGTTGTCACGAGGGCAGAACCTCACAATCAGGTTACTTTCCTCCCCTTCTTGAAACGGATAGAGCTCGTTTGTTTCATCAGATAAGATTAAGGGGATAAGTATTACTGGGACTATGAGTAATGAGTCTTATGTTTGGGAATTTATTGGATTAGATGGATGGCCTTGTCTCATCCTGTATAATCGTGTATCCCATGTTTAATTTAAAAGACTCAAGAGAAAGTCAACCTGTGTTCAGATGGCTAAATTAAAAATCCAACTAGCAAAGAAAATCAAAATTGGTAAACAATTTAATGTTGTTGCTTGTATATTTAAGGAGTTAAAAAAATTGAAACGATAAGAAAAAGAAAGAAACTAATGTTGCTACATTGTCTACACAGAAATAAATCTTTGAAGGGTAATTAGAACTTTTTCCATGGGAATCCCATCATCCCATTTCCCGGATTAGAGCTCCCAAGTCTCCGGCTGGGACTCAATAGATACTAATGAACAAAGAACTGTCATCTCGGAGTAACCTGTTAAATCCCGTGACCTAGAGAATGCTCAGATATGAAAGTATCCGATTTCTTTTCTTCTGATTAACTGAACAAAAACTGGATACTTCGAATGAATATGTATTAAATTCATTTTCATCTAATTAAGCCAAATATGTGAGAAGATATTTAAGTTCTTCTAGTCACACACATTATTTTCCTTTCTTTTCTCTTTGCATTTATACACATCCTGGATACAAACATGCAAGAAATATGTAGGTACGTTTTCCATTTCTCTAACTCTGACACCTTTTCTTGATTTTTTTGTCAGGTTATATTGCATCCGGAGCAAGATAGGGTTCTCACAGTGCGTGAAAATGCTAGACTACAGGGTTTTCCAGACTACTACAAGCTATTTGGTGCTATCAAAGAAAGGTATTCTCTATAGTGGAGGGCTAACGAAACTAATAGCCCAATTTCATTGCCTTGCATAATTACATTAGACTTACCATAACTGCACCGTAACAAGGTCATGAAAAGTTTGGTATTTGATCTCTTTCTAGTCTGAAAACAATGCTATCCATGTTTTATGTGATGTCTGATTCCTTGACCAAGAAAAAGGTCAGATCAAAAAGAAAGAGGTGAATGTTTCTATCTGAGATGCATAGGGAAGCCTGATAAAAGACACAGCTAAAGGTCGACCGGTTTTGGGCTTTTGTTGTGTCCGTGTCTGAAAGCATTGTAATCATATACTGTGATGGTGCCGCATTCATGCTCTCCGAGAGTCTCCAGCAGCTGCAGCAGATGTCAAATGTCAAAAAAGTTGAACATCTAGATTTTAGGTGCTCTAACATACTCTTTAATGAACATCACATCATCATCAATATTCTCTCTCTCTCTCTCTCTCTCTCTCTCTAAATTTTAGAAACCAAATCATGCTACAAAAGGTGATTTGATATTAGAAGAGTAAATCAGAGTCACAATGAAGGTAGCAAAATGTAAAAAAGTAGTAGAACAACCTAATTTTGTTGAGGGTTGTATAGTTTCTTATGTCTCTCTGTGGTAGCCTCATTTAATAAGTATGCATCTTATAGAATTTTCTACTTCAAATGTTGGACAAATATCAGTTGTATTCGAGATGAGTGCTTGAATAGATTTCTAGTAGTCCTAACAGTTTTATAAAATTGATGAGTGCTTTTTCATTTTACTTGCCTGAAAGCACTGTAATTCTATTATGTTATATAAGTGCCAAATTTTATTTTATTTTTTTGTGGTAAATGTGTCATTTTATAACCAACCAAACTGAAAAAAAACAGGGGTGCAAAACCCACTATACAGACTGCTTTACACAAAAGAAAAGCATCCTACTACAATCTACCAAACAACTAAACTAACTCCTCGTTAGAGATTTGCAGATCCAAGAAATCTGGTAGAGATGTTCCTATGAGCATAGAGTCTTTGGTTTGCCAAAGAGTTGGGGAACTGATTCCGAGTACAAACTCTTAGTCTTATATTGTCATCAATACACGCTAAGACTGCACTTGAATTCCTGGGCCTGCCTTCAAAAATTCTGGAATTACGCTCAAGCCAAATGAAGCATACCCCAGCAGCTAATGCCAATTTAAATATTGAAGAGCTGAATGTCTTACTTCTACAAAAACCACAAGCATCTTTAGTTCTAAATCCCACTTATATGCCCTTCTTTGGATCTGAAATCTGAGTAGGATAGGCTCCCAAATACACGTAGAAAAAGAACAGTCAAATAACAGGTGTTGAATAGATTCGGTACTCTGGGAACATAGTACACAAACAGGGTCTACCTCCATTCCCCATCGCAGAAGGCGGTCCTTAGTAGACAGCCTATTAAGACAAGCTAGCCATTGGATAAAGGACCATTTAGACACATTTTTTGAAAACCAAACGACAGTAGCCCATTGAGTTTCTTCTCCTTTATTTCTTATAGCCTCCCACGTGTGCTTGGTAGTATACTGTCCTGTAGGGGAAACAGTCCAAACAGTCCATACAACTTCATCAGTTTTATCAGATTGAGGAACAACAGAGCTAGGAATGGAGTGTTGTATTTGATGAATCACAGAATTTCGCGGTTTGGGCCAGTGCCATTCCCCATACTGAATTACAGTACTAACAGTAGTGGAAATAAATCTTCCAAGGGTAGAAATAAGTCTTGCATCGAACAGTTTGTATAGGGGACCACTAGGGTGCCAATTGTCGAGCCAAAGGAAAATACCTTGTCCATCCCCAATAATGTGTTTCACAAAGTTTTGGGCCATGACTTTCAAATGCATAAGTTTCTGATGGTCCATGAACAGTCTTAAGGGATCCTCATATACCAAAAGTTCTGATCCCTAATGACAAAGGTATGGACTCATTTCACCCAAAGTGTCTTCTTTTAGCATTATTCCAAATAGTAAGAGACTTTAACCCCAGTCCACCTTCAGCTTTTGGGGTGCACACCTCCACAGAATCATATGCTTTCATTAAATCTATTTTGATTGCACACCTTGCAGACCCTGAATCTTTTTGATAGTTCCTCACTAATTCTTGCATCAATAGAATATTGTCAGAAATTGATCTGCCCTTGACAAAACGCAGCCTGAGCTTTATTGATAATGTGAGGCAAAACTGGTTGTAATCTGGTAGCTAGGATCTTAGTAGTAGTCTTGTATAAAATGTTGTGAACAAGCAATAGGACGATAGTCCTTCATGGTAAGAGGACAACTGGTTTTAGGGATCAAAGTTAGAGCTGTCGCATTCACATCCCTTAACAAAGAACCAGTTTGAAAGAAATGGAGAACAGCATCAATAACCTCTTGGCCAACAACTTGCCAATTTTTCTGAGAAGAAGCTGGCACTATAACCATCAGGACCCGGGGATTTCTCACCATTAATTGCAAATATAGCCACTCTGATTTCCTCTGAAGTAACAGAAGAGCTGAATGGAAGCAAAGAGGTACTGTGTTGGTAAAACTGAAACCCTCCCTGGAGGGTCATTTCTGATCGAACTTTGTGCCAAGCATCATCTTGTAGAATTGCAGAATTTCCCCTTTAACAGCCTGAGGTTCGTCCAAATGATTACCTTGCTCATCACTGATTGACAGAATTTTATCCCTCATCCTATGACTAGCTACCTTATGAAAGAAACGAGTATTATTATCCCCAACTCCAGCCACTTAATTCTGGAGTGACGTGACAAGATGATGATTGTCTCTCTGTCGTGTGTATAGAACTTTTAATGTGTCCAACATGTGATGTGACACATTCCACTACATTTAAATGTTGAATTTGTGCATTTGAACGTTAGTGTAGCAATGGAAATTGAAAGCAAAGAAGCACAGACACGCACATATGACCTCACTTATCAATGCCAAAATGTGCCGGGCATGTACTATACAACACTCCAGCTATGTCTAAATGCCCATTGAATTATTTTTATTGTATCGTTTAGTTGATGCACCGGGGACATGTCAAAGCACGTTTAGAAAATGCTAGGACAAGTTGGGGACACATTCGGAGATTAGAATAACATTAAAAAGTTATGTAAGGTCAAAATAGCCATGGATCTTGGTCTATTAGTAAGTACTTATTTGGTCATTTTACAAATTCTGACTATTAACATTCATGTCAAGTTTCGTGTCCTTGTTTGTATGTGCATTTTTATGATAAATGACTCAATTTTTTATTTAACTTTGTTTTTTTTATTGGGATAAATTAAACTTTATTTTTTCTTGAAATTATCATTGTTTTATTGTCTTGCAAGTTTATAAAGAAAACGAAAAACAAAGCCTCCCTTATTTCCCTTTTTAATATTGTTCTTTACGTAATCTAACTCGTGGATGCTCCAGGTACATTCAAGTAGGTAATGCTGTTGCAGTTCCCGTTTCTCGGTCGTTAGGATATGCCCTGGCTATGGCAGCCCAGGGCTTATCCGGGGAAGAACCTGTCTTTACTTTGCCGGAGATATTTTCAAGAATGCCAGCTGCACTTCCAGTTGTTGAAGATTCTATTTAGTTTCTGTAATTCAGTACTTCATTCATTTATGTTGCCAGGGAAATCATTGAAAGTGGGTCAAATTTGGGGTTATTCTTGGAATTTACACCCTATTCTTGGCCTTTTAAGAAATATGGTTGCTGCTACTTCTCATATATTCATCTTATTACCCATTTGATTCTCTTTCAAAAATGTCAGTGGAAGTTCTGTTTTTATGCTACTATAAATATGTATTTATTGGCTTATTTCTTCTGTCTTTTTTTCTATGTTTGCTTACCTGATAAAAGAGGTGAATAAGTTTATTGTTGCAGATTTTGATTCCCATATGGTTTTACATTTTTCTTTTTTGTAACTGAACGATGCATTAAAGACTTAAGAGTTTCCAAGTTGGGGGTATACAACCCTTATCAAATCGCATAAAGTAAATTAGCAATACAATTAGGAATACAAGGGTAAATATATAAATCTTTTACCGAAATCTGTGCGTCATCTGTTAATGCATTTGCACAATGATTTGCTTTATGGTAGACATGTTTGATAGACACTGCTTCAAACGCCACCATTATTGATCTACAATCAAGTAAAACATTATGAAGTGGATGATTTGTCGTATGCTTGTCATTCAGAAGCTGAAGTACACCCAATGCATCCATCTCTATTTCTAGATTCCTCACATTTTCGGCGTCTTCAAAAATGAGCCCGTCTCGCAAGGCCCAAACTTCCACCATCAGGCTCTAGTTCACTATCATGGTTCTATGAAAACCTCCTAACCATCTACCAAAGTGATGGCATAATAACACTCCTGTACATGTCATGCCCATTGTCGGTTTGAAAGCTCCATCCATGTGTTGAGCTATACAAATTCTCCCTTGGAGGAACCCATCCCACCAGAATATCAATTTTGTGGCCGAAAGCTCTCTGTATACAATGTGTATCAGCTAGCCTAGAGGTCCTAATAGATGAAGGGACCAAATTAAACAATTGAAGCCCCATTCCATTTTCCAATTAGTAGAAAAACTTCACGACCGAAACCAGACCCTCCCCTGTTTAACTCCAACCCCACTTTCGTTAACCAAAATACAGAATTGAAACCATCAGGCCGAGGAGTTTTGTCACCTTCTGATAGACTAATATGGTACTAGTTCTAGCATTGTGAGCATTAATTCATTTTCAGATCAAAATGTGGGGCGGAAGCCAGGTGAGCCAAGTTTAACATCCTGTCCGGCCAAACGCTAGGTGGGCCAAGTGCACTTGTCATTCTGTTGAGCGCTGGATTCTTGTCCATTGAAATATGTAAACCCCACCTTGTGACCTCATCTTCATACTCGTGGTCCTAATTTGGACTACACTTGGGATTAATTGCACATGATTATCTTGGGATTCTACCCTTTTTATGCCCGATATCACGAAACTGTTTTGTCTACTATTGCCACAACAATACATAAATTACTAAAGAAGTCCATTGAAAGTTTTTAAACATGGTTTCAAAAGGTCTCAAGTCCAAATATATATATGGACTAAATTTTAATCTCAACAATGGATAGCTCTAATCAATAAGCTCGGATTAAATCCGTGTTGTTGGTGCCAAAATAGACGGCCAAATTAGCCGCCTTACACACCCTGTTGTGCAACCCGCACTGCAGGATTTGCCAATCCAAATAATGTGAACCCCATCTTATCTTCACACTTGTGGTCTTGATCATTTGGACCGGACTTGGGATTTATCGCCAATTATGTTAAGAATCTTCCTTTTTTATCCCACAATAACGGATTATTCTTTTCTATATATGCCACACGAATAAATAAATTAAATAATCCTATCCTTAGCCGCGCACAACCATAACCATTGCAGCACATCCATCTTGACCGCCATACCCCATCTTCCTTGTCACCTCCCAATGGCAAATACCACAGTTGTCACTTAACCCCAATGTCTAAAGCTCTATTAATCAAAAGAAATTTAGATTCATGCAACATCCCTTTGAAACACAAAAAGTTGCCATATCTACTCATTCTCACGTTGTCTATTCGCCGTCGCTGTTTCGACGACCACCATCTTTGCCTGTTCAATCGCGTTCTGCCTGAATATGTGTGTGTCTGACGTGCGGGCTGCATCAAAAGGCAAGGGGAACAGGCATGGCGGCTGGTGCGAATGGGAAGCGATGATTGGTCGTGTGATGTCCTGGTAGCTGAAGGTGGAGAACATACTGGAAAGTAGTGGCTGGTGGTAATGGTTGTTGAGATTGGGTTAGGATTTTGATTTGGATCCTAGGGGTTTTGCAAATGGAGAAAATAAGTGGTGTTTGGTAATTTGTTTGATAAAAAACGTGATTTGTATGTTGGGAACCAAATTGACATTTCGCTAATACTTTGAGGACCATTGGTAAAATAACAGGGAGGGTTTGACGATAATGCCCTTGTAATTGATGGTAAATGTGGAAGGATGTATCTCTGGGGATCATTTAAACGTGCATTGTAAACGTTGGGGATGCAATAGACGCAATTTCTATATTGGGGACCAAATTGATATTTCAAAAATACTTTGGGGATCATCCGTGCAAATAAGCCTCCTTTGAAATAATAAGATTCAAATACGACACGAGAATCAAGATGCAGCTTTAGAAATCAAGCTTGGAATATTAATAATATAGTTGCAAGATAAATAAAATTGTTCACGTCTTATTATGAACAACAATTATTCTAGTTGTTTAAATCAATCATTTCAATAGTGAAGGATAGCAAAATAATACTCTAGGGTAGCATTGAACTGGTACGTTTCACGGTGACGATTCCTTGTGCAAGTCGAAAAACACCGGTCCCTCCGACAATGGACAATTCACGATACGGATGGAAGACTGGGTTCCACCCCAAAAGTCTAAGAGTGCTGCTACTAGGGGTGTAAAAGAGCCGAGCCATACCGAGCTTCGGTGAGCTCGAGTACGGCTCGTTTACTTAACGAGCCAAAAACTCGACCTCAAGCCTTAATGAGCCGAGTCCTTAACAAGCAGATTAGTCATTTACTAAACCAGCCTTTTTAATCGAGTTGAGCCTCCCTTAACGATATGAGTTTTTATTGAACGAGCCGAGCTCCACTTGGCTCGTTTACCGAATACTTGAGCTCAAGCTCAACTCGTTCACTAAATGAGCCAAGCTCGGTTCATTTACAGCCCTGACAGCTACCCTTGTAGCTTGTACTCCCCGCTCGTGAAGTCAAAGTTGAAGTTCATGTTTAGAGAAAATTCCTCCAGCCCACCCGATAGATAAATTCCCTGGGCCCGGGCCATGACTGCAGAGTGGGGCTCGGGCCCAACTGTCAATGGATTGTTGATCACGACCATTGTCTCGAAAGGAGTGGAGGTCTTGGAAGTGAAGTTGGCTCAGGCCATTGTAACGGCAGTTGGGTTCTTGCCACTCACCTGGTCATGCAAATACAATTGAAACGTTGCTAACTTTGCCTTCATATGGCCCAAGTTTTGGAACCATTTTGCCACCCCTTCAGGTGATTCATCGATGCAACCAACCGCTGCTGCCAGGACAGCCATAGCTACGACGATTGAGCAGAGGTATTGTTTACACCCATTTTTGACAAATTTTTAAAAAGGAATTTCTTAATGGATTAGTGGCCCAAAATAACATTTTGGGTCTTGGTTGAATTAGGCCTCGATTGATTTAGGCCTATGGTCAAATATATGGTGTGCCTATTCTTAGGTTTGTTCGGCTCAATTGAGTTAAAGCCCATATTAGGTTCAGGCCGTGGTCCAACTAATCAAAGCTCAGACTAGTTTTTTCGGCCTATTTAGCCCAATCAGGCCTGAAAATGGAGAAGTCAAAAAGGCTATAAGCTGCTTAGTTATGCTTGAGAATCAAGCTGCTCACAAGTAGGTCAAAAACCACGCTACTCACAAGCAGCTCAAAGGAGCAAGCTGCTCAGAAGCAGCTTAAGGCCTACAGCCATTTTCCTTCAGTATAAGGACACATGGCATTCATGCAACCCATGTGGCCCAAGCAGCTCAACTAGGCCTGTTGTATGAAAGCTTAAACAGAGCAAGTGGTAGGGCATAAGTCCCACAAAAATCTCCCTATTCCATATATATATATGTGTGTGTGTGTGTGTGTGTGTGTGTGTGGAAATACTCAAAATAGCAAGTGGGGAAAGAATCTAAATAGCAAGTGGGGGAAGAATCTAGAATGACCAAAAGACACATAAAGGTCACGTTTTTGGCCTTGGTGGGCCCAAATATCCATTTTTACAAGCATCTCATGCACATAAACTTCTCACAAGTAGCTCAAAGGGCCTAGGGATGCTGTGTTGCTGCAAAATTCTTTTGCTTTAACTAGTTTTTAGGCAAAAAGGAAGCTTTTCAAACCTACAGCCATTTTCTTGGAGTGGAGAGCAAGGCTTGGACAGGTGGCAGCTTCACATTAGAGCATTCAGAAGTAGCTCAAGGCCAGGAACCTTTGGCTATAAATATCAGAATTGAAGGCCTTGGCAAAGGTCCCAACACCTTCAAGCCCACGGCTTACTCAAATTATTTTTCAATTATCTTTACTTTCCAGCAATTTTTTTTATCTTTTAGTCCAATCTGGGAATCTGGCCCAGCCTAGATTTTATTTCCTTTCATTTCCTTGTAGCTAAACTTTGTTAAACCGTTAATGAAGTTTTTTTAATTTCATCGCACCTTGTTTCTTTTTCTTTCCATTTTCAACAATGGTTAAGAAATTCTAAGTCCTTATCCCGACAAGGCAAACCACAAACCACATACGGCCTCACCCCTTAGGAGCTCGGATGAGGTTGCGTTGCCCGCTCTTGGTCGCTCCAGTAATAACCGTTGGCGGGTGCCAAGGGATACCCTGCTTTGTATTCCACTGCCATAGGATTTGTTCTGGGAAATTGATAGGCGCGTGATATCATAGACATAAGCGCCTAAGTAGGGCATATTAGCGCGTTAGAGGCGCTATTTATTCCATTTTCCACTTGATGCCGTGCTTTGTCTTGTTTTTGTGTCTTTGCTAGTTTCGCAAGAAATAAGGCGGTTCTTGCGCCAAGTTTGGATTGCGAGGCCTTGAGGCCGTGTCGGACGTCGCCAAGGGAAGTCGTGACGGAGGCGTGAGGCGTCGGGTGCATGACGTTGGACGTCGGGTGCTAAAATTGCATGCAAAGCATGGAAATCTCACTAACGTAGGCGGTAGGGCTACAACTCAGAAGTGTAGCCCTATAGAGTGCAGGAATAGACAGACGAACCCGTAGCCCTACAGCTATTACTTGTTGCCCTACCGGTGGTTTTAACGAGCATTAGCTGGGAACAGACGAAGCCGTAGCCCTACCGGTGGTCTTAAAGAGAAAAGTTGTAATTTGTTTAAGTTCGGTTCTGGAGGAAAGGGAAAAAATATAAATACCTCCTTAGACTTTGTTTTTAGGGTTCGAACTTTACATAGCAGCTTTTTCTTACGTTGTTTCTTCCAGAGCTCTTTTCATTTGAAGTTTTTGAAGTTTTGTTCAAATATTCAAGTATTCGGTAACTCTTTTCAACTTTTGTTCTTAATTAAAGTTATTCATTTGTGATTGCTTAGTCTAAATCCTTTGTTTATTTTCTCCATCTCAAGAAAAAAAGCATGATTAATTCTAGGGTTTTATTCCTTTTATTTTTAATAATGAGTGAGTAGTTTTTCTGAGGTTTGGTCGCTGGGTAAAGGCGCGCCGCGACCCAATTAGGATTCATCTTGCAATTTTTTGCACATTAATTGAATTAAATAATTTAGTTGGTGAAAACTACGTCCGCTGGACGAATCCGAGGCATTGCCAGGGCTCATGTGAGCAGGAACGGGGGACCAAAACCTGTTTGCTGCTGTGTACGGGACCGACAACATTAGGATTCGCAGCTTTCAGAGTTTCCAATTCTCCCTAAATTTAACCATTTTCAGAACTTTGAAAATTGAGTGGATTTTGATTGGATAGCGAGCGCCCGATTCCCTACGACCGTGCCTCTCTTTTAAATTATTTGAGCAAGTTGTCTGTTAGTATTAGTTAATTAATCAACCAAAAGATAAAGGGTGGCTACCTAAGAGCTGTTTTTAATATTACAACCCGAGGTTCCACAGCACACACTTCACCGTCCTTAGTGGATTCGACTCCGGTCTTACCGGGTATTGTGCTACATCGGTTTCAGCCCTACCTTGGGGCAACCCATTATTTTAGGTCTAGGAATCGGTCAAGCAGAAATCGGTTTTTGTTTGGATGGTTGAATTGAGAGAGTAGTGAAGGGAATTCGGATTACTTAGCCGCGTCGAATTACAATTGGCTGCTACAAAATGAACTTGACCGCGTTTAACTACAGTTGGCCACTACGAAATGCACTTGGCCGCATCGAATTGGAAGCGGCCAAATGCAATTCAAAGCGGCCAAGTGCAATTCGACGCGGCAAAGTGAAGTTCGATGCGGACAAGTGTAAATCGATGCGCCAAATGCATTTCGATGCGGCCAAAAGGAATTCGATGTGACCAAGAGCAATTTGTAGCGACCCCAAGTGCAATTCGATGTGGCCAAGAGCAATTCGATGTGGCCAAGTATAATTTGATGCAGCAAAGAGCAATTCAATGTGGCCAAGTGCAATTTGTAACAGACGAGTGCAATTCGATGTGGGCAAAAATAATTCGTAGTAGCCCAATGCAATTTGATGTGGCCAAGTGCAATTCGATGTGGCACAGAGTATTTCATAGCACTCTAGTGCAATTCGATGTGGCCAAGGGCAATTCGACACGGCAAAGTGTAATTCCATGCTTGCGTTTATGGATCTCAGCGTCCGTTTATTCCCGTTTGTTTTTGGGAGACGATAAATTGTCCTTCACGGTGGTGCACACGAGGTTTAGGATGTCTGACGAGGTTGGCGTCTTCAGTATGGTTCTTAGGTCCTCTGTCTTTTCCCCACCCGGTTGTGTTTCGTCCGTGCTTTGGATCCATTGTCGGTTTTTCTCTTGGGTTTTCCAGTTCTTGGCCTAATAGTTAGGTGGATTTGGTGGTTTGGACATGGCTGGCGTCGGTCTCCCGCTGGTTGCATTGTTGGATGCATCGGTCATTGCCTAACGGCTCGGTGAGCTTTCGCGGCAGATGGGTGGTATGCGGATGGTGCCTTTTCTCGTGGTGGTGCGGTGGTTTTATTTGGCAAAGCGCTATTCGGGTTGTTAGGTGGTTCTATCAGTGGTCTTGTCGCCAGAGGTGGGGCAACGCTGCAGTGAAGAACCTTAGAAGCCTTGGGTAGGTTTTGGGTATTCTTGGGTTGGATCTAGCCCACTTTGGCAGGTTAGATGGTGGGTTATTGGGCATTTATTTTTTGATCTGGCATTTGAAGGCCTTTGTATTTGTTTGATTATATTGTAGTATATGGGCTTTAAGGCCTTTAGGTGTTTGGGCGCCATGCCCTCTGGCTGTTGGGCTCTGCCCTTTTATCCAACCTTGGTTGGATTCCTCTCCCCGTTCCCCGATCTTGATGTTACCTTGTCAACTTTGCTAATAAATGGTTACTTTTGCCGATCAAAAAAACTATATCAATTAGCAAGTCTCTAAAATGATGCTATATAACGGCAGTGAAGGAAATTGACTCTAAAACATTCAATTCGAATCTCAAAATCCGTAACACAATTGAAAGAATATCCATAAGTGACCAACACAGGCTATAGTAGCCAATCAAACAAAAAAGGGGGGACTATAGTAAACATGTAATAGTACGTACCCCTTTGGAAAACAAATTAAAATACATGTAATCGAATTAACATCAGCATCAGTTGCACTGGTTTTTAGGCAAAAAGGAAGCTTTTCAGACCTGCAGCCATTTTCTTGGAGTGGAGACAGGTGGCAGCTTCCCATTGGAGCATTCAGAAGCAGCTCAAGGCCTGTAACCTTTGGCTATAAATATCATAATTGAAGGCCTTAGCAAAGGTCCCAGCACCATCAAGCCCACGGCCTACTCAAATTCTCTTTCAATTATCTTTACTTTTCAGCAAAGTTTTTTTTAATCTTTTAGTCCAATCTAGGCCAGCCTAGATTTTATTTCCTTTCATTTCCTTGTACCTAAACTTCGTTAAACTGTTAATGAAGGTCTTTTAATTTCATTACACCTTGTTTCTTTTACTTTTCATTTTCAACAATAGTTAGGAAATTCTAAGTATTTATCCCAACAAGGCAAACCATGAACCACATACGGCCTCACCTCGTAGGTCGTACGCAATCGCTCTAGAAGAAGTCAGATTCGAGGCATTCAGGCTTAACACGAAGTTGGAATGCAATCCAGTCCTGATATGCCTGTAACTCTAGCCATTTGGTTTTTGCGCTTTTTGTGGAGAAAACGGTATACAATTGTTGCCAGTGCTGCCATCTCTTTCCTCTCTCTCTCTGAAGAATCGATGTTTAGAAAGGTGTATAAATACACTTGAATTAGAGTAGCTGTTACTCGTTGTTTTCCCTTTTTTGGGTTGTTACCTCCCTTGTGTTTCATTGAATATTAGTATATTTTTGACATTCTAAAGTTTCTGTCCTTCCCAAATACACATTAATCATTTCATTTTTTGTGCGAAAAAATCTTCAATGCAACGGTTATTTGTAACGCCCTCTCACATGATGTGGGCTCCATTTATGTGTAGGCCCCACACCGTGTGAGAGAGATGTTACAAATGATCGTTGCATTGAATATTTTATCTGATCTTAATGGATTTTCTTTCCAAGTTGACTGTAGATTCAAAAGTCATTAGGTTTCATCAATAAGAGAGTGGTTGAGGAACCAATGCCCGGGGCACAAGTTAAGGTGTAATATATATGGTATATTTCTCAACATTTTAATGTTATCTGCTAAAAAATCTGCCCCCTTTAAACGTTTTCCATTTCTGAAGCTTTCCAAAAAAGCTCGCCCATCCCATTCCTAATTTATATCACGCCCGGCCCAGCCAATTCCTAACAAGGTGTTAATATGTATGGAATGAAGAAGGAACGATTTCTTTGCGCAGATTTGACAACTTCATTTCTTTGTACGGATTTTGGAGGGAAATAAAGTAAAAGATGAAGGAACGATTCTCGCCCGACGAATGCATAATCTTTTGTCCAACCTTTTCAAATAAAATTCTAATTTCCGCCCCTACATCGTCCATATATATTAGCTGTCACGTCCAGCCTTACTAGCCGGCGGACAAGGTGAAGAACGAGGAGTGTTGGACTGACATTGAATAATTCAAGCATAACAGAGTGAGAGCCTTTTATCGTTGAATTACTAGCTAGGTGATGAAATTTATTGCGATATCTTACAGGCTGCTTGTTTGGGAAAAAGGTGGACGAACCAGTTGTATTCTCTTATTCCCAAATACTGAGTATAGGTTTTTGTTTGTGGGTAAAGGGTGGGGGGTGCGGTCTAGAAATTGTGTGGTCGTGAGTTTTATCTTGGATATTTTCAAAAGTATTTGGGTAGAAGTCATAATTTTTTACTTTTGACGAGACGAATTGAAAAATCCCAAAAAGTTAAGCGCAATATTAACAAATTAAAAAAAAAAAAAAGGTCAAAACAAGAAAAAGTCTAAAATCTTAGCAGAACTCAATCTAAGTTTATGCGAAAACCAGTCACCCGTTGGACCTTGTGGTCACAGATTAATCCATCCGTCATTCTCGTCTGACAATCAACCTTGAAGGCCATGCATGCACCATCGGTGTCGACATGTGAATCGATTAATCGCAGCTGGAGTAGTACTATATGTGTTCTCGGATTGGTCAATTCAATCAATCGATCGTGTATGAGAATGTACGAACCAATTAATGGTTGCGGACCAGGGTCAGCTCATAGTGTAGGCGGAAGAAGCGACCGCTTTTGGCTTCCGAATTTTGGCCCAAAATTGAGGCACTACTGTAATGTAACCTACATATTAATATTAGAATGTTTCCAAATAAAAACACAATTATATCTTATTTTCTTCAAAAGCTCTTGCAATCATATTTTTCTATATTCATATTGTCATAATTGTATCGTTTTAGTTTGATTTTTTTTCATTATTATTTTATTTTTTTACTTTTATC
Organism: Rhododendron simsii; assembly: GCA_014282245.1. Lineage (NCBI taxonomy): Eukaryota > Viridiplantae > Streptophyta > Magnoliopsida > Ericales > Ericaceae > Rhododendron > Rhododendron simsii. The sequence continues at coordinate 36,190,408 of CM024957.1, read as the reverse complement.
ATTTTTTTTAAAAGAAATTTATGAATATGTAAAGGGCTCAATATAGGGAATTCAATTCGCTTCGGACCTCTAAAATATATGAGTTGGCACTAGACACTCCATTTCGCATTCTACTACTCTCATAGTCTCATGTATCTATTGCTTCCTACTCCATCGATCGTCCTGATCAATTAAACATGGTGCATGTATGGGTGCATATATAGAGCAGTTTGGTGGTAGACATAAAGTTTCCGCGTACATCGAATAGGAAAAGATCGATCGACTAGTGAAGTAGTAGTATACTACAGTAGATTATCGAAAGTAGTCGAGCGGTCATCGGAGAAACATTGATCCATCGAATAGTGGTTGTCGGATTGATAAGCAGTAGTTATTTCACATGTTCAAACTTAAAAATAATATAAATGAAAAATAAATTTTTAATTTTTTTTGCATCGTATTAAAGATCTTAATGAAATCTATCAAATAAGATCCATTTTGATAGAAAAATTATTTGCGTGAGCACATAATTTTTAAGCTTGAAATTGTCTTTTTAAGGTTCTACTCAACTCAAAGGGAAATACAGAAGACTAATGAGAAAAATGAGCAAACTTTTGTGGGTGTAATCGATCAGGTGAACAACCCAAGAAACAGCCATAAAGAAAGAAGTAGACATACAATGAAGGACTTTTATAAAGATAAATCAAGAATCAATTTGAGCTTTCAGTAAAATTTGAGTCAGTGATCTCTTAATAGAAAGTGGACATTGGTGGTCAACCAAACTAACCCCGGTTAGAAACGTATAAAATGAAACATAGTTAACATTAGACAAATATCGGTAAGTATTATTTCTAGATTCGTAGGGGCGAAACTGTGCAGTTAAACAGTTTCGTCCCTACAAATCAAGAAATAATACTTACCGATACCCGTTGGAGCTGATTTTTTTACAGGGCCCCATAATATATTATTTTAAAATTTATGGACATTTTTCTGTATTTTTTTGGGACCCAGAATGGACCCCACAAAAAATGTAGTGGATGGTGAGTGGTTGGATGGTAGTATATGTAGCATCTCTCTAAGATTTAAATGCTTAAAAAGTAAAGGAACTTACGAGAATATTAATTTTTTTTTTAACTCTTTATGTGTTCACATCGATGAAAAATAAGCACTTTTTTTAAAAAAAACTCTTTATGTGTTCAAGAATTTGATTTTTGAACTTCAAAAGTAAGTATATTACTTTAACTTCCTCAAGAATTATATATAATAAAAGGATTGCACAAAAGAAAGTATAATTTCCTTTCATTTACTTCACCTAACTAAAGTTCTTTTCGGAAATATAATTTTCCTTTAATTTCTTGACAAATAGACGTGGAGCTTGTGGGGATTTTAACTGTTAACTGGACGGGTTGGAGCCGAATTGGGTAAGTCATAAGTGGTTGGATCTTTAAGGGTCATTAGTAATAAGACCAGTTACCCATACTTGACCATATTCGACTTGACCCATTTATTTAAAATCAAACCACACCGGCCCATTAATCCAATTACGTATACTAATTTCTAATTGGTTCGGTCGGAGCCTAACTCCATGGGGCATGGGCAGATCCGGTGCACGATACATGTCCCATAAAACAAAATTGAAGCTTGGTCGAGGGTTCTACTTCTACTTAACCCAAAGGAAAATGCTGAAAACCGGGTGAGAAGAAGATTCGAAGCAGCAGCTATGGGGGGTCGCCAATCAACTGTGGCAGTGAGTCCAGAGACCACGTTCCATCTGCCGCTGGAGATAACCATCGAAATCCTATCGAGGTTGCCAGTCAAAACCCTCTTGCGATTCAAGTCCGTATGCAAGACCTGGTATGATCTTATCAAAACCCCTCATTTCATTTCCAAACATCTTCTTCAAACCCACTCCACTCTCAACTCCACCTCTCTCCTAGTAACCAATTACAACTGTGAAACAGAAACCCATCAAATGTCTTTACTTTCCAATGATGGGCTGAATAACAGCCCTATCAATCTCGATTTACCTTTTCTGAATGGGAAGAATAACGAGTATGCTGGGATGAATTATTCCTATATTGTGGGTAACTGTAATGGTTTAGTTTGCATATATTCCTCTCCCTATATATATCCCTTGATTATATGCAATCCCTCCACCAGACAGTTTCAGGAAATTCCGAATGAGGTGGATTACTTTGCTTATGAAACGGTTAAGGAGGTCAGTCTTGGGTTTGGCTTCCATCCCAGTGCTAATGATTACAAGTTGATTAGGATTGTGCTTTATTCTACTCCTATCAGGAAATACAATATCCGAGCTGATTTGTACGTTATGAGCCCCAATACTTGGACGAAAATTGATTTTAATAAGCTGTCGTTGTTCTTGGGGGAGATGAATGAATCGGGGGAGTATGATAGCATCGTGCAAATAGCTGGATCTCCTGCTACAACCTTGAATGGAGTTTTCTATTGGCCTGCAGAAATAGTCCCAAATGATCAAGTGGTTGTTATGTCTTTCGACATGGATAGTGAGGTGTTCAGAAGAATAAGAACACCAGAGTGTTTGCATATGATTCTGAATGTAACTAACTGGGAATTTACAGAGTTAGATTGTAAAATTGCTCTGGTTGTTTCTCCTGATGAAAGGAGCTTCGATGTGTGGGTGTTGAATGAAAACGAAAGTTGTTGGACTAACCAAATTAAAGTTGGGCCTTTTCTGAGGATTGCAAGTGATATGGGATACGAGTTCGATGGTGATATTACAGTGGTGGGAAGTGGGAAAAATGGTGAATTGTTAGTGACTGAGCATAAATATTCTGGTGAGCTAAAGCTCTTTTCATATGATACAAAGACCCGGGAAACTATAGATCTTTATTGTGGTAAGGTTCCATATGGATATACTGGTTATATGTATGTGGGGACTCTGCTTCCAGTCATGCAAGCTAATAAAATCGTGCTCAACAAGTAGAACAAGAAGGAAAGCACTTAATTGGCGGAAGCAACTCAGGTGTGACTTTTGAGTTGCTGTTTTGATGGCTTTCTCTGTTCATGGTTATTTTGGTTGCGGTTGCTTAATTATGCTCAAAGTAGACTCTTTTAGAAACTAATATTAAGAACCCTTTTGTCACTACAATGCAGTGTTCCATGTTTGAGCCAGAAAGTATTTTCTTTTGACTATGTAATATATGTTCGACACTTGATGTATATATTGTTGACTGTTATATTTCAGAGCCTATGCTTTAACTTCCATTTGATGTATCATTGGGTGAGGCTAATGTTTTGGTGTTGGTGCACCCATTGCTATGGCTTCACCATCATTAGTTCTTGGTGAGGGTTTATGTTAAATTATAAATTCTGTCGCTTTGGTGCCTACCAAAAGACAGGTTGATCCCGCATTTCTTATAGAAACTAGAAATAAACAGAATTTTGGTGAAGAGAGCTTCGATGATATGGATGTTGCTACAATCGCTGATGAGTTGATTGCCTGTAGGTAAGTAGTAACTAGGAACAATGTCCAGCGTATATGATGTAAGGGGACAGTGGTCCAGTCATATCATGGTGCACCGAAATACAAAAAACAGAAGAGAAGATTTAGTTGGAGCATAACCACTATACATCAGTTTAATATCATTACAAGCCCGATCATTTCAGCAATCTAGTCTGTAAAAGGATATTACCATGTGAAAGTGTACCCTTCTTAAGTGAATCACGCAAACCCTTAAGGCCTCAACCATCGAGTTCAAGGTGTGCCTCAGCCATCGAGCTATCCTTTCGCCTCCTTGACTTTCTCTTCACAATTTCTTTGTTTTTATGGTTTTTTCAAGGTGGACAATAGCATCAACACAAAAGATTACATAGCCAAATATTTTCTTTTTCTGGTAAATAATTTTATTGATCACAAAGAAAACTCACAACCACTACAGGGCATTCCCCTGGGAAACAGGCCGCCTAGGAGCTCTAACAGTACCTAGCCCCGACATTTTCTAGAACTAAATGGGTGTTGAGATAATCCGTCTTGCAATCTTTGAGACACAAAACTGATTGCCTCGTGCGTAAATCAACTTTGCAAATGCTTCCAAATCCTGGCCCCCAATTTTTGGTGCAGGAATATTCAGGTTTGGCCTCTTTCTAACTTTTTAAGGAGGATCGATAAGCAGTTGAGCTTGCAGTATAGCTAATGGCGGATCCTGGCTCTGCAAAATGATGTTCCCTGCAATATATCTCTCTCTTAGTCGTGCTTCCGCATCAACCCTTCTTTCGCCTTCCAGATTTCTAACGGTGGTGGGAAACTTCAGTTGTACCACAGATCAATTAACATTAGAAACGTCAATTGTAGTCGATCCCCTTCCTTTTCATCCTCCCAAGGCCAAGTATGAATGCCAGCTGCCTTGAGTTCTCTCCTTTTCTGCAGTGAAGCAAGCCTTCTGGCCTCTTCAAGTTGCTTCCAATTTCACCGGAATCCACTCTTTTTGATAACTCCGATCAAGACCAGAGTCCACTATACAATCATTTGAAAAGAACTTCTTCATCTGCTGCAACTAGATCTTGGATCAAAAGATGGTTACAAGATCACAACAAATGTCATTGTCATTTCTGCTTTCGAACAGTTGATCCCCTCGGTGCTTCAAATACAGAATTAGAACAGGCTGTTTTTCCCTTTACAAGTTGAGAATGATGAGAACGAAAGATTGAATGAACCAGACAGCGGATTAATCACATCTTCGGTTCTTCTGTAAAAAGTCCAACCATGTCTGGAAACGGCCTATAGATGTGCTTGCAGTATCGATTGAACACCGGATGTTTGAATCTGAATTTTCAACCCATGTCTGGAAAGGGCCTTCCCTCCGTCTTGATTTTGAAACCGGTTCTCCTGTAGCTATCAATGTGTGGTTAAAGGATTGGTTCCATCTGGCTCCTCCTGATGACGAATAAATTTTGAAATCCATTTGTGTGATGTGGGGCTCTTTGGCTTTGCGGGAATAAAAGCTTGTTTCAAAGGGGATATTCATCACACTTCCAGGATACTGCATTTGGTAAAAGGCCATAAACGACAGATTCATTCCTTGGACAAAAATCCTGATACAGGAAATAAGCTTTTGCGTGGGCGGCTTTGATAATAAAAATCGCAGGGTTGATTCAGGCTGTGAACAGATTCTCTCTTCCTCGGCAGCCATGGCTGAAGCAAAAGCCTGTCTTCAGGCTATCCAACTATGTGAATGGAGCAATTCCCGCAATGTTAGTATGTATGCAGAGAGGAACTGAGTTTTGCCAGAAAGAATAAAACCCGAAAAGTGTAAAGTGTTATGTTACTGTATAAAATATGAAATCAATATTTTTTTTGGTATTAAAATTAGTGATTGTTGTGCAATGCTCTTTCGTGCCCATGCCGTGCTTATCTAGAATCGTACCGTTCCCGGCTCACTTCTATGCTGTGTCCTTCTAAAAACTGTGCCCTTGACACATTTAAACGTGCCGTGCCCATCTAAAACCATGCCCATGCTGTGTCCGTGCCACTTTAAACATGCTGTGCTGTGTTTGTGCCACTTTAAACATGCCGTGCCGTGCCGTGCCGTGCCAGCCCGGCCCGGCCCATTTGACACTTCTAGTTGAATTAGTCGGATGACAGCCGGCATGAGTTGTGTTGTATAAAAGCAAAGGCTGGATTCTCTTTGTAATCTGTTTCTCCACAAAAGTGCAAAAACCAGATTGGCATGGAATCGCGGGCGTGCCAGGGAAGGATTGCTGCCCAAATTTGTGTCAAGGCCTAGATGCCTCAATCTGACTTCTAACTGGATGAAAGTGCATGGCCTAAGGGTGGAAACCGTGAGGTGGTTCGTGAGTTGCCTTAACGAAAAAGACTTAAAATTTCCTAACCGTTGTTAGAAAATGGAAAGAAAAGTAAAGCAAGGCCTAAAACAGAAATAAAAGGACTTTATTAACGGTTTAATAAAGTCTGGTTACAAGGAAATGAAATAAAATCTAGGCTTGGCTAGATTGAACGGGAAAGTAAAGATAATTGAAAGGTAAATTTGATAAGCCGTGGGCTTGATGGTTATGGACCTTTGCCAAGGCCTTCAACTCTAATATTTATAGGAAGAAGTTCCAGGTCATGAGCTGCTTGAGCTGCTTCCACAGGCCTTCATGCATGGCTGCCAAGTGTCCTCTGGGTAAAGGCTTAGGCTTGAGCTGCTTCTACTTCCTCCAATGAGTGATTGCCACCTGTCCAAGCTTTATTCCTCACTCCAAGAAATCAGCTGAGGCCTGAAAGGCCTGAAAAAACTCTCATTTCCTGCATAAAAACTTGTAAAAGGGCAAAAGAAATTTTGGCTATGTAGAATCACGAAGGCCTTTTGAGCTACTTGTAAGTTGCTTGAATGCCTGGGTAGAAGATCATGGGCCCACCAAGGTTAAAGGCAAAAATTTTACCAGGCCTTTTAGCCATTTCATTAGCTCTTGAGCCCTTTTTGAGGGCCCACTTGCTATTTTTAAGTATTTTTCATATATATATATATACATATACTTTTATATATGGAAAATAGAGATTTTGTGAGACTTGTGCCCTATCACTTGCTTTCTTTAAGCTTTCATATAGCAAGCCTAGTTGAGCTACTTGGGGGCAGTTAGAGAGAACCTTCTAGGCCTTTGAGTTGCTTGTGAGCTGTTTGGGATGTCTCCATGCATGGCTGCCATGTGTCCCAAGCCTTGCTTCATGTTGAAGGATAGTAGAGACTCAGGCCTTGAGCTGTTTGTAAACAGCTTCCCTAGACCTGCCATGCAGGAACATTCTAGGCCTTTAAGTTGTTTGTGAGCTACTTAAGGCCTTTTTCTGACAATTAAAGGCCATATGTGACGTTTTTAAGGAAGTAGGCCCATCTATCAATTGGGCTTGAATTTGAGGTGAATGACAGGCCTCCGTTCATTGTAAGCCTTGTGAACCCAGGCCTGGATAGGAAACCCAGGCTTTAACTGATTTGGATCTACTAGAAGGCCTTATTATTTCTAAAAACTGGACTAGCCCTGGGCAAAATTGCTCAGGCCTAGTGGGTCGACTCAAGACATTGGCCAGTCCTGGGCCTGAATTTGTGATAACGAAATTTTAGGCATTAATTTGGCCTAGGCCTTTTCAAACTCAACTCGATCAGTGGCGTTCAAATTGGCCTGATTTCGTGGATGACTGATCATGAGGCTTTTCAAGACCTGAGACCGTCATTCAAGGCCTTCTTCTAACCAACGAATTGATTTTTTGAATTTTGGCCAAAAAATGGGTGTAAACATAATCATCGAACATAAATGAAATAAGAGTGCTCCTCTCTCTTCAGTATGGTTCTTAGATCCTCTGTCTTTCCCTCTCCCCTCAGTTTTTTTCTGGCCCCCTCCTCTAGCCTTCTGCGTTATCTTCTTGTTCTGTTGTTTTATTTCCGGCAGTCCCCTCCCAGTTGCATTTCGTTCGTGCTTTGGATCCATTGTCGGTCTTTCTCTTGGGGTTTCCAGTTCTTGGCCTTATAGCTAGGTGGATCTGGTCGTCTGGACATGGTTGGCGTCAGTCTCCCGCCGGTTGCATTGTTGGATGCATCGGTCATTGCCTAACGGCTCGGTGAGCTTCCGCGGCAGATGGGTGGTATGTGGATGGTGCCTTTTCTCGTGGTGGCGTGGTGGTTTTATTTGGCAAAGCGCTATTCGGGTTGTTTGGTGGTTCTATCAGTGGTCTAGTCGCCAGAGGTGGGGCAGCGTTGCAGTGAAGAACCTCAGAAGTCTTGGGTAGATTTTGGGTATTCTTGGGCTGAATCTAGCCCACTTTGGCGGGTTATATGGCGGGCTATTGGGCATTTATTTTTCGATCGGCATTTGAAGGCCTCCGTATTTGTTTGATTTGTATTGTAGTATCTGGGCTTTGAGGCCTTTAGGTATTCGGGCATCATGCCCTCTGGCTGTTGGGCTCTACCCTTTTATCCAACCTTGGTTGGATTCCCCTTCCCGTTCCTCGATCATGATGTTACCTTGTCAAGTTTCCCAATAAATGGATACTTTTGCCGATAAAAAAACTATATCAATTAGAAAGTCTCTAAAATGATGCTATATAACAGCAATGAAGGAAATTGACTCTAAAACATTCAATTCCAATCTCAAAATCCATAACACAACTTAAAGAATATCCATAAGTGACCAACACAGGCTATAGTAACCAATCAAACAAAAAAGGGGGGACTATAGTAAACATGTAATTGTATGTAGCCCTCTGGAAAACAAATTAAAATACATGTAATCAATTTAACACCACCATCAGATGCACTGGACATTCTGGAGTTGCCTTGTCTCGATATTCACGTCCATGGTGCAATCCAAATTAGTAGCTTTGTTCCTCTTGAAAATGAACATGAGGTCCACCTTTCCGTTCAAAGTCAATTGGTATTCCCAGCTTGGTAGTTAACCAGGTTTACTGAAACAATTATGATTTTGGTGGATCAGAGAAAGGCTTTTGAATTTGGGATTTTAGCACTCCCAACTGGCGTACCCTTAAAAAAGAAATTGACAGTGGAGTTTTCGTATTTATAAGGGCCAAAATTTGTGTTCTGGACCCCAAGTGCAGTGTTCATCGTTATGTTGAACGAAGGGGTCGTTGGTGCTAAACGTGGCAGAACTAACCGGAATTGAGAAGTTCGGATTTTCATAACCGTCATTGTGAAGAGTATGATGATTCCGGTTTGGAAAATGACAAAGGCCATGCCATATAACAACCATTTCTTGCATTTCTGGCTTCGGAGCTCGGATGAGGTTCCTTTGCCCGCTCTTGGTCGCTCCAGTAATAACAGTTGGCGGGTGCCAAGGGATACCCTGCTTTGTATTCCGCTGCCATAGGACTTGATTTGGGAAATTGGTTTTTGTTTTGCTGGTTGAATTGAGAGAGTAGTGAAGGGAATTCGGAAAACTTAGCCGCGTCGAATTACATTTTGCCGCTTCTAATTGCACTTGGCCGAGTTGAATTGGAGGCGGCCAAGTGCAATTCGAGGCGGCCAAGTGCAATTTGAAGCAGTCAACTGCAATTTGACGTGGCCAAGTGTAGTTTGATGCGGACAAGTGTAAATCAATGCGGTCATGTGCATTTCGATGCGGCCAAAAGGAATTCGATGTGACCAAGTGCAATTCGATGCCAAGGAGCGACAAAGAAGCCACGACATTTGATGCCAAGGAGCTCCGTCGCCAGAAGCACAAGAAATGGCTACTCTATACCGTAGCCTTCATCGTTTTCTAGACTGGAATCATTCTCCTTTTCTCTATGACAATCACGAAGGTCTGAAATTTCAAGTTCCGGCTCAAATTCGCCACCTTCGACACGTTTGATATCCCAACCACCAACACTTCTTTCAATCTTAAAACCAACTTCGCACTTGGGATAAAGAACACAAATTTTGGCCCCTACAAGTACGACAACAACATAATGCATGTATTTCTACAATGGCGAGGCTGAGGTTGGGAGAGTTGTTATTCCCAAATCGAAAGCCCAATTCCGAAGGACCAAAAAGTTTACCATTGCACTGGACCTTGCTTCGACCAATCTAGTTGGAAATTCGCAACTCGCAAATGATCTAAGCACTGGAGTTGTGCCTTTGAGAGCTGATCCAAATTGAACGGGGAAGTGGAGTTGATGTTGATTTTCAAGAAAAAGAAGGCTATCGACGTGATTTGTACAATGGAAGTGAATACCGCAACACAGTCCCCCCCATAATATCAGTTGCAAGTAAATTCCTTGGGCTAAATCATATGTTGGCCTTGAGAGGAGCTCAAACGAGTTTTACATTTAGAAAGTAACCAAAACAATTTTACACTGGATATGTTACACCGTGCGTTATTTTTAGTACTGTTTATATTTATTTTATTAATTATTTTTATTTCCTTCTCTACTTAATTTGGCTAATGTTATTTAAAGATTGTGCACGTACATTCCAAAGTCGAGTTTCATGTTAAAAGTCATTTTTGTGACTTGCTTTTAACATTGCTTTACATGATAAGATGAACAAAAGGGCATCGTAAATCATTTTTCAGAGATTTGGAAAACATAAAAAACTATTTTGCGGACCTATGATTTTATTTTGTCATATAAATGTGAACTGATTTTGGAATGTGTAGACAGGTACACTGCACGGTATTTTAGTTACACCATGTGATGTATCTGGTTCGCCGTGTGATGTTTCACGTGATATGGTAGACTGTTGTAATGTTGTTAATTATTTCACTTCTGTATAGTCTTCATTCATCATTCACATTGAAAAGTGGGAACACCAGGCACGCCAAGATGCTGTATATAATCCCATGTCCCTTTCTCATATTTGTTTATTCAAAAGTTAAGTTTTTCAAACGATATTAAATTCTCCCATTTATAATGCTAAATAGAGACCGGTTTTAACCAGGCTAGTGGTGTGCTTTTTCAACAAAACGTTTCCCGTTTGTAACGTGGCTCCCGAATCCAAAATTTCTGCTAGACCAAAAGCCTTCTTTTTCAAACCCTTAGTTTCTCGCATCATCCATCTTTAAAACCCGGGTGGTGACTCTCGAGCGTTCCGGTCGGGGAGCCCACAATATGTATTGATGAAGTGTGTAAAACTCAATTAACTCTATGAAACACTTTATTAAGAAGGGAATATGTTAGACCTAGGGAGTGAGTACCAAATGGAATTTGGAATGAGTAGAAGAGCGCAAAAATGTCTATTAGTCTTAATGGCTCCGACGATCTTTCAATCGGTCTGCCTTCGACCCACTTTTCATAGTCAAAGCTCTATTACTTTAGTTCTTTGATTACACCATCTCTCAGTAATTTTTCACACCCTATATATCTATACCAAATAGGTTTTTGATTCGATATAAAAGAAGGTTGATGTGAGGATTTTGCCAAATGGATAAAATTTTGAAATCTTTTAACCTCAAAATAATTTTGTATCCAAATCACTTGGGTTAGAAATTAAACTCAACAAGTTTTTCAACGGTCCAAATCGCACACAAATCGGAGTTCGGGAGTGTCCGTGGCAACCTCGCAAAGTTTGGCCTTTTTGTACAGCTTTGTTGTGCGCCCGAGCGCATAGGAGTGCACCTGGGGTGCAGGTAATTGCGCCTGATGCGCACTGTGCAAAGCATAGCCCGCATTAACAAATTTCAAATCTTTTAATTTCAAAATAATTTTGAATCCAAGTTACTTTGGTTAGAAATTAGACTCAACAAGTTTTTTAACGGTTAAAATCACACACAAGTCGGAGTTTGGGAGTGTTTGAGGCAAGCCCGTGAAGTTACATTTTTTTTTTTTTACAGCTTTGAGTTGCGCCTGGGATGCATGTGATTGCCGTGGGGCGCATGTAATTGCGCCAAACATTGCCCGCATTAAAATTTTCAAATCTTTTAGTTTCAGACTAATTTTGGATCCAAATTATTTGGGTTAGAAATTAGACTCAACAAGCTTTTTCAACAATTAAAATCACAAGCAAATCGGAGTTCGAAAGTGTTCGTGCCATGCCTGCGAAGTTAAGCCTTTTTTTAAGCTCATAGGTGCGCCCGGGGCGCATATGCGTGCGACTGGGACGCATGTAACTGCGCCTGAGGTGCATTGCACGAAACATAAGATATGTACTCGCGCCTTAGGTGCACTGCACTAAACATAGATATGTCGACTCTTCCCCTCCTACCCAATCGCCCCGCCGTCTCTTCTTCTTCCCTCCTCTTGCTTCACCACCACCACTACCTCACCAATTATGACTTTATTGTAGTCGTATGTAACACATTGAAATTTGAAGCATCATGTAATTCATCGGTTTTCCTTGTGTGCAATCCATCGAGGTTCTGTAATGGGAAGGAACAGAACTAGAATATATCACGACAAATGTCATTGTCAATTCTGCTTTTCAACTGTTGATATATCCCCTCGGTGCTTCAAATTCAAAATTAGAACAGGCTGTTTTTCCCTTTACAAGTTGAGAATGATGAGAACGAAAGATTGAATGAACCTGACAGCGAATTAATCGCATCTTCGGTTCTTCTGTAAATAGTCCAACCATGTGTGGAAAGGGCCTATAGATGTGCTTGCGGTATCGATTGAACACCGGATGTTTGAATCTGAATTTTCAAACCATGTGTGGAAAGGGCCTTCCCTCCGTCTTGATTTTGAAACCGGTTCTCCTGTAGCTATCAATGTGTGGTTAAAGGATTGGTTCCATCTGGCTCCTCCTGTTTACAAATATATTTCGAAATCCATTTGTGTGATGTGGGCTCTTTGGCTTTGCGGGAATAAAAGCATGTTTCAAAGGGGATATTCATCACACTTCCCGGATACTGCATTTGGTAAAAGGCCATAAACGATGGTTTCATTTCCTGGACAAAACTCCTGTGATACAGGAACTAAGCTTTTGCGTGGGTGGCTTTGATAATAACAATCGCAGGGTTGTTTGGTGACCATGTTAGTTTTGGGTTTGGTTTCCATCCCAGTGCTAATAATTACAAGTTGATTAGGATTGTGCTTTGTTCTAGTCCTTTTATCAGGGAATACAATGTCCGAGCTGATCTGTATGTTACGAGCACCGATACTTGGATGAAAATTGATTTTAATAAGATGTCAGTTGTTCTTGGGGGAGATGAATGAATGAGGGCTGTATGATAGCATCGTGCAAATCGGTGTATCTTCTGCTACAGCCTTTAATAATTGGATCCAAATTATTTGGGTTAGAAATTAGACTCAACAAACTTTTTCAACAATTAAAATCACGAGCAAATCGGAGTTCAAAAGTGTTCGTGCCATGCCTGCGAAGTTAAGCCTTTTTTAAAGCTTAGAAGTGCGCCCAGGGCGCATATTCCTGCGCCTGGGACGCATGTAACTGCGCCTGAGGCGCATTGCACAAAACATAAGATATGTCATCTCTTCCCCTCCTGCCCGACCATGCCCCTTCTTTTCTTCCGTCATCTTCCTTAACCAGAGTGTTTGCATAAGAAAGGGAATCTAACTAACTGGCAATTTACAGAATTACATGATAAAATTGATCTGTTTTTCCCATTCAGTTGGAAGGAGCATTTTATTGTTCATTCTGCATTTTACACTGTGTCTGGCAAATTTGTCAGATTGATCAGCTAGGGTTGTAAGCAAGGCGAGCCGAACTTTGTCAAGCTCGAGCTCAGTTCGTTTACTAAAAAAGTCAAAAACTGGAGCTCGAGCTTTAACAAGCCAAGCATAGTCATTTATTAAACAAGTCTCTTTAATCGAGCCAATCTTCCATTAACGAGGTGAGCTTTTGTCGAACGACAATTTTTGAAAGTGGATTTCGACTATAAACTTTTGTTTTAGCGGCCAAGAGTAATTCGATGCGGTCAAGAGCAATTCGTAGTGACCCCAAGTGCAATTTGATGCGGGCAAGAGTAATTCGATGCGACCAAGTACAATTCAATGAGGCAAAGAGCAATTCAATGTGGCCAAGTGCAATTCATAGCGGACAAGTGCAATTCGATGTGGCCAAGAATAATTCGTAGCGGCCCAATGCAATTTGTTGTGGCCAAGTGCAATTCGATGCTGTCAAGAGTAATTCGTAGCGCTTCAGTGCAATTCGATGTGTCCAAGTGCAATTTGACACGGCCAAGTGTAATTCCATACTTGCGTTTATGGATCTCAGCGTCCGTTTATTCCCGTCCGTTTTTGGAAGACAATAAACTGTTCTTCAAGGCGGTGCACACCGAGTTTTCAGATGTTCGACGAGGTAGGCGTCTTCGGTATGGTTCTTAGGTCCTCTGTCTTTCCCTCTCCCCTCTCTTTTTTTCTGGCCCCCTCCTCTAGCCTTCTGCGTTTTCTTCTTGGTCTGTTGTTTTATTTCTGGCAATCCCCTCTCGGTTGTGTTTCGTCCGTGCTTTGGATCCATTGTCTATCTTTCTCTTGGGTTTTCCAGTTCTTGGCTAACAGCTAGGTGGATCTGATCGTCTGGACATGGCTGGCGATGGTCTCCCGCCGGTTACATTGATGGGTGGTATGCGGATGGTGCCTTTTCTCGTGGTGGCCAATGGTGGCGCAGTGGTTTTATTTGGCGAAGCGCTATTCAGGTTGTTTGGTGGTTCTATTGGTGGTCTAGTTGCTGGAGGTGGGGCAGCACTGCAGTGAAGAACCTCAGAAGTCTTGGGTAGGTTTTGGGTATTCTTGGGCTGGATCTAGCCTACTTTGGCTGGTTAGATGGCGGGTTATTGGGCATTTATTTTTCGATCTAGCATTTGAAGGCCTTTGTATTTGTTTGATTTGTATTGTAGTATCTGGGCTTTGAGGCCTTTAGGTGTTTGGGCATCATGCCCTCTGGCTGTTGTGCTTTGCCCTTTTATTGAACCATGGTTGGGTTCCCCTTCCTGTTCCCAGATCTTGATGTTACCTTGTCAAGTTTCCTAATAAATGATTACTTTGCCGATCAAAAAAACTATATCAATTAGCAAGTCTCTAAAATGATGATGCTGTATAACAGCAATGAAGGAAATTGACCCTAAAACATTCAATTCCAATCTCAAAATCCATAACACAACTGAAAGAATATCCATAAGTGACCAACATAGGCTAGAGTAGCCAATCAAATAAAAAAGGGGGGACTATAGTAAACATGTAATAGTATGTACCCCTCTGGAAAACAAATTAAAATACATGTAATCAATTAATTAACACTACCATCAGTTGCACTGGACATTATGGAGTTGCCTTGTCGCGATATTGATGTCCATGGTGCAATCCAAATTAGTAGGTTTCTTCCTCTTGAAAATGAACATGAGGTCCACCTTTCCGTTCAAAGTCAATTGGTATTCCCAGCTTGGTAGTTAACTAGGTTTACTAAAACAATTATGTTTTTGGCGGATCGGAGAAAGGCTTTTGAATTTGGGATTTTAGCACTCACAACTGGCGTACCCTTAAAAAGAAATTGACAATGGAGTTTTCGTATTTATAAGGGCCAAAATTTGTGTTCTTGACCCCAAGTGCAGTGTTCATCGTTATGTTGAACGAAGGGGTGGTTGTTTGGACATTGGAAGCGCCGAATGTGGCTGAACTAACCAGGAATTGAGGAGTTCGGACTTTCAAAACCGTCATTGTGAAGAGTACGATGATTCTTGTTTGGAAAATAACTAAGGCCACACAATATAACAACCATTTCTTACATTTCTGGCTTTGGAGCTCGGATGAGGTTGCTTTGTCCGCTCTTGGTCGCTCCAGTAATAACCGTTGGCGGGTAACAAGGGATACCCAGCTTTGTATTCCACTGCCATAGGACTTGTTTTGGGAAATTGGTTTTTGTTTTGCTGGTTGAATTGAGAGAGTAGTGAAGGGAATTCGGATTACTTGGTCGCGTTGAATTACATTTGGCCGCTATGAATTGCACTTGGAAGCCTTTAATTACAGTTGGCCGCTACAAATTGCACTTAGCCGCTACGAATTGCAATTTGCCGCTACGAATTGCACTTGGCCGCGTTTAATTGCGCTTGGCCTCGTCAAATTTTGGATGCGGCCAAGTGCAATTAGACGCGGCCAAGTGTAGTTCAATGCGGCCATGTGTAAATCGATGCGGCCAAGTGCATTTCGATGGGTCCAAAAGGAATTCGATGTGACCAAGTGCAATTCATAGTGGCCCCAAGTGCAATTCAATGCGAAGGAGTGACAAAAGAAGCCACTGCATTTGATGCCAAGGAGCTCCGTTGCCAGAAGCACAAGAAATGGCTACTCTACGGCGTAGCCTTCATCATTTTCTAGGCTAGAATCATACTCCTCTTCTCCATAACAGTCATGAAGGTTTGAAATCCCAAGTTCTGGGTCAGATCTGCCACCTTCGATATGTTTGATATCCCAACCACCAACACTTCCTTCAATCTTAAAACAACTTCGCACTTTGGATCAAGAACACAAATTTTGGCCCTTACAAGTACGACAACAGCATAATGCAAGTATTTCTACAATGGCGAGGCTGAGGTTGGGAGTGTTGTTATTCCCAAATCGAAAGCCCAATTCCGAAGGACCAAAAAGTTTACCATTGCACTGGACCTTGCTTTGACCAATCTAGTAGGAAATTCGCAACTGGCTAATGATCTAAGCACAGGAATGGTGCCTTTGAGCATCCGATCGAAATTGACCGGGAAAGTGGAGTTCATGTTGATTTTCAAGAAAAAAAGGCTGTCGACATGATTTGTACAGTGGAAGTGAATACCGCAACACGGTCCCTCCAGAATTTCAGTTGCATGTAGATACAATACAGTCATCATCTGTTTGTATTTTAAGTTGGCCAGAATAGAAAACTTTGGTTGTTCCTCGGGGGTTGAGTTTGAGATTTCCAACTAAAGCCCCTGTGTGGGGATTTCTTAACGTTTTGCTCTTTCTTTTTTTCTTTTGTATGGAATGCCATAAAATTTTGATTCTTTGAATTCATTAGTCTTTTATGGACTGTATTTACTATTTGCATTGATTTTGGATTTGGGTATGTAAACATAGAGTTTATTTAAGGGAAACCCGGCCAGTACAAAAGTAAACGAAACTGTTAGGAGTTAAGTATATCATGCTGCCTTTGCTTGATTGAGTTATTTTTAAATTTTTCAAATCAAGTTAACCTATTATAAGGGCACTATTGGTATAATCAGATGGGTTTTTTTTTCCACCATTACAGTTATAATGGTTTTAGTTTTCATGGTAATTATGTGTATCATTTACCATAAAATATGTTTGTCTGTTATTTTCATTCCATGATAAATTATTTGGACCATTTACCATGAAATGTTTGTTTGAATTAAGGCATATTTATCGTGTCCAAATATATTTGAGATATATATATATATATATATATTTGAATTTGTCCGTAGTAAATGGAAATAGAAATCATTGGGATTTCCTTATCTGAACATTTGAAAGTTCAAAAGTTTGAAATCGGGGGCGTTCATAGAGACTAAGGGGGTTGAAGACCAAGAAGTGAGTTATTTGTACTAAGCATTCTTCTTACGACTTGATCCAATCTCCTGGTCCTTGAGGAAAGGAAAAAAAATGGATCAAGCCGCCCCATGCCTTAAAAGAATTCACATGCGGCCACCAGCTTTCACGCTTTTTCTTTTGGGAAGGGAAGATTAGCAAAATCCTATTGATTGCAACTTTCTCCAGACCTTCGGGAAAAGCATGAACAAAAATTGCTTGAATGGTACGATCCCAACGTCAAACCAGAATGAAAGGGTATGCAGATGGTGCCTATCCTCTTGGTGGCCAATGGTGGCGTGGTGGTTTTATTTGGCAAAGCACTATTCGGGTTGTTTGGTGGTTCTATCGGTGGTCTAGTCACTGGAGGTTGGGCAGCGCTGCAGTGACGAACCTCACAAGTCTTGGGTAGGTTTTGGTATTCTCGGGCTGGATCTAGCCCAGTACTTTGGCGGGTTAGATGGCGGGTTATTGGGCATTTATTTTTCTATCTGGCATTCGAAGACCTTTGTATTTGTTTGATTTGTATTGTAGTATTTGGGCTTTGAGGCCTTTAGGTGTTTGGGCATCATGCCCTCTGGCTTTTGGGCTTTGCCCTTTTATCCAACTTTGGTTGGATTCCCCTCCCCGTTCACCAATCTTGATGTTACCTTGTCAAGTTTCCTAATAAATGGTTACTTTTGCTGATAAAAAAACTCTATCAACTACCAAGTCACTAAAATGATGCTATATAACATCAATGAATGAAATTGACTCTAAAACATTCAATTCCAATCTCAAAATCCATAACACAACTGAAAGAATATCCATAAGTGATCAACACAGGCTATAGTAGCCAATCAAACAAAAAAGGGGGGACAATAGTAAACATGTAATCAAATTAACACCAGCATCAGTTGCACTGGACATTCTGGAGTTGCCATGTCGCGATATTGACGTCCATGGTGCAATCCAAATTAGTAGCTTTCTTCCTCTTGAAAATGAACATGAGGTCCTCCTTTCCGTTCAAAGCCAATTGGTATTTCCAGCTTGGTAGTTAACCTAGTTTACCGAAACAATTATGTTTTTGATGGATAGGAGAAAGGCTTCTAAATTTGGGATTTTAGCACCCCCAATTGGCATACTCTAATAGAAGAAATTGACAGTGGAGTTTTGTATTTATAAGGGCCAAAATTTGTGTTCTTGACCCCAAGTGCAGTGTTCATTGTTATGTTGAACGAAAGGGTGGTTGTTTGGACATTGGAAGCGCCGAATGTGGCAAAACTAACCCGGAATTGAGGAGTTCAGACTTTCATAACCGTCATTGTGAAGAGTACGATGATTCTAGTTTGGAAAATGACAAAGGCCACGCCATATAACAACCATTTCTTACATTTCTGGCTTTGGAGCTCGGATGAGGTTGCTTTGCCCGCTCTTGGTCGCTCCAGTAATAACCGTTGGTGGGTGCCAAGGGATACCCTGCTTTGTATTGCACTGTCATAGGACTTGTTTTGGGAAATTGGTTTTTGTTTTGCTGGTTGAATTGAGAGAGTTGTGAAGGGAATTCAGATTACTTGGCCACATCGAATTCAAAATAATTTTGTATCCAAATCACTTGGGTTAAAAATTAAACTCAACAAGCTTTTCAACGGTCCAAATCGCACATAAATTGGAGTTCGGGAGTGTCAGTGGCAACCTCGCAAAGTTGGACCTTTTTTTACAACTTTGTTGTGTGCCCAAGCGCATAGGAGTGCACCAAGGGAGCAGGTAATTGCGCCAGAGGCGCACTGTGCAAAACATACCTCGCATTAAAAAATTTCAAATCTTTTGATTTCAAAATAATTTTGGATCCAAGTACTTTGGTTAGAAATTTGACTCAACAAGTTTTTTAATGGTTAAAATCACACACAAATCAGAGTTCGGGAGTGTTTGTGGCAAGCCCGTAAAGTTACTTCTTTTTTTCTTTTTTACAGCTTTGGGTTGCGCTTGGGGCGCGGAGGCATGCGCCTGGGATGCATGTGATTGCTGCGGGCCACATGTAACTGAGCCAAACATAGCTTGCATTAAAATTTTCAAATGTTCTAATTTCAGACTAATTTTGGATTCAAATTATTTGGGTTAGAAATTAGACTCAACAAGATTGTTCAACAATTAAAATCACGTGCAAATCGAAGTTCGAGAGTGTTCCTCCCAAGCCAACGAAGTTAAGCCTTTTTTTTTTAAGCTTAGAGGTGCGTTCAGGGCGCATAGGCGTGCGCCTGGGACGCATTGCACAAAACATTGATATGTCATATCTTCCCCTCCTGCCTGACCATGCCCCTTCTTTTCTTCTTCTTTCGTACATCCTTAAACAGAAACATCTCCTTGAGTTTGAAGCCAGGCCAATTTCACTATGGATTGGACACTGATGACCAAGCAAGTATCTATTCCATTTGACCAAAAAAAAAAAAATAAAGATGATCAAGCAAGTAGCACTAGCTTTTCAACTATCTTTATCAAATTCCAATAAAAAGGCAACTCTGATTGTGATGCCGCTAAATTTCTCACTTGATTTAGGGTTTCTACTGCGTCTTGGTGAACTTTACGTCCCCATTAAGGACCGAACCAACAAACCTTTCCAATTCCTCTGCATTCATCTCACCATCAAATGCCTCATACTTCCCCTTTCGAGGTTTGAAGGCAATCAAGACTTTGTTTGATGATTTGACTCCCGATTTATCGAGTGAGTTTACAAATGACAGATGCCTGGATGCATCCAGAAGCACATGAGAAATAGAAGCACAAATCATGCTGCACATTAAAAAAATTAGTCTTTTACACAGCAAGAAACGCTACCCACATTGAATTTGTTCAACACAGCCAAAGGGGAAGTGAGTAGTGGTGGTAGCGGTGATGTGGTAGTCATAAGTAGTGGTCAAGTTATAGTGCTTGTGGCGTGGAAATACATATTTAGCTTTGTAAAAGTACAAGTCCGACTTTTGGCGAATCCCCATGATGAAATGAAGGGTGTAAAACCCCAGTTAACTCTATGAAACTCTTAATTAAGAAAAGAATATGTTAGAACAAGGGAGTGAGTACCAAATAGAATTTGGAATGAGTAGCAAGGCGTGAAAACGTCTTTTAGCCTTAGTGGCTCCGACGATCTTTCAATCGGTTTGCCTTCGACCCGCTTTTCATTGCAAAGCTCTATTTTTCTTAATTGTTTGATTCCACCATCTCTTAGTAATTTCCATACCCTCTATATCAATACTAAATATGATTTAAAAGAAGGGTGATGCGAGGATTTTGTCAAAAAAAATTATTTTTTAACCCGTTAAAGATAAAATTTTCATATTTTTTAGTTTCGAAATAATTTTGGATCAAAATTACCTGGGATAGATATTAGACTTAGCAAGCTTTTCAACGATTCAAATCACGCGAAAATCGGAGTTCAGGAGTATTCGTGGTAAGCCGCGAAGTTAGGCCTTTTTTGCAGCTTTCACTTGCACCCGGGGTGCATATGAGTGCGCTGGGGCCCATGTAATTACGCCGGAGGAGCACTGCACAAAACATAGATACAGGTCCGACTTTTGGCAAACCCCCATGTTTAATTTTTTTTTTTTGTATGTATAGACACTGCACAAAACATAGCTTCAAGGGTTGAATCGTTACTCCTTCACCAATCTCAAGAAAATCTCTTTCCAAACATATAGGGTGGCCCCTGGTGCAATTGCAAAAGATGCGTTTGCTTTGTCAAAAATAACTTTTTCCATGATACACTGAGGGCAAAATGGGCACACATTTTAATGTATATGACATCTTTGAGTGAAACCAATTGGGTTAGAAAGAGGACTCAACAAGCTTTCCAACGCTTCAAACCGCATTCAAATCCGAGTTCGGGAGTGTCCGGAGAGCCGCCGCGAATTTGATGTGTTGTTCTGTGAAAAAATATTGCGCAGCATTTTAGAACTACCGCACGGCATTTTGAAACACCGTGTGGCATTTTAGAGCACTGTAAGGCACTTTGGAGTGCCATGCAGTACTTTAGAGTACCGTGCGGTATTCCAAACTGCCATGCGGCATTTTAAAAGATTCCTGACAATAGCAGAGACTCTGTCAGAGACTCTGTCAGAAGGAGCATCTGGCAGATTCCCATGTGCGTCAAACACACAAAGCAGAGCGGTCAGAGCACGTTTTTTTTTTTTTTGTCTTTAGGTGCACTCTAAGCATATACATGCCCTCTACTCCCCCTATAAATGACCCCTACTAAAAAAAACAACTATATATGCACCCATTTCAGCCATTTCACACCACTATATACAACCACACACACCCTTGATTCCTCTTTGCTCTTTTTCTCTCTCTACAACAACCCACAAGCTGGTCAATTGCAAAATCAGTCTCAAACTAATTTTTCTTCTTATTTTTTCTACAAAAGCTCATCAAATCTTCACAAAACTCACTCAAATCTCCCATAAACTCAGAAACTCAATTGATTTTAAGGGTCTCCAATCCGAATTAACCTCCCTTCCTCCATTTTAAAGCACATCCAAGCCTTGAACAAAAGGTATAAATAAATTCCTTGGGCTAAATCATATTTTGGCCTTGAAAGGAGCTTGCTGAGCCCTTTCCTAGTTATTCGATACTGACTTTTGGCCTAAAACGAGTTTTACATTTAGAAAGTTACAAAAAACAATTTTTGCACCGGATACGTTACACCATGCGTTACTTTTAGTACTGCTTATTATTATTTTATTAATTATTTTATTTCCTTTTCTACTTTGGCTCATGTTATTTAAAGATTGTGCAGGTACATTCCAGAGTTGAGTTTCATGTTAAAAGTCATTTTTGTGACTTTCTTAATTCTTTCAACATCTCAAAAAACTCTTAACATTGTTTTACATGATAAGATGAACAAAAGGGTCTCGTAAATCATTTTTCAGGGATTCGGAAAATATAAAAAACTATTTTGCTGACCTATGATTTTATTTTGTCATATAAATGTGAACTGATTTTAGAATGTGTAGACAAGTACAATACACGGTGTTGAAGTTGCACCGTGCGATGTATCTGGTTCGCCATGCGGTGTTTCACGGCAGAGTGTTGTAATGTTGTTATTTCACTTCTGTATATTCTTCATTCATCATTCACATTGAACAGTGGGCACACCTGGCACGCCAAGATGCTGTATATAATCCCATGTCCCTTTCTCATATTTGTTTATTCAAAAGTTAAGTTTTTCAAATGATATTAAATTCCCCCAATTAAAATGCTAAGTAGAGACCGGTTTTAACCGGGCGAGTGGTGTGTTTTTTCAACAAAACGATCCCCGTTTGTAGCGTGGTTCCCGAATCCAAAATTTTTGCAAGACCAAAAGCCTTCTTTTCCAAACCTTCGGTTTCTCGGATCATCCATCTCTAAAACCAGGTGGCGACTCTTGAGCGTTCCGGTTGGGGAGCCCACAATATGCATTGATGAAGTATATAAAACTCAATTAACTCTATGGAACACTTTATTAAGAAGGGAATATGTTAGAACTAGGAAGTGAGTACCGAATGGAATTTTGAATGAGTAGAAGAGCGCAAAAATGTCTATTAGCCTTAATGTCTCCGACGATCTTTCAATCGGTCTGCCTTCGACCCACTTTTCATAGTCAAAACTCTATTACTTTAGTTCTTTGATTCCACCATCTCTCAGTAATTTTTCATACCCTCTATATCTATACCAAATAGGTTTTCGATTCGATTTAAAAGAAGGTTGATGGAAGGATTTTGCCAAATAGATAAAATTTTGAAAATTTTAACCTCAAAATTTTGTATCCAAATCACTTGGGTTAGAAATTAAACTCAATAAGCTTTTCAATTCGCACATAAATCGGAGTTTGGGAGTGTCCATGGCAACCTTGCAAAGTTAGGACTCTTTTTACGGCTTTGTTGTGCGCCCGGGCACACAGGAGTGCGCCTGGGGTGCAGGTAATTGCGCCTGAGGCGCACTGTGCAAAACATAGCCCGCATAAAAAATTTCAAATATTTTAATTTCAAAATAATTTTGAATCCAAGTTACTTTGGTTAGAAATTAGACTTAACGTGTTTTTTAACGGTTAAAATCACACACAAATCGGAGTTCGGGAGTGTTTGTAGCAAGCCCGTGAAGTTAGATTTTTTTTTTTTCCAGCTTTGAGGTGCTCCTGGGGCGCAGAGGCGTGCGCCTGGGATGCATGTGATTGCCGCGGGGCGTATGTAATTGCGCCAAACATAGCCCGCATTAAAATTTTCAAATCTTTTAATTTCAGACTAATTTTGGATCTAAATTATTTGGGTTAGAAATTAGACTCAACAAGCTTTTCAACAATTAAATCACAAGCAAATTGGAGTTCGAAAGTGTTCGTATCATGCCCGCAAAGTTAAGCCTTTTTTTAAGCTCAGAGGTGCGCCCGGGGCGCATATGCCTGCGCCTGGGATGCATGTAACTGCGCCTGAGGTGCATTGCACAAAACATAAGATATGTCCTCTCTTCCCCTTCTGCCCGACCATGCCCTTTCTTTTCTTCTTCCGTCTTCTTCCTTCACCACCACCACTACCTCACCACCTAGGCCCAGGGCTGGCCCCGGGATAAGCTCCGCAAGCCCTTGGTCTTGGGCAACCTCGGGCTGGGGCAACCAAAAAAAAAAATTTAAGTTATATTATATATAAATTTTAAAAAGTTTCCCTTCCCTTTACATGGTGTAGTGGTCGCTGAGATGTTGTTAAAGCACCAGCATTGCCTGGTTCGACTTCCAGGCGTGATCTTTCTTCTTTTTTCCCCATATTTTTTGTTCTACATCTTTTTTTGTTTTCCTCCAATCCACAAGTTTTATTCTACTTCCTCTTGTTTTTCTCCCAACAATAATCTACAAGTGATATGTTACATTTGATGAAAAAAAAAGTCAGTTAAAATAAATCAAGCAAGCTAACATGGAATTTATTTTTATCTTCGAACTATCATTTCGCAAGAGAGATTAAAGAGATTGGCTATGATTTCAATTGAAAATGAGGCGCGATTCCACTAAGAGTATTTTTGGGCATTTGAGACTTTTTTAACTTCTTTGCTTTTCAAACATATATTCCATCAACCAAAAAAACAAAAGTTAGCAGAACGAGCCAAAGTTCCTGGATAAGTAAAGTACGAAGAATCGATTGAGAAATTTGCTTCAAAACATGCTATAGGAGAAGTTGTTTTCTTTAAATTGGATCATGCTAATCATAAAGCACTATAATCGGGGTTTACATTTTGATGTTTTGTTTTTTTTTATGTTATTCAAGCTAAAAAATAATGTAATTTTGATTTTTTTTTTGTACTTGATTTTTTTAAATTTTTGTACGATTTAATAGTTAGTGGGTAACAAAACATGAGGTTGGGTAGGGCAACTCAAATGTCGGGGTCGGCACTGCCTAGACCAAGAACCAATCACAACTATCACCGCCTCATAGCCATTGTTTCACCGCCACCAGTATCGCATCACCATACCACCACCACCACCACCACCACCTAGAAGCCATCATTTCACCACCACCACCACCACCACTTTTTCAGCAATACTTCATCTCCACTATCACCACCTACATTCCAAAAAATAGAAACCTCTTCCCGGGTCAAGCATCTTCTGAAGCCAGGCCATTTTACTATAGACTGGAAACTGATGATCAAGCAAGTAGCACTAGCTTTTGAATGTGGCAAGCTCGTGAAGTTAGGCCATTTTTTTGCAGCTTTAAGGTTAAGGTGCACCGGTAATTGCAACTTAGGCGCATTTTGCGTTACATAGCCCGCATTAAAAAATTTCGAATCTATCAATTTCATTTGGAACCAAATTACTTAGGTTAGAAATTAGACTCAACAAGCTTTTCAACAATTAAAATCACGCACAAATCAGAGTTCGGGAGTACTTGTGGCAAGCTTGCGAAGTTAGGCCTTTTTTTTTTTTGCAGCTTTGAGGAGCGCCTAAGATGCATGTAATTGCCCGGGGTGCGTAGGAGTGCGCCTGAGACCCTCTGCGCAAAGCCAACGAAGTTCAGCCTTTTTTTAAGCTCACAAGTGCGCCTGGGGCGCATAGGCGTGCGCCTGGGACGCATGTAATTGCGCCTGAGGCGCATTGCACAAAACATAGATATGTCATGATCTCTTCCCCTCCTGCCCGCCCATGCCCCTTCTTTTCTTCTTCCGTCCTCTTGGGTTTCTACGTACTGCGTCCTGGTGAACTTTAAGGCCCCATTAAGGACCGAACTCATAAACCTTTCCACTTCCTCTGCATTCATTTCACTATCAAATGCTACATACTTCTCCTTTCGAGGTTTGAAGGCGACTAAGACTTCGTCTGATGAATTTTTTTTTTTGTGGGTAATTAAACCTTTTTATAAAGCAAACCAACTAAGAACAAAGGAGAATCCCAACATACAACGGGAACCCAAGCATAACTAACACATACCTAGCTGCCTAGGAAAACCAGAAAATAAACCCAACAACGAAAAAATTCACAGAGAAAAAATGCGAGAACTAAGACTCCAAGACCGAGCTAACAACCTCGTACCATCACATAGCCTCAAGCCTCTCCAGGAACATAAACAAGCACGGACTTCATCAATAATCAGCCCACCCAAAATTGAAGAAGAAACACCACGACCCTGAAAGATTCTTTTGTTTCTTTCTCTCCAAATCCAGTAGATAGCAGCAGCCAATGAAAGTTTATATACTCTACTGGAATACGAATTGTCAGACCTGTGATTCATGACCCAAGCCATCTCTGCAGACAACCCAGAGCTCCTCCAGCTAACATTGTTCCGCTGCAAGAGAATATCCCACACCACTCTGGAAAACTCACAAGCAAAAAATAAGTGATCATGTGATTCATCTGTATTTTGACAAAAAGGACAACTTTGATCTCCCACCACCCCCCATCTATAAAGTCTATCCTTAGTGGAGAGACGACCCAAAAAAGCCAACCACTCAATAAAAGCCCAGCGTGGCACGTGACGAGAGAACCAAACACATTTAGACTAAGGAACTAAAGGGAAAGTGTGCCTCATCTCCTGCCATGCTGACTTAGCAGAGAATACCCCAGATTTACAAAGAGTCCATCTCACAGTATCAGGAACAGAAGCGTTAGGAAACAAAGATGGATCAGTATTTGAGACAATTTCTCGCGTAATAGCACTGCGTGGTCGAGGCCACTTCCACGCACCGTTATGGATAATTGAGGAAACCTTTGCAGATAAAGGTCTACCCACATTGAAGTCCCTAGAATCACCAAAACGTTTGTAGAGGGGGCCCAAATTATGCCAGTTATCCGCCCAAAGATAAGTAGACTTACCATCACCAATCACATATTGAATCCAAGGTTGAGCCATATCCCTAAGCTTCAAGAGCTTACATACCGTCCAAGAAGCATCATGAGGGATCTTAGCTCTCCATAGACTATGTTTCTTTAACACAAACGTGTGAATCCATTTAATCCAGAGGGTATCGGCCTTCATACAGATTGCCCAAAGATGGCGCAACATAGAGGCTTTATTCCAAGTTTTGAGCCAATGAATGCCCAAACCTCCCTCCTCTTTGGGGGCACACACAGCATGCCAAGCCACCTTAGCACTAGAGCACTTTAAATCAGGTCCAGCCCATAAAAAGGCACACAAAAGTTGCTCAATATCATGTAACACTCGCTGAGGCATCCTTCTATATATATATATATATATATATATATATATATATATATATATCGAGTGAGTTTAGAACTGATGGATGCTTGGATGCGTCCAAAAGCACATGGGAAATAGAGTCTCCGAAAATGGAGGCCAAACTCCATCGCCTTGATAGTGGTTTCTGAATATTTAATAAAGGAATTCCTAAAGAACTTCAGCTCTAAAAAGGCAACGGTAAAAACTCCTAGCACTTTTTTTTTTTTTTTTCTGCAGCAAAGGAAGTAAGAACTTCCAATATTGCATTTCAAGTCTACTCAAACAGCGCTTAAATGAAGGAGTGCTAATTAGTGAAATTTTAGTAGTGTGAGAGAGAGATGCTGTAAGGACCCGTATTTTTCGGATATTATTTAAAAGTTTTATAAATGTTAGAAATTGAGGAAAATATGAAATTTATTGAGTTTATTTGACTTGGGGTTAATGTGTTAGGATTGCTATTTGAGGGAGTGCAAGTGTGATTTGTGTAGGTGCTAGTATATAAGTGCAGGTGTGTGTAGAAGAACAAAATTCTCCCATCTCTCTCTTTCTTCTCCCGATCTATCTCTCGGCTCTCCCTCTCTCTCAGCATTCTCTCTCTCTCCCTCTCCAACACTCAAAACTCCAACCCTCACTCAAAACCCATGGCAAATAACCTTCAATCCTTCATCCATTCTCATTGTTGAGCTTGAAATCGCGTGGGTTTCGATCCTTGACTTGAGGTAGGGATCTCTTACTCTCGTTATAAGTTTATATGATGATTATGTGCCTAAATCGTGCCTTAGTTTGTTGGATTTTGAGTTTGTGCTCGTTCTTGGTTTTCTGCAAAATCGCCCGCTGTACTGCATTGGTACCAATACCACTTTTTTGAGGTACCGGTACCTTTGGTACCGATACCTAATTTTTGAGGTATCAATACCTTGACTCTGATTGCTCTTTGGATTGGTTTGGTACCGATACCTACTTTTTGAGGTATTGGTACCAATGACTCAGAAAACTGTTTTTGAATTTTGTTGATCATTCATCGATTGTATTGGCTCCCAATCACTTCTAACACTCTCCAATCACATTCTAATCATTTCTAAACTCAATTACTCCGGTTCAAATGATTTGTTGATTGTTCTAATCCTTTCGATACTCGTTAAAGGTAGTCTTAGTACCGTCGCAAATGAAAAATGAATCGTAAGGTTGTTTAGGTGTACCGTAGGTTATATGAGGCGTTGTGGTGAGTGTGATGGGTAGTCGTGAATTTGGCTAGTGATCCGAAAGGTAACTTAGTAACTCGTATCCTTGTGATTTCATCTAGTTGATTACTCTAAACTCCTTGAGCTCTCGTTTTATGAGATTCTAGTAAAGAGGCTAGTGGTTAGTGAGTCGTAAAGTTACTTATGAGTTCAGTATGCTGTGTAGGTTATGGTGATATGCTTAATGGAAATGTGTGTGCTTATCTACTTGTTGGTGTATGTGACGGTTGATGGTTTGTAGCATAATGAGATATGAATCACTGTTTAAGGTTACGGACACAATGAAAATTTGACACTACGGGTATCACCACTCGATGGTGAGACGACCGGAATTGATACTATGGGTATCACCATGGACATTCGGTGAGACGACTGGAATCACGCAAATGAACGGGTATCACCATGGACATTTTGTGAGATGACCGGAAACGAGCGATACATGCGAGAACCTTGGATGTTATGATATGGGATTATCAGAAAAGGAAAGAAAGATTGGTTTTTACTAAATTGGATTGTTCGAAAGGGAAAAGGATTTTTCTAAAAATCCTCTGGCTATTCTTGAGCGAATCAGCGGTTTTTGGTATTCGTGCACAGAATCAACGGATTCGGGCTATTCAAGTTCGAATCAGCGGAGCTTGACCACTATAGGTCACGTACTCCTATACATTCCATCTATTTGGGAAACAAAAGAATTTTTGAGGACTGATGAGAAATGAGAAAGGAGATTTGTTGATGAATCGAGGAATGTGAAAGATTGTGAAATGGGAATGAATGTGGTAACACACATGATGTGATGAATCGGTTGAGAAACCAATTGTTGATTATTTGTGGTTGATGTGGGAATGTTGGTGGCTCTGGTATGGCATGTGAGATGATAGGTGTTGCATATAGGATTGTCTAGAATCCTTTGGTCATAGTGAGTTGCTTGTTGATAGCCATATAAACCTTGGGCATATCAGTCTATATTCATTCACTTTAGATGCATAACTCGGCATATTTTCTTATAACTTGTGTATAGATTTCTCTACTGGGCTAGTGTAACTCAACCTATCATTTTCAGGTACATTGCAGGCCATTGTCATAGAATGCTTGGAGTGCATGCGGTTGTTACCGATTAAAGCTACTTTCGGAGAATACTTGTCATCTTTGTAAACTAAACTACATGGTATTGTATTTTCTATTGTAGAACTCTATAATATATTGGGTAAATTTGTGGAATTGGGGACTGAATTACCTTTTGGGTTATTAACTGTAACTCCGGTGAGGATTTTAATTATCAAATATTATTATTATTTATGTTGGAAATCGAGAGCGTGATAGATGCATGTTCCAATTTTGTCTGATGTCACGACAGGGAGACGACCAGGGCATTGATGAAACAGGACACGAAGGGGGAGACCATACTAAAGGAAGAAATAGGAGAGGAAGGATAGTTTCCTTTATAGTCACCACAAAGCTGCATCAATTGAGTTAATAGCTAGTACAAAGAAGCTTCATCAAAATAACAAACTATTTAGATTTGAGTTATTTGACTAACCTCTGATAGAATCTTATCTAGCTTGCCCTTCGCTCTGGACGACGTATAAACACCAATGACACAAACAGAAGTGGTCTCTCCACAAAAAGCATCAAAAATTAGAAGCTGCAAGTAGGGGGTATCTTTTTAATGGTGGTGGTGAAATAATGTTGCGCGACTGGTGGTGGAGTGATGGTGGTGGAGTGGTAGAGACCTAGTTGTGGTGGTGGCCGGTAATGTGTGAGATGATGGAGTGGTGCGCTGAAGGTGCTGTGGTGAAGTGATTGTGGTTGACGTGGTCATGAGGTGGTCGTAACAGAAATGGTGAGGTCGAAATATGGTCAATTAATGATGGTAATGGTGGTAGTAGTGGTGTTGTAGTTGTAAGAATCGGTCAAGTTATGGTGTTTGTGGATATCCATATTTCGCTTCATAAGTATACAAGTCTGACTTTTGGCAAATCTCTATGATGAAACTTTTTTTGTGTGCTTTGATGAAGTGTGTAAAGCCCAATTAACTCTATGAAACTCTAAATTAATAAAGTAATATGTTTGAACTAGGAAGTGAGTATTGAATGAAATTTGGAATGAGTAGAAGGGCGCAAAAATATTTTTTTAGCCTTAGTGGCTCCAATGATCTTTTCAACCCACTTTTCATAGTCAATGCTCAATTACTTTAATTTTTTGATTCCACCATCTCTTAGTAATTTTCATACCCTCTATATCAATACCAAGTAGGTTTTGATTTGATTCAAAAGAAGGGTGATGCAAGGATTTGGCCAAAATAATCTATTTTTTTGACCCATTAAGGATAAAATTCTAAAATTTTTTAATTTCAAAATAATTTTAGATCCAAAGTACTTTGGTTAGAAATTAGTTTCAACAAAATTTTCAACGGTTCAAATGACGCACAAATTGGAGTTCGGGAGCGTCCGTAACAAGCCTGTGAAGTTAAGCCTTTTTTGCAGCTTTGTGGTGCGCCCGGGCGCATAAGAGTGCGTCTGGGGCGCATGTACTTGCGCCTTAGGTGCACTGCATTAAACATAGATATGTCTACTCTTCCCCACCTGCCCAATCACCCTGCCATCTCACAACAAATGTCATTGTCATTTCTGCTGTCCAACCGTTGATCCCCTCGGTGCTTCAAATACAGAATTAGAACAGGCTGTTTTTCCCTTTACAAGTTTAGAATGATGAGAACGAAAGATTGAATGAACCTGACAGCGGATTAATCCCATCTTCGGTTCTTCTGTAATAAGTCCAACCATGTGTGGAAAGGGCCTATAGATGTGCTTGCGGTATCGATTGAACACCGGATGTTTGAATCTGAATTTTCAAACCATGTGTGGAAAGGGCCTTCCCTCCATCTTGATTTTGAAACCGGTTCTCCTGTAGCTATCAATGTGTGGTTAAAGGATTGGTTCCATCAGGCTCCTCCTGATGATGAATACATTTCGAAATCCATTTGTGTGATGTGGTCTCTTTGGCTTTGCGGGAATAAAAGCATGTTTCAAAGGGGATATTCATCACACTTCCCGGATACTGCATTTGGTAAAAGGCCATAAACGACAGCTTCATTTCTTGGAAAAAAATCCAGGTTAGTTTGGATAATGACAATCGCAGGGTTGTTTGGTGACCAGGTTAGTTTTGGGTTTGGTTTCCATCCCAGTGCTAATAATTACAAGTTGATTGGGATTGTGCTTTGTTCTAGTCCTTTTATCAGGGAATACAATGTCCAAGCTGATCTGTATGTTTTGGGGAGATGAATGAATGAGGGCTGTATGATAGCATCGTGCAAATTGATTTTAATAAAATTGATTTTAATAAGTGTCGGGTTTCCCTTCTTATGTGAATTTTGTGGAGGCCTAATATTTTTGCCTTGTTTGGATCATAACTTGAATCATCCATACAAGGCATTTGTTTGCCCAATAACAATTTGTCCAATCATTACCCTTATCTCTAATCATTACCTTAATTTTTCTCTCTACTCATTATCCAAAAATCAAACTCAAAAATTTTCTAAACACGCTTGCCCAATAACAATTTGTGTGTGGCCTAAAAGAATTTATTCGTGGGCTAGTTTTGTTTTTTTGATAGTAACTTACGCATATTTGTTTTACAGAACACAAGATTTGCACATGACCTTGGCACCACTTGGCTTCTCTTGGAAGCTAGATGAGTTTTTGTCTTTGGGGGAATGCAATCACAATGGGAACCTTCGTCCAAGATTTCTCAAGATTTTGCAACAAATTGTAACGCCTGCTCAGAGTTTTCTCAATCAACAGTTCTCTCTGTTTTCCCATGCTTAGAAGGAGCATTTTATTGTTCATTCTGCATTTTAAAGTGTCTGGCAAATTTGTCGGATTGATCAGCTAGGGTGGTAAGTGAGGTGAGCCAAACTTTTTTGAGCTCGAGCTCAGTTCGTTCACTAAACAAGTGAAAGACTGGAGCTCGAGCTCGGCGCAAGCTTTAACAAGCCGAGCATAGTCATTTATTAAACAAGTCTCTTAATCGATCCAATCCTCCATTAACGAGGCGAGCTTTTGTCGAACGACAATTTTTGAAAGTGGATTTCGAATATAAACTTTTTGTTTTGGCGGCCAAGAGTAATTCGATGCGGCCAAGAGTAATTTGTAGTGACCCCAAGTGCAATTCAATGCAGCCAAGTGTATTTTGATGCGGCCAAGAGCAATTCGACGTTGCCAAGTGCAATTCGTAGCGGACAAGTGCAATTCGATGCGGCCAAGAATAATTCGTAGCGGCCTAGTGCAACTTGATGTGGCCAAGTGCAATTCGATACGGCCAGAGAAATTCGTAGCGCCCCAATGCAATTCAATGGGGCCAAGTGTAATTCCATAGTTGTGTTTATGGATCTCAGCGTCTGTTTATTCCCGTCTGTTTTTGGGAGACGATAAACTGTTCTTCACGGCGGTGCATATCGAGGTTTAGGACGTCTGATGAGGTTGGTGTCTTCGGTATGGTTCTTAGATCCTCTGTCGTTCCCTCTCCCCTCTGTTTTTTTCTAAACCCCTCCTCTAGCCTTCTGCGTTTTCTTCTTGTTCTGTTGTTTTATTTTCGGCAGTCCCTTCTCGGTTGTGTTTTGTCCGTGATTTGGATCCATTGTCGGTCTTTCTCTTGGGTTTTCCAGTTCTTGGCCCAACACAGGCTATAGTAGCCAAATCAAACAAAAAAGGGGGGGACTATAGAAAACATGTAATAGTACGTACCCCTCTGGAAAACAAATTAAAATACATGTAATCAATTTACACTTGGCGGCGTCTAATTACAGTTGGCAGCTACTAATTGCACTTGGCCGCGTTGAATTGACTAGGCCGCATCGAATTGCACTTGGCCGCTACGAATTGTACTTGGCTGCTACTAATTGCACTTGGCCTCGTCGAATTGCACTTGGCCGCGTAGAATTGGATGTGGCCAAGTGCAATTGGATGCAGCCACGTGCAATTTGAAGTGGCCAAGTGCATTTCGATGCGGCGAAGTGCAGTTCGATGCGGAAACATGTAAATCGATGAGGCCAAGTGCATTTTGATGAGGCCAAAAGGAATTCGATGTGACCAAGTGCAATTCGTAGTGGCCCCAAGTGCAATTCGATGCCAAGGAGCTCCGTCGCCAGAAGCACAAGAAATGGCTACTCTACGCGGTTGCCTTACTCGTTTTCTAGATTGGAATCATAGTCCTCTTCTCCATGACGGTCATGAAGGTCTAAAATCCCAAGTTCCGGGTCACATCCGCCAACTTCGACACGTTTGATATCCCAACCACTAACACTTCCTTCAATCTTAAAGCCAACTTCGCATTTTGGATCAAGAACACAAATTTTGGCCCCTACAAGTACGACAACAGCATAATGCATGTATTTCTACTATGGCGAGGCTGAGGTTGGGAGTGTTGTTATTCCCAAATCGATAGCCCAATTCCGAAGGACCAAAAAATTTACCATTGCACTGGACCTTGCTTCGACCAATCTAGTTGGAATTTCGCAACTGGCAAATGATCTAAGCACAGAAATTGTGCCTTTGAGATGCCGATCGAAATTGACCGGGAAAATGGAGTTGAATATATCATGCTCCCATTGTTTGATTGAGTTTTTCTCTAATTATTCAAATCAAGTTAACCTAATATAAGGGCACTGTTGGTATAATCAGATGGGGTATTTTCCACCATTACAGTTATAATGGTTTTAGTTTTCATGGTAAATTATTTGTATCATTTATCATGAAATATGTTTGTATGTTATTTTCATTCCATGATAAATTATTTGGACCATTTACCATCAAATGTTTGTTTGAATTAAGACATACTTATCGTGTCCAAATATATTTGAGAGAGAGAGAGAGAGAGAGAGAGAGAGAGAGAGAGAGATTTGAATTCGTCCGTAGTAAATGGGAATGGAAATCATTGGGATTTCCTTATTTGAACATTTGAAAGTTCTAAAGTTTGATATTGGGGGCGTTCGTAGAGACTGAGGGGGTTGAAGACCAAGAAGTGAGTTATTTATACTTACGGCGTGATACAATCTCTTGGTCCTTGAGGAAAGAGGAAAAAAAATCAATCAGGCTGCCCCATGCCTTGAAGGAATTCACACGCGGCCACCAGCTTTCATGCTTTTCTTTTGGGGATGGGAGGATTAGCGAAATCCTATTGATTGCAACTTTCTCCAGACCTTCGGGAAAAGCATGAATAAAAATTGCTCGAATGGTACAATCCCAACGTCACGCCAGAATGAAAGGGTGATCTCGTAGTTCTTGGTACAAAAATGTATATATCTATTCGTCTCTCTCTCGCTCTCTCTATTTTTCTAATCAAGAAATTTTAATTAGTAGATCTAGTTGATGTAAACAAAATTTGTGCCTTTTTAGTGCGAGCCTGTGGCCCATCGGCATTGGGAGGGGGCCTAAGTGCCTATGGGCAGATGGCCGGATCTACGGTTGGCCTGCGTTGTAATCTAACTTGTAACTAATAACCACTAACACTTATCTTAATCACAAATTTTGGAGTCGCCACAGTTTACACTATTCGCGATTCAAACTCTGGACCTTCGTATAATCTAGATAAACTCAGGGTAGGTTTAATGTGAGTTTGTAATACATAAGAGATTTCAGAGTATGCCACCTGACAGAATTCCGTCATGACTTGAGAGAAATTTTGAGAAGCATTACTTTAAAATATAATAGCTATTTTTAGTTTGGTTCTACTAGTGAATGGTAGGGGTATTGGTCCCCCGGAATAGTCAAGGTACGCATAATTGTCTCGAAATTCTGAGTAACTAAAAGACACTACGATAGCTTCAGAACAAAGCCATGAATTGACTTCGAGGTAGCCAACGATAATGTTGTAAAGAAAATAGAGGTTAACTTACATAAACACGTTTTCACACAGAAAACATTGAGATCATTGTGAAGAGTATGATGATTCTGGTTTGGAAAATGACGAAGTCCACGCCATACAACAACCATTTCTTACATTTTTGGTTTCAGAACTCGGATGAGGTTGCTTTGCCCGCTCTTGGCTCCAATATTAACCATTGGCGGGTGCCAAGGAATAGCCCGATTTGTATTCCACTGCCATAGGACTTGTTTTGGGAAATTGGTTTTTGTTTTGCTGGTTGAATTGAGATAGTAGTGAAGGGAATTCGGATTACTTAGCTGCGACAAATTACATTTGGCCGTTTGGAATTTCACATGAACGCGTTTAACTACAGTTGGCCGCTACTAATTGCACTTGTCCGCGTTGAATTGAACTGGCCGCATCGAATTACACTTGACCGCTATAAATTGCACTTGGCCGCTTATAATTGCACCCAAGTGCAATTTTTAGCGGCCAAGTGCAATTAGTTTCGGCCAAATGTAATTCAACGCGGCCAAATGCAATTATTAGCGGCCAAGTGTAATTCGACGCGGCCAAGTGTAAATCGATGCAGCCATGTGCATTTCGATTATGCCAAAAGAAATTCGATGTGACTAAGTGCAATTCATAGTGGCCTCAAGAAATTTTGGATCCAAATTATTTGGGTTAGAAATTAGACTCAACAAGCTTTTTCGACAATCAAAATTACGAGTAAATCGGAGTTCGAAAGTGTTCGTGCCATGCCAGTGAAATTAAGCCTTTTTTTAAGTCAGAGGTGCGCCCGGGGCGCATATTCTTGCGCCTGGGACGCATGTAACTGCGCCTGAGGCGCATTGCACAAAACATAAGATATGTCATCTCTTCCCCTCCTGCCCGATCATGCCCCTTCTTTTTTTCTTCCGTCATCTTCCTTCACCACCACCACTACCTCACCACCTAGACCCAGGGCTGGTCCCGGGATAAGCCCCGCAAGCCCCCTCGGTCTTGGACAACCCCGGGCTGGGGCAATCAAAAAATAAAAATTAAGTTATATTGTAAATTTAAAAAAGTTTCCATTCCCTTTCCTTTGTGTAGACTCTCTTGGAAACTAATATTAAGAACCCTTTCGTCACTAGAATGCAGTGTTCCATGTTTGAGCCAGAAAGTATTTTCTTTTGAATATGTAACATATGTTCGACACTTGATGTATATATTGTCAACTGCTATATTTCAGAGCCTATGCTTTAACTTCCAATTGATGTATCATTGGGTGAGGCTAATGTTTTGGTGTTGGAGCACCTATTGCTATGGCTTCACCATCATTAGTTCTTGGTGAGGGTTTATGTTAAATTATAAATTCTGTCGCTTTGGTGCCTATCAAAAGACACAGGTTGATCCTGCATATTTCTTATAGAAACTAGAAAGAAACAGAATTTTGGTGAAGAGAGCTTCGATGATACAGATGTTGCTACAATCGCTGATGAGTTGATTGCCTGTAGGTAAGTAGTAACTAGGAATTATGTCCAGCGTATATGATGTAATGGGACAGTGGTCCAGTCATATTATGGTGCACTGAAATACAAAAAACAGAAGAGAAGATTTAGTTGGAGCATAACCAATATACATCAGTTTAATATCATTACACGCCTGATCATTTCAGCAATCTAGTCTGTAAAAGGATATTACCATGTGAAAGAGTACCCTTCTTAAGTGAATCACGCAAAGCCTGAGGCGCACTGCGCAAAACGTAGCCTGCATTAAAATTTTCAAACTGATTTAGGATTCAAATTATTTGGGTTAGAAATTAGACTCAACAAGATTGTTCAACAATTAAAATCACGAGCAAATCGGAGTTTGAGAGTGTTCGTCCCAAGCCAACGAAGTTAAGCCTTTTTTCTGTAGTTAATTTTTTAAATTTTTGTATGATTTAATAGTAAGTGGGCAACAAAACATGAGATTAGGTAGCGCAACCCAATTGTCGGGGTCGGCACTGCCCAGACCAAGAACCAATCACAACTATCACCGCCTCATAGCCATTGTTTCTCTGCCACCAGTATCATGTCACCATACCACCACCACCTAGAAGCCATCATTTCCCCACCACCACCACCATCACTTTTCCACCAGCAATACTTCATCGCCACTATCACCACCTACATTCTAAAACAGAAACCTCTTCCCGGGTCAAGCATCTTCATGAGTTTGAAGCCAGGCCAATTTTACGATAGACTGGAAACTGATGATCAAGCAAGTAGCACTAGCTTTTGAACGTGGCAAGCTCACGAAGTTAGGCCATTTTTTTTTGCAGCTTTAAGGTTAAGGTGCGCCTAGGGCGCACGTAATTGCGCCTGAGGTGCATTGTGCGAAACATAGCCCGCATTAAAAAATTTCAAATCTTTCAATTTCAATATAATTTTGGATCCAAATTACTTATGTTAGAAATTAGACTCAACAAGCTTTTCAACGATTAAAATCACGCACAAATCGAAGTTCGGAAGTACTCGTGGCAAGCCTGCAAAGTTAGGCCCCTTTTTTTGCAGCTTTTAGGAGCGCCTGAGATAAATGGAATTGCCAGGGGTGCATAGGAGTGCGCCTGGGGCGCATGTAATTGCGCCTGAGGCCCTCTGCGCAATGCCAACGAAGTTCAGCCTTTTTTTAAGCTTAGAAGTGCGCCCGGGGTGCATAGGAGTGCGCCTGGGACGCATGTAATTGTGCCTGAGGCGCATTGCACAAAACATAGATATGTCATGATCTCTTCCCCTCCTGCCCGACCATGCCCCTTCTTTTCTTCTTCTGTCAGCTTGGGTTTTTGTTGCGTCTTGGTGAACTTTATGGCCCCATTAAGGATCGAACTCACAAACCTTTCCACTTCCTCTGCATTCATCTCACCATCAAGTGCCGCGTACTTCTCCTTTTGAGGTTTGAAGGCGATTAAGACTTCAACTGATGATTTGAATCCTAATATATATATCGAGTGAGTTTAGAAATGACGGATGCTTGGATGCATCCAAAAGTACATGGAAAATAGTCTCCAGAAATGGAGGCCAGACTCCATCGCCTTGATAGTGGTTTCTGAGAAAGCTAGAAGCACAAATCATGCAGCAAATAAAAGAAATTAGTCTTTTAGAGTAGGTGCCAAACCCTCGAAGGAATATATTTTGCAAGAAACACTGACTCACCCAAGTTGAATTTGTTCAACTCAACCAACATTCGCAAGAATTTATGTTTTGTCACAGCTGACGTTTGGTCCTGTTACTGTAAATTTCACATCTTGAGAATTTTATACAGATATGCTTCTCAAATGGTAGTTCTTGTATTCATATAAAGTATAACATGTCTATCTTAAGATTTTGAATATTTAAAAAAAGAATTCTTAAAGTACTTCAGCTCTAAAAAGGCAATGGTAAAATTCCTAGTACTTTTTTTTATCTGCAACAAAGGAAGTAAGAACTCCCAATATTGCATTTTAAGTTTTTTTACTCAAATTGTGCTTAAATGAAGGAGTGTTAATTAGTGAAATTTTAGTAGTGTGAGAGTGATGCATTGTTTCAATTTTATCTGATGTCAAGGCAAGGAGACGGCCAGGGCATTGATGAAACAGGACATGAAGGGGGAGACCATACTAAAGGAAGAAATAGGAGAGGAAGGAAAAGGAAGGATAGTTTCCTTTATAGTCACCACAAAAGCGGGATCAATTGAGTTAATAGCTAGTACAAAGGAGCTAGCTTTATCAAAATAACAAACTATTTAGATTTGAGTTATTTGACTAACTATTCAGATTAGAATTAGGTTATGAGGCTGAACCAATACTTGACGTAGCGGCCCATCAAGATCGATGTGAACATCACGAGCTGTCCCATAAGAAAATCAGTCATTGCTGCTACCCGTTTCAGGATGTCTTTTTTGAAGAAGCTGGATACAACGAAGAAATATCCGAGACCCACGGTGGATGCTGTTATAAATCCACAAAGAGCATCAAAAATTAGAAGTTGCAAGTAGGGGGTATCTTTTTAATGGTGGTGGTGAAATAATGGTGCGCGACTAGTGGTGAAGTGGTAGAGACCTAGTTGTGGTGGTGGCCGGTAATGTGTGAAATGATGGAGTGGTGCGCTGAAGGTGCGGTGGTGAAGTGATAGTGGTCGTAACAGAAATGGTGAGGTCGAAGGATGGTCAATTAATGATGGTAGCGGTGGTGTGGTAGTCGTAAGTATCGCTCAAGTTATAGTATTTGTGGATATACAAATTTTGCTTCGTAAATATATAAGTCCGACTTTTGGCAAATCTCCATGATGAAACTGTTTTTGTATGCTTTGATGAAGTGTGTAAAGCCCAATTAACTCTATGAAACTCTAAATTAATAAAGTAATATGTTCGAACTAGGAAGTGAGTACCGAATGAAATTTGGAATGAGTAGAAGGGCGCAAAAATATTTTTTTAGCCTTAGTGGCTCCAACAATCTTTTCAACCCACTTTTCGTAGTCAAAGCTCAATTACCTTAATTTTTTGATTCCACCATCTCTTAGTAATTTTTATACCCTCTATATCAATACCAAATAGGTTTTGATTTGATTCAAAAGAAGGGTGATGCAAGGATTAGGCCAAAATAATCTATTTTTTGACCCATTAAGGATAAAATTCTAAATTTTTTTAATTTCAAAATAATTTTAGATCCAAAGTACTTTGGTTAGAAATTTGTTTCAACAAACTTTTCAATGGTTCAAATCACGTGCAAATCGGAGCTCAGAAGCATCTGTGACAAGCCTGCGAAGTTAGGCCTTTTTCGGAGCTTTGAGGTGCGCCCGGGCGCATAATAGTGCGTTTGGGGCGCATGTACTTGCGCCTTAGGCGCACGTACTTGCGCCTTAGGCGCACTGCACTAAACGTAGATATGTCAACTCTTCCCCTCTTACCCAATCGCCCCTTCATCTCTTCTTCTTCACTCCTCTTGCTTCACCACCACTACTACCTCACTGATTATGACTTTATTGTAGTTGTATGTAACACATTGAAATTTGAAGCATCGTAATTCATCGATTTTCCTCGCGTGCAATCCATCGAGCTTGAATTATGTTAACATAGATATGTCATATCTTCCCCTCCTGCCCGACCATGCCTCTTTTTTTCTTCTTCCATCCTACATCCTTAAACAGAAACCTCTTCCTGAGTCTGA
This sequence comes from Rhododendron simsii, assembly GCA_014282245.1. Lineage (NCBI taxonomy): Eukaryota > Viridiplantae > Streptophyta > Magnoliopsida > Ericales > Ericaceae > Rhododendron > Rhododendron simsii. The sequence goes on along the minus strand of CM024957.1, from coordinate 36,150,568 downwards.
AGCCAGGCCAATTTCACTATGGACTGGAAACTGATGATCAAGCAAGTATCTATTCCGTTTGACCAAAAAAAAAAAAGGATGATCAAGCAAGTAGCACTAGCTTTTCAACTATCTATATTGAATTCCAATAAAAAGGCAACCCTGATTTTGATGCCGCTAAATTTTTCACTTGATTTTTGGTTTCTACCACATCTTGGTAAACTTTACGTCCCCATTAAGGACCGAACCGACAAACCTTTCCACTTCTTCTGCATTCATCTCACCATCAAATGCCTCATACTTCCCCTTTCGAGGTTTGAAGGCAATGGGAAATAGAAGCACAAATCATGCAGCAAATAAAAAAATTAGTCTTTCAAGGCAAGAAACAGCTGAATTCACACAAACTATACTTCCCCTTTCGGAGTTCAGGAGTGTTCATGGCAAACCCATGAAGTTACGTTTTTTTTTTTTGGTGCGCCTGGGATGCAAGTAATTGCCATGGGGCGAATGTAATTGAGCCAAACATAGCCCGCATTAAAATTTTCAAATCTTTTAATTTCAAAATAATTTTGGATCCAAATTATTTGGGTTAGAAATTAAACTCAACAAGCTTTTTCAACAATTAAAATCATGAGCAAATCGGAGTTCAAAAGATTTTGTGCCATGCCCGTGAAGTTAAACCTTTTTTTATGCTCAGAGGTGTGCCCGGGGTCCATATGCCTGCGCCTGGGACGCATGTAACTGCGCCTGAGGTGCATTGCACAAAACATAAAATATGTCATCTCTTCCCCTCCTGCCCGGCCATGCCCCTTCTTTTCTTCTTTTGTCATCTTCCTTCACCACCACCACTACCTCACCGCCTAGACCCTGGGCTAGCCCCGAGATAAGCCCTGCAGGCCCTCGGTCTTGGGCAACCGCGGGCTGGGGCAACCAAAAAAAAAAATTTATGTTATATTATAAATTTTAAAAAGTTTCCCTTTACTTGGTGTAGTGGTCGCTGAGATGGTGTTAAAGCAACAGCAGTGCCTGGTTTGACTTCCAGGCGTGCTCTTTCTTGTTTTTTCTCCATTTTTTTGTTCTTACATTTTTTTTTTGTTTTCCTCCAATCCACAATTTTTATTCTACCTCCTTTTGTTTTCCTCCCAACAATAATCTATAAGTGATATGTTACATTTGATGAAAAAAAAAGTCAGTTAAAATAAATCAAGCAAGCTAACAAGGTATTTATTTTTATCTTCAAACTACCATTTCGCAAGAGATATTAAAGAGATTGGCTATGATCTCAATTGAAAATGAGGCACGATTCCACTAAGAATATTTTTGGTCATTTGAGACTTTTTTAACTTCTTATGCTTTTCAAACATATACTCCATCAACCAAAAAAATAAAAGTCAGCAGAACGAGCCTGGGTTCCTGGATAAGTAAAGTACCACGAATCAATTGAAAAATCTGCTTCAAAACATGCTAGGAGAAGTTGTTTTCTTTAAATCGGATCATGCTAATCATAAAGCACTATAATCGGGGTTTACATTTTGATGTTGATTTTTTTTTTTTAATGTTATTCAAGCTAAAAAAAATAATGTAATTTTGATTTTTTTTTTGTACTTAACTTTATTAAATTTTTGTACGATTTAATAGTAAGTGGGCAACAAAACATGAAGTTGGGTAGTGCAACCCAAATGTCAGGGTCGGCACTACCTAGACCAAGAACCAATCACAACTATCACTGCCTCATAGCCATTGTTTCACCGCCACCAGTATCGCGTCACCATACCACCACCACCACCACCTAGAAGCCACCATTTCACCACCACCACCATCACTTTTCCACTAGCAATACTTCATCGCCACCATCACCACCTACAATAAATAATCAAGGCGAAAATAGTAAAAAATTAATCCATAATTCATTTTCATCCATATATCCCAAACACTATTCCTGTTGCAAAATACATTTTGCACATCCCATCCAAACACTCTATCAAATTAAAAATACATTCTAACCATTAATCCAAAAAGCCAAAAAGCTAAAAAGTTGAAAATGAAAAGCCAAAAAGTAGGCTCTCAAACACCCCCGAATTACGGCTTGATCCAATCTCCTGGTCCTTGAGGAAAGGAAAAAAATGAATCAGGCCGCCCCATGCCTTGAAGGAATTTACACACGGCCACCAGCTTTCACTCTTTTCTTTTTGGGAAGGGAGGATTAGCGAAATCCTATTGATTGCAACTTTTTCCAGACCTTCGGGAAAGGCATGAATAAAAATTGCTCGAATGGTACGATCCCAACGTCACGCCAGAATGAAAGGGTGATCTCGTAGTTCTTGGTACAAAAATGTATATATCTATTCGTCTCTCTCTCTCTCTCCGTCACTCCATTTTTTTAATCAAGAAATTTTAATTAGTAGATCTAGTTGATGTAAACAAAATTTATGCCTTTTTAGTGCGAGCCTGTCGCCCATCGGCATTGGGAGGGGGCCTAAGTGCCTATGGGCAGATGGCCGGATCTACGGTTGGCCTGCGCTGTAATCTAACTTGTAACTAATAACCACTAACACTTATCTTAATCACAAATTTTAGAGTCGCCACAGTTTACACTATTCACAATTCAAACTCTGGACCTTCGTATAATCTAGATGAACTCAGAGTAGGTTTAATGTGAGTTTGAAATACATAAGAGATTTCAGAGTATGCCACCTGACAGAATTCCATTCATGACTTGAGAGAAATTTTGAGAAGCATTACTTTAAAATATAATAGCTATTTTTAGTTTGGTTCTACTAGTGAGTGGTAGGGGTACTCGTCCCCCGGAATAGTCAAGGTTCGCATAATTGTCTCGAAATTCTGAGTAACTAAAAGACACTACGATAGCTTCAGAACGAAGCCATGAATTGGCTTCGAGGTAGCCAAAGATAATGTTGTAAAGAAAATAGAGGTTAACTTACAAAAACACGTTTTCACACAGAAAACATTGTGGTCATTGTGAAGAGTACGATGATTCCGGTTTGGAAAATGACGAAGTCCACGCCATATAACAACCATTTCTTACATTTCTGGCTTCAGAGCTTGGATGAGGTTGCTTTGCCCGCTCTTGGCTCCAGTAATAACCATTGGCTGGTGCCAAGGAATACCCTGCTTTGTATTCCACTGCCATAGGACTTGTTTTGGGAAATTGGTTTTTGTTTTGCTGGTAGAATTGAGAGAGTAGTAAAGGGAATTCGGATTACTTAGCCGCATCTAATTACATTTGGCCGTCTGTAATTACACTTTGACGCGTTTAATTACAGTTGGCCGCTACAAATTGCACTTGGCCGCGTTGAATTGAACTGACCGCATCGAATTACACTTGGCCGCTAAAAATTGCACTTGGGTGCAATTATTAGCGGCCAAGTGCAATTAGTAGCGGCTAAGTGTAATTCGATGCGGCTAAGTGCAATTATTAGCGGTCAAGTGCAATTAGTAGTGGCCAAGTGCAATTCGACGAGGACAAGTGTAGTTCGATGCAGACAAGTGTAAATCGATGCGGCCATGTGCATTTCGATGCGGCCAAGAGAAATTCGACGTGACCAAGTGCAATTCGTAGTGGCCCCAAGGAGGTCATATGTTCGAACCTCACGGAAGTAAACCATTTCAAATTTTGTGGCTACTCGTGGATTTGCCAGATCATTAACTTCACGATCTCAAAAATTTTTAGGTGCATGCAAGCTGACTCAGACAGTTGTTGTCATCCTTAAAACGACCCTAACTCGAAGCCATCGCTTTCAATATATAGATGCATCCATTACTATTTGATATTTTTTCGCGTAGAATATCTCTTCTTGCCAACCATCCCCTGTTCTAGAAATCGAACCTGTCCCACACGTTTGGGAGGAACCATCCCTCAACGGAGCAAGTCCTCCTTTCCAATTCACTCTCTGTTTATCACGAGACTTCAAACAAGGCGTTTTTCATCAAAATTTCAAAAAAGGTGTTCCACTTTTCACACCTTAATCTTCACACTACATATATATGGATCATTACCACCACCACTTTCTTCAATCCCACCTTGTAAAACAAAAAGCAATACATTTCTCCCTGTAGAATCAGAACAATCCTTAATTTCAAATGGCAGACAAGGAGCAGCAGGCCTACCACCCGGCTGCAGCCAACGGCTACAACCGGAGCGACAAAGAAGCCACGGCAACCCAAGCCAAAGAACTCCGCCGCCAAAAGTACAAGAAGTGGCTCATCTACGGTATAGCCTTCGTCATTTTTCAGTCCGCAATCATAGCTATTTTCTCTATGACGGTCATGAAGGTCCGAAATCCCAAGTTCCGAGTCAGATCCGCCACCTTCGACAAGTTTGATATCCCAACCACCAAGACTTCCTTCAATCTTAAAACCAACGTTGCACTTGGGATCAAGAGCACCAATTTTGGCCCCTACAAGTACGACAGTAGCACAATCTATTTCTACTATAGCGAAGTTGAGGTTGGGAGTGCGGTTATTCTCAAATCGAAAGCCCAATTCCGAAGGACCAAAAAGTTTACCATTGCAGTGGACCTTGCTTCGACCAATCTAGTTGGAAAGACGCAACTGGCACATGATCTAAGCTCAGGAATTGTGCCTTTGAGCAGCCGATCGAATTGACCGGGAAAGTGGAGTTGATGTTGATTTTCAAGAAGAAGAACGCTGTCGACATGAATTGTACAATGGAAGTGAATACCGCAACACAGTCCCTCCAGAATATCAGTTGCAAGTAGATACAACACAGTCATCACCAGTTTTGATTTCAGTTGGGCAGAATGGGAAAAATCAGAGTGTTCGTTTGATTGTTCCTCAGAGGGGTTGAGTTTGACATTTGTTACTAATGTTATGCCCCTTTTTGGGGATTTCTTCACGCTTTGCTCTACGTACTTCGGATTTGTCTAGTAGTAGATATTTACCCTCTTTTTTTTATTTATTTATAGAATGCAATAAAATTTGGGTTAAATACAGGGACACCCCTGGAACTATTTGTTAGAAAAAACCTCGGCATACACAGAAATTCCAGAAAAACAGTTTCATTGATAATTTGACAATTACATAATCAAAGCAAAATACAGGATACAAAACAGAATTACAAGAACGAGATACAGACTACTCAGAATCAAACCGAGTCCCGTGTGGTACCACGGTCTCCTTAAGAAATGTTCGCCGCCTACCGTGGGTGTTGTAGGTTCTGTCGGCGCCTTTCTCCCAGGGTTGGCTCGGCTATACCGCAAGCCGCTGGAACACCGCCGTCGACCGCCTTGGCGAACTGACTACCGCCTGTCTCTCTCTCTCAAGAACGTATTTTTCAGAATGTATTGGACTGCTCTACTTTTGCTGTGCTGCTTCAATACGAGACGCACCAATTTATAGGCAGGAGGAGGGCTGAATAACTCTTGCAATGAATTCTGCCATTCATTGCTGATTTGAATTCAGCCAATGAATTCAGTCAATCAATAGGGAGGTTACGGGATTAATCACCATGATGAGGAAGGTTACGAATTTCCACAATCAATACGTCTATTGATTGTGGTGCGTCTAGGTTCGACGAACCCGGGACCGGTTTCCTCGGGAGACCCTCCAAAGTCCCGGTTTCATTCACCCGAAATTCCGTAAATTTCCAACAATCCCCCCCATGAATGGAATTGGCAGGTATACTGGTGCAGAGTACAAAGCTGATCCGAGAGAGCGACAACGGATAATTCCTGCATAGGATAGGTGGCTTTTGGCCTGGAACCTTCACTTGTGATAGCCTATCGGGTTTACTGGCAAACCAGTGTGCGGTCCCGCTTTGAACTGTTCCGCCGCCGATGTAAACCGAGACAATAGACGTCACACAGGACTTCTTCTGACGTAGTTCAGTTCTCACTGTTGGGTTCATTTTGGCCATGACACCCCCTTCCTGGTTCTGCGAGTATTTTCTCGAGAATTTCGCCACAATTCTCAAAGAAGCGGCCCCACTTCATACTAACATAGGTGACCTTCCTTTAAAGGGTATCCTGCTATACCCCGCCTGGCATCCCAGCGCATAGGAGTCATTAAAAGCAATGCTTAACCTCTTTCCATTAACAGGTATCACTGTTCTACACCATAGGAATGGGCAGGAGACCGAGTCTCCTCAGTGATCATTCTCCGCTACTTGCGAAAGATAGTCTCATTGAACCTAGATCTTGGGATCTCCAGTCAGCTAGGTTGGCTACCCCCACGGTAACTATGAGCGTAGTGGCTTTAGCCCCATCCCTTTCGATGCTTTCTCAACTACCTCTCTGTTTAACCTTTTGGTTAGCGGATCCGCAATATTGTCCTTTGACCTCACATGGTCAATAGCGACAACCCCACTTGAGAGTAGTTGCCTAATGGTATTATGTCTACGTCGAATATGTCTAGACTTACCATTGTACATATTACTCTGTGCCCTACCAATTGTAGATTGACTGTCGCAGTGAATGCTAATTGGTGGCACAGGTATTGGCCATTTTGGAATGTCCTCCAAAAATTGACGGAGCCACTCGGCCTCCTCAGACGCCTTATCTAGAGCAATAAACTCTGATTCCATCGTTGAACGTGCTATACACGTCTGTTTAGAGGATTTCCAGGAAACTGCTGCACCACCAAGTATAAAGACATATCCACTTGTGGATTTTGAGTCCTTCATATCTGATATCCAGTTTGCATCACAATACCCTTCTAGTACTGCTGGATATCTGGTGTAGTGTAGCCCCAATTCACGAGTGTACCTCAAATAGCGCAGAACCCTAACTATTGCCTTCCAGTGATCACGACCTGGATTACTCGTGTATCTGCTCAGTCTGCTGACTGAATAAGCTATATCGGGCCTTGTACAACTCATCAGGTACATCAGGCTCCCAATTATCCGAGAATACTCTAATTGAGATATGCCTTCCCCCCCATTCTTGGATAAATGCAGACTTAAATCCACAGGGGTTCTTGCGATACTGGAATCAGACGAGTTGAACTTTTCAAGAATCTTGTCAACGTAGTGTGTCTGAGACAACGCAAGTCCGATAGATGTTCTAGTGATTTTGACACCTAGAATGACATCTGCAAGGCCCATATCCTTCATGTCAAACTTTGAGTTTAACATATCTTTGGTAGACTGAATGACCCTTTCATTGCTACCAACAATAAGCATGTCATCAACGTAGAGACACAAAATGACGTACCCTTCGTCCGTGTCTTTGACATAAACACATTTGTCACATTCGTTGATCTTGAAACCACTTGACAACACAGCATTGTCAAATTTCTCATGCCATTGTTTCGGTGCTTGCTTTAGACCATACAAAGATCTAACAAGCCTACATACTTTCCCTTGGTTGCCTGGCGCGGAAAAACCCTCGGGTTGTTCCATGTAGATCTCTTCATCTAAATCGCCATTCAGGAAAGCTGTTTTTACATCCATTTGATGTATTTCAAGATTACGCAAAGCTGCGATCGCGATGATCATCCGGATGGATGTAATCCTGGAGACTGGTGAGTAAGTATCAAAGTAATCTAGGCCTTCTTTTTGTCTGTATCCTTTGATAACAAGCCTAGCTTTGTACTTATCAATTGACCCATCTGCTTTCATCTTCCTTTTGAAGATCCACTTGTAGCCGAGAGGCTTACTGCCTGGTGGCAAATCCACCAACTCCCACGTATGGTTTTGCAGTATGGAGTCAATCTCACTCTTAATGGCCTCTTTCCACAAAGGACCTTCAGGGCAGCTTACAGCTTCCTGGTATGTCCGAGGCTCATTCTCTACTAGATTAGTCAGAAAATCTGGACCAAAAGATGTTGATGTTCTAGCTCGCTTGCTACGTCGTGGTTCAACATCAACTTCCTCTTCTTGGCCTTGTCTGCTTTCATTATCCGGATGCAGAGTCCGTTTAGCAGAACTTGACTCGCCAATGGATCTATAAGGGAATATGTGTTCAAAAAACACTGCATTCCTCGACTCCATGAGAGTATTCTTGTGAATATCTTGTATATCTGACTCATACACAAGAAATCGATAGGCACTACTATCGTCTGCATAACCAATGAACACACAATCAATGGTTTTAGGGCCTATCTTCTCCTTCTTAGGAGGAGGTACAGCCACCTTCGCTAGACAACCCCATGTTCGTAAGAATGTATAGGTGGGCTTCTTACCTTTAAACAATTCATACGGGGTTTTACCAACATCTTTGCGAGGTATTTTATTGAGGATATAATTAGCGGTGAGAACAGCATCTCCCCACATGTTCTGAGGCAACCCAGAACTGATCAACATTGCGTTCATCATATCCTTCAATGTACGATTCTTGCGCTCAGCAATACCGTTAGTCTGAGGCGAATAAGGAACCGTGGTTTCATAGATAATTCCGTGTTTGGCACAGAATTCTCCAAATGGTGACTGAAATTCACCACCACGATCGCTTCTGACCACCTTAATCTTTCTGCTCAGTTGATTCTCAACCTGAGTCTTGTAATGAACAAACTTATCCAGGGCTTCATCCTTGCTTTTCAGCAAATACACATAGCAAAACCGAGTGCTATCATCGATAAAAGTAATGAAGTACTTGTTACCGGCCCGAGTTTGGACATATTTCAGATCACACACATCAGTGTGGATTAAACCCAAAGGTTCTGTGCTTCTTTCTACTGCTTTGAAAGATGCTCTCGGCATTTTAGCCTCTACACAAGTCTCACACTTATGTTTTTTATCAAATTGGAAAGCTGGAATATGGTCCAAGTTAATTAATCTACGCATAGAATCATAATTAACATGACCTAGTCTACCATGCCACAAAAGGAAGACTCAAGCACATAAGCAACAGGGGATTTCTTTTTATTGATAGTAGGGATAACAGTCATTACATTCATCTTAAAGAGACCATCGGTCATGTAACCTTTCCCTACATACATTCCAGCTTTAGTCAGAGTGACCCTATCAGCCTCGAAAACCAGGCGGAAGCCGTGCTTGCTCAACAGTGAGCCAGAAACCAAATTCTTACGAATATCTGGCACGAACAGCACATTATTCAGAGTCAACTCTTTTCCCGAAGTCATCTTCAGGATCACTTTCCCCTGCCCCGCAACATCCGAGGTAGCTGAATTCCCCATAAACAGCTTCTCACCGTTAGCAACCGGCTCGAAGGTAGTGAACAGTTGCCTGTCACAACAGATGTGACGTGTAGCCCCAGTGTCTACCCACCATTCCTGCGAGTTTGAACCAACCATGTTCACTTCAGATACCATAGCCGAGAGGTTGATATCGGACACTCCTGCCTCCACCTGAGCCAAGTGCGCTTGAGTGCGAGGGTTATGTGGCTTCGTACACTCTGAAGCTTTATGCCCAACCTTGTTGCAGTTGAAGCATGTACCCAGAAACTTCTCTCTCTGTTTCTTGGCAACACCACCTCTCGGTCCCAGATTGACACTTCTGTCCTTCTGTTTGCCAGCTTGCTTGTCAGACCGCTTGTCAGCACGCTTGTCAGCACGTCTGTCATTCTGATTTTTCCTCCCTCCGGAAGATTGGGCATGCTCCATCATGTTTGCCTTGGCCATGTAGGAGGCCTTTGCACTCCTATCCATACCCCGATTCTCCTCTTCAATACGGAGCTTGATGAACAGAGCCTCCAAGGTCATCTCCTTATTCTTGAACATGAGATAGCTCTTGAACTCTTTCCATGCTGGAGGTAGCTTATGGATGACCGCGGCCACCTGGAATGCTTCACTCAGAATCATCCCCTCAGTCCTGATCTCATTGAGCAGGAGTTGCAGCTCTTGGACTTGGACTGCCACAGACTTGGAGTCCACCATCATATAATCAAGGAACCGGCCCACAACAAACTTCTTGGACCCGGCACCCTCGATCTTGTATTTCCTGTCTAAGGATTCTCATAATTCCTTAGCCGACAGAGCCTCGCCATACACAGAGTACAACGAATCATCCAGAGCATTCAAGATGTAATTCTTGCACATGTAGTCATGCTCTTTCCACCTAGCCACATCAATCCGTTTCTGAGTATCAGGATCATCCTCAGCAATAACGGGAGCTTCCTCGACAAGCCACTTTGCCAAGTTCAAGGTGGTGAGATAGAACAACATCTTTTGTTGCCACCTTTTGAAATCGACCCCAACAAATTTGCTCGGTCTCTCCACGTGAGACATTGGAACTGTGGGAATCCCAGGAATTGGAGCATGAGTTGGAATAGCACCACCGCCATTTCCATTGCCATTGCCATTGCCACTGACATCACCAGTCTGTTTCTCCTTGCCAGTGCCAGCGGTTTTCCCTTGCTCAGTTGTCATGTTTTCCTGAAATTAGGAACAACCACATATAAGAGAACAAATCTCAATATCAAATGACAAGCTGTATATGCATAGATTAACAATCTATCAAATAAGCTAGGTCTAACATCCCCCACAATACCACGTACCCTGGGGGTCCCAGGGGGCGCGCCCCCTGGCGGGGGTCCTGGGGGCAGCGCCCCCGGGCGGGAGTCTGAGGGCAGCGCCCTCAGCGGGGATCGGTCAGGTCGCGGGGGTCCAGGGGGCAGCGCCCCCGAAAGGTAAACGGTATACACAGTTTGCTACTAGCAACACTTAGGCCGTCCACCTTCCCCTTCTGTTTAACAGCGTAATTTGGGTACTGGCTTACTCCACATAGGCCGTGCACCAAGGCTGAGTGATTTACGCCTTCCACTGGCTAATTCACTTCAGGCAAGGCACACAGGCCGCAAGCCACCTCTGGCCAACAACACGCCTAGCACCTAAATCGCCTCTGCCAAGCAGATCAAACATTGGGATCAAGGCCAGGCGATGTCAAGGCAGAAGCCAAGTAGATCGCCCCAGAGGCCAACCAAAATTGATCCAAGGCCAAGCCACGCATGACTGCCTTAGGCCGTGGCCCCAAGGCCAGGCCGTGGCCCGACTGTCTTACACCGTGGCCCCAAGGCCAGGCCGTGGCCCGACTGCCTCAGGCCGTGGCCTTTCTGTTAATCCCATCTCTGAACAGTGGCCATGTCGCGCACGACATGCCATGGCCGTAGCCAATTGCTATCTGCTTTACTATCTCGAATGAAAGCCAATCTGCTCAATCTATTGAACAGATTATTCCATCGCCTTACACCGTGGTACGTCACTATGAGACCTATCAGTCATGATTCTGTTCTTGCAACTCAAATGTTAGTCCATAACAGAAACTGTTTTCTGGAATTTCATTTGCTGATCAGTGATCAAAACATTTCTTAAGCTTGTTAGAAAAAACCTCGGCATACACAGAAATTCCAGAAAAACAGTTTCATTGATAATTTGACAATTACATAATCAAAGCAAAATACAGGATACAAAACAGAATTACAAGAACGAGATACAGACTACTCAGAATCAAACCGAGTCCCGTGTGGTACCACGGTCTCCTTAAGAAATGTTCGCCGCCTACCGTGGGTGTTGTAGGTTCTGTCGGCGCCTTTCTCCCAGGGTTGGCTCGGCTATACCGCAAGCCGCCGGAACACCGCCGTCGACCGCCTTGGCGAACTGACTACCGTCTGTCTCTCTCTCTCAAGAACTTATTTTTCAGAATGTATTGGACTGCTCTACTTTTGCTGTGCTGCTTCAATACGAGATGCACCAATTTATAGGCAGGAGGAGGGCTGAATAACTCTTGCAATGAATTCTGCCATTCATTGCTGATTTGAATTCAGCCAATGAATTCAGTCAATCAATAGGGAGGTTACAGGATTAATCACCATGATGAGGAAGGTTACGAATTTCCACAATCAATACGTCTATTGATTGTGGTGCGTCCAGGTTCGACGAACTCGGGACCGGTTTCCTCGGGAGACCCTCTAAAGTCCCGGTTTCATTCACCCGAAATTCCGTAAATTTCCAACACTATTCCCGTTTGTCTTGCCCACCCCCTCATAGAATTTTGCCTACGGCCAGCTCCCTGAGCAAAGTTTTTTTGTCGTATAGACCCCTTCCGTCAGGATTCCGTCCAAAACTGTTAGAATTTTGCCCTAATTTTTTCAAAATGTGAGAAAATATTCCAATTTTGCCCTCTCCTTCTCTATGAAACCCTAACACTAAAATACACCACAACCCCACCACTTCCACCGCCGCCACCACCACCACCCCCACCACTTCCAGCTCACCCCCGACGAACTCGACCACCACCACCACAGCCCCACCATCCCAACCACCTTAACCCCCAACACCTACACCAGCGACGGCGCCACCATTGAAGTCGTCCGCCGCCCACACGGCTGCCCGCCCGGCTCCAAAAACAAGCCCAAACCCCGTCTTCATCACCTGCGAGCCCAACCCCTCCATGACCGCCTACTTCCTCGAGGTCCCCACCAGCGCCGACGTCATTGTTTCCATAACCAAATTCTGCAACAAACACAACACCGGCCTCTGCGTCCTCTCTAGCTCTGGCTCCGTCGCCAATGTCACCCTCCGCAGCCGCTTTGACCTCCTCTCTCTCCGCCACCGTCCTCCCCCCAAACTTCACCACCAACGTCCCTTCGATTGGAAGCAATGGGTGGCTATGGCGAGGTGATGGACGATGTGGTGGTGGTGATGGGTGGCGGTTAGGATTGCATTTTAGTGTTAGGGTTAGGAAAGGAGAGGAGTCGGAAAGGAGATGGAGGAGAGTGTGGGTCTGCTCTGTGTGTGTGTGTGTGTGTATATATAAGGGCAATTTGGTCTTTTCATTACTTCTGTCCAACGCCGTTACGCCCTCGAAATAGAAACTTTACTCAGGGGGTCTGGCCGTAGGCAAAATTCTATTTGGGGGTAGCGAGACAAACAGGAATAGTTCGAGGGGTGTCCTAGTATTTAACCCATAAAATTTCGATTCTTTCAATTCATTAGTGTTTGTAAACTAACCTAGGGCCGGGCTATTCGCAGCCACGTACTTTCTCCCACAGCCCATTAAAAATTTTCAATTAGACTCGACAGCTAGTTACCGAAATTAAGATACATTTTCAACATCAAATTACCGAAATATGATATTTTTTTCAACAGCTATTTACCGAAAATGCCCGAAAATGCATGTTTGGCAGTTGTCTACAGAAAGTTGAATATATTTTCGACATGTAGTTACCGAAATATAATCTTATTTTCAACAGCTATTTACCGAAATGTTATTTATGATTTTCAACAACCACTTACCGAAATAGAGTGGGCTATGGGAGAAAATACGTGGCTGCGAATAGCCCAGCCCCTAACCTATGACTACACCAGTCTCAACCAAATACTACTATTTGCATTGGTTTTTAGATTTGGCTATGTAAACGTAAATCTATTTTTTTTAACAGTAAAGAAAATTTTACTAACCACAGTAAAATTACAAGGAGTAAAGATACAGTGATTAAAAGGATAGGAAGACTAGGCATCATAATGAACAAAACTCATCTCAATCGACACTAAATCCTCCCGCTAATTCTTTGCCGCTAACTAGCCCTATAAGCCAATCACAAAGCGATACAACCAGCAAAAACCACTTGGAGATGACAACTGTAAATCTATTGAGGGAAACCCAATACAAAAGTAACAGTGCCTTCTTCCAACTTTAAAAGGTGAAGAAATTCAGTAGATATAATTAAGTCAAATTAAATAAATGCACTGATTTGTGCTCTTTTTGACATTATTGGCTTGTTGGCCCAGGGTGGTTTGTCTAAAAAAACTAGTCACGGACTCACGGTGACAAATTCCTTTTAAGCCCAAACGTGTACTGCATTTCAATAAGCCAATAATCTGATTGAACATTTTTATGCCAAACCTGGCCTTAACAGTGACAGAACAAGATAACCAAATTTAAGTCAAGAACAAGGGCAAGTTATTTTGTGCTCCAGGACCAGCCTCTTAAAAGTGTAAGATGGAGGAGCATGGCTCGTGGAGCAGTCTCTCACAAACGTGCAGGAGTGCGGATGCACAAAATTGAATCTAAAGGGGTGTATTCGTATATGACCCAAATCACAGGGGTACAAGTGGACTTCACGCAAGAAAAATCTGAGAACGTAAATAACTCTTCTCCAATTCTTCGTCAAGAATCAAGACCAAAATTTACTTCTTTTTCATATTTGATCTTAAGTACCTTTTTCCTTGACTTTAACACTTTTTCTCCTTCGGACAAAATCAACTTGAGAATGTAAATTAGGATGTTGTCAATTGAAATTATATCTCTCTTCCTATTAGTTTGGTTAGTAATAATAATATACACATGTTTCGAAAAGTGGATTTCAAATACTCCCTCCGTCCCAAAAAGAATGACAATTTTTAAAATTCAAGTCATTTTTCATCGCTTATATCTTTTAATCTATAATGTTTTTAAGAGTTTGAAAACTTTGTAAAATAGAACAAATCGAGAACTATCAAACAAGATCCATATTGCATATTTTTTGAGATCCATATTGAAAGATATAAGGAATTGAAATTGGCACGGATATAAAAAATTAACATTCAATTTGGGACGGAGTGAGTATAAACTTTTGTTTTAGTGGCCAAGAGAAATCCGATGCGGCCAACCAAGAGCAATTTGTAGCTACCCCAAGTGCAATTCAATGCGGCCAGGAGCAATTCAATGTGACCAAGAACAATTTGATGCGGCAAAGAGCATCTCAATGCGGCCAAGTGCAATTTGTAGCGGACAAGTGCAATTCGATGCAGCCAAGAATAATTCGTAGCGGCCCAGTGCAATTTCATGCGGTACAGAGTATCTCGTAGTGCTCCAGTGCAATTCGATGCAGCTAAGTGCAATTCAACTCGGCCAAGTGTAATTTCACACTTGCGTTTATGGATCTCAGCATCCGTTTATTCTCGTCTATTTATGGGAGACGATAAATTGTTCTTCATGGCTGTGCACACCGAGGTTTAGGACGTCCGCCGAGGTCGGTGTCTTCAGTATGGTTCTTAGATCCTCTGTCTTTCCCTCCCCCCTCTGTTTTCTTTTGACCCCCACCTCTAGCCTTCTGTGTTTTCTTCTTGTTTTGTTGTTTTATTTCCGGCAGTCCCCTCCTTGTTGTGTTTTGTCCGTGCTTTGGATCCATTGTCGGTCTTTCTCTTGGGTTTTCCAGTTCTTGGCCTAATAGCTAGGTGGATCTGGTGGCCTGCACATGGCTGGCGTCGGTCTCCCGCCGGTTGCATTGTTGGATGCATCGGTCATCGCCTAATGGCTTGGCGAGCTTCCGCGGTAGATGGGTGGTATGAAGATGGTGCCTTTTCTCGTGGTGGCGCGATGGTTTTATTTGGCAAAGCTCTATTCGGGTTGTTTGGTGGTTCTCTCATTGGTCTAGTCGCCGGAGGTGGGGTAGCGCTGCAGTGAAGAACATCAGAAGTCTTGGGTTGGTTTTGGGTATTCTTGGGCTGGATCTAGCCCACTTTGGCGGGTTAGATGGGGGGTTATTGGGCATTTATTTTTCGATCTGGCATTTGAAGGCCTTTGTATTTGTTTGATTTGTATCGTAGTATCTAGGCTTTGGGGCCTTTAGGTGTTTGGACATCATGCCCTCTGGCTGTTGGGCTTTGCCCTTTTATCTAACCTTGGTTGGATTCCCCTCCCTGGTCCCCGATCTTTATGTTACGTAGTCAAGTTTCCTAATAAATGGTTACTTTTGCCCACCAAAAAAACAATATCAATTAGCAAGTCTCTAAAATGATGCTTATATAACAGCAATGAAGGAAATTGACTCTAAAACATTCAATTCCAATCTCAAAATCCATAACACAACTGAAAGAATATCCATAAGTGACCAACACAGGCTCTAGTAAACATGTAATAGTACGTACCCCTCTGGAAAACAAAGTAAAATACATGTAATCAAATTAACACCAGCATCAGTTTGCACTGGACATTCTGGAGTTGCCTTGTCAAGATATTGACATCCATGGTGCAATCCAAATTAGTAGCTTTCTTCCTCTTGAAAATGAACATGAGGTCCACCTTTCCATTCAAAGTCAATTGGTATTCCCAGCTTGGTAGTTAACCAGGTTTACTGAAACAATTATGTTTTTGGTGGATTGGAGAAAGGCTTTTGAATTTGGGATTTTAGCAATCCCAACCGGCGTACCCTTATAGAAGAAATTGACAGTGGAGTTTTCGTATTTATAAGGGCCAAAATTTGTGTTCTTGACCCCAAGTGCAGTGTTCATTGTTATGTTGAACGAAGGGGTGGTTGTTTGGACAATGGAAGCGCCGAACGTGGCAGAACTAACCATGAATTGAGGAGTTCGGACTTTCATAACCATCATTGTGAAGAGTATGATGATTCCGGTTTGGAAAATGACAAAGGCCACGCCATATAACAACCATTTCTTACATTTCTTGCTTCGGAGCTCGGATGAGGTCGCTTTGCCCGCTTTTGGTCGCTCCAGTAATAACCGTTGGCGGGTGCCAAGGGATACCCTGCTTTGTATTCCATTACCATAGGACTTGTTTTGGGAAATTGGTTTTTGTTTTGCTGGTTGAATTGGGAGAGTAGTGAAGGGTTTTCGGATTACTTAGCCGCGTTGAATTACATTTAGACGCTACTAATTGCAGTTGGCCTTGTGTAGTTACAGTTGGCCGCTAGTAATTGCACTTGGCCTCTTTGAATTGACTGGGCTGCATCAAATTGCAGTTGGCCGCTACAAATTTCAGGTAAACGCTATTAATTACACTTTGCCGCGTCAAATTGTACTTGGCCGCAATTCAAGGCGGCCAAGTGCAATTCAAAACGGCCAAGTGCAATTTGAAGTGGCCAAGTGCAAATAGACGCGGCGAAGTGTAGTTTGACGCGGTCATGTGCATTTCGATGCGGCCAAAAGGAATTCGATGTGACCATGTGCAATTCGTAGTGGCCTGAAGTGCAATTCAATGCCAAGGAGCGACAAAGAAGCCACAACATTTGATAACAAGGAGCCCGTCGCCAGAAACACGAGAAATGGCTACTCTACAGTGCAGCCTTCATCGTTTTCTAGACTGGAATCATACTCCTCTTCTCCATGACGGTCTGAAATCTCAAGTTCCGGGTCAGATCCGCCACCTTCGACACGTTTGATATCCCAACCACCAACACTTCCTTCAATCTTAAAACCAACTTCGCACTTGGGATCATGAACACAAATTTTGGCCCCTACAAGTACGACAACACAAAATGCATGTATTTCTACTATGGCGAGGCTAAGGTTGGGAGTGTTGTTATTCCCAAATCGAAAGCCCAATTCCGAAAGACCAAAGAGTTTACCATTGCACTGGACCTTGCTTCGACCAATCTAGTTGGAAATTCGCAACTGTCAAATGATCTAAGCACATGAATTGTGCCTTTGAGAAGCTCAGTACAAAAGTAAACAAAACTGTTAGGAGTCGAATATATCATGCTCCCTTTGTTTGATTGAGTTTTTCTCCAATTTTTCAAATCAAGTTAACCTAATATAAGGGCACTATTAGTATAATCAGATGGGGTTTTTCCCACCATTACAGTTATAATGGTTTTAGTTTCCATGGTAAATTATGTGTATCATTTACCATGAAATATTTTTGTTTGTTATTTTCATTCCATGATAAATTATTTGGACCAATTACCATGAAATGTTTGTTTGTATTAAGGCATGTTTATCGTGTCCAAATATATTTGAGAGAGAGAGAGAGAGAGAGAGAGAGAGAGAGAGAGAGAGAGAGAGAGAGATATTTGAATTCGACCGTAGTAAATGGAAATAGAAATCGTTCGGATTTCCTTATCTGAACATTTGAATGTTTAAAAGTTTGAAATCGGAGGTGTTCGCAGAGACTAAGGGGGTAGAAGACCAAGAAGTGAGTTATTTATACTAAGCTTTCTTCTTATAGCTTGATCCAATCTCTTGGTCCTTGAGGAAAGGAAAAAAAATGAATCAGGCTGCCCCATGCCTTGAAAGAATTAACACGCGGCCACCAGCTTTCACGCTTTTTCTTTTGGGAAGGGAGGATTAGCGAAATCATATTAATTGCAACTTTCTGGCAATAGCGGAGAATCTGACAGAAGGAGCATCTGGCAGATTCACATGTGCGTCAGACATGTGGAGCAGAGCGGTTAGAGCGCGTTTTTTTTTTTGGTGTTTGGGTGCACTCTAGGCATATACATGCCATCTACTCCCCCTTATAAATGACCCCTACTCATAAAAATCACTATATATGCACCCATTTTCAGCCATTTCACACCACTATATACAACCACACACACCCTTGATTCCTCTTCTCTCTTTTTCTCTTTCTACATCAACCCACAAGTTGGTCTATTGCAAAATCAGTCTCAAACTAATTTTTCTTCTTATTTTTTCTACCAAAGCTCATCAAATCTTCACAAAACTCACTCAAATCTCCCATAAACTCAGAAACCCAATTGATTTTAAGGGTCTCCAATCCGAATTAACCTCCCTTCCTCCATTTTCAAGCACTTCCAAGCCTTGAACAAAAGTTGTAAACAAATTCCTTATGCTAAATCATATTTTGGCCTTGAGAGGAGATCGCTGAGGCCTTTCCTAGTCATTCAATACTGACTTTTGGCGTCAAACGAGTTTTACATTTAGAAAGTAACCAAAAACAATTTTTGCGCTAGATACGTTACACGTACCGTGCGTTATTTTTAGCACTGCTTATTATTATTTTATTAATTTTTTTTATTTCCTTCTCTACTTTGGCTAATGTTTTTTAAAGATTGTGCAAGTACATTCCAGAGTCGAGTTTCATGTTAAAAGTCATTTTTGTGACTTTGTTAATTCTTTCAATATCTCAAAAAGCTTTTAACATTGCTTTACATGATAAGATGAACAAAGGGTCTCGCAAATCATTTTTCAGAGATTCGGAAAACATAAAAAACTATTTTGCAGACCTATGATTTTATTTTGTCATATAAATGTGAACTAATTTTGGAATGTGTAGACAGGTACACTGCATGGTGTTTTAGTTGCACCGTGTGATGTATCTGGTTCGCCGTGCGGTGTTTCACGTGATATGGCAGACTGCTGTAATGTTATTTCACTTCTGTATATTCTTCATTCATCATTCACATTGAACAGTGGGCACACCTGGCACGCCAAGATGCTGTATATAATCTCATGTCCCTTTCTCATATTTGTTTATTCAAAAGTTAAGTTTTTCAAAGGATATTAAATTTCCCCATTTAAAATGCTAAATAGAGACCGGTTTTAACCGGGCGAGTGGTGTGCATTTTCAACAAAACGTTCCCCGTTTGCAACGTGGTTCCAGAATCCAAAATTTCTGCAAGACCAAAAGCCTTCTTTTCAAACCCTCGGTTTCTCGGATAATCCATCTCTAAAACCCGGGTGGCGACTCTCGAGCGGTCCGGTCTGGGAGCCCACAATATGCATTGATGAAGTGTGTAAAACTCAATTAACTCTATGGAACACTTTATTAAGAAGGGAATATGTTAGAACTAGGGAGTGAGTACCGAATGAAATTTGGAATGAGTAGAAGAGTGCAAAAATGTTTATTAGCCGTAATGGCTCCGACGATCTTTCAATCGGTCTGCCTTCGACCCACTTTTCATAGTCAAAGCTCTATTACTTTAGTTCTTTGATTCCACCATCTCTCAGTAATTTTTCATACCCTCTATATGTATACCGAATAGGTTTTTGATTCGATTTAAAAGAAGGTTGATGTAAGGATTTTGCCAAATGGATAAAATTTTGAAATCTTTTTTAACCTCAAAATCATTTTGTATTCCAATCACTTGGGTTAGAAATTAAACTCAACAAGCTTTGCAATGGTCCAAATCGCACACAAATCGGAGTTTGGGAGTGTCCGTGGCAACCATGCAAAGTTAGACCTTTTTTTACAACTTTGTTGTGCTCCCAGGCGCATAGGAGTGCACCTGGGGTGCAGTGAACTGCGCCTGAGGCGCACTGTGCATAACATTGCCTGCATTAAAAAATTTCAAATCTTTTAATTTCAAAATGATTTTGGATCCAAATTACTTTGGTTAGAAATTAGATGCAACAAGTTTTTTAGCGGTTAAAATCACACACAAATTGGAGTTCGGGAGTGTTTGTGGCAAGCTTGTGAAGTTACATTTTTTTTTTTACAGCTTTGAGGTGCGCCTGGGGCGCAGAGGCGTGCGCCTAGGATGCATGTGATTGTCGCAGGTGCTTGTAATTGCGCCAAACATAGCCAGCATTAAAATTTTCAAATCCTTTAATTTCAGACTAATTTTGGATCCAAATTGTTTGGGTTAGAAATTAAACTCAACAAGCTTTTTCAACAATTAAAATCACAAGAAAATCGGAGTTCGAAAGTGTTCGTGCCATGCCCGCAAAGTTCAGCCTTTTTTTAAGCTCAGAGGTGCGCCCAGGGCGCATATGCCTGCACCTGGGATGCATTTAACTGCGCCTGAGGGGCATTGCACAAAACATAAGATATGTCATTTGTTCCCCTCCCGCCCCACCATGCCCCTTCTTTTCTTCTTCCGTAATCTTCCTTCACCACCACCACTACCTCACCACCAGACCCAAGGCTGGCCCCGGGATAAGCCCCGCAAGCCGTCGGTCTTCGGCAACCCCGGGCTGGGGTAACCAAAAAAAAAAATTTAAGTTATATTATAAATTTAAAAAAGTTTCCCTTCCCTTTACTTGGTGTAGTGGTCGCTAAACGGTATAGCCTTCGTCATTTTTCAGTCCGCAATCATAGCTCTTTTCTCTATGACGGTCATGAAGGTCCGAAATCCCAAGTTCCGAGTCAGATCCGCCACCTTCGACAAGTTTGATATCCCAACCACCAAGACTTCCTTCAATCTTAAAACCAACGTTGCACTTGGGATCAAGAGCACCAATTTTGGCCCCTACAAGTACGACAGTAGCACAATCTATTTCTACTATAGCGAAGTTGAGGTTGGGAGTGCGGTTATTCTCAAATCGAAAGCCCAATTCCGAAGGACCAAAAAGTTTACCATTGCAGTGGACCTTGCTTCGACCAATCTAGTTGGAAAGACGCAACTGGCACATGATCTAAGCTCAGGAATTGTGCCTTTGAGCAGCCGATCGAATTGACCGGGAAAGTGGAGTTGATGTTGATTTTCAGGAAGAAGAACGCTGTCGACATGAATTGTACAATGGAAGTGAATACCGCAACACAGTCCCTCCAGAATATCAGTTGCAAGTAGATACAACACAGTCATCACCAGTTTTGATTTCAGTTGGGCAGAATGGGAAAAATCAGAGTGTTCGTTTGATTGTTCCTCAGAGGGGTTGAGTTTGACATTTGTTACTAATGTTATGCCCCTGTTTGGGGATTTCTTCACGCTTTGCTCTACGTACTTCGGATTTGTCTAGTAGTAGATATTTACCCTCTTTTTTTTATTTATTTATAGAATGCAATAAAATTTGGGTTAAATACAGGGACACCCCTGGAACTATTTGTTAGAAAAAACCTCGGCATACACAGAAATTCCAGAAAAACAGTTTCATTGATAATTTGACAATTACATAATCAAAGCAAAATACAGGATACAAAACAGAATTACAAGAACGAGATACAGACTACTCAGAATCAAACCGAGTCCCGTGTGGTACCACGGTCTCCTTAAGAAATGTTCGCCGCCTACCGTGGGTGTTGTAGGTTCTGTCGGCGCCTTTCTCCCAGGGTTGGCTCGGCTATACCGCAAGCCGCTGGAACACCGCCGTCGACCGCCTTGGCGAACTGACTATCGCCTGCCTCTCTCTCTCTCAAGAACTGACTTTCAGAATATTTTTGGATGCTCTGAGTTTGTTCTGATTTCCTCCAAACGGGATGCTCCAATTTATAGGGTGGAGGATGGCTAAGGAGGTTCAATGCTGCAATCAAGAGGCCATTAAAAGTGAGATTGACTCCATACTGCAAAACCATACGTGGGAACTGGTGGATTTGCCACCAGGCAGTAAGCCTCTCGGACTAACATTTGAGTTGCAAGAACAGATTCAAACAGAGAGGTCCCGTAGTGAAGTACCTCAGGCGTAAGGCGAGAAAACAATCTGCTCAACAGACTGGGCAGATTGGTTTTCATACGAGATTATGATAGAATGATTGATGGATCGAAATGAGAACAGACCTGATTGGCTACGGCCATGGCATGTCGTGCGCGACATGGCCACTGTTCAGAGATGGGATTAACAGAAAGGCCACGGCGTAAGGCAGTCGGGCCACGGCCTGGCCTTGGGGCCACAGCCTAAGGCAGTCTGGCCACGGCCTGGCCTTTGGGCCACGGCCTAAGGCAGTCATGCGTGGCTTGGCCTTGGATCAATTTTGGTTTGCCTCTGGGGTGATCTACTTGGCTTCTGCCTTGACATCGCCTGGCCTTGATCCTGGGTTAATGATCTGCCCGGTGTGCAGTTCATGTGCTTGATGCCTGGGTTGCTCTCGGCCTGAAGTACTCAACCAGTGGAAGGTTTGAGTGCTCAGCCCTTGTGCATGGCAAGTGTTATATTCAGTACATGGACTGGACTCCAAAAACAGAAGGGGAAGGTGGACGGCCTAAGTGTTGCTAGTAGCAAACTGTGTATACCGTTTACCTTTCGGGGGCGCTGCCCCCGAGCCCCCGCTAGGGGGCGCGACCCCCTGGACCCCCGCGACCTGACCGGACATGCCATGGCCGTAGCCAATCAGGTCTGTTCTCATTTCGATCCATCAATCATTCTATCATAATCTCGTATGAAAACCAATCTGCCCAGTCTGTTGAGCAGATTGTTTTCTCGCCTTACGCCTGAGGTACTTCACTACGGGACCTCTCTGTTTGAATCTGTTCTTGCAACTCAAATGTTAGTCCGAGAGGCTTACTGCCTGGTGGCAAATCCACCAGTTCCCACGTATGGTTTTGCAGTATGGAGTCAATCTCACTTTTAATGGCCTCTTGATTGCAGAATTGAACCTCCTTAGCCATCCTCCACCCTATAAATTGGAGCATCCCGTTTGGAGGAAATCAGAACAAACTCAGAGCATCCAAAAATATTCTGAAAGTCAGTTCTTGAGAGAGAGAGAGGCAGGCGATAGTCAGTTCGCCAAGGCGGTCGACGGCGGTGTTCCGGCGGCTTGCGGTTTAACCGAGCCAACCCTGGGAGAAAGGCGCCGACACAACCTACAACACCCACGGTAGGCGGCGAATATTTCTTAAGGAGACCGTGGTACCACACGGGACTCGGTTTGATTTTTGAATTCTGTTCATACCTGTTCTTTGTAATTCTGTTTATAATTGTATATCGTTTCAATTATGTAATTGTCGAATTATTAATGAAACTGTTATCTGGAATTTTATGTGTATGCCGAGATTTTTCCCAACAAGCTAAGCTTAGAAGTGCGCCCGGGCCGTATATTCTTGCGCCTGGGTCGCATGTAACTGCGCCTGAGGTGCATTGCACAAAACATAAGATATGTCATCTCTTTCCCTCCTGCCCTACCATGCCCCTTCTTTTCTTCTGCTATCATCTTCCTTCACCACCACCAGCACTACCTCACCACCTAGACCAAGGGCTGGCCCTGGGATAAGCCCCGCAAGCCCTCGGTCTTGGGTGACCCCGGGCTGGGGCAACCAAAAAAAAAAAAAGTTATATTGTAAGTTTAAAAAAGTTTCCATTCCCTTTCCTTGGTGTAGACTCTTATGGAAACTAATATTTAGAACCCTTTCGTCACTACAATGCAGTGTTCCATGTTTGAGCGAAAAAGTACTTTCTTTTGAATATGTAATATATGTTCGACACTTGATGTATATATTGTCAACTGCTACATTTCGGAGCCTATGCTTTAACTTCCCATTGATGTATCATTGGGTGAGGCTAATGTTTTGGTGTTGGTGCACCTATTGCTATGGCTTCACCATCATTAGTTCTTGGTGAGGGTTTATGTTAAATTATAAATTCTGTCGCTTTGGTGCCTATCAAAAGACACAGGTTGATCCTGCATACTTCTTATAGAAACTAGAAATAAACAGAATTTTGGTGAAGAGAGCTTCAATGATACGGATGTTGCTACAATCGCTGATGAGTTGATTTCCAGTAGGTAAGTAGTAACTAGGAATTATGTAATGGGACAGTGGTCCAGTCATATCATGGTGCACTGCAATACAAAAAACAGAAGAGAAGATTTAGTTGGAGAATAACCAATATACATCAGTTTAATATCATTACACGCCTGATCATTTCAGCAATCTAGTCTGTAAAAAGATATTACCATGTGAAAGTGTACCCTTCTTAAGTGAATCACGCAAAGTCAGAGGCGCACTGCGCAAAACGTAGTCTGCATTAAAATTTTTAAATCTTTTAATTTCAAACTGATTTGGATTCAAATTATTTGGGTTAGAAATTAGACTCAACAAGATTGTTCAACAATTAAAATCACGAGCAAATCGGAGTTTGGGAGTGTTCGTCCCAAGCCAACGAAGTTAAGCCTTTTTTTAAGCTTAGAGGTGCGCTCGGGAGCATAGGCGTGAGCCTGGGGCGCATTTGCGCTTGAGACGCATTGCACAAAACATAGATATGTCATATCTTCCCCTCCTGCCTGACCATTCCCCTTCTTTTCTTCTTTCCTTGTACATCCTTAAACAGAAACCTCTTCCTGAGTCTGAAGCCAGGGCAATTTCACTATGGACTGGAAACTGATGATCAGCAAGTATCTATTCCGTTTGACCAAATAAAAAAAAAAGATGATCAAGCAAGTAATATTAAGGACCGAACCAATAAACTTTCCATTTGCTCTGCATTCATCTTATCATCAAATGCCTCATACTTCCACTTTCGAGGTTTGAAGGCAATCAAGACTTTATCTGATGATTTGAATCCCGATTTATCGAGCGAGTTTAGAAATGACGGATGCTTGGATGCATCCAAAAGCACATGGGAAAAAGAAGTGCAAATCATGCAGCAAATAAAAAAATTAGTCTTTTATAGCAAGAAACACCACCCACGTTGAATTTGTTCAACACAACCAAAGGGGAAGTAAGTAGTGGTGGTAGTGGTGATGTGGTAGTCATAAGTAGTGGTCAAGTTATAGTGTTTGTGGTGTGGAAATCTATATTTAGCTTTGAAAAAGTACAAATTCGACTTTTGGCGAATCCCCATGATGAAATGAAGGGTGTGAAACTCCAATTAGCTCTATGAAACTCTTAATTAATAAAGGAATATGTTAGAACAAGCGAGTGAGTACCAAATAGAATTTGGAATGAGTAGAAGGGCGCAAAAACGTCTTTTAGCCTTAGTGGCTCCGACGATCTTTCAATCGGTTTGCCTTCGACCCACTTTTCATAGTCAAAGCTCTATTTTCTTAATTGTTTGATTCCACCATCTCTTAGTAATTTCCATACCCTCTATATCAATACCAAATATAATTTAAAAGAAGGGTGACGGAGGATTTTGCCAAAATAAATTATTATTTGACCAGTTAAGGATAAAATTTTCATATATTTTAGTTTCAAAAATAATTTTGAATCAAAATTACGTAGGATAGATATTCAACTCAGCAAGCTTTTCAAAGATTCAAATCACTCGAAAATCGGAGTTCGGGATTATCCATGGCAAACCCACAAAGTTAGGCCTTTTTTGCAGCTTTGGCTTGCGCCCGGGGTGCATATGAGTGCGCCTAGGGCTCATGTAATTGCACTTGAGGAGCACTACACAAAACATAGATACAAGTCTGACTTTTGGCAAACCCCGGCCCATGATGAACTATTTTACGTATGTGTAGACACCTCAATTTGGACCCCCGAATAATTTTTAATTTCTCCGATGATGAAATAAGGAAAACTATAGCTTTAAGGCTTGGATCGTTACTCCTTCACCAACCTCAAGAAAACCTCTATCCAAACATATAGGCTGGCCCCCGGTTCAATTGCAAAAGAGAAAGATGCGTTTGCTTTGTAAAAAATAACTTTTTCCAAGATACACTGAGGGTAAAATGGGGACACATTTCAATGTATAAAACATCTTTAAGTGAAACCAATTGGGTTAGAAAGAGGACTCAACAAGCTTTCCAATGATTCAAACTGCATTCAAATCCGAGTTCGGGAGTGTCCGGGGAGCCACCGCGAAGGTCGGTGTGTTGTGCTTTCAAAAAATATTGCGCAGCATTTTAGAAACACCGCGCAGCATTTTGAAACACCGTGTGGCATTTTAGAGCACTGCAGGGCACTTTGGAGTGTCGTGCGGTACTTTAGAGTATTGTGCGGTATTCCAACATGCCGTGCGGCTTTTAAAGGATTCCCGACAACAACAGAGAATCTATCAGAAAGAGTGACTGGCAGATTCCCTTGAGCGTTAGACACTCATAGCAGAGCACGTTTTTTTTGCCTTTCAGTGCACTCCAAGCATATACATGCCCTCTACTTCCCCCTATAAATGACCCTACTCATAAATGACCCCCATATATGCACCCATTTTCAGCCATTTCACACCACTATATACAACCACACACAACTTTGATCCCTCTTCTCTATTTTTCTCTCTACATCAACCCACAAGCCGGTCTATTACAAAATCAGTCTCAAACTAATTTTTCTTCTTATTATTCTTTCTACAAAAACTCATCAAATCTTCACAAAACTCACTCAAATCTTCTATAAACTCAGAAACCCAATTGATTTTAAGGGTCTCCAATCCAAATTAACCTCCCTTCCTCCGTTTTCAAGCACATCCAAGCCTTGAACAAAGGGTATAAACAAATTCCTTGGGCTAAATCATATTTTGGCCTTGAGAGGTGCTCGCTGAGGCCTTTCTTAGTCATTCTATACTGGGTTTTGGCCTCAAACGAGTTTTACATTTAGAAAATAACTGAAAATAATTTTTGGACTGGATACGTTACACCGTGCGGTGTTTTAGAACACCGCCCGGCGTAGTATATTGCCCCGTGCGTTATTTTTAGTTCTGTTTATTATTATTTTATTAATTATTTTTATTTCCTTTTCTACATTGGCTAATGTTATTTAAAGATTGTGCAGGTACATTTCAGAGTCGAGTTTCATGTTAAAAGTCATCATTTTGACTTTATTAAATCTTTCAACATCTCGAAAAGCTTTTAACATTGATTACACGATAAGAAGAACAAAATGGTCTCGTAAATCATTTTTCAGAGATTTGGAAAACATAAAAAACTATTTTGCTGACCTATGGTTTTGTTTTGTCATATAAATGTGAACTAATTCTGCAATGTGTAGACAAGCACACTGCACAGTGTTTTAGTTAAACCGTGTGATATATTTGGTTCGCCATGTGGTGTTTCACATGATATTGGCAGATTGCTGTAATGTTGTTATTTCACTTCGGTATATTCTTCATTTATCATTCACATTGAATAGTGGGCAAACCTGGCATGCCAAGATGCTGTATATAATGACATGTCCCTTTCCCATATTTGTTTATTCAAAAGTCAAGCTTTTCAAACGATATTAAATTTCCCCATTTAAAATGCTAAGTAGAGACCAGTTTTAACCGGGCGAGTGGTGTGCTTTTTCAACAAAACCTTCCCCTTTTGTAACGTGGCTCCCGAATCCAAAATTTCTGCTAGACCAACAGCCTTCTTTTTCAACTCTCGGTTTCTCAGACCATCCATCTCTAAAATCCGGGGGGGACTCTTGAGCGTTCCGGTTACTTAATGTCTCCAAGTCTCCGACGATCTTTCAATCGATCTACCTTCGACCCACTTTTCATAGTCAAAGCTCTATTACTTTAGTTCTTTGATTCCACCATCTCTCAGTAATTTTTCATGCCCTCCATATCTATACCGAATAGGTTTTTGATTCGATTTAAAAGAAGGTTGATGTAAGGATTTTGCCAAATGGATAAAATTTTGAAATCTTTTAACCTCAAAATCATTTTGTATCCAAATCACTTGGGTTAGAAATTAAACTCAACAAGCTTTTCAGTGGTCCAAATCACACACAAATCGGAGTTCGGGAGTGTCCGTGGCAATCTCACAAATTAAGGCCTTTCTTTACATCTTTGTTGTGCGCCCGGGCGCATAGGAGTGCACCTGGGGTGCAGGTAATTGCGCCTGAGGCGTACTGTGCAAAACATAGCTCGCATTAAGAAATTTCAAATCTTTTAATTTCAAAAAAATTTTGAATCCAAGTTACTTTGGTTAGAATTTAGACTCAACAAGCTTTTTAATGGTTAAAATCACACACAAATCGGAGTTCGGGAGTGTCGTGGCAAGCCCGTGAAGTTACGTTTTTTTTTTTTTTTGTTTTTTTTGCAGCTTTGAGGTGCGCCTGGGGTGCAGAGGCATGCGCCTGGGATGCATGTAATTGTGCCAAACATAGTCCGCATTAAAATTTTCAAATCTTTTAATTTCAAACTAATTTTGGATCCAAATTATTTGGGTCAGAAATTAGACTTAACAAGCTTTTTCAACACTTAAAATTACAATCAAATCAGAGTTTGAAAGTTTTCGTCCCATCCCGCGAAGTTAAGCCTTTTTTTAAACTTAGAGGTGCGCCCGGGGCGCATATGCGTGCGCCTGGGACACATGTAACTGCGCCAGAGGCGCATTGCACAAAACATGAGATATGTCATCTCTTCCCCTCCTGCCCGACCATGCCCCTTCTTTTCTTCTTCTGTCATCTTCCTTCACCCCCACCGCTACCTCACCACCTAGACGGCTAGACCAAGAACCAATCACAACTATCATTGCCTCATATCCATTGTTTCACCACAACCAGTATCGCGTCACCATACCACCACCAGCAATAATTCATCGCCACCATCACCTCCTACATTCTATAACAGAAACCTCTTCCCGGGTCAAGCATCTTCATGAGTCTGAAGCCAGGCCAATTTTACTATAGACTGGAAACTAATAATCAAGCAAAGCAGCACTAGCTTTTGAACGTGGCAAGCTCGCGAAGTTAGGCCTTTTTTTTGCAGCTTTGAGGAGCGTTTGAGATGCATGTAATTGCCTGGGGTGCATAGGAGTGTGCCTAGGGCGCATGTAATTGCGCCTGAGGCCCTTTGCGCAAAGCCAGCGAAGTTCAACCTTTTTTTAAGCTTAGAAGTGCGCCCGGGGTTCATAGGCGTGCGCCTGGGACGCATGTAATTGCGCCTGAGGCGAATTGCACAAAACATATATATGTCATGATCTCTTCCCCTCCTGCCCGACCATGCCCCTTCTTTTCTTCTTCTGTCATCTTGGGTTTCTGTTGCGTCTTGGTGAAATTTATGACCCCATTAAGGACCGAACTCACAAACCTTTCCACTTCCTTTGCATTCATCTCACCATCAAATGTCGTATACTTCCCCTTTCGTGGTTTGAAGGCGATGAAGACTTCGTTTAATGATTTGAATCTTGATATATATATATATATATATATATATATATATGTATATATAAATATATCGAGTGAGTTTAGAAATGATGGATTTTTGGATGCATCCAAAAGCACACGAGAAATAGAGTCTCCGAAAATGGAGGCCAGACTCCATCGCCATGATAGTGGTTTTTGAGAAAGCTAGAAGCACAAATCATTCAGCAAATAAAGAAATTATATATATATATATATATATATATATATATATATCGAGTGAGTTTAGAAATGATGGATGTTTGGATGCATCTAAAAGCACACGAGAAATAGAGTCTCCGGAAATGGAGGCCAGAGTCCATCGCCTTGATAGTGGTTTCTGAGAAAGCTAGAAGCACAAATCTTGCAGCAAATAAAGAAATTAGTCTTTTAGAGTTGTTGCCAAACCCTCGAAGGAAAATATTTTGTGAGAAACACTGACTCACCCAAGTTGAATTTATTTAACCAACCAACATTCGCACGAATTTATGTTTTATCACAGCTGACATTTAGTCTTGTTACTGTAGATTTCACACCTTGAGAATTTTATACAGATATACTTCTCAAATGGTAGTTCTTGTATTCATATAAAGTTTTGCACGTCTATCTTAAAGATTTTGAATATTTTAAAAAAGAGTTCTTAAAGAACTTCAGCTCTAAAAAGGCAACGGTAAAAACTCCTAGTACATTTTTTTTTATCTGTGACAAAGGAAGTAAGAACTTCCAATATTGCATTTCAAGTTTACTCAAACATCGGTTAAATGTAGGAGTGTTGATTAGTGAAATTTTAGTAGTGTGAAAGAGAGATGCATCGTTCTAATTTTATCTGATGTCGGAGACAGCCAGGGCATTGATGAAACAGGACATGAAGGCGGAGACCATACTAAAGGAAGAAATAGGAGAGGAAGGAAAAGGAAGGATAGTTTCCCTTATAGTCACCACAAAGCGGCATCAATTGAGTTAATAGCTAGTACAAAGGAGCTTCCTCAAAATAACAAACTATTCAGATTTGAGTTATTTGACTAACCTCTGATAGAATCTTATCCAGCTTGCCTTTCGCTCTGGACGACGTATAAACACCAATGATAAACAGAAGTGGTCTTTCCACAAAGAGAATCAAAAATTAGAAGCTGCAAGTAGAGGTATCTTATTTAATGGTGGATGTGAAATAATGGTGCGCGACTAGTGGTGGAGTGGTAGAGACCTAGTTGTGGTGGTGGTAATGTGTGAAATGATGGAGTGGTGCATTGAAGGTGCGGTGGTGAAATAATATTGATCGACATGGTCATGAGGTGGTCGTAACAGAAATGGTGAGGTCAAAGGGTGGTCAATAAATGATGGTAGTGGTTGTAGCGGTGGTGTGGTAGTTGTAAATATCGGTCAAGTTATAGTGTTTGTGGATATCCATATTTCGCTTTATAAATGTACAAGTCCGACTTTTGGCGAATCTCCATGATGAAACTTTTTTCGTATGCTTTGATGAAGTGTGTAAAGCCCAATTAATACTACGATACTCTAAATTAATAAAGTAATATGTTTGAACATGGAAGTGAGTACCAAATGAAATTTGGAATGAGTAGAAGGGCATAAATTAAAATATTTTTTTAGCCTTAGTGGCTCCATCAATCTTTTCAACCCACTTTTCATAGTCAAAGCTCAATTACCTTAATTTTCGATTCCACCATCTCTTAGTAATTTTCATACCCTCTATATCAATACCAAATAGATTTTGATTTGATTCAAAAGAAGAGTGATGCAAGGATTTGGCCAAAATAATCTATTTTTTTGACCCACTAAGGATAAAATTCTAAAATTTTTTAATTTCAAAATAATTTTAGATCCAAAGTACTAATTAGATTCAACAAACTTTTCAACGGTTCAAATCATGTGCAAATCGGAGTTCAGGAGCGTCCGTGACAAGCCTGCGAAGTTAGGCCTTTTTTTTTTTTGCAGCTTTGAGGTGCACCAGGGCGCATAAGAGTGCGTCTGGGGCGCATGTACTTGCGCCTTAGGCGCACTGCACTAAACATAGATATATCGACTCTTCCCCTCCTGCCCAATCGCTTCGCTGTCTCTTCTTCTTCCCTCCTCTTGCTTCACCACCACCACTTCGCTGTCTCTTCTTCTTGGGCTGGATCTAGCCCACTTTGGCGGGTTAGATGGCGGGTTATTGGGCATTTATTTTTGGGAAATTTATATAAATGGTACTCCTAGTTTCATCCGAATCTCATTTTCGTCATCCAAGTATCAATTACAACTTTTTTGACCTTCAGGTTTGATTTTTGTTTCAAATTGATCCAATTGATAACTTCTGTCGGCCAAACTGAATTGAAAAAAATCAGATTGATGGCAGTTTGGACATTGCAATTCGTACCAAGTTGGTTCAATTGATAAAGTCTGCACTTAATCTGATTTTTTTTGTCCAATTTGGCTTGCAAACATTATCAATTCGACCAATTTTGTACGAAAATCAAACTTTAAGGTCAAAAGAGTTGCAATTGATACTTGAAGGATGAAAATGAGACTCGAGTAAAACTAGGAGGACCATTTCTATAAATTTCCCTTTATTTTTCGATCTAGCATTTGAATGCCTTTGTATTTGTTTGATTTGTATTGTACTATCTGGGCTGTGAGGCCTTTAGGTGTTTCGGCATCATCCCCTCTGGCTGTTGTGCTCTTCCCTTTTATCGAACCTTGATTGGATTCCCCTCCCCCTCCCCATTCCCATATCTTGATGTTACCTTGTCAAGTTTCCTAATAAATGGTTACTTTTGCCGATCAAAAAAACTACTTAGATCAATTAGCAAGTCTCTAAAATGATGCTATATAATAGCAATGAAGGAAATTGACCCTAAAGCATTCAATTCCAATCTCAAAATCCATAACACAACTGAAAGAATATCCATAAGTGACCAACACAGGCTAGAGGAGCCAATCAAACAAAAAAGGGGGGACTATAGTAAACATGTAATAGTACATACCCTTCTGGAAAACAAATTAAATTACATGTAATCAATTTAACCCCAGCATCAGTTGCACTGGACATTCTGGAGTTGCCTTGTCGCGGTATTGACGTCCATGGTGCAATCCAAACTAGTAGCTTTCGTCCTCTTGAAAATGAACATGAGGTCCACCTTTCCATTCAAAGTAAATTGGTATTCCCAGCTTGGTAGTTAACCAGGTTTACTGAAACAATTATGTTTTTGGTGGATCGGAGAAAGGCTTTTGAATTTGGGATTTTAGCACCCCCAACTGGCATACCCTTATAAAAGAAATTGACAATGGAGTTTTTGTATTTATAAGGGCCAAAATTTGTGTTCTTTACCCCAAGTTCAGTGTTCATCGTTATGTTGAATGAAGGGGTGGTTGTTTGGACATTGGAAGCGCTGAACGTGGCAGAACAAACCCGGAATTGAGGAGTTCAGACTTTCATAACCGTCATTGTGAAGAGTACGATGATTCTGGTTTGGAAAATGACAAAGGCCATGCCATAGAACAACCAGTTCTTAAATTTCTGGCTTCAGAGCTCGGATGAGGTTGCTTTGCCCGCTCTTGGTCGCTCCAGTAATAACCGTTGGCGGGCACCAAGGGATACCATGCTTTGTATTCCACTGCCATAGGACTTGTTTTGGGAAATTGGTTTTTGTTTTGCTGGTTGAATCGAGAGAGTAGTGAAGGGAATTCAGATTACTTAGCCGCGTTGAATTACATTTGGCCGCTACTAATTGCCCTTGGACGCATTTTATTACAGTTGGCCGGTACGAATTGCATTTGACCGCGTTGAATTGACTAGGCCGCTACGAATTGCAGTTGGCCGCTACTTATTGCACTTGGCCGGGTTGAATTGCATTTGGCCGCGTCGAATTGGATGCGGCCAAGTGCAATTTCAAGCGGCCAAGTGCAATTTGACGCGGCCAAGTGCAGTTCAATGCGGACAAGTGTAAATCGGTACGGCCAAGTACAATTCGATGCGGCCAAGAGCAATTCGACGTGGTCAAGTACAATTTGATGTGGCAAAGAGCAATTCGATGCGGCCAAGTGCAATTTGTAGCGGCCAAGTTCAATTCGATGTGGCCAAGAATAATTCGTAGCAGCTCGGTGCAATTTTGATGCGGTCAAGTGAAATTCGGTGCGGCACAGAGTATTTTGTTGGATTCGACGCGGCCAAGTGTAATTTTATACTTGCATTTATGGATCTCAGTGTTCATTTATTGCCGTCTGGTTTTGGGAGACGATAAACTGTTCTTCACGGCGGTGCACACCGAGGTTTAGGACACCCGATGAGGTCGGCGTCTTCTGTATGGTTCTTAGATCGTCTGTCTTTCCCTCTCCCCTCTGTTTTTTTCTGGCCCCCTCCTCTGGCCTTTTGCATTTTCTACTTGTTCTGTTGTTTTATTTCTGGCAGTCCCCTCCCGGTTGCGTTTCTTCCGTGCTTTGGATCCATTGTCGGTCTTTCTCTTGGGTTTTCCAGTTCTTGGCCAAATAGCTAGGTGGATTTGGTGGTCTAGACAATGAATCTTGGGGGCACTCTTAATGCATTAACGAATGAGTACCCTAGAACTGGAGATGTGTGCCCTAAATGGGTTTTAGAATTAATGTATGAAAATGTACTTTAGCCTTTGTCGCGCCAATGATCTTTGAATAGCTCTCCCTTCGACAACTTTACATAAAGAAAACTTCATTAATTTAATTGTTCATTTCCATCATCTTTTAATGAAGTGAAATCCTAATTTATTGTTATATAATTGGTCTTAATCCAAATTAAAATGAAAACAGTATGAGTGTTTTATTAAAATAATTTTTTTCCCGACCAATTAAGGGTGAAATGGTTATGCATTTTGACGTACAAGTTATTTTCATCGAAATCAACTCGGTAGGAAAGTAGATTGAACAAACTTTCTAACAGTTCGAACCACGAGTGAATTGGAGTTAGGGAGTGTCTAGAGCAAGTCCGCAAAGGTGGGACATCCTGTGCACTGTTCAAGATGAGCCAGGGGCGCATTGCAATGCGCCTGGGCGCGAAGGATTGCGCCAAGGACGCATTAGTGTTGCTCAAACTTTGCGGCCGGACTTGCCCCAGACACTCCCGTACTCCAATTTGCGCGTGGTTTAAACCTTTAGAAATCTTGTTCAATTTAAATTCTATCCCAAGTAGTTTGGATGAAAAAACAGTTGTACATCAAAGGAAGTGACCATTTAACTCTCAATGGGTTAAAATATGATTCATTTCGGTAAAACGCGTGTTTGTTTCTCATTTAAAGTTGGATCAAGGTCCATTGTATATCAATAAATAGCGTTTTTAAAGTACTAAAAAATAGAGGAATCCAGCCGTACAAATATTTGCATTTCATTCATGATAACTGATAGAAACAAGATAGCTAAAAAAATCAAAGAAGCCACTGTGGCTAAAACACGTTCTACATCGATTTGGTAATCAGATTACTATTCTAAGAACATTTACTAAACTTGTAGGGGACCCTCCCCTAAAAAAATTATTAATTTAACATAGAGTGAGCCGATGGCCCACATACAATATTGATTTACTTTAGATTACTTGTATTTTGTGCCCTATTTTTGTTTTGCGGGGACAGTTTTTTCTTTGGTTTGCTTTCTCATCAACTAAGTGTTCTGTGAGATAGGAATAGGGCCACAATGCTAAGGCACATATGGTTTTTGTCCAAGAAGGCAGATACTAATACCATCGCCTTCTTTTTTAGTGTCCTTTTTTTTTTTGTGCGTGTGAATGTTTGGCATGCTTTGATGCTCAAGAACATGGTCCAAGGGGTGCCTAGCAAATTGGGAGATGTCTTTAGAATGGTTCACCAGTCGATGCTCCTTCACTGCTGTACTTTTTGGGTTGTGGAGAGAAAGGAACTTCCAAGGGTTGTCTACTGATCATGACCAGGTGGCTCACAGATTTAGGTTTGAGGTCAGGGACTTTATTCACTCTAGGAGAAATTTGAATCCCTCTTTGACGAATAAAGCTCTGTGTAAGCCGGGGCTGCCTGATAGAGTGAAAAGGATACTGAATGTTCGGTAGCTAGTTTAGTTTTAGTTTTGTTTCCAATCATTACCATATATCTTTCTCCAATTATTATCCTATATTTTCAATTATTACTTTCATTTCTCTCTCTATCTCTCTCCAATCATTATCTCTCTCTCTCTCTCCAATCATTACTCTATTTCTCTCTCTACCCACTACCAAAACTAAACTAAACTAAACTACCAACCAAACAAAGCTACATGTATAGTTTTGGTTTGTGTTTTCGTGTGCAGCTTTTTTGTTGTGTTTTTGCTGAGCTTTGTGGTGTTGTATTGGGGTTTTTTTGCCCTAGACTGTGTTCTGTTGTGGTTGAGCTTAATAAAGTTTGCAGCTGTCGGGAAAAAAAAAAAAAGAAGTGATTTCTTCGTCTTTCATGATTTTTTATAATTTTTTCTACTTACTTTTTTTTTTTTTTACTTTTGAACGTATATATTGTACTTATATTCAAAAAGTAAAAAAAATTGTTAAAATGTTAAAAAAGTCGACTAAAGACAAAAAGAAATGCAAACATATAAAACTTTTTTATCTCAAAACTAACAACCAAATAAGCTGGTTATTTTTCGTTCTTAAATTTCCACACTATTTGGATAAGAGTCTCCTTAACCACCTAGCCAACCTCAATACTCTTTCAAAGTGGGCTTATATTGACTTCACTTTTCGTAATGATCAATTAATTCTAATCTTGGATTGTTCAAGCCGTGTCAAAGTTATAAATAGCCCAAACCATATGTTTACAAAACAAACATATGATCTAGAAACTATTAAAGCCTAACAACATGACTCAAACTACTTAAACTCAAGTTACAAGTTGCAGCCTACGTGGTTTATCATACTTCTTAATCACCTATTTAGATTTTAGATATGCAACAACTTCACCGTTCAACTAAGCTATCTCCATTTATAATGCAGGATTGAATTCTGTTGATTTTCTTTTAGTGAACATAATAAGTTATTTTTCTGATTCAGTCTGTCAATATGTTTCAAATAATCTAAAATCAACTATTGATCGAGACTTTCAATACGGAACAGAGTATCACATGTTTCATGCAACACTTTAACCCTCCAACTAGGCATACATAGTGGAGGATTAAATTTTATTGGTTTTCTTCTAGTAAACGGGGTAAATGGTTTTATGATTCAATATGCTTTTTCCAAGTTAAATAGATTTTTCAATCATATCCACCAGATCGGCATGATTTTTTGGTATGATTTGTTATTGATGAGATTTAACAATTATTGCCTTTTGTGGCCTGATTTTTCTCACCCTAACGGTTTGGAAGTTCGGCTTCTCTCCAATTCTTTAATAATTGGAGGATCCTCCAATTAAAATTAAACGGTCAATATATTCGCCACCTCATTAAAAGGCTAAGTGATTGAGCACGTGGAAAACTCTCTTTTTTTTTGGTAACTGAAAGTTGCATTAAAAACTAAATATCATTTACAAACCGGGGGTATACAACCCTTATCAAATCCGCATAAAGTAGATTAACAATACAATTAGGAATACAATGGTAGATATAGAAATCTCTCACCGAAATAGTTGCGTCACTTGTCAACGTATCTGCACAATGATTTGCTTCCCCGTGGATGTGTTTGATCGACACCGCTTCAAGTTCCTCCATTAGAAACCTGCAATCCAGTAAAATATTACAAAAGAGGATGATTTTCTATTTGATTATCCTGCAAGAGCTGGAAAAGTCCTAGAGCATCAGTTTCAATTTCCAAATTCCGCACACCCTCTGCTTTTGCCAACAGAAGCCCATCACGCAAGGCTAGAACTTCTGCCATTAAGCTAGAGCTCGCCGTAATGGTGCTGTGAAAACCTCCTAGCCAGCGGCTATGGTGATCGGGTAGAACACCCCCCCACCTGCTTTACCCAATGCTGGATTGAAAGCTCCATCTATATTAAGAATCACAAAGTTTCTCTCTCTCTTTGCCCCTCCCTCATCTTCCCACTCCCAAGTCCATTGTACCAATATTTTCCAATCAACGTCACCTCAAACTAGGATAAATCAGGATTATTTTCTATCATCGGAAAACTTGACAGTTTTTTTAGATCAAAAAAGTTGATTGGTTATTCGATACGTTAAAAAAAAAAGATTAATTCGACATCCATCCGATAATTGGAAACTTGAAACCGAAAATTCCATTCAATGTCAATATCAGTCAATTTAGTGGGTTTGATGGTGATGCGGTGGTGTCAACTATCAAGGCAAAGATGGGAGCAAAAGGGATGCATTTAGATGGGCAACGAGAAGGGAGAGGGAGGTGGCAATTGTTGGTTTGATCGAAGAAGTGGGCGGTGATGATGCTAGTGGCTTGTCGGTGGGGACACAAAAGGGGATGGAATGGGTAAAGGGGGAGAGTGGTTTTCGCGTGTTTTAGCTAGACAACGAGGAGACATGCGCAAGAGTAATTTTAGCACTAAGATAATAGTGGCCATGTGTTAAGTTAGAAATAGGATTGTAGGATTATCCAATTTTAAAAGGAGTGGAGAGGAGCCGGACTGTTTTTGGACAGATAAAATTTTGGATGAATAAAAAAGGAGTGTGGATATAATCCAAGAGATGATTACTTAAGAAGGGGAATTTACTTAAACTTGGTTCGAGTATGAGTAGTTGATATGGGTGAATAATGCGAAAATCATTGAATTGAGAGTAAAAAAATGTTCGAGAGATAAATCAGTCTAAAAAATTGTTTGAGAGATAAATAAGTCTGTTGTGGTTGAGCTTAATAAAGTTTTTCTGCCCTAGACTGTGTTCTGTGTTTTGTCACTTCCTCGTTGTTTAAGTAATAAGTATATTCAGCCTTGTTAAATGGAGTGAAGTGAAAGAAATTCCTATGAAACCGTCAGATCCAATATTGATTTATGTTTAAGCCACTTTATAGGAAGATTGTTTCCATCCACTGACCGTTGAAGTGCAATCTGCAGACAATGAGAATAAAGTAATAAAACAGAGAAAAGTTTTGGACTTTGTACCCCAAGCTAAACAGCTATAGAGCAAATGTTGAAACGCTAGCTTGATTAATGTTCAAGTTTCATACCCTGCTTGTTTCTTCTCTAACTCCACTGCTCTATTATAAATTTATGATCATCTTAGGCGGGGGGTGCCCCATCGCAAATTATTTTATCTGCTGCAATGATCAGCATCCAAGAAGCTCTAAAGAACAGTGACTGGACAACACGCAAAGCTGCTTCTTTATCTCTAGGTGAAATTGCTTCAAGTTGTGGATCCTTCTTTAGTTCCTTCAAGGCTTCCTGCATCCGTTCTCTTGAATCCTGTCGGTTTGACAAGGTCTGTATTTTTCAATATCAAAATGAACATTATTTCTAGCCTTGTAAATTCCTATGTTGGATCCATTAGGTGCTTTTTTATCGTATGTTGTAGGTTAAACCGGTAAGGGACACTGTACCACACGCTTTACATCTTTGGAGAAGTCTTCCAGGGCCCGATCCACCTGAACCTTCAGAAACTGGATCTTCTATCAAAGGTTTGGTGGCTGGTCCTCTGTTTGTTAGCTGCGCCGTGGAATAGTTTGCTTAGTTTGTCTTGTTTGATGCTTGTTTCATTTCCCTTTTCCCCACTCTATGTACTTACAGTCTCTGGCATAGCTCTTGAGTTCTGCAGTGGTTCTTGTGGCAGTTTGAAATTATTAACACACTCGTAAACAACATAGGGAACTTGTGATGGGGCTAGAAAGATGCAACGAGACATCATCCAAGGGGCAGAATAGTTTGTCAAGCGCGTTGATTTTGAGCTGCATAAATAGGGTGAAATAGTTAACATACATCACAGGAAAAAATATAGGAAACTAGACCAATTGTGACCCGCCATGCCAAGTTTGAAGTTTGATGCTTGATTCTTTTCGGCTGTGGTACCCACCACACCTAAGTTGAATTTGAATCACATCCCTATTTCTGTGTTCTTGTCATGTGCAAGTTTCTACTTGCTTAACCCTAGTGTAGGAAATGCAGAGCAATTTTCAGAGTTGAGCGATAAATGTAACTAAGAAAGATAAAATAACAATACTAGAGAAGCACTATGTATCTACTTATGCTGGAATCTTAGTTGCACAAAACAGGAGCTGGTGTGGGGGAGCGGCGAGCAAGAAGATACAGATGAATTGAGGGTTGGGAGTGTCTATAGACGAGTGCGTGTATATACATATACTGATGTAAACAAAATGTAAATACTCTTGAAATACTCATTTCGTTTTTGCCCTATTATGCATGTCAACTCATAATCGTGTCAACTGCAAATATTATTTTATTGCACGCAAGTAAATGTTATGCTCATACTAAGTGCTTGAGTTAAAGTTTTTCTAGTGTCTTATCATTACTTATATTTTCTCTTGCTTGGTATCTCTTTTTGTTTTTGGTTTCTTTAGCAATTTTCATACTTGGGAGGTTCTAACCTATTTGGGAGTGGGCTCCTTTCTCTATTGAAGTGAGGTACGTAGGAGAGTCTGACATGGGAGTGCAAGAGTGGGGTTCTGAGGTGAATTCACCTTCCCAATGGGAGGGTCCTGCTACTGAGGTCGAACACCAAACAAAAGTACTTGTGCGTCAAATCACAACATCTTCCTTCTTCTTGCTGGTGAGGGTACAAGAGGAAGACAGTGAAGACAAAAAGGGCTAGGGAAAGAGGTAAAAAAGGGAAGACAAAATAGAGTAGCCGTTGGTTGAACGAAAATAGGAATAGGGATAAGTGGTGAGAAATTTGGACTAAAATAATGAGTCGATCAGGAGTGAATGGTGTAAAGTCAAATCCATACAAATGCAAAGTTGAAAGGAAAAAAGTGATTCTTTAAAACTAAGAATCCTTTGCTGTTGATTTGAAAGAATTACAGAGCGAATTGTTGTAAGGAATTTAGCATCTCATGCAAAGTGGGTGAACTTATATGTGGAATCATCTAATGGATTGGAATGGCGGCTGATATCTATGTTTGTTCAGCAGATCTAAGTGGTTGAATGTGTCGAAATCCTGATTATTCCCATTTTGAAACTCTCATGAACTGCAACTTCTTGCAGATTGAAGTGCAGGAATCCTGCTTCACTCAATAAATTTCCTTTTTGGTATTTTTGTTTTCTCTCTTCCAACACCAAACCCCCCCCCAGCTCTAGTTTCTGATGAAGCCATTTGTTAGGGGCAACTGGATAAGTCTCTGCATAATTTTTCTTCCCCCCACCCCCATTTTGGCAGATTGAGCTACTACTTGAGCTGAGATAGAAATGGGTTTGTTAACTTTCTGGGACAATTTGCAAAATTAATAACGAATTTTGTGTTTTCTGTTTGTTTCCAATTCATTTTGGTATGATATTCGATATGCATTCCCATATTTACATTATAAAAACTTCATACATATTCCAAGTTTCCTTTTAGTGAATGGCCTGTCAAGAAGCAACACATGAGTATGATGAGTGTAGTTGAAATGAGGATGTTGAGGTGGATGTGTGGTAAGACTAGGAGAGATAGAATTAGTAACGAGACTATTCGTGAGATGGTAAGAGTTGTACCTATATAGGATAAGTTGAGAGAAAATAGATTAAGGTGGTTTGGACATATTTACCGTTGACTTGCATACGCTGTAATCAAGAAGAGTGACATGATAGTAGTGGATAGTCGGGCTAGGGGAAGCGGAAGACCTAAACTGACTTTGGATACCGCGATACGAATGAACTTGGGGTACTAAATCTAAGTGAACAGGTAGCCCTAAAGTGAGCTCAATGGAAAAACAGGATTCATATAGCCGACTCCAATTGATTGGCACACAAGGCTCGCTTTGGTTTGGTTTGGTTTGAATGGCCGTAGGCGCTTATTTGTACCTTGTAATCTTATCTTTATTGCATTTTGTTGCTTGGAAAAGGTTGTCACTTGTCATTTATGGGACTCTGTTTGATGATGCTCTCTTTACCTAATTGAGTACTTCCTGCAGAGAATTTTTGTGGACAGGAAGATGGTGATATTGCAAGCATTAATGAGTCTGGACGAAAGGACGCCTCACTTACAAAAGTGGGTACCTGCTCAACTAAGAAAAGGATTCCTCTTTCTGTGAGAAAAACATGCCAAAATTATGTGGATTATCCTCAAGGTTCAATGGATTGGGATACAGAAATTGCTGCTCCCAAAACCAACAGTGTTTATTTTGATGTTCACAACGAAGAATCTGAGGGTAGTTCTGTCACTAAGACATTTGAAAGAATGAGTAGCGATATCACAAGTATCCAAGATATTGGCTACGAATATGTATCAATGGATGATAGACATGAATGTTCTTCTGTGTCTAAACCTGTCACCAAGAACGTTGATACAAAATTTGTATCAGCTTCTCGTGACTGCATAAACAAAGTTGCCTTGGTGAATCAGATGGTACCAAATCAGGAATATGCAGCTGAAGAAATTAGAAGTGAAGAACACAGATACTCAGTGAAGATGCAGGATCATAGTAGTCTTGATTCCACAGGCACAGAGTCAAGTTCCCAAACCCTGCGCGAATGTTGCACTCAAACAGCAAATGAATTGGCTTCTATTCGGAAGCAGCTCTTGGAAGTCGACAATAAGCGGTCAAACTTAATGGATCTGTTACAGGTCACTACTTTAGCTCCCTTGGATATTTATAGGTTGCAAGCTTCTTTATTGAGCATAACTCTGCCCACATGCATTTTGTGATCTTTTATCTGTGTATATGTTCTCCCAAATAGTGCTATGTTTATCGGCTATATAAGGTGACATATGATCCTATACTTCCCAGCTTATATCGTTAATGACTACAACAAGGCTGCTTCGTAGAGTTGTAAATAATTTTAGAAGCAGCTCAGCAGTGAGACAACCTAGCTTCTTTATCTATAACCGTATACCTGTTTTGTCTGTGGACAAGATCAATGGGCTTTGGGCAACTGAAGTGGTAGGCACCATGTACTCCCATGCATTTGATATGGGTTTAATCTAACACTAACTACAACAAACATTTGCACTGATTTTTTTCTTCTTCAAAATGCTAGAAACTTCATTGATAGGAAAGAGCTCAATACATCAAAAGATGTTACCATTCTCAAGAGAAAAGAATACAATAATCAAATAGGAGGCCTAATTCCCAAGTTTTGACTCTAGAATCTCGCAAACCAAAAGCCAAACGTTGGCCAACTACACAATGAACCCCGACGACGGCGAGCACCACCATCACCCACCGACTTGGGGACATCAGAACCCTGAAGCCACAACAGAAAACAAAACAAACTCCTCTTCCCTTGATGCACCGCCGCCGAAAATCTCGTCACTCGCTGCCTCATAATCGATCTCTACTTGTGAAGGAGAGGTGGAAACTGAGCTCCGATCACGGCCTCAACTCTTCTGATCTTAGATCTAAGGCCTTCAAACCAACTTCACTTGCGCGGTGGCTGAAGAGGGAGATGGGAAGCCGGTGAAGAGAGGTGCTGGCCGGCTAAGAGAGGAGTAGCGAAGATCGAGGAAGGCGGTAGGAAAACGCCGACCTTGTGGCGAGGGAGGAGGAAGAAGAAAGGAGAAAAAGGAAAAAGAGAAAGGAAGGAAACAAGAACAAGGGAGAAAATCATCTGAATAGGAGCAAAACCCTCCCCTCCCGGCACTGAAAAGGCCATAGGAGACCCTAGGATGGGAAGAGGAAGGGCGGCAGAGGAAACCTAAGAGATGCTTCGATCGTTTGTGTGAAATCTCGAAATAAATCTCATTCAATACGTGTACGTGCACTTGGTGTACACCAATGCATGCCGCATGGTGTTCATTCCACAGGAACAAATTGTTCTCATAGTCAAACTAATGAGAATGAGTCCATCAAAGAAACAACAAATGGTAAACAAAGTAATAATATTCACTTGCATTTAAGAATGGGGACAAAAATTACAAGCTCCAAATTAACAATATACTCCCTCCGTCCCCTTTTTAAGAGTCCAGTATTCCAGTTTGAGTTGTCCCTTAATAAATGTTGTAAAGTTAGAGGGTAAAAATTGGTGAATTTTCCATTTT
Organism: Rhododendron simsii; assembly: GCA_014282245.1. NCBI lineage: Eukaryota > Viridiplantae > Streptophyta > Magnoliopsida > Ericales > Ericaceae > Rhododendron > Rhododendron simsii. The sequence goes on along the minus strand of CM024957.1, from coordinate 36,107,285 downwards.
GTCCCTACAAATAGATTCCATTTTGAAAAATTAGTGAGTAAAAATGTAATGATGGTGTTTTCATAAAGGGTAAAGAGAGAAAGTGGAGGTAAAAGTTGATGTAAAATGTGTAATGATGATGTCTTTTTAATAAATTGAAATTACGAAGCAGGACACTTAAAAAGGAACAGAGGGAGTACCAGTGAAGCAGGAAAATAGGAAGAATTGTATACCATAATACAAGTTTTTCAATCAAGTATATTAGTTACATAAAAACAATGTCGGGAGAAACATACATACATGACAAGAAAGGCTAGGGCATGGGTTTTTTGTTTTTAGATTACAAACAGGGCATGGCCTTTTAGCTATCAAGTTTTGCTCGGTATATTTCCTGCATGTCCTCTGGGCGTGTATACAATTATGCATACAGAACACGACGGCGATATTCACCAAGAGCCCATATTGGAAAGATATTTCGATACGACGAGTAGTTTAGAGTACAATTTTTCATGAATACTCCGGTAGTGACTCCCTGCAAACCATAATCACTAATTAGATGTATCGGACATCATCATGTTGAGTAAACAAACCTTCATCTTTTATGTTTGTTATTTTGGTAATGGTTCTAATATACTACTATGTTGACTACTCCACATTTCCAGGGTGAATGAAGCCATAACGTTTATGCCTTAAATTCATTTACAATTGTCATTTTGGTAGATTGTCTCTGTTGAAGGTATACATAATAAAGTTGTCTATCTCTCTAATAGTTTAAGCTTTTAGATGATTTACAATCTAATATCGCATTAGAGCAGATAATAGATTATGTTAAAAATTTAATAGTCTCCAAGGTGCATTATCGGTCAAAACTTAACAGAAAAAAAAAACTTCCAATAATTGTTTTTTACGAGTAGTAAAATATCTTCCAATAATTGATATCAATGATTGGAGACTACATGGATTTTGTTGTTGTTATTATTATAATTGTGTACTCGGACATCATGGTATCACATCTGAGTGGTATTTGTATTCTAAATCTCGGACTTGGAAGCTAATTAATTATAAGAACTTTAAATAGCGATATAAAGGTTAATGCATTCTCTACAGCTCGTAAAGTGATTAACAAGTAGAAAAGGAGGAGTACACAAATATTCATTACCTGTTGAGGGAAATCACCATCTTCCATTTGCGAATTTATCAATAACCTAATTCCACGGTGTATAGGCGTTGGATCAACTTCAGCCTAAATTCAAGAATACTTTCCTGATCAGTACTACAAGTCGTATGATGGTTTTTATGAGAGAGAGAGAGAGAGAGAGAGAGAGAGAGAGAGAGAGAGAGAGAGAGATTGATGCCAGTATACTTTCATCTGTTGTGGGCTTCCTAACAGAATAAACTTCCAAATCCCGAGTTAGTTACCCGCCAATTATAGGCAAACCATAAGCAAAGGTTCAATTTTGTGAGTTCAAAAACAAGTTGTCGTACTAACCTGCCCAGCATCAATGAGGGACAATAGAGCCCATGCTGTCTGTACCAAATTCGACTTGTTGCCATCTAGATTTGTATACACCTTTCAGGTTTTTAAAAAAACAAAAACAAAACAAAAAAAATAAAGCGATGAGAAAGGAGGAGAAAAAGGAACAAAGATGAAAAAGCTAGTGTCTGATGGATCCTATGTACGGACACATCGTCAGAGGTAACATATCAGTGTTGGACACTTTTTGGACAGCAACACCCTCTGGACACGTGTCTAACACTTACATTCAAAGTGTCCTATTTTCTCTCAACATTTATTGTTTGAACACTCCGGGGACACTCTAAAAATTGCTACACACTCGGGGGACACTCTATAAATTGCTATGGACACTCTTGGGACACTCACAAATCAAGTCAGAGGTGTTAAACAAAATACTCAGTAAACTTAGAAAAGTTGTATTTCCGTGTGATGAATGATGACTTATTGATTATGAAGACATAGAAATGATATGAAGCTTTTTGATGGAATACTTTTCTCGATGATTGTATTGATCATAAATTTGGTCTATTTGATTTGGAGGGAAAGAAATCTCAGGCAAAGTTTCAGGAGGTTGCTTATGCAGAGTTTTTTGGCTGCTGAAGTTTATTTGATTTGGAGGGAAAGAAATCTCAGGTTTTTTCAAGGGAAGACTCTGCATGTAGATCTTCTTGCACTGCAATTGGTGAATTCGATCAGGGATTTTCTGAGTTCGAGAAGAGGTGTGAGACCCTCTGCCAGTAATAAGGCTTTGGCTGCCAATTGACAATTGTTTGTTAGAAGGGAGGTTTCCTTTTCTTCTTGTCATACTGGGGTATGCCCCTTTGAGGTTGTATGCGTTTTGAGCTTCTAATGAAATTTTTGCTTATCCCAAAAAAAATAAGTAAAGGTCTAAGCCTTCAAGGTATATATACTGTTACATATTTAGAATTATAGCCTTATTTTCCAATTTTATTCATACAATAGCATACATAAATAGGTTTCAAAACGTGTCCTCCAACGTGTCATGTCCTCAATATTTTGAAATTTACTTGTCGGAGTGTCAGTATTGTGTCTGTGCCGTGTCGCGTTTCTATGTCCGTGCTACATAAGTCATGGATCCTTACAATGAAGTCTAAGGACTTGCTTTGTAAGCAAAGTTTTTTTTTCTCTGGAAATGAATGATACGTTATAATATAGTAGAATTTCATACCTTATTTGCGCTTGAAAGATAGCTCTCTCCCCATCCACCATCAGGCAGCTGCTTTGATATCAAAAATTTGCAAGCTTTCCGCAACGTGGGACAGTTATGGTACTTTCTTCCACAAGCTACCAACCCTTCAACTGCAAACCATGTGCCGTAGGTATAACAAATGCCCCAACAGCCGTACCTGTTTACATTCAATCTTACAGTAAAATTGAAGTTCTTGTACGAATATGGATAATGAACATCAATAAATTAAGATTGATGGAGATGTATATTCAATTGCTTCTGTAGCCAAAGTTTTGGCATCTATTTTACAAAGCACCAAAGTACTGAAGAAGAAACCTACCACGAACCATCAGGATTTTGAGTTTCTTCGATATATTTTATAGCTCTAGTGATGCAGCTATCTATCTCCTTTGTGCGGTGTCCAGGATGTAACTTTCTAAATAGTACCAGGCCCTGGATCGCTGATGCTGTGCATTCTACATACCTAAAGAAGAAAACACCGGGAGAAGTGTCAAGTGTACAAATTCTTATAATAATGCAACCTCAAGAATTAAAGTTACGGTCACAAAATCGTACTCTCTCTCAATAAGAACATCTTCGAAAAATTCAGTAGGGTTGAACTTCTGAAATAGATGCAAACAACTATGCGTTACTCAGTCAGTGTCAATACAGTGAAATGAGATAGCAATGGCATGTCAGTGCATCATATGTTACCTCCAACCAGCTAAAGGCTCTCTGCGGCTCCCAAGCTGGGAAACCACCATTGCGACTCTGTTTAGAAATTACAAAAAGTTTACTAATCCATAGTGAACTTTGTTTACTAAAGCAATCTGATTGTAGAGAAAATAAACCGAAGATAATGATTAGCAAGCAAAATGGGCTAGAACTAGACTCTTTGTCATTCCTTACTTGTAGGGAAAGAATAACATTGACAGCATCACATAAACGATTAGTTTCCATCTTTTCTCCAACGAGTCTGGGTGACATTTGGGAGAATAGAAGTGCACACTGTAAAGAATATAGAACAGAACAAAAAATAAGAAATGTCAATCAACAAGTATCATTGCGGATTCACATGCATGACGGGCTTTACATACCTTCAATCCTTCTGCCGTGCAATCTGAGACTTGCCAACCATGATCTTGCATTGAAAATGTCCATGCCCCTTTAGAAGTGTGTCGGTACATACTTTCAAAGTCCCCAGAAGGGTTTTCTCGGACCTAGAAAATAATTTGATCCATGTTATTAGGTACTCTACTAGATTAATTTGTAGTAATTCTTGGATCCGAATCCAAAGTTATACCTGTGAAGCTTTGACAAAGTCATGCCCTTTCCTAAGGGTGGTGGCAAACTCATCAACAAGATCACTAGCGATGATTGCTTGATTAGCGAATGCTGCATCCCACATTTGGCAGCCAAAACTCTGCACAGATTAGGTTTGCTAAATGTTTTTAGCTCAATACACAGATGGAATGATTTTACATAGCTGGATTGATTTTGGGAAGGATTGGAATGGTCATTCCTTGTCCTCCCAGTGGAATGGATGGACTTAAATTGATAAATGATGATTCTAATTGTAAGGCACTTCTGTCATTTTTTGGCTACCCAAACATCAGAATGACCATTCTTATTTCTAAAGGAATAAGGGAGGACCATTCTATTCTCCCCTTAATTCAAGTGAGACAAACACTGCCTTAGATTTGATGATTTGGTGAAGTTTACCTGCATCTTCATGCCATCTTCAGCTAGCCAAAAATAATCTGGGATCCGAGCTAGGTGACGCTTGTATGCTTCTGAGTTTGGATCTTCCACATAACAAGCAATCAAGCATAAAACCTGTGTGTCCAAGTAAGCATTGTAGATCAACAAGCATTCTCAATGTTGCCAATAATCACTTATAGATATTATGATTTCCAACTATAAAAAAATTAATTACAGCATTTTATTTACCTTCTCTACACATCCAATGCAAAGGTATCTACTGTTCTCATCTTCGTAGTGTACGTGTTCCATGGCGATTCCGAGAGCCTTCTCTCTCAGTTTAGAGAAAGGCCAATGCATTAGCACTGGCTCGGCAAAGTGGTGGAGGACTCCCCAAACCATATCTTGTACTAGAGGATGTGGGTAGTAGAGATCCTCCTGCAGTCACATTAGAGCGGGTAACCTGCATAATGTTTCCTCACAACTCACAAGCAACCTGAAATCTTGCCTTTATATTTTTTGGTCTCTGAATTCTACTGTCGGCTAACATGAAAACATAGAAAACTAACCTTTGCACAAGTGTTTCGGGCTTTATTCCAGTTAATTTGATGATAAGGCTCGGTATAGAGCTCCTGTCTTAGAGATCGAACCATTGTCGTGATTGGACCGACAAACCTCCTTCCATATAAATATGACATGGGCATGTATACCAAGCGACAATAACATAACAATTTGCCTGCACAGAAGATGATGAACGTCACGAGTTTTGGATTTTGTATGTACATGCGAAATGTTTGCATATTATATGATTCATCATGTTTTTGGGAATGAGATTAACTAATTTCATGCAGTTTTTAGTTAAAAAAACCTGGATGGATAGGAAAGAACTTAGGGAGCAACCAGAACTCCGGTGGCATGGGGTTGCAGCCTTCCCACTCATACACCCCAAGAACCTACCCGACACACCAAAAAATAAGAAGCACCCTTTAAAATATTAATGATCTAAATACAAGAAACACGTTGCTACCCAAAAAGCTTCTATAAAAGAGGAAGTGAGGCTGACCGTAAGCCAGAACTTTCCCCATGAAGGGATACCGACAGCACCACCATGGTCAAGGATCCATTTGCGACCTCTAGCCACCACCACGGCCATACCACCACCACCTTCTTTCACATGATCTTCTGCTCCTCCTTTTCCCATCAACCTCAGACATATATAGCTTAGGCACGAACCAAAAATGGTGCTGTGCCCCTCTATGTGTATTCCCCACCCTCCATCTTCATTCTGCACAATTGCACATCACATCACATCACATCACATCCACAACCACAACACATAATTAAGCAAAACTATAAACTAAAATTATACCGCTAAAGTTGTACTACTAAAGTTAACTACTACTGACTTCTAGTAGTAATAAATAACAAACCCAAAACAAAAATGAGGAAGAAAAAATTGTCCTACAGGAAACTTATTGCTCACTCTACTACAAAGAGCAAAATATTGTTTTTCTAATTGTGTTTTTCAAAGAATAAGAATAAGAAGAGGAGGAGACTGGAGATCAGGAGATTGTTTTACTTTTACCTGGTGATTGCATATGTAGCGAATGATCTCCATCTGGTGTTCTGGTGACAGAATCTCGTTGACTGCTCCTGTCACATAAAGAGCTATAACCTGCATATGCATGAAAAGATTAAGGACATATTCTCGAATTACAACAGACGGTGCTTAAAAATGAAATCAATTGTAATTTTCAATAAGCTAGTAGTGCTACCAATTAAATATATTGACAATGTTTAATACGGTTAGAATAGAAGGAGGGACAAGGGAAGTGCGAAATATGATTTTTTTTTTTTTTTTGTCAATAATCTGTGTACGAGGTGTGTATAATATAAAAACTACTTTAAAAGGAAAAATATATGCGTTGAAATGGAACATACTTTTTTTTTTGAAAAGCAAATGGAACATACTTTGACACACCAAAATATGATAATCATAATTTTTGTATTTATATTACTTGGGATCAAAATTTGTAGCAGTGCGAAGCGGTCCAATACAAATGGGCCTAAAATGAAGCATGGGTTAACAACTTATCTCAATGAGCTCAGGGAATTCTGATTATGAGTTGTGGCCTTTCTTCAGATTAAAAAAAGAAAAGTTGTGGCCTTTCTTAGGAACCGTTTGGTTAATAGCCACTTATTTGGATTTGTTTTTTCTTTTTCCCCTCGCAGTGAAGCTTGTTTAAATTTATTGGCTAAAACTTTTCGAAATTTCTGGGCAGTAAATGGGTTGAAGAAGAAGAAGAGTTACCAAAGGAGGAAGGAAAAACAATGGGCCAGCAGATTCAGCAGGCCAGTGGCCATCATGGGCCTGAATGGTTGAATAGAAGCTTATGGCTCTTCTCAGAGTGGTTGTCACTGCTTCCTCTGTTATATCTTCTGTTTCTTTCACTTTGATAGCTGCTGGAATAGCTCCACATGGATTCTCCTTTCTAAGCTGTTATTTTCCAAATCGAAGATCGAGACAAACAATCAGAAGCCATGCATCATCGATCTCATTATCTGAATTTTAGATGGAGTAGTAATCACAACCACATGATTGTGAAACCACCCAATGGACCAAATTTGAATTCCATACTTGAGTGAATCAATTTAATTTTTGTTTTGTTTTCCTTTTTTCAGTTGCGGAAGATTCACCAAAACAAAATGTTGTACGAGAATCCAAGAGACTCTTCCGAGCTAGACCTCACAAAATAGTTGGTGAAGCACGCACGTGCAAAAAAATTCACAAGAGAGTAGATAATTAAAATGCAAAGTGCCTGGGACAAGATTCTATCTGCATTCTACATATGGGATTCCTTAGTCGACACTAGCAAATTAACCCCGCTTCCTTTCCGCAATTTCTTCAAATAGGAAGCCACTATGTGATTGTTATTTATTTCCTTATTTATATCTATACTCAAGTGATATTTATTAGTGATATTCTTATACTGTAATTAAGACTTATTGTGGTGGTACTTTTTTGGCAGTTTTAAATGTCAGAGATATTATACTGTGGACAAATGTTTTGTTTTCACTTAGTCACCGATATCCAACTGATTTATATTTTACATACTTATTCTACTCATAATCTAGTTTTCAGACACGGAGTGGGTACAAACACAAAATATGTTAGGATCAAAGAGAACACAAAACAAAGGAGATATATTTAGGAAGACATTGATTTTATTAACTTGAACTGACTTGCCTTTGTACTTAAACATAATACTTACACAATACTTAAACATAATTGAACACTACTGTTTTTGGACGTAGAAGTCTTCCTGACATCAACTACTAAGTACAACTATAATTGACATCCTGTCACTTCCCAACCATATTTATTACAAACTTTACACATTGCTACATATGAATAGTACCACCTAATAATATGATACAACAACAAACAGTAAATACCAATAATATTATCCTCTCCGGAAAAGAGGACAATACTACCACACTTTATTTTACATCACAAATGAGCCAGGTGGCCTGAACAGGAAAATTATTCAAATTTATTTGAACCACTGCTTCCAGAATAGTCTTCAGTCAAATGATACTGTTCCAAAAGATAGCGGATATTTTGGTGCCACTCTTCCAGATAAGTATTATTGAATTTCCAGTTTGCAGATTCATAATGGAGGAGATATGAGGGAACTTCAGCAGATGTCAATCCGTTGAGTGAACACAGTGTTTGAGTCATGACCAGATAATTTCCACTGTGGATCTCAATGTTCGGAGACTCTTGATATGCCGAAAGAAATATAGTTTGATACTCCTTTCGCCAAGTGAGAGAACCATCTGGATTAGGAAGACATCTATTATTGCGAGTTGACCAAAAAGCAAATTGGAGGTCTTCATTTGCACCGGTGGGGATTTGTCTGATCTTCTGTTGCAGTATGGTATGTTGTCAAAGAGCAAGAAAAATTTTAAAAAGAAGTCCTCTGGGGGTTGGACTTGATTGAACGCTGCATGTGCCAGATATACCAATACTGTTGATTTATTGAAACTGACACTTATAGTATATACATCGAGTACATACCATAAGAGAAGGTAGGCTTCTTTTTTGAAATAAAAGACATTATGGTAAGATACTTCAAACTGGGTGAGAAAGGGATAGACAGGGTGGAAAGGTAGACCTTTTATGGGACCTTCATCAAGACCATATTTGAATATACAGAGATGTTGAAGGTTTTGACACATTTGGACACATCTAGAAAGAAGGGTTAACTCCAAAAGATGACACTGAAGGTGGACAGGAAAATTAACTGTGTGGAAACAGGAAATCATGGAAAAACAACCAGGGACAAATGAATATGGTTTTGTTTTGAAAAACTGGTTGATTTTTTTTTTGAGTCTTGACAGAAAATCAGGAAGGACATTTATTTTTCCTTTTATATGGACTGCATCAAAACTCCAATTGGAAAACCAATTTGCCCATCTAAGTAGCTGTGCCTTTGGAAGGTGCTTCTACTTGAACTTGAGCATGTTGGGGAAACTCATCATATCGGTCTCGATTAGGAAATGATGACAAATTAGATGAAATTCAAACTTCTCAATGCTCCTTTTAATTGCCAGAATTTCTTCGTAAGTGGAGTGGTAATGAAGTTCTACTGGAGAGAATGCACCACTCTTGGATCCACAAATTCTGCACTTTTGTTTAGAGTTTTCTTCTAAAAGAACTGCTCCCCAATAGAGATCAGAGGCATCTGTCCAAAGAACTCTTTTACCATCTGAAGGTATGGTTAATGGAGAAAGGGTTTTGGATATGACTTTAAGGTCTGTGACAGCTTTGGTACAATGGACGGACCAAGGAGGCGGGTTTTTCTTTAGTAGAACTGAAAGAGGAGTACGGTATTGGGCAAGATTGGGAATGAAATCAGCCATATAGTTAACAATTCCAAGGAACTGTTGAACTTGTTTGACTGTGAGGTTATATGAGGCTAGATGGTATATTGACCTTTAGAGATATACATCCCTAAAAAATCAATTTCTGGTTGAGCAAGAAGCATCTTTTTCTCTAAGAGTTTTATGCCATGGGTTTGGATTGGGGAATAGAAAGACTGTAGTAAGACAGCATGAGACTCAATATCTTGGGAGAAGAGTAGAATATCATCAATATAAACAAGGGCTGAGGACAAAAGAGGAGCAAATACCCTGATCATGGCCTTTTGAAACAAGGATGGAGCTGTTTTTAATCCAAAAGGCATGACTATCCACTGGAAGTGGTGATCCGGAATGCAAAAGCCAGTCTTGGGACGATCATCTGGATGGATGCTCAGCTGCCAAAAACCTGCTTTTAAGTCAAATTTTGAGAAAATTTGAGTTTTAGGCAAGTTGGCAAAAAGAACACTTTTTCGAAGAAGAGAGAATTTGTTATCCTGTAGAAAATGATTAAGAGACTGGTAATTGATAACCAGACGGAGCTTTCCTCTTATCTGCTCTATCCTTTTGTTCACATAAAATGCTTCACATGCCCACTGAGAGGTTGTGGGCTCAATCAATCCTTCTGACTGGAGTTGCTGGAGCTCCTGAAGAGCAAGCTGGTAGTGTTCTGGGTTCATGCCATGATGAGTAGCTTTGGTGGGGTTGATATCTTCATTTTTCTTAAAGGGAAGAGAAATGAAGAAGTCTGGATTTTTCCAAAGTGGGTTAGAGTATTTGGTGAGGAACTGGGAATGAGATTCTGCACAAGAAGTTTGGATTATGGCTTCTTTGATGGAAGAGAAAGTTTCAATGGAAAAGAGATTGGTTGAGTGGTCCAGGGTAACAAGTAATTTTTGTATTTCAAGCCTTTTTTGAGCTTAGGAGACTTTGCTGAGATTTTGGAGGATATCAAAACCTAACAATAAATCTTTTCCTGGGAGATCAGAACCATAAACTTGGTGTTTTATAGTGTATCCAGGGAAGAGTTGGATGATAATAGGCTTACTGATTAGAGTGATAACAAAAATTTCTCCATTGGCTGCTGTAAAGGGTCTGAAACAGGATTGCCAGTAGGACCTGGGGAGAATTGTTGGGTTAAGAATGGAGGCTGCTGCACCAGTATCAAAGAAAGCGATAACTGGTATAGGCTTCTCATATTTGCCAAGCAGGATGGTGACCTTGGCTAAAGGTTGAGCCAACATGATGTTTGAGAATCCAAATGTTTGGATTTCATAGGGGAATGAGTCAGACTCTTCAGAAGAATTATCTGATTCTGAGTCATCTGAATCATCAAAGGTGAATGCTAGGACTGCTGTATCTGTTGCTTCATCATCGATAGAAAATAGGGATTCGACATCAGTATTTTCAAGATCATCGTCAATGAGAGCCAAAGAATTCACCATTTTGTCTCGTGCTGTTTTATTGGGACACTATTTTGCATAGTGCCCTTTCTTTTTGCATATGTAGCAGCGATCAGACTTGTGCTGCCCTCTGAACTGCTTCTTCTTTCAGCTCAATACCGTACTCCTCTTTCAGCTCTACTAAAGAAAAACCCTCTTCCTTGGTCAGTCCGCTGTCACAGACCTGAAAGCTATATCCAAAACCCTTCCTCCATTAACCATACCTTCAGATGGAAAAAGAGTTCTTCAGACAGATGCCTCTGATCTATATTGGGGAGCAGTTCTTTTGGAAGAAAATCCAGAACAAAAGCGCAGAATTTGTGGATACAGGAGTGGTGCATTCTCTCCAACAGAATTTCATTACCACTTCACTTACGAAGAAATTTTGGCAATTAAAAGCAGCATTGAGAAGTTTGAATTTCATCTAATTGGTCATCATTTCCTAATCGAAACCGATATGATGAGTTTCCCCAGCATGCTCAAGTTCAAGCAGAAGCACCTTCCAAAGGCACAGCTACTCAGATGGGCAAATTGGTTTTCCAATTGGAGTTTTGATGCTGTCCATATAAAAGGAAAAACAAATGTCCTTCCTGATTTTCTGTCAAGACTCAAAAAGAAATCAACCAGTTTTTCAAAACAAAACCATATTCATTTGTCACTGGTTGTTTTCCCATGATTTCATATTTCCACCCAGTTAATCTTCCTGTCCACCTTCAGTGTAATCTTTTGGAGTTAACCCTTCTTTCTAGATGTGTCCAAATGTGTCAAAACCTTCAACATCTCTGTATATTCAAATATGGTCTTGATGAAGGTCCCATAAAAGGTCTACCTTTCCACCCTGTCTATCCCTTTCTCACCCAGTTTGATGTATCTTACCATAATGTCTTTTATTTCAAAAAAGAAGCCTACCTTCTCTTATGGTATTTAGTCGATGTGTATACTATAAGTGTCAGTTTTAATAAATCAGCAGTGTTGGTTTATCTAGCCCAGGCAGCATTCAATCAAGTCCAACCTCCAGAGGATTTCTTTTTGAAATTTCTCTTACTTTTTGGAAGCATACCCTACTGGCAGCAAAAGATCAGACAAGTTCCCACAGGTCCAGACGAAGATCTCCAATTTGCTTTCTGGATAAGTCGCAACAACAGATGTCTTCCTAATTCAGATGGTTCTATCACTTGGAGAAAGGAGTATCACACTATATTCCTTTCGGCATATCAAGAGTCTCCGAGCATTGAGATCCACAGTGGAAATTATCTCGTCATGACTCAAACACTGTGTTCACTCAATGAATTGACACCTGCAGAAATTCCCTCATCTCTCCTCTATTATGAATCTGCAAACTGGAAATTCAATGATACTTATCTGGAAGAATGGTACCAAAATATTCGTTATCTTTTGACCCAGTATCACTTGACTGACAGAGATGAAGAAAGTAGTTCAGATGATCCAGAGTGACAACCATGTGATCGTGCCCGCTGTCTCTTTTGTCATGTAATATAAAGTATGGTAGTCTTGTCCTCTTTTTCAGAGGGGGTGAAATTATTGGTGTTTACTGTTTGTTATTGTATCATATTATTGGTGTGTACTGTTTAGATTGTACGTTATAGCAGAAGTAGTCATATGGGTGTGTAAAAGAAGTAAGGTCACATCCTGTGAATAGTAAACTATAATTATATGAGGTAAAGCTCTGATGTATTAATTGCTTCTTGCATTTACTAGCAACAGGAGTATGGCAGGAACTAATTATATGTCAATACTGTTTGTACTCCCTCCTTATGTCAACACCAAGTTTTCAGACACAAAGTGAGTACAAACACAAAGTAGGTTAGGATCGAGAGAAAACACAAGACACCGGAAATATTATATGAAGACACTGATTTTATTAACTTCAACTGAATGGCTTACTAACTTGATGATTACAGAAGTAGAGCCCTCCTTTTATAGATATAAGGAGGGAGTACTGACCTCATACAAACAGTATTGACATATAATTAGTTCCTGCTAGTGAATGGTTCAAATCACATTTTTTAGCTCGGGAAAACAAAGCCACCCCCCCACAAATTTCCTATTTTAAAGTGATAGCTCTCAATTCAAAGCCTATTATGTCAATGTAGGTTCGATACACTTTGGGACGAGAGTTATTTTTTTCCCTTTGAAACCTCATCGGCAAGAAACAGAAAGAGGATTGATAAAACTGCGCATCCCATTTTATTTATGGAGGGGTATTTCTGTATTTCTGTCTATTTGGGTCATAGTCTTCTTGAAGGTTTCATCTACGTACAATGACAAGACAAGCTTGGCGTCTGTGTCCTCTGGTCTGGTGCCATGGAATTTTATAGAAGGAAGTGAATGTCACAGTTTATCGATAATTTAGTGAAGGATGGGTGCATGCATTGTGTGGGTAACGTTTAATTCGATAATGAGATGAAAAGGGACCAATGAGAGATCGAGGACAGCACAGGCATGGACATGATCGATCAATTTCCCGAGAGTAATATAATCCACATAGTTGTAGCACCGGTTTTACAATACTGATATAAAAAAATAATATTATAAGAGTATTTGTTACAGTTGGCAAGAGATGCGTATATCATGTGTCCAAGGAGAGTACTAATTTGGATACAAATTAAATGGTTATTTGTGATGCTCGAAAAGAGCTAGCGTTATAAAATACTTGTTGTATTCAATTGGCTCCGTTATGTTAAATGTTTTTATTTTTTAACTACTTAGTTTTCGTTTTACGATATAGGTCATTCTCTCACAATATCTCATCTTTGATTCACATGCAAAAAGAAATATAATTATTTCTCTTAGCGAAACAAGATTTCAAACTTTTTCGTGTCTCCAAGGTCTAGCTGAAAAGGGTTTGTTGCTATTGAATTGATGGGACCATTCCCAATTGAGTCTAAACCATTAATTTAAATTCGTTCTCTCGAGCAACAATGGTTTAATGGCTAGTTTTCCGGAGGTTTTTTTTTTTTTTTTTAATAGTATTATAAACTGGTTCTTTAAGCTCTTTTAAAACTGGCTAATTCTTTAATTTATATAAATGTTACATTTTTGCAATTTTTCTTACGTATATTTTTATAGTCCTGAATCCCAACCCTCGTGTTTTAGCGTACTAATGGCTTGACGACCCAAGTGGGAAATCCCATACCCAATTAATTTAGCTGGTTGTACGTTGAGAAAAAAGGGGGGAAAAAGAAAAAGAAAAAAAAAAAAAGGAAGAGAACCCACTTGGCCTATGCTATTTAGTTGTCTTTGACTCTTTATCAACCCAACCCAAACCAAACTGCTTTGTATTATTAGTGTGTATATATATATATATATATATATATATATATATATATATATATTATGGCGAACCATTTTTTCATCATCTCTATTAAAATCAATTGGTGATAGGAAGAGTTTCAATTAAGCATTTTATAAACTTCGACATCGCATTCGCAAGTTAGGGAGAGACATTGTGTAACTTACTCTAGGGGGACACTCCAGGCTCAATAATCCCTTCCTTAAGATGACACTCTCGCAACTCGAACCCATGACCTTTTGGCTCTAATAACTCATCTTGGACCACTTTTTCACTATCTTTCCTAAAACCAATTGGTATTTGGGAAGATTTCAATCAAGTTTTTTATGACATTCGATATCACGCCCGCAAATTTGTTTTTAGAACGGTCGCAGAAATAACGTGTAACCAAATTCATGGGGTACTCCAGGCCCAACACTTTAGTAATTCTTTTTGAAGTAGCTATCAAACAAGATTCATATTACATATTTTTAACAATATATGTCGAGAAATATAAGTTGTTGAAAATGCACGCAAAACCGTGACGAAAAATTAAATAGGAATAGAGAGAGTATGAATCTTATTTGATAGATTTCGATTTGATTCTATAACCACAATTCAAAAATCACATAAAACATTATACAATTAAAATGGTATAAGCATTTGAAAACTATACAAACACACAAAACAAACTTACAAATTGGTACGGTGGGACTCCCACTGTGGGAGTACGTTTTTTTTTTTTGGTAAATCAACTTTAACTGTGGGAGTACTTTGTTTGACAAAGAAGCAACTAAGAAAATACAGTAATAATTTTTGTGGGCACCACCAGACATTTAGTGTAATAATTTTTCTGCCCACCTTTAGGCTCCACCGCTATTTTTGTGGGCACCACCGGACATTCTGTAATAATTTGAACTATTAATTTTATAAAGCCTGCAAAATAGTATATCTCAATAATAAATCAACTTAATCGGACATTGAAAGGTAGATAAAAAAATAAATTTCTTGTTTTCAAAATGGACGGTCAAGCAAAATTCAATTTTTTTTTTTATGTATTTGTTCGTGTTCGATTAAGATTAATTTTTGCACGAATATACTACTCTGCGGGCCCTACAAGATGAACGATTCAGATTATTATAATGAACGCAAATCGTGGGGTTTCCACCTTAGGTAGGAAGAATTTGAGAATTTGATCAACTCAGTAATTAATACTAACAAAAAACTTCTGTTGCATCTTTATTATAATCTGAAAGGGCCGATTTTCCTCACACAAAAGGTGACACAAATTTTGACACAAGATCCATTTTGGAATTCCACGCAAACGATCGGCCTCCTAATCTAAAATATATACGAGGCACATGTATTCATACAATCTAAAGTTATATGTAACGATCCGTGCCAACTAACCTGCTAATCTTAGCCTAACCACATGGCTACAGTAGCCCTTCCTGATTCTATATAATACTTTTACTTTCATTTTTTCACCGATGTGGGAAAATGATCCTCACAATCTCTCCCATTTAGGATCGCAACGTTCTCGTTGTGCCGTATAGTACCCGCTTAAGCACGCCTAGTTTCTTAAGCTCATCTAGGATTGCGCCCACCCAAACATGTTAAAATAGTGGGTCCCAATTAATAGAATATGGCAACGTGATGCAAATCTAATTAATTTAGAGGAAAAAAAATGTTTACACCGTCGGTATATATATTGGACCACAAGAATCCATAAAATGCGCCCCAAAATTTGTAAAGGTTGTACCATACTACCATACACTGAAAAATAAAATGGTTAAAAAAAATGCCTAAAATGAGCTTTAAAAAATTCAGTACCGAATAATTTATTTTTTTTGTACGCAAGCTGATCATCTGAACCCACCTTGAGATATAAGAGGGAGATGGAGGAGGGAGAGATTACGTACTTGCATACGCATTAAGAGATCAGCACTCTGTTTGATTTGGAAACGATTCTTGGTAAATTCCTCACGATATCTTTCAACTTGATCTCGTTCCTGTGGAGTTCCAGCTTCATGATCGAATTCCCAGTGTTGCCGTCCCACATGATTATTAGTTGTTGTCAACCATGGTCCCTCCCCTTCTGCTATCTTCAGCTTCCACATTTTTCTTCTGATCTCAATCTATATATCTTTTCCCCTTTAACACAAAGCAAAAGAAAATTACCCAAAAAGAAACAGAAATTATTAAGCAAAAGAAGAAGCTTAAACCAACATTGTTTGTATATATTGTCATTCTAGACCGCTACTTAATTCATCGCTTGAGATTCTTCAAAAATCTCAATTAAAAATTTCCTAACCTGTCCCGGCCGGCTGTCCAACGTCCACTGATCAGTTAAGGTGTCCAAAAAAAAAAAACACACACACACACTTTGAGCTAGCACCGGTAATGTTTAAGCGTTTTGTTTTTCTTTTTTCGCGCACCTTAATTAATTTTAAAGGACCAAGCAAATATCTAGAGATAATATGTAAGCTAGCTGCTACTAAATATTGATGGAATTACACTGACATAATATAGAAAACAGAACAAGCAGATATCTATAGCTTTATAAAATCATATACCTTCGTCGACAGTTGGACAGTGGATTGCAAATTGACTGTGTAATTGGAATGTAATTATGCGTGTGCTTTTGTGAGAGAGAGAGAGAGAGAGAGAGACACTTTTGTGGTGCAATATTGAGCCTACTGCTTATATAGACGTGAGAGAGAGGTTTCTTTTTCTTTTTCTTTTATCCTCAGAGAGAGAGAGAGAGAGAGAGGGAGAGAGAGAGAGAGATTATGACGCGTGTTGTGGTTTCATAAAAGGGAGGGGGCGGACCCAAAAATTTTGATTAATAGGGGCTCATATTATAAGTTACTCTAGTGAAATCTCTTTTTCAAAAGAAGGAGAGTGATGAATTTCACTTATCATTTCATATAAGATTGTTATTTCTTAACGGACGGTCCGGAAGTGCACAGCACAGTGCCGCATGCACAGCACCATCCTCTGCATTCGTTAGTTTTGCGCCAAACTTTTGTTCGTCTCGACGAGAAGAATCGAAAAAATAAAAAATTACTGACTTTTATACAAGTATATGTGCCGATAAAATTAAAAGGAAAATACATGGCGGTGACTATATATGTAACTTCACCTTATATAAAACAGAAATGGGTGTATTTGCACAAAAAGAGTTTGTAAAAATTTAGCACTCTACAAAATACTCTGACAAATATCCACATAAGGAATTTGATAAAAAAAGAAATTTAAATAAGGAAATTTAGAGTAAATTTATCAAAATGTCTAAGGATATTAATGCAGTTTTACATAATCGAGTGGGGGCCAATGTCCTCGCTAGCCCTTACTTCGGTTTGCCCCTGGAGGTGGCACCACCACCTTCAATTCACCCCTCGCCCCGCCTCTCCACTCTCATCCTCTGCCCATCTCCCAAACCGGCCCTCTTCATCTTCAATACCAATAGAGTCAGATCCGGCATCCTAGCATTGAAGTTGACAATGTTTCAGCTCCGACAATTTTGGAGATGAATGAGACAACAAATTTGATAGATCTAGCAATGGTGTTTGATGGTGAAGACCGACCGAATAAGGGGCGGTTTTCTTTTTCGTTTTATGTGTTTTTTTTTTTTTTCTCAACCCATCGTGGAATATTTCCCCTCTTTTTATGAATCTTTTGCATTTCTCGGGGTTGCACTCCTTCAAAATCTTTGTGAATTTCATTTGTGCTTTATTTTTATGGTTGAGCTTCCCATTTTTGGGTTCTCTACCCCAAACTCGTTAATTTTCAAGCTTGCTTAGGAGTATGTGTTAATAGATCGGGCTCCTAGGCTTGCGTCTAGGTGATTGTGGTTTGGGTCTTTTTCAATCTTTCATAATTGAATTCTATTATCGTATTTTGTAATAGTTGTGGATAGACTTTAGAATACTATAGCTATAGATTCTGCTGCGGATTATAAATTTCAAAATTTTCGTAGAAACAAAGAAAAGTTTTTATTATGACTTTGAATTTATGATTAAGCTGCAATGAAAGCTGAAACTGTTTGTTGGTGAAAAGTTAAAAATTAGCTTTTAGATTACTTAGGGCATCCACATCTCTCTCTTTATTCTCCTCTTTAAACTAAATTAAAGAGCCAAAACAAGAAAAAACATTCAAAACCCTCCTTTATCAGCCTCTCTTTTTTCCTCTCTACTTTGAAGAATTTTAGTTTTGCTACAGTATCTCGTTTTAATAGACGAGGTACTGTTCACTCGCCTATGATTTTTATATTATTTCTCTCTCTTTCTCTCTTGTTACTAGCGCCAGACTCTCTCTCTCTCTCAGCGCCAGCAGTCAGCAGTCAGGCAAGGGTCCAGGGAGAGTTTTTTTTTTTTAATCAGAAGGAAGAGTTAAATGGAGTATTTAATTGAGGTGGGTTTGATTATTTATTGAGAAGAGAGGGAGAGTAAAGAGTCTGATGCAGTAGTTATTTTAAAAGTAGATAGCTAAAGTAATAAAATGACTTTTTAATGTGTAAATTGGTCCAAAATATAGAGAATCTGGTGCGGATGCTCTTAGAATCTAAAAGCTCATCTGAAAAGTACCATTAACCTAGCTTTTCTAAAAGCAAATCTTAGACAATTTTTGAGCGTCTAGAAATTCCCAAAATCTATGGATAGGGATTTTTTACAAATCAAGTTTTGCTGCAGATTCTAGATTTTAAGATTTAATAGAACCTGAAGAACATGTTTACCATAGCTATAAAATTATGATTAAGTTGCATTAAAAGTTAGTACTGTTTATTACAAAAATCAGCTTTCATAAAACTTGATACTCCATTCGCACCCTAAATAAATGTCCGACACGCAAACTTAGGGTTTTAAAAAGATGCATTTCCCGTAAAAAGAATCAAATTTTTTTCATAAATCAATGTATATCAATGAATTCTTTTAAGTTTGTGAAATTTTTTTTGAATCTTTTAACAAAATAAGTATATTTTTAAAGGCTTAAGTTTGCGCGTAGGAATTTATTTAGAGACAGAGAGAGTACTTGAAATCTTATCCGAAAAGCTACCCCAATTCAGGGCTTGTTTGATAACCTAAATTCAACACTTAAAACTATATCAATTAAGTAATAAGTGATACAGTAGGTTTGATAATGACATTATACATTGCTTAACAAATTAAGTGTTACTTAAAATGTAGGCAAAAAAGTTGAGAAAAATTAAGTAGCTTTGAGTTACTTAATTCTGATTGAATTTTTATGTA
Source organism: Rhododendron simsii (assembly GCA_014282245.1). Classification (NCBI taxonomy): domain Eukaryota; kingdom Viridiplantae; phylum Streptophyta; class Magnoliopsida; order Ericales; family Ericaceae; genus Rhododendron; species Rhododendron simsii. Next base: position 36,087,991 of record CM024957.1, on the reverse strand, counting down.
CTTGCATTTAATCACCATACCACCACCACCACAACTCCCACCACCGCCACCACCACTCATACAACCACTCCACCATCACCACCACCACCACCACTTCACCACCACAACCGCCACCACCACAAATGCCACCATTGCACAACTATCACTCCACCAACATCACTCACTATCACCATTACTCCAGCGCCGCCACCACCATTACACCACCACCACCACTCATTGCCACTGTTACATCACCATCACTCTACTACCACTATTACACCACTATCGTCAGCACTCCAACACCACCATCACCGCCGCCGCCGCCACCGCCACTCCATCACCACCAACACACCACAATCACCATTCCACCATTATTATAAGTACATTGTGACCATTAGTAAATTAAGAGAGAGTCGGAACTAAAATTAATTTATTATTTTTTTAATTTAGTACTTAATATGTTTACCAAACAGCTTTTCAGTTTAAAAAATTCAACATTCAGCTTTCAGCACTTAAATTTTTAGCATTCAGTTTCAGTTTTCAGTTTTATCGAACAGGCCCTCAGCTTTGGGATTTTAAGAAATCATTCCTTTTTTTAGCTTTTCAAAATCTATAGAATCTGAGAATTTGTTATTTTGATTTTAGGGAAACACTCCAAACTGGTTCCGAAAAGTTAAAATCTTAAACTCTGCAAAAATAATTTCTTGTAAAAATCCACTTTAAAAGGTAAAATATCAAATTTTGCACAAACACTCACATGCCAAAAACCGTCTTAAATTTTCATATGTCCGATGAATGAAAACGTCAAATAGTAATTCAGAGCGGAGAGCCTAAAAGTCTTTTTTTTGCTACAACAAAACCTTAACCGGGTGGTCCAACACGATGGACCTTTTTTATTTATAATTCAGGGTGATTGGATAAAAAAAGGCTTATCCCCGAGAGATACTCTCCGAGAGGATAAACCTTTGGGAGAGTATCCCAACTCAATTGAATTTTTAAGAGATCAATTTATGGTGGCTTGTCAAATCTGTGGCTTTGGGAGTTCGTTGGCGCGTTCATACTTGATTGGAGTTCGTATCATTGTCTTGGTATTTGTTGTCCTTTTTTTAGCTAGCATTTTTTTTTTTTTGAGACTGCTAGAAAATATTCAACAGAATGTGCTTCAGGCGATGTCTGAGTTGGGATGAAAAACATCAGCCGCCTTGTATTTTTCTTGTTTTGTATCAGTTCCACCGACGATTAGTTTAACTTTATCAAAAATTTTTGTAATGAACTCCATATTGTAAGTGTCATTAAGCTTACATCAAATACAACTTCTCGTTTTTGTCAAAAAAACGAACAAGACTAGTACTATTTTATAAAATGGGGGAAAAACAAGAATAACTTTATAAAACGATTTTGTCTAACTTGGATTACAATATGAGCCTCAAATTACGAATACAATCATACTCCTATTCATAGGTAGCACGTTCTAACCGTAGAATTTAATGTTTTTATACTGTATTTTTTTTTTTCTTCCAAAAGTGAGAAGATTGTATTGATAAACGCTTAGTGGCATAGAAAACAAGTAAATCACAAGGCAATTGATGTCTTCCATTCTAATCAAGACATGACCTAACGCAATAGTGACTTTTAAACTGCCTAACCTATAATTAGGAGTCTCAAACGAGAAAAAGTACAAAGTTAAGGACAAAAGACACTAAATACCCAGATGATCAGATGCACTCCACCCAAGTATAAACGCACCAATGAACTCCCAAGAACTACATATCTGCCAAGCTGCCACGGGTTGGTTCGCTAAAGACATCGTGTAGGGATAGAACGCTAAAGCACAAATATCGTTGTAAAACAATCTCGATTAAGAGAATCCGATCTATAGACAAAATTCGTCCAAAGACGAAACTAATAGCTACTATTGTTATTAAGAGGATCGCGCATACTACTATTGTTGCCCTATAGATGACGAGACGTTGATGATCAGTTGGATCAACAAATGCCAATTTATAAGATGGGACTGCATGCATGCATGTCAAGGCACGTAACGCATGAATCACGCCTTACTTAACTTGTTTTATTTAGGAAAATAATATTGACACTCTAAAAATTGATGCAGGCACTTCAAAATCAGTGTAAGTCCAAAGCCACTTTCCTTTGCTTTTTGGAGTGCCTGAATCAATTTTTGGAGTGCCAATATCATTTCCCTTTATTTACTGGTACTACAGTGTTTAATTGATAGTGAAGTATATAAAAACTTTTTTTACACGCCAGTTTAGTAGGGGCCAACCGGTGGGTACCTTAATTAATTACCAACGTGTTAAGTTCTAGGCCTTTACTTATTTGGCTTTTTATCCGCCACTTATGTTTTAACACTCTATGTGGTGGTTGGAGGTTGAAAATTGGAACTAATGTTTTAAGACTCTGAGTGGTGGTTGCAAGTTGGAACTAATGTTTTAAGACTTTAAGTGTTCGTTGTTGATTTGATTTTTCTCTTCATTGGTGGTTGAAACTCTAAGTGGTGGTTGGAAGTTAAAAGTTGGAAATAATATTTTAAGACTTCAAGTGCTGGTTGTTGATCTGATTTTTCTCTTAATTGATGGTTGAAATTAGAGATGGCAATTTCAACTCATATTTTTTAACCTGTCCAAATCCACCCACTTATAATTCAATCCAATCCGTCCATATTTTATAACGGGTTGATTTGGGTTGAACCCATATAAACCCATATTTACATGGGTTTAAATGAGTTAAAAATGGATTCAATATGGGTTGAAATTAAAAAAACCCACCCCTTCAGAAAAACGTGAACTACTGATCTCTCTCGCTGGACGCTGGACCGTCCTGTACGCTGTACCAGACAAAAGGAACTTCGGTTTTTTTGCTAGAAAAATGTTCCAGTGAGGAAAGTACACCCTCACAAACACTCTCTCTCTCTCTCTCTCTCTCTCTCTCTCTCTTCATTTCAAAGAATCTCCAAAACCTACCACTCTGAACATGATCCGTTCCGCTAAGAACTTTTTCTCCAAAAAATTTACTTTTTCGGAGTCATAATTTGCTAACTTTATCGGTCTGCTACGATACAAAGCTAACGGCTAATTAAGATTCAGGAATTATAAAAAGTTATTATTTTCTGTTTTTCGAGATAGATCATTCTTTTACAATATATCACATTTAATTTCAAAAAAATACAATTTCAAAAAAATACTTGTGTTTTGATTTGAAGAAAAAAACATGCATACAAAACATGTAGTATTTATGCAAATCCCACTTTATGTGCATGGAGCGTCACAAATTATCATTGCATCTAAATTTTTCTCATCCCATTGACCGAAGAAAAACTAAGAACGAACGCACAAATTAATATACCAAAAAATCATGCACGGGGTATGCCCAGGCAAAAGAGTATGTGGTTCTTAGAGCCCGTTCTAGAACACCTTCTTAAAAAATAAGTACTTATTTCACATTTTCAAACTCAAAAATAATGTAAATGAAAAATAATTTTTTAATTTTTTTTGCACCGTATTAAAGATCTCATTGAGATCTTTCAAATAAGATCCATATTACATATTTTTAGATTTCAATAAACCCATCATTTTTTAGCTTGAAATTGTCTTCTTAAAAAATAAGTACTTAGCGTTCGGGAACAGAGCCTAAACTAGTATGGCAAATTCGCGCCGCAAATCTTTATTATCAAGTGAACGTATAAAAAGAAAATACATTTTCCTTTCATTTACTTTACCTGGTTAAGACAAGGGTTCTACTCAACTCGAAAGAAAATGTAGAATCCTTTTGAGAAAATGAGCAAGAATCTGTGGGTGTAATCTGGTGAACAACCCAACAAACAGCCATAAAGAAAGAAGTAGGCCGCATTCCACATTCCAAAAAAAATATTTAAATAATAAAGACCTATTTTCAAATTTAACAATAATGAGTTTACAAAAATAATTTGTTAATCTTTTTTTGTTGAGTTTGATAAATCTCATCGAGATCTATAAAACTAGATCCACATTGCATATTTTTTTATTTCAGTAAGCATATTTTTTTTAAGCTTGAAAATTACAAATAAGTACTTATTTTTTAAGAAAGTAATCTGGAACGGGGCATAGACTAACGACAAAGGTTCTACAAAAAAAAAACCGACAACAAAGGACTTTTATAAAGATATAAATCAAGAATCAATTTGAGCTTTCAGTAAAATTTGAGTCAGTGATCTCTTAATAGAAGTGGACATTGGTGGTCAACCAGACTAGTAGTCCTAGTTAAAAACGTATGAAAAGAAACATGGTTACATTAGACAGGGCCGAAAATAAGGTGGACCAATTTTTAAGTGGGCTCATCTTTTCCGACACCTTATTCAAATGCTTAAAAAGAAAAGGAGCCTACGAGCAAGGGTGGAGGCATATGGGTACAAGGGACTTAGGGAGAGCGGTCCATCCCATTGGCTGCCAAATTTCCCTTGGATAGTTGGATAGGTATAATTTTAACCCCATGTTTTATTAATTTGATCCCAAATTTTCATAGTAATAGGTATAATTTAGCTATTTTGACCCCACAAAAAATATGTAAATTGCTCCAACTTGTTTTTAGTGCATATAAATCTAATTTTTGATTCCACTAACCAAAATTCTTGACTTCGCCTCTGCTTACGTGAGTATCAATTTTTTTTGAACTCTTTATGTGTTCACATAGATGGAAAATTATGATACCCACCTCTCAAACTTTTTTTCTAGGGATATTCTTTTTCAAATCCGTCATGGCAAAAGAAATTTTGCAAGAATTTGATTTTTGTATTACTTTTCTTCAAAAGTAGATTACTTTAACTTCCTCAAAAAATATATTAATAAAAGGAGAAGAGTGATTTTGTTACTCCCATTTTCTCTTACAACACTCACATTTTCTCTCCATCTCCATCACCTAATATAGACACAAAGGGAAATGCTGTTAGAGAAAAGGGAAGTGACCTTTGTTCTTTTTTCATCTTTGAGAAAAATATATTTACTCTTTGCATAGTTGTCAATAACTTTCTCTATCTATCTCTTTTTACTCATTACCACTCATTACATCAAAAATAATTTTCAAAACTCAAAACCAAACAAAGCAGTAACGTGGGTTAGATCCGGCCCAAAATAATAAAGTGTTTTCCGGCCCAAAAATAACTTTCCTTTTTATTTACTTCACCTCACTAAAGTTTTTTCCAGAAATATTAGTTTCCTTCAGCCTTTGATTGGATGGTGTTTTGAAAGTTTTTTAGTTTGGTTTTTGGATAATAAGTGGAGAGAAAAATTAAGATAATAATTAGAGAAATAAGTAATGAGAGAGAAATTACGGTAATAATTAGAGATAGAGAGAGGAATTAAGGTAATAATTAGATATAGAGAGAAAAATAAAAATAACAATTGAAATTAAAAGTAGGAATAATAGTGTTTTTTGAGTTGATTTTTTTTTTCCAAAATACCATCAAATTATCAAAATATGGCATAATTTCTTGACAAATAAACGTGGGGTTGATCCGGCCCAAAATAAATGCTGCCCGAAAAAAACAAAATTGAAGCTTGGTCGAGGGTTCTAGTGTTCTACTTCTACTCAACCCAAAGGAAAATGCTGAAAACTGGATCATCAGAAGAAGACTCGAAGAAGCCAGCCATGGAGGGTAGCCAATCAATTGTGGGAAGGACCGCGTTCAAACTGCCGTTTGAGATGACGATTGAAATCCTATCGAGGTTGCCAGTGAAATCCCTCTTGCGATTCAAGTCCGTATGCAAAACCTGGTATGATCTAATCAAAACCCCTCATTTCATTTCCAAACATCTTCTAACCCATTCCACTCGCAATCACACCCCTCTCCTAGAAACTTCTTTAAATTTTGCAACCGAAAACCAGGAAATCTCATTGATCTACAACGATGGGTTTGACAACGGCCCTATCAATCTCGATTTCCCATTTCTGGATATAAGGAATTATCGTCGCACTTCTGGGTATGGTGGGGAGAATTACCTTGTTATTGCGGGTATATGTAATGGGTTGGTTTGCGTAAGTCTATCTTGCTTTGGATATCGTTTGTTTCTATGCAATCCCTCCACCAGAAAGTTTCGGGAGATTCCGAATTCCGAATGGAACGATGAGAATTTTTCCGAATGGAACGATGAGAATTTTTATGGTGGCCAGGTTAGTTTTGGGTTTGGCTTCCATCCCAGTGCTAATGATTACAAGTTGATTAGGATTGGGCTTTATTCTACTCCTATCAGCAAATACAATATCCGAGCTGATCTGTATATTATGAGCACCGATACTTGGACGGAAATTGATTTTAGTAAGTTGTCGTTGTTCTTGGGGGAGATGAATGAAAGGGGGGAGTATGATAGCATCGTGCAGATCGGTGGATCTTCTGCTACGGCCCTGAATGGAGTTTTCTATTGGCCTGCACGTGTAGTCCCAACTGATCAAGTGGTTGTTATGTCCTTTGACATGGGTACTGAGGTGTTCAGCAGAATAAGAACACCAGAGTGTTTGCATAAGAGGAGGAATCTATATAACTGGCAATTTACAGAATTAGATGATAAAATTGCCCTGGTTATATCTCATGATGAAAGTGGCTTCGATGTGTGGGTGTTGAATGAAAACGAGAGTTGTTGGACTAACCAAATTAAAGTCGGGCCTTTTCCGAGGATTGCAAGTGATATGGGATACAAGGTAGATGCTCATATTACAGTGGTGGGAGGTGGGAAAAATGGTGAATTGTTAGTGACAGAGCATAAATATTCTGGTGAGCTAAAGCTCTTTTCATATGATACAAAGACCCAGGAAACAATGGATCTTTATTGTGGTCGGGTTTGGTTTCTATCTTATGTTTATTTGTATGCGGGGACTCTACTTCCAGTCATGCAAGCCAATGAAATCGCACTCAACAAGTAGAACAGGAATAGGAAAGCACTTAATTTGCGGAAGCAACTCAGGTGTGACTTGTGAGTTGCTGTTTTGAATGTTTTCTCTGTTCATGGTTATTTTGGTTGCGGTTTCTTAGTTATGCTCAAAGTAGTCTCTTTTGGAAACTAATATTGAGAACCCTTTTGTAACTAAGATGCAGTGTTCCATGTTTGAGCCTGAAAGTATTTTCTTTTGAATATGTAATATATGTTCGACACTTGATGTATACAATGTTGACTGTTATATTTTGGAGCCTATGCTTTAACTTCCAATTGATGTATCATCAGGTGAGGCTAATGTTTTGGTGTTGGTGCACCCATTGCTATTTGTTTGTCATGGAATTGTAGTTGCGTTTGTAACTACGGCTTCACGTTTATCAGTTCTTGGTGATGGTTTTTGTTAATGCTAAATTGCAAAATCTGTAGCCTTGGTGGCTAACAAAAGACAAAGGATCACTGCATTTCTTACAGAAACTAGAAATCATAGAAATGTGAAAGTGTACCCTTCTAAGTAAATCATGCGCCTCAACCATCTGAGTTCACGGCATGCCTTAGCCATCGAGCTATATGTCCTTTCGCCTCCTTGCCTTTCTCTTCAGAATGTTTCTTTGCTTTCTTTTTTCTTTTTATGTTTTTTTCGAGGTGGACAATAGCATCAACACAAAAGATTACATTGCCAAATGTTTTATTTTTCATTGATCGGAAAGAAAACCGACCACTACGGGGCATTCCCCTGAGAAACATGCCGGCTAGGAGCTCTAACAGTACCTAGCCAGATGTTGTTCAGCCTCCCTTATGGCTCGATTCACCTTGCCTGCATAGATAGACTCAATATACATAAACACAAAGCCCGGACATTTTCTAGAACTAAACGGGTGCAGAGATAACCCGTCTGGCAATCTTTGAGACTCAAAACGAATCGCCTCGTGCATAAATCAACTTTGCAATTGCTTCCAAATCCCAGTCGCCAATTTGGGGTGCCGGAATATTTCAGGTTTGGCCGCTTTCTAACTTTTTCAAGAGGATCGATAAGCGTTTGAGCTTGCATTATATCTGATGGTGGTCCCGGCTCTGGAAAATGACGTTCCCGCAATATCTCGCTTTCTTAGCCGTGCTTCCGCATCAACCCTTCTTTCGCCTTCCAGATTTCCGACGGTGTTGGGAAACTTCGGTTGTACCACTTGATTGATTATCATTAGAAATGTTACAAGGCAAGTATGAATGCCAGCAGCCTTGAGTTCTCTCCTTTTCTGCAGTGAAGCAAGCCCTTCTGGCCTCTTCAAGTTGCTTCCCCTGGCTTTCCTTTTGGCCTTCTTCCCTCTGGTATTGGCTAGCCAGGCTTGTGGTAGTTGGAGCATTTCTTTCTCATCCCCATCCATATCCACAGTGTCAGGACATGCTGGTTTCGATTCCGGGGGTCGGGTCATATCACCGGGATGCAACTTGCGCGGATCATCACCTGCCTTGTAGTTTTCATTCTTGGCACACGCAGCGTCAAGTGATTTTTCATATCGTTCAAGGCACTGGGACGCAGTACGACCGACAATCGGGGCAATCGTCCTCCATTGCCCGGCAGCTCTTCTTCTTCTTCTTCCTTCCCTAGTCCATTCAGTCTTAACAACTTTTGAAAAAATAAAAATAAAAAATAGTACTAATCATCAGAATTTACTTGTACGAAAACGAAAGCCAAAATTGTGCAAATAGCAACAAAATCCGAAGATAAAGCTTGAGGAATTTTGCCGTTCGGTTAAATTTGAATTTTTTTGTTTGGCTTTTATTCATGCTCGATTCGTGTTCAGTTTGTTAAAATTCGTTCGAAGCCATTTCTAGGAATAAATAAGTCAAACTCATACATGTGTTTGTTAAGCTCGTTACGTTTTGAAAACAAATCACAAACAACCTACTAGTCGGCTCAACAAGCTTAAAGACAAATGTGAATTCTTGCTACTGATATCTGATCAAATTAATCTTTTTACAAGAGCATATGGCTTCACAAATTTCCAAAATATGAACTGTTTCAATCATTGCAAGAACACCACCTAATGTGGTTGGTTCCTTTTTCTCCCTCTTAAAGGAAAGCTGTTGAGTTCGAGTTCTTATTGAGGGGGTGTTCGGCTCTTGTTGTCACTAGTAACAACCCTAACATTTGGTAAAAAAACAAAAAAAATAAATCATTAAAGCGGACCCGAAAAACATCAAATGTGGCCGAAAACGAGGTGGACCCATTTTTAGTGGACCACATCTTTCTCGACCCCTTGGATAATTTCAAGTAGAGGTATGAGGGAACGATGGACTGAAAATTACGGGCCGGTCTCTGTTTTTTGGCCTACTTCCCTCCCAGTCCAGCCCAACTCCTAAAAGAACCGGTAAGGATGGCCCTTGATTTCCCTACCCGAAATACTCCTTAGCCCGTAGATCATGGCGATTTGAAGCGAGATACAGAAGCGAGACACAGAAGAGAGCGAGTTGAGGCGAGATACAGAAGCGAGAGATACGAAAGACGATCGAGAAGACGATTGAGGAAGACGATCGAGGAAGACGACCAGGAGAAGACGGGAAGAGCACAAGAACGATTAGGAGAAGACGATCAAGGGAAGCCCGCTAGTGGATTGCAAGCACAAAAGAAGGCGTTTTAGAAGCGAAACATCTCGCATCAAAAGAGAAGCGATACAGGAGGGCGAGGCGATACAGAAGGGAGATTTACAAAAGACAATCGAGAACACGATCAAGGGAAGCCCGCTGGTGGATTGCAAGCACAATGACCCGGTTCAAAAGTACGTATTTCAAAACATATTATCTGTAATTTTATCAGTTATCCCAAGTAGTAAGAAATTCTAGGCTGTTTTTCACCATTAAATTAGACTAGACTTTTCTTGCAAGGTTCCCTGTTCGATCCTTTGAGCAACACATTTTTGGTATTCTAGGTTTTCACTCCTTAGCAATCTCCTGAAAATAGTTTGATCTCGTCTGCTTGCATACAATTCAGATAAAGCAATCCAGATAAGTGATCTTTACTATTGTATGACTTGTGTGCAATCAGAGCATCCTAGAACAAGTAGAATATATGTGCATGTGTCCAGATAGGTGCAGGTCTTTGGTGTTTAATGCTAGAAGGTGCTTTTATTTGTTAAATTATGTATTCAATAAAATGGGAAACTTATAGAAATCATCCTCCTAGTTTGGACTTTGCATGTTTTCCGTGGACAGAATGGGCAATCTGCTGTGTTTTCTGCCATATCCTACCAAAATCAGAGGAGGGGAAAGTTGGGATAGAAAAACTGAACTTTCTCATGGGATTCTTTGTTGTAATGAAAGGGATTATGACAAAGGAAATCGAGTGTGTGGCACAGTATTTCTGCAATCATCACATGCTTAATTGTGATAAGCTGTTTTGGATCAGGAAAATAAAGGGTTGATCAGAAAAATAGTAAATGAAGTTGAAGTAAGTTCCAAGTAAAATCACCTGTAAATGGCTTTTTACTTCATCGTTTGTGAGGCTATCCACTTGCATGAGCTCTTGGATATGCTTAGGCGTAGCTGCTAAAAACGTAGATATCCGGAATTAGAATGTAGCTGTTCAAATACAAACTATTCACTTAATACCCATTTGTGAACAGCACTACTCGGTCGATAGTGCCCTGCTGCAAGGTCCGACTTAATAATTCGTTAAGAATGTGGTACGGGGTCCCTATTTTTTTCGATAGCTAGTTGTTCATTTACGTGCACATCGATTAATCTTAACATTTAGGCAAAACCCTAGTGACTCTGAGCGTTGCTGATAGTGGAATCTTAGACTCGAAGATGTTGAGCGAGATAGTTTATACCCACATTAATGTGGCATTGTCTTGGTAAACTATATATGTTTCCCAAAACTGTATTCAGAATCACGTAAAATCTTGTGTATTTATGTAAATCATTGCTTTTGATTCTTGTTGTTTTCGTTTTGCATTAAGGGTGTGTGCCACCAACTAAAATAACAGAACGGGGCCGAAGTAGTTCATGATGGTAGCAACTGTCAACAAGTATGTGCATATATCCATGCAATTTATAAAATCAAGTTAGAGTCGAGTCGATGATTTACTTGGCTTGTGCTCCTCCAAGCAATCCAAGACCATCAACAAACCGCCGATGCAACTCCGGTGACCAACACCACTTGTGCTTCTTCTTTTGTTGTTTAAACAGCTGCTGCTGCTGTTGATGTTGCTTTAATTTGGTAGTATATGTCTTCACTTGTTCGGTAACAGAGGAACAATCCAAATGTTTAATGCTTTCTTCAAGATTCAAATTGGTTGAACCAATTCCACCCACCGGCTCCGAAAGCAATTCACCTTGCTCCAGCAAACCAACCTTTGCCGATGTCCCATCGAATGGCACAAATGCCCCTCCCCTGTTCTTCAAATTGCAGGCTGTGAAGGAGTCTTAGTTGCAGAGCCATCCCCTGTTTTGTCTCTCTGCCATCAATAAGCACAAAAGGAAAATCCAACCTTAACTTCTGCATTTTATGTGATGTGTGTTTGGATTAGGCCATAGGAGAAATTTCACAAATTTTTGTAGGGAGTATTTAAATTGAGACAGAGTGAGTAAATAAAATGGGAAACTTATAGAAATCATCCTCCTAGTTTGGACTTTGCATGTTTTCCGTGGACAGAATGGGCAATCTGCTGTGTTTTCTGCCATATCCCACCAAAATCAGAGGGGGGGAAAGTTGGGATACAAAAACTGAACTTTCTCATGGGATTCTTTGTTGTAAGCAGAGAGACCGAAGATTGCGCGAAGTGGATTGAGATGAGCGAAGTTTGAATGAGATGAGCGAGAGAAAGGTGTGTTCGTTTCTGTTTTGATGAGTAAGGATATTAATGTAATTTCACAGACGTAACTAGAGTTAGACGTAAATTAAAACCTGATTAGTCCTTAACGGGAATTTTAGACACATTTCTAATACCGGCCGGTAAATCTCTCAAGGATGGAGTGGTTCGAAGCCCAATCCATGGTAAGATCCGGCCCACATTTCATGCCCGACAAACAAAATTGAAGCTTCAACAAGGGTACTACTCAACTCGGAAGAAAATGAGCGTCTGTTTGAGAAAATGAGCTAAATTCTATGGGTTTAATCGGGGTTTCAGGCCAAGAATCAGAAGAACAAGAACAAGAAGCAGCTATGGCTAGTAGCCAATCAACTGTAGCGAGGACCACGTTCCATCTGCCGTTTGAGATAACCATTGTAATCCTCTCCAGATTGCCAGTGAAATCCCTCTTGCGATTCAAGTCGGTATGCAAAAACTGGTATGATCTGATCAAAACCCATGATTTTATTGCCAAACATCTTCAAACCCAGTCCACTATCAATCGCACCTCTCTCTTAGTAACTGGTTACAATCGTGAAACAGAAACCCATCAAATGTCTTTACTTTTCAATGATGGGCTTATCAAGGGCCCTATCAATCTCGATTTCCCTTTTCTAAATGGCAGGATTAACAAGTATACTGGGATGAATTATTTCTGTATTGTGGGTATCTGTAATGGCTTAGTTTGCATACATTTTACTCCTGATGTATATCCCTTGATCCTATGTAATCCCTCCACCGGACAGTTTCGGGAAATTCCAAATTTCTAATGGGTATGGCCGGATGAGATGGATTTCAATGTTTATGGTGAAACGGTTAAGCAGGTCAGTTTTGGGTTTGGCTTCCATCCCAGTGCTAATGATTACAAGTTGATAAGGATTGTGCTTTACTTTAGTTACGCCAGGGAACCGATTATCGAAGCTCATCTGTACTTGATGAGTACTGATACGTGGAGAGAAATCGATGTTGATTAGGTCTCACTGTGTTTTTTGGGGAGATGAATAATTTTGGGCGGTTTGCTAGCTACGTGCAAATTGGTGGATCTTCTGCTTCAGTAGTCTTAAATGGAGTTATCTATTGGCCTGCATTTGTAATCCCCACTGATGAAGTGATTGTTATGTCCTTTGACATGGGCGAGGAGGTGTTTAGGAAAATAAGAACACCGGCGTTTTTGGGTAGGAGTTTTAATGAAATAATCTGGCGATTTACAGAACTGACGTTTGAAAAAATCTGGCAATTTACAGAACTTAATGATAAACTTGCTCTAGTTATTCGTTCGAATGAAAGATGCCTTGATGTGTGGGTGTTGAATGAAGACCAGAAATCATGGACTAACCAATTCAAAGTTGGATCTTTTCCAAGGATTTCACGTTATGTGAGATATGGTGAGAATGGTGAAATCAGAGTGGTAGGATGTGCGAACAATGGTGAATTCGTAGTGACAGACCATAGTGGAAGTGGTGACTTAAAGCTCTTTTCATATGATCTAGAGACCTGCAAAAGAACGGATCTTTGTTTTGGTTGGGTTCCGTATGGATCTGCTTTTTACTTATATACACAGACCCTGCTTCCAGTCATGCAAGCCACCGAAGCATTGAATTTGTGTAACTGACTCAGGTGTGAACTCATGTTTTGAATGCTTTCACTGTTCATGCTTATGCTTGTTGTGGTAGGCAAACTATGCCTCATAGTATATACTCTTTTGGAAGCTTTGATGTACGGGTTTAGAATGAAGTGGGAGATCCTGGAAGTAATTGAAAGTTGGAATTTTGCACGTATTGCAGGCCCAGTGTTGACATGGAGAAAAAGATACGATTAGATCGGTGGGAAGCACTTTATGGTGAAAGTCGCTAAAAGAATCTGGCAAGTGAAACCTCCTTTTGGACCATCCCGAGAACCAATACACCAAGAATCTTGTTTTTGCTCAGTTTGGGTACCCATGCTCCATTATTTATATACGGAGACTATACTTCTAGTCACAAAAATGTTGTCAACCAACACGATGACTTCTTGTCATTGCTTCTGTGAAAGCTTTCTCTACTTACGGTCATCTAAGGAGCATAGTTTTTGTTTTTGTGTTGGGTTGAGGCTGCATTAACTTGACTATATATTGGTCTTTCGGTACGTTTTAATTACAATAATTAGCGTACCATTTATGTGCCTGAAATTGGTTTTTTCGTTTTTTCCTTGTTTCATTCAGTTGAGTATTTAAGTTGACTTACTAATGGATGGATAACTCTAATGTTTTTCCTGTGTTATCGTTTCTGTTCCAATTACTGTTGATTGCTGCATTTAGAAGCCTTATGTTTCATGTGAGGGAGTGTTGTGTAACCCTGATTTTGTGCATGCACATTGCTTTGCATTTGTTCTTTTTAGCATAATTGTGTTGGGTTGTTTCATCTGTTTATTCATCAAGATTTTCTTAATTGTTTTGGTTATTTGGCCAATTCGTTTCTACTGAATTTACTACACCAAGATCATCATGATCATGACCACTACAATGCTTGTGATTTGCTTTTCTTATACCTTCTATTTCTTTGCTACACTTTTCTGGATTCAGTTTCTTTGCTATACTTTTCTAGACTCAGTTTCTTTGCTGTTTGGAAAAAAACTGGACCGAACAGCCCTCTTTGATGGTGCCGTGGAGCTCTTCATTTTGTTAGATTTAAAGTGCAAACCATCCATGTAAACTATGACTTTCATCTGATATCGGCAAGTTTCTTATCCAGACATCCAATTATTGGTTTGGAATTTTGGTCCTAACTTTTGAACCAAGACAAGTGTTTCTTGATCAAGCACTTGTTGATATCCGATTAAAGTAATAATTTGCAGTAATTGTTTGCACATTAACAGATCTGGTTATCACAGAGGAACAGCAGTGGTGTCCATGCACGTGGACTGTGCCATCCAGTTTTTCCTCCAAAATGGCTGAGAAGCTTAATCCGACTCTCTTGTTTTTTCGGTAGCTGTCTTTGGTTCACCTCTGTTGTGACATTACTTGCACTATTGATTCCCAAAAGAAACACTTCATCTGCTGCAACTAGATTTTCTATGAGGAGATGATACAAGATCGGAACAAGTACCTCGTTGATTCATTCCCACTTTCCAACAGTTGATCCACTCTGCGCTTTAAAACAGAACTGAAACGTGCTGTTTTTGCCATTTTCAAGTTGAGAATGATGAGAACGATATTTTGAATGAACTTGACAGTGGATTCCATCTTTGAATCTTCTGTAACAAGTCCTCGAATATTTAAAAATTTGTTTCGCCTTGGCTCGCTTTGCTCAAGGAACAAATTGGAGCCTAACTCTTAGACTTGTTCGAGCCACGCTTGCTTAGAAGTTTCATGCTCGCCAAGAACACTCATAGACAACCTCTACGACCTGCTCATTTGGTATTACAGAAGTCGTTGCAGAAAGCAAGTGATCGACGCAACAATCCAAACTGGGGGTGAATGGCAATGATTTGCCAATTTTTCTGTTCTCTTCGCTAATTGTACGATTAATTGCGTCTAAGCTAATTGCTAACTAACAAGTGGGGATAGGTCGAGTGGTTAAAACACTCCCTTAGAAAGTTTGATGCCAAGATCGAGGCTTACGCTGTGTTTCGCAACTTCTCCTTCCCCCATCCCCTCCTATTGACCAGAAAAACAACAAAATCAAACATAGAGAACTAATTGGTAACTGCAGATTATGTTCTCTCACTCGGAATACATTAACAAAAGTAATATCGTTCCCTCTACGAAACAAATGTGGCAGTTTTAAATGGCATAACAATAACAAAATGAACAGTTCATGAACAGGTGACCGACGCATTTATGTTTTAGCTGGAGAAGATCGAGAATAAGATGACCTTCTGGCAGAAGATCGAGAGATGAAACAAGGAAACACATTTATGCTTATAAGAAACAATGTGCAACAGTCAAGAGTCATAGAAGCAGATACTACATTACATGGAAAAATTAAAAATCTCCATCCATTCATAAACCAACTTCATACTCAACTGAGACAAATTAGTTTCTTATTGAACTAAACAAAGAACTAGTTTAGGCTTGTAACGGGACACTTTGAGGCATATGCTGCTTCAATAATTGAAAAAAAACTATGCTCCATAAACAAGCATGAGCAAGATTCAGGGCCGCAAGTGACACAGGAATCTTGTGCATGAATTCACTGCTACGTTTTCCCTTCTCTCTTCTTGTTCACGAGCTCATTGTTGTGCTTGACTTCAATTTCATGACTGGTAAAATCTCGCTGTATAAAGAATTCAAAATGGCAAAATGAAGATTCTTAGTATCTTGGCTCTCGGGACGACCCAACAAGAGACTTGAATTGCATAACTTTTTAGCATCTTTCACAATATTCAGCACATTCCACCAGTCTGATCGCAAGTCTTGAAAAGACACTACTATGAGGCATAGTTAAGCTACCACAACTAAAATAAGCATGAATAGAGAAAGCATTCAGAATATGAGCTCACACCCGAGTCATTTCCACAAATGCAATGCTTCCTTTTTGTTCTTCTTGTTGAGCATGGCTTCATTGGTTTCCATGATTGGAAGCAGGGTCCCCGTATACAAGTAAATATCAGAAGGATACGGAACCCGGCCAAAATAAAGATCAGTAGTTTCCCGGGCCTTCAGATCATACAAAAAGAGCTTTAAATTACTAGATACTTTATGGTCCGTCACTACCAATTCACCATTTTTCATACCTCCCACCACTGTGATTTCACCATTTTCCCCACGTCCCACATTCGGTGGAATCCTTGGAAAAGATCCCAGTTTAAATTGGTTAGTCCAAGAACCCTGATCTTCATTCAACATCCACACATCAAAGCGTCTGCCATCGAGATGAATAACAAGAGCAAGTTTATCCTTCAATTCCGTTATTCGCCAGTTAATTTCGTCCCAAGTCTCATCCAAACACACTGGTGTACTTATTCTTCTGAACACCTCATCACCCATGTCAAAAGACATAACAATCACTTCATTAGTTGGCATTACACACGCTGGCCAATAGAAAACTCCATTCAAAACCGCCGAACCACAAGATCTACCAATTTGCACATAGCTATTATTCGTCTCCCCAAGGAACACCGAAACCTTATCGGCATCGATTTCTATCCAAGTATCAGTCCTCATCACATAAAGATCAGCTTGGACAAAGGCTTCCTCGTCCTCCATTGGTCTAGAATAAAGCACAATCCTAACCAACTTCAAATCATTAGCACTGGGATGGTAGCCAAACCCATAACTAATCCGCTTAATGTCTGCATAACCATAGTAATCCGGATCATCTAAATATTGCCGTTCGGAATGCCGAATTTCCCGAAACTGTCCGGTGGCGGGGTTGCACAGAATCAAGGGATATCCAAAGGGAGATAAACTTATGCAAACCAAACCATTACAGATACCCCCAATAGAGAAGTAATTTTCCCTAGGTTTCTCCCACCACCTGCGAGGAGTATTCCTCCTCCTATTCATAAATGGGAAATCGAGATTGATAGGGCCGCCGCTACGAAACCCGTCGTCGAAAACTAAAGACATGGCGTAGTTTTCGTTTACGCGATTGTACGTGGTTACGAGAAGAGAGGTGGAGCTGAGAGTGGACTGGGTTTGGAAATGCTTGGAAATGAAATCAGGGGTTTTGATCAGACCATACCAGCCTTTGCAAACGGATTTGAATCGCAAGAGGGATTTCACTGGCAATCTTGAGAGGATTTCAATGGTTATCTCCCACGGCAGATGGAACGTCGCCCTTGCTCCACTGGATTGGCTGCCCACATCCATTGCTTCTCTTCTTCTTCTTCTTCTCGGCTTCTCTTCTACAGAGTTTTCCTCATTTCTCTCAACAGTGTTTCTGCATGTTACGGTTTCGAGTTGAGTAAAACCCTTCATGTTGAAGTGAACCTTCAAATTTTATCGGGCATGTAATGTGGACCGGGTCTACCCATGGACTTGGGCTTCGACCAATGATGTAGCCCATTTAAAACGGGTACGCCCACTGGTCTGCGTCGCACAAGGCCCTTTTAGGTGTTTGTTCCAGTAGTTATTTGAATTTTTTTGTTTTGCATTTATTCAAAAAAATTTTCCTTTTGTTAATTTTGCGTGTCTCACTTTTTTGATTTTCCAATTTTTCTGGTATCGAATCAAAAAATTAAAAAATTTATGAATTTTACCCAAATATTTTAAAAAATAATCCCTTTTCAGCAAAAAAAAAAAATAAAAAAAGTTGTCTTTTTTGACTTAAATTTGGATATTTCGAAACATATTTGGGAAAAAATAATTTTTTTTACTTTCCATATTTCTCTCGTTAAGACGAATTAATAATTCATAAAATTTTAACGCAAAAATTAGCGAATGCAATTTTTTTAATAAGAACAACTTTCAAAAAATGGTAAAAGTTAAGCGACGCAGGTATTAGGGAAGTTTATGTTTGTTCCTTCAAGTTTGTTCAAATTAATAGGGAAAATGACCGGACAGTGGAGGACGAAGGGATTATTTACCACTTTCATAGTGTACAGTTCTGAAACCACAAATGCATGGTGCCTTCAATTTTAATCACCAATACATGGTAAGCATAACACTGGTGAAACAGTTGGGACAATTTTGCCCTTAATATAAAACGGTGTCATAACATCAAAACCCTTTCCCTTCTTTCAGCAAAAAAAGAGCACGTCATAATATGAAAAAGACTTTATGTTATATTCAAAATGACCATCACATTAATTGAAAAAGACCAAGTCATATAGGGTTCGATAAATCTGATCAACTCAACCTTTCCTAGGCCAAAAAGGGGCAAGTCAATTCATGAAAAAGACTTTTTATGATATTGAAATAGACCATTACTTTTGTTGATAAAGACCAAGTGATATCTTGTTCAGTAAATATCATCTCCCATTCAAACTGAACTAACCTTCTTTGAGCAAAAAAAGGGCAAGTCAAAAAATGAAACCGACTTTATGTTATATTGAAAAAGACCATTGCACTTATTGAAATAGACCAAGTCAAATAGAGTTCGACGAATGTCATCTCCGAATCAACTTGAACGAACCTTCTTTGGGCAAAAAAAGAGCACGTCACAAAATCAAAAAGACTTTATGATATATTTCAAAAGACCATTACATTTATTCAAATAGATCAAGTCAAATAGAGTTCGACGATCTCTGATGTCAAAGAGGGTCAAATAGACATTTCAACTGGACACACTATGTATTTGTCAATATTTTTCCTCCTGTCATGCAAATGGTAAATTGAAGACTCCAGACCATGGTTTTATAATTATTCCTGGTCAACACCACTGACCCGTCATTTTCCCAAATTAATATAGTTTCCTTCGGGAAATGATTTTGACACTCCATTTTTAGTTAATATCACTCCCCTGCGAATGTAGATGCAAAAATACACTTGCAGAATAGTGATGTTTAAAAAAAAAAAAAAATAGACGCATAATCAGCCGCCTTTCCTTCGTAGCTTATTTCCCCTTTCCCATTGAAGAATTTTTTTTTATTTTCCTTTCCTTTCCCCATTTTCCCTGGTTCCACTTCCAAGTTCCAATCAGTGGGTTGACGTCTTTCTAAAATGCCGAGAAAAGGTGGAGGAAAACTCCGTAGAAGCCGAGAAGAGGAAGAGAAGCTATGGAGGGCAGCCAATCCACCGTAGCAAGGGCGACGATCCATCTGCCGTTCGAGATAGCGATTGAAATCCTCTCAAGATTGCCAGTGAAATCCCTCTTGCGATTCAAATCCGTTTGCAAAAGCTGGTTGGGATGATCCAGATTACAATGATTATTATCTGAATGTTAAGCAGGTTAGTTTTGGGTTGGATGATCCAGATTGATCTCGATAGCACTACATACTATGACAGTGGACTAATTTTTTACCCAAAAATATCTCTCCAATCTCAATTTTTTTCATACCCACTTGAAAAGTGTTAGATCCCTTGTTGTCAATTCAAAACCTAATTTTTCTTCACGCAAATAGTTTGAAGCTGATGAAACTTTCTTGCTTCTCTGTAAAAAAAGATGCATAAGTTATCAAATTTGAAACCTTCCTGGGGCATTCAACTTTTATGCTTCGTCCATACAGAGGATTGCCCTAGCTTTAATTGGGCTCAATGTAGACGGTGAAATTGAGTTTTCAATAATTAATTGAGGTGCGTGTAAACTGTTACAGACACTCGAAATTATGAAAGAGAGAAGTGTGTTGGTAATGAAAAATATTACCTAGTACTTTGTAGTTTGCACACTAGGATGGGGTCATAAACAATTTTTGATGGGTTCATATCTGGACCAAGGGATTATAACATAACAATAGTAGCATTTTAATTTCATCGCATGGGCTTCGCCGACCCCACTAGCTTCCTAATGGCGTCGCCACTGTCTGATTGAAACTTGTGGAAAGAAAAAGAAAAGAGAAGGAAATTGTGAAGAAAGTGGATTATTTTCTCTTGTTTGATCTTAGTAGAAAGAAAATCAAAGAAAACTACAAGGAAACTAAATGAAAATGTTTTATTTCCCTAATGGTTTCCTTCCTATTTTATTTCCCCCTCCATTGAGGAATTTATTTACTATTTTCCTTTCCTTTCCCCCTTTTTCCCTAGCTCCAATCAGTGGGTACTCCACTTTTTTTCTTTTTTTGATAGGCAGGTACTCCACTTAACCAACTGTTGAGAGAAGGTTGAGAAAACCTCTGTAGAGGCCGAGAAGAAGAAAAAAGCTATGGAGGATAGCCAATCCACTGTAGCAAGGGCGACATTCCATCTGCCGTTCGAGATAGTGATCGAAATCCTCTCGAGATTGCCAGTAAAATCCCTCTTGCGATTCAAATCTGTCTGCAAAACCTGGTACGCTCTCATTGAAACCCCTGATTTTATTTCCCAACATCTCTTGACCCAGTCCACTCTCAGTTCCACCTCTCTCCTTGTAACCACTTACAATCGCGAAACCGAAAACCATGAAATCTCTTTAATTCGCAATGATGATGGGTTCAATAGCGGCCCAGTCAGTCTCGTTTTCCCATTTCTAAATAGGAGGACTAGTCTTCACGGTTGGGAGCACAGTGGGAAAACTTATTTTTCTATTGGGGGTATCTGTAATGGTTTGGTTTGCATAAGTCTATCTTGCTCTCGCTTTGGATATCCTTTGATTCTATGCAATCCCTCCACCAGACAGTTTCGGGAAATTCCAAACTCTGAATGGCAATGGTTGGATGATCCAGATTACAATGGTTATCTGAATAGACTGAATGTTAAGCAAGTTAGTTTTGGGTTTGGTTTTCATCCCAGTGCGAATGATTACAAGTTGATTAGGGTTATGGTTTATTCTACTCCTACCACGAGAGACAATATCCGAGCTGATTTGTACGTGATGAGTACTGATACTTGGGCAGAAATCGGTGACGATAAGGCATTGGTGTTCTTTAAGGAGATGAATGATTTTGGGGGGTTTGGTAGCCACGTGCGAATTGTTGAATCTTCTGCTTCAACTGTCTTGAAAGGAGTTTGCTATTGGCTGGCATGTGTAATCCCAACTGGTGAAGCGATTGTTGTGTCCTTTGACATGGATGATGAGGTGTTCAGAAAAATAGGATTACCGCCACCATGCTTGGTCGAGACATGGGATGAAATTAACTTGCAAATTGCAGAATTGAAGGATAAACTTGCTGTGGTGTTTTATTCTGATGATGACAGATGCTTTGATGTGTGGGTGTTGAATGAAGACCAAAGTTCTTGGACTAACCAATTTAAAGTTGATATCACAGACTTCACTGTGGTGAGAGGTGCGAAAAATGGTGAATTCGTAGTGAAAGACCATAGTGCAAGTGGTGACTTAAAGCTCTTTTCGTATGATCCAAAGACCGGGAAAACTACAGATCTTTATTTTGGTTGGATTCGGTTTCCATCTGAGATTTACTTGTATACGGAGAACCTGCTTCCACTCATTCAAACCAACTAAACATTAAATTTGTGAGCTCATGTTTTGAATGCTTTCACTGTTCATACTTAGTTATTTTAGTTATTGTCGTCTAACTATGTCTCATAGTAGTCTCTTTTGAAGCAATTGAAAGTTGGACCTTTTTCACGTATTGCAGGGCGCGGAGAAGAAGATGCAATCAGACCAGTGGGATGCGCTAAATATGGTGAAATCACAGTAAAAGAATCTGGCAAGTCGAGCCTCTTTTTGGATCTTTCCCAGAGCCAACACACGAATCTTGCTTTTTCTCAGTTTGGGTACCCATGAGGCATTATTTATGCACAGAGACTCTACTTCCGGTCATGAAAATGACGTCAAGTACTACAATGAATTCATGCTTAACAAGAAGAAACGAGAGAAAATGTAGCGGTGAATTCATGTAAAAGTCTCCTTGCCAGTTGCATATGTGAATGCTTTCTCTACTTATTGTTATCTAAGGAGCGTATATAGTTTTTGTGTTGGATCGAAGCTGCATTAACTTGACTATAAATTGATCTTGTGGTACGTTTCCATTACTGTAATTATGTGTCCCATCTACGAGCTTGACTATATAGTATTTTGGTTTTTTCTTGTTTCATTCAGTAGGGTATTTAAGTTGATTTACTAATGGATGGAGGGTTCTAATGTTTTTAGGTGATATAGGTTCTTTTCCAATGACTCTTGTTTTCTGTATTAAGGAGCCTATGTTTCATGTGAGCCTGATTTGGTGCATACACATGCATCATGCATGGGTTGTTTGAAGCATAAGTGTGTTGTGGTTGTTTCATCTCTTATCTAGTGTTAGCCATCTTGTTTAACCAGATCTTCTTAATTGTTTGGTTATTTGGCCACTTTGTTTCTACTGAATTTCAGTACGCCAAGATCGTCATGATTCATTAGCACCACAATGCTTGTGATTAGCTGCTTTTGGGAAAATGACGGCCCAGAACATGTTTTGATAATTAATATCCGCCAAGGACAAGCTATAAATATTTGTTAATGCTGAAAATGTGATTGATGGGTATTAATTATCAAAATACGTCCTTTACCTTCATTTTCCCTTAGCTTTTTCTTTTTCTTTTGGCTTTGCTATACTTTTTTTTTTTTTGATCTGGCTTTGCTATACTTTTTTGGACTCAGTTTCTTTCCCGTTTGGATAAAAACTGGACCAAACAGTCCACACCACAATCTTAGTCCGTCTATTCCAAACATGAAAATCATGAAAGTGTGATATCACATTTCTATTTATGTTTCTTCCAAACATCGGAATCATAGGAATATGGTGTCAAATTCTCAAGATTGTTGTCATCCAAATTAAGCCTAAGAGAGAATGAAACCTATTTTAACAATAAATGATTTCGGAAACTACTAATAATTCAGAAAAACTTATTTACGGAGCCCAATTGCGATCGTATTTTTGGATGGTCTGGATTGAAAATAATTTTTACATGTCAAAATTAAAAAGCAATCTCAATTATTGATTTCACGAATGAACGGACGAGATTACGCAGAACCGTAAATAGGTTAATCACGGTCCTTCGTGAATAAGTTTCCCTCCTAATAATTATAGGATATGGCCGAAACGAGGTGGACCCGTTGTAGGTGGACTAAAATCCTTTTTCGACACAGTGGATAATTTCACGTATAGGTAGGTCCAAAATCAATCGGGAAAAATTCAAAATACCCCCCAACCTATATACCCAAATTCAATTAGACTCCCAACCTTTTAAAAACTTCAATTTTACTCCCAACGTTATATTCCGTTGTCAAAATGGCCCCTTCCGTCCAAATTACTAACGGATTCCGTTAAAGGCTCAGTTAAATAGTATTTTGATCGAATTTGGATGATCCGAGCCGCTCAATGTGTTTAAAACGTGATTTTAAGTAGGGCTGCTCAAAAAATCCGGTGAACCGTGAAACCGGTCCGGACCGAACCGATCCGTACCTTTTGGATTTTGTCCGTGGATTAATGGTCCGGACACGGATTGAAAAATTAGAAAACCGTGACTCGAGGTTCGGTCCACGGATTTTCATTACAAAACCGTGGATTAACCGAACCGGACCGTGAGATATTTATTTTATATAAATAATAAATAATATATAAATATATGTGTGTATTTATATAATTAATTGTTAGTAATGTTAAAACTTTTTTTTACCAATTTAAGTATTTTATCTTAATAATGGGATATAGTGTAGATGTAAAAAATATATGGGGTAAATTGTAGTTTTTTTTTTTTTATATATATATAAGTTATGGGTAATCCTAATTTAGTTTCACTAGTTCGTTTCTTTTCCAGTTTTCCTAATTTCCATTTCTTGTTCAAGTCGCCGCCGCACCGTTCTTACTTCTTCACCTCTTCCTCCTTCTCCTCTCTCTCTCCGTTTCTTCAAAGTAACAAGTACTTTCTAGTGACCGGTGTTTAACTTAATTCTGAATGTAACCTTCCTCACTTTTAGTGTGGGATATAAGTTTGAGCTTTATTTTTGCTAAAATCCGTGGACAAAACCGTAACTGATCCGTGAGTTACGGATTGGATTGGAACCGAACCGTAGGACTTTTGGTCTGGACACGGATTTCATTTTGTAAAAACCGTGACTAGCGGTTCGGTCCTCGGATTTTTAGAAATCCGAACCGAACCGGACCGCGAGCACCCCTAATTTTAAGGGTACTTGCAAGAAATCAACAAAAAAAATGACCGGGAAGGGCTTCATCTGAACAGTTTTTTATTGAATAGTTCAATAAAAAACTGTTCAGATGAAGCCCTTCCCGGTCATTTTTTTTGTTGATTTCTTGAAGGTACCCTTAAAATTGCGTTTTAAACACATTGAGCGGCTCGGATCATCCAAATTCGATTGGAAAATGGGAGATGTGGATCGATCCCGATTTTATTCAAGTACGGACGTCCGAATTTTGCTTCGGTTTGTACCTCCCCTTTTCCGATCGAATTTCGATGATCCGAGCCACTCAATGTGATTAGAATGTGATTTTAAGGGTACTCGCGAGAAATCAGAAAAACAAAATGATCGGAAAGGCTTCATCTGAACAGTTTTTTATTGAATGGTTCAATAAAAAACTATTCAGATGAAGCCCTTCCCGATCATTTTTTTTGCTGATATCTCTCGAGTACCCTTAAAATCACGTTTTGAACACATTGAGCGGCTCGGATCATCGAAATTCGATCAAAATACTATTTAACGGAGCCTTTAACGGAATCCGTTAGTAATTTGGACGGAAGGGGGCATTTTGATAACGGAATATAACGTTGGGAGTAAAATTGAAGTTTTTAAAAGGTTGGGAGTCTAATTGAATTTGGGTGTATAGGTTGGGGGGTATTTTGAATTTTTCCCAAATCAATCCCTATGGGAAGATTCAGCAACAAAACTCTGTAGACGTAAACGAAGAGAAGAGAAGAGAAGAGAAGAACAGCCATGGCTAGCAGCCCATCGGATCTACCGACGGCGACGTCCAATCTGCCGTCGGAGATGACGATCGAAATCCTATCGAGGTTGCCTGTGAAATCCCTCTTGCGATTCAAGTCCGTGTGCAAAACCTGGTACGATCTCATCGAAACCCCTGATTTTATTTCCAAACATCTTCAAACCCAGTCCACTCTCAATCCGCCTCTGTCCTCGTAACCTCTTACCATTGTGAAACCCAGAAACACACAGCGTCTTTGTTGTTCAATGATGGGTTTATTAACGGCGCTGTCAATCTCGATTTCCCCTTGTTGAGTCGGATTGATAGTATAAATTCTGGGCGAAGACGTTTCCCTGTTTCTGTTGGGACCTGTAATGGTTTGGTTTGCATAAGTTTATCTCACTATGGATTTCCCTTGATTCTATGGAATCCCTGCACCAGACAGTTTCGGGAAATTCCGAATTCCAAATGGCAATGGTTGGATGATCCTTATCTGGATGACAATGGCGATAAGATGGTTGACAGGGTTAGTTTCGGGTTTGGCTATCACTCCAGTGCTAATGATTACAAGTTGATAAGGATTGTGGTTTATTCTAGTCCCGAGAGATTTATTATCCGTGCTGACCTGTACGCAATGAACACTGAAACTTGGAGAGAGATTGAAGTCGATAAGCTTTCTGTGTTTTTTCAGAATGATTTCGGGGGGATTGATACCGTAGTGCTTATTTTTGGAGCTTCTGCTTCAGCAATGTTGAACGGAGTTTTCTATTGGCGGGCATGTATAATCCCAACTTATGCTTCTGGAATGATTGAAGGACAAGAAATTGTTTTGTCCTTTGACATGGCAGATGAGGTGTTTAGAAAAATAAGAATGCCAGTGTTTGGGGATTATACTTGGGATGAAACTATTCTCTGGGAAATTACAGAATTGAAGGATAAACTTGCTTTGTTTATTTATCCTGATGACAAATGTTGTGATGTGTGGGTGTTGAATGAAGACCAAAGTTCTTGGACTAACCAATTTAAAATTGGATCTTTTCCATGGATTGGACATTATATGGGAGCATACGAAAAAGGCGAAATCACTGTGGTGGGATGTGCGAAAAATGGTGAATTGGTAGTCGTAGGCCATAAAGCATCTGGTGATTTTAAGCTCTTTTCCTATGATCTGAATACCCGGGAAACTACAGATCTTTATTTTGGTCAGTTTCCGTATCAATCTGCTATTTTCTTGTCTACGGGGACCCTGCTTCCAGTCATGGAAATCAATGATGTCGTGCTCAACAAGAAGAACAAAAAAAGGAAGCATTGAATTTGTGGAACTGACTCATGTATGAGCTCCTGTTTGAAATACTCTCTGTTCATGCTTATTTGAGTTGGTAGCTTAACTCTGCCTCATAGTAGTCTTTTTTGAAGCGTTGATGGATGGATTTTTAGAATGAAATTGGAGATCCTGGACTAAGCGATTGAAAGTTGGGCCTTTTCCACGTATTGCAGGACCTGTGGAATGTGTAGAAAAAGATGGGACCAGACCGGTGGGATTCGCTAAATACGGTGAAATCATCTCGAAAAACACTGGAGCATAGCTTATCTAAGGAGCATAGCTTTCTCTACTTATGCTTATCTGTTGCATTTGAGTAAGGCTTTCTCTACTCATGCTTATCTAAGGAGCATAGCGTTTGCATTTGTTGAGTTGCTTCATCTCTTTACATTGATGCAGAATTGTTTCTTAGAGGCATAATGTGTTGAGTTGCTTCATCTCTTTACATTGCTGCAAAATTGTTTCTTAGAGGCGTAAATGTGTTGAGTTGCTTCATCTCTTTATCTTATGTAAGAAGGTAGTCATCTTAGTCACCGATTTTTTTTGTTAAATGTTTGGTTTATTGTCCAGTTTGTTTCTACAAAATTTTGCTGCACCAAGATATCATGATTCATGACCACTGCAATAGTTAAGAACACAATGGGGGAAAAGAGCGACTTTTCACAGAGGACAAAAATTATCAACAGTCCAAAGGCTGAAAACTGCATGAACAGTCGTAGAAATTAAACTCACTTTATATATATGTTGAATAGATTGCTCGTGAACACGATCAACCAAACTTTAAAAGGCGTATTTGTTAAACGCGTTTCCTACTTAATATCGGTGCCTCTCCCCCTCCGCTTATGGGAAAAAAACAGATATCAGAAACCTATCCCAATCTAATTGATTTGCCTGCGAGTGGCAATGAGTGATTTCAACTTCTGTGCTTTTAGTTGTTTCCATAGTCGTCTGCGTATTATTGTTCATCTTCATTGTCTACCTCCTCGTCAACTTCCAGCACCTCGACCACACCAACCATGCTTTATTTCCCAAATTCATCCTCCGTCGCTGCAATCTCCATCCGACATCACCAATCACACGGCATGTAAGCACGCCATTTTCAGCGGCGCGTGTAACCTTACATTGCCTCTGAAGGATCTGTGGGTCACTATCTACATTCTTGATTATACTCTCGTCTTCTTTCGCCTTCTAGATTTCCGATGGCGGTGGGAAACTTCGGTTGTACTACGGATCGATTATGATTAGAAACATCATAAGGCAAGTATGAATGCCAGCAGCCTTGAGTTCTCTCCTTTTCTGCAGTGAAGCAAGCCTTCTGGCCTCTTCAAGTTGCTTACCCCTGGCTTTCCTTTTGGCCTACTTCCCTCTCGTATTGGCAAGCCGAGCTTGTGCTTGTTGGAGCATTTCTTTCTCATCCCCATCCATATCCAGTGTCGGGACGTGCTGGTTTCGATTCCGGCACCGAAATGCAATTTGTGCGGATCATCACCTGATTTGTTGTTTAGTTTTTACGTAAGCTGGTTATTCGAGCTCGACTCATGCTCGGTTCGTCAAAAATTCGTTTGAAATCATTTCTAGGAATAAATAAGCCAAACTCAAATATGTGTTTGTTAAGCTCGTTACGTTGTGAAACAAATCTAGAACAACCTACTAGTCGGCTCAATAAGCTTAAAGACAAATGTGAATTGTTTTTTTTTTTTTTTTTTTGCTTGGCGACAAATGTGAATTGTTAACATATCTATTGATATCCGATCAAGGTAATTTTTTTTACAAGAGCATGCATGTCTTCACAATATTCAAAATATGAACTGTTTCAATCATTGGAAGAACATCACCTTGTGCGGTTGGTTTCTTTTTCTCTCTTAAAGGAGAGGTCATGAGTTCGAGTTTTCATGGAAGAGGTGTTCGACTCTCATTGTAACTATTAACCACCAACTGGGGGATGGTGCTGTGCACCAGCTGCATAACACTGTATTGTGTGACATCCGAGCCATCCATTAAGCAATCCAACGATTCAAATCTCATCTTCGCCATATATATTATCTGAGTCATTCATTCGAGCTCATCAAAAATATTGGTCACACCAACAATCATATTGGTCAGATATTGTTTGATATGATATCGAAATGCATTGATCTTCTTGTAGCGAAAATGGACACCGACAAAAAAGAGGAGAATCCCGAAAGGCCATTGAAGAAAGAGGAGAATCCCGAAAGGCCGATCAAAAAAGAGGAGATTCCCAAAAGGAAGTGGTTTTGGGAGGAGATGATGTGGGTGGACTGGACCATTCTCGGCTTTAGAATAAGAGTAAATTACATTAAACCCTCCTCAACTAATCCATATTTTCACTTAACCCCCTCAGACTATAAAACCCGACATTGTGCACCCTCTAACTATTCAGAGTTGACACTTAACACCCTTTTGTTAGATCTCCGTAGGAAAAATGCACCGACGGCCGTCTCCGGCCACCGGATGGCCGATCCGAGCCGTCCAAAATTTTTTTTAAAAAAATCGAGTGGGCTAACAGTAGAATCAAAGGCATCCGACTTGCGTAGGTGCTCGATCCAAACATCCCATTTAAATTCTTGGGGTGTTTGGATCGAGCACCTACGCACATCGGATGCCGTTGATTCCCGCGCCGGCCCACTTAATTTTTTTTAAAAAATTTTTGGACGGCTCGAATCGGCCGTCCGGTGGCCGGAGACGGCCATCGGTGCATTTTTCCTACGGAGACCTAATAAAAGGGTGTTAAGTGTCAACTTTGGATAGTAAAAGGGTGCACAATGTCGGATTTTATAGTTTGAGGGGGTTAAGTGAAAATACGGGTTAGTTGAGGGGGGTTTAGTATAATTTACTCTTTCAAAAAATCCCTCCTATATTCTCTATTTTCAACATTTCTCTCCCTATCTCTCTCCACTTATTATTCCTACTATTTTTTTTAAAAAATTTCAAATCTTAATCCAAACAAGGCCAAGTGTGTTGAAAAAAAAAATTAGTCCACCAAAAGGGTCCGGAAAATGATATTCGCACTTCAAATATTGATGTAGACACCCCAAAAAACAAAGGAGAGTGGTTTTGAAGTTACACTGATTTTGGAGTGCTTACATTAATTTTTGGAGTGCCAATATCATTTCCCAAAGGGTCCACGTCGTTTTGGGCCTTTCGACCATCCGAGCATCTTTTTTGCTACTCAGCCGACCATTCTCTCATCTTTTCCTCTGCTTAGATCTAGGCGTCAAAAATATGGTTGGACGGCTAGAATGTGCTGCCGGATACTACGTGTACAATATCCTATTTGCATCCAAAAATTTCTCCCGATAATTATTGCTAGGAGTAGTTTCCTAAATCATTTATTGTTAAATAGGTTCCATTCTCTTAACTCTTTTGTCTAAATATTTTGTTTGGTAATTTTACTTTCATTCTTTCTTTTTTTCTTTTAGTAATTTTATTGACCGGCATTGAAAAAAGTTCATGTAAGACGACATTTTAAACACAAAAGACAATTAATTTTTATTTTTTTGGTCAAATTTTTTTTTTGCTTTTAGTCATAATTTTTTACTTTTTAGACTCCTCTTGTTAAGATTGATTATTAGTCCAAAAAAATGTAAATATAACAAAAATTCAAAAAATACGAACAAAATGTAAAGGAGAATGGAGCCTTCTCGTATGGGTTTTTTTTTTTTTAATTTTTTTATTATTGCAAACCTCACACGATTGATTCAGTGTTGTATTTATTTGAATATGATTTCTATGTTCGTTTTTTACTTGGTGATCTTTCACTCATTTTGTGTTATGGTTTAACCGATTTCTCTACATCATTCTTACTTGTGTAATTGATGCAAAGTCCCTTCAACAGGAACTTAAAATTCTAACCCAAATTGAGCCCTAAGAATGTACTGACTTGTCCCATTCACTTTCACAGAAGAACATTCCAGATGGTATAAGGAAGAAGATGAGAGAGTATCATCAAGAATGTCAATTGCTACCGGAAACAATAAACATGCCATGCAAATTGCTACCGGAAACATGGCCTAATGCGGCATATGCCTCTTGGTCCAGTTGTTCATTTAGCATGGCCGAAAGATCAGGCATTTGACACTGAAAAATATAGGATGTTA
This sequence comes from Rhododendron simsii, assembly GCA_014282245.1. Taxonomy (NCBI): domain Eukaryota; kingdom Viridiplantae; phylum Streptophyta; class Magnoliopsida; order Ericales; family Ericaceae; genus Rhododendron; species Rhododendron simsii. The sequence continues at coordinate 36,057,435 of CM024957.1, read as the reverse complement.
AATATGGCACTTTCACCAAATTAAAGCCGGTCCCTCGTTTTTGGGTGAAGCCGAATATTGTGTGATTGACGCTGGAAAAATGGATCGAAGTTCAATTCTGGGCCAATCCTTCATTTCGTGAGGCGAAATATATAAGATGCTAATCTTCTTTAAATTTCATCCTCCAGCTATCCAGTGGGGAACTTGCCTTCTTGTTGCGAGAATGGACGCCAACAAAAAAGAGGAGAATCCCGAAGGCCGTTAAGAAAGAGGAGAATCCTGAAAGGCCGTTGAAGGAAGAGGAGAATCCAGAAAGGAAGTGGTTTTGGGAGGAGATGACGTGGGTGGACTGGACCATCCGCGGCTGTTCTGTGGAGGATGGCCAGGATTGTAGATGATCAAGCCAACGAAGACAAGTTCACGGCCGGTCAACACATTGTTGAATATGTGTTGTTTGCGACACTGGTTGCAAAATGTACCTTTCTTCGGTAGGCCCAAAGGCCATCCAACTGTCTTTTTCAAGAGAGATGTGTGGCTTATTGATTCATCTCGAGAAGAGAAATCAAAAAAGTATCTTCTCTTTTTTTTTTTTTTACTTTTATCCAAATGCTTTGGAAAATAATTACTCCACTTTTTAGCCAAAAAAATTCAAAATTTTGAAAATGACCATTGAACGGCCTTTGGGCCTACCGCACGAAGAAAAGTACATTTTGAGACAAGCGTCGCAAACAACACATATTCGACAATGTGTTTACCAATCGTGAACTCGTCTTTGTCGGCCTGGTCATATGCAATTCTCGCCATCCTCTACAGAACTGCAACGCAACTTCCAGAATTATTCTAAGAGTAAATTATACTAAACCCCCCTCAACTAACCCGTATTTTCACTTAACCCCCTCAAACTATAAAATCCGACATTGTGCACCCTTTTACTATCCAAAGTTGACAGTTAACACCCTTTTATTAGGTCTCCGTAGTAAAAATGCACCGATGGCCGTCTCCGGCCACCGGACGGCCGATTGTCTAACTCTTTTTGAAAAATGCTTTTTGCAGACGAAAAGGAACAAGGCACAATTTCACGTATAGTTAGGTCGAAATCAGTCCGTGGGCACTGGGCAGATTCTAGCAACAAATCTTTGTTGACGTAAAAGAAGAGAAGAACAGCCATGGCGAGTAGACCATCGGATGTACCGACAGCGACGTCCGTTCTGCCGATTGACATAACAATTGAAATCCTATCGAGGTTGCCGGTGAAATCCCTCTTGCGATTCAAGTCCGTATGCAAAACCTGGTATGATCTCATCGAAACCCCTGATTTTATTTCCAAACATCTTCGAACCCAGTCCACTCTCAATCCCCCCTCTGTCCTCGTAACATCTTACTATCACGAAACCCAAAAGCACACAATGTCTTTATTTTTCAATGATGGGTTTAATAACGGCGCTGTCAATCTCGATTTCCCATTCTTGAGTTGGAGCGGTCCGATAATTCCTGAGCAAAGACATATCCTTATCCCTATTTCCATTGGAGGTACCTGTAATGGGTTGGTATGCATAAGTCTATCTCCCTCTGGATTTCCCTTGATTCTATGCAATCCCTCCACCAGACAGTTTCGTGAAATTCTGAATTCCGAATGGCAATGGTTGGATGATCCTGATCCGTTTTACAATGGTTGTAAAGCGATGGTTGACATGGTTAGTTTTGGGTTTGGCTACCACTCCAGTGCTAATGATTATAAGTTGATAAGGGTTGTGGCTTATTATAGTTCCGTCGGGAGAGCTGTTGTCCGTGCTGACCTGTACACGATGAGCACTGAAACTTGGAGAGAAATTGACGTCGTTAAGCTTTCGGCTTTCTTTGGGGAGATGAATGATTTCGGGGTGGCTGGTAGCGTCGGGCTTTTGGTTGGAGCTTCTGCTCCAGCAATGTTGAAAGGAGTTTTCTATTGGCAAGCATGTATAATCCCACCTTATGAAGTGATTGATTTTGAAGGACAAGAGATTGTTATGTCCTTCGACATGGCAGATGAGGTTTTTAGAAAAATAAGAATGCCAGTGTGCGGGGATGTGGCTTGGGATCAAAGTATTATCTGGCAAATTACAGAATTGAAGGATAAACTTGCTGTGTTTATTTATCCTGATGACAAATGCTGTGACGTGTGGGTGTTGAATGAAGACCAAAGTTCTTGGACTAACCAATTTAAAATTGGATCTTTTCCATGGACTGGACATTATTTGGGAGCATACCAAAGAGGTGAAATCAGTATAGTGGGATGTGCGAAAAATGGTGAATTGGTAGTCGTAGACCATAAACCATCTGGTGATTTCACGCTCTTTTCGTATGATTTGAATACCCGGGATACTGCAGATCTTTATTTTGGCCGGTTTCCGTATCGATGTGGTATTTACTTGTATACTGGGACCCTGCTTCCACTCATGGAAACCAATGAAGTTGTGCTCAACAAGAACCACACAAAAAAGGAAGCATGGAATTTTTGGAACTGACTCAGTTATGAGCTCCTGTTTTATATGCTCTCTGTTCATGCGTATGTGAGTTGTGGTAGCTTAACTACACGTCATAGTAGTCTCTTTTGAAGCTTTGATGGATGGATTTATAATGAAATCGGAGATCCAAGTGATTGGAAGTTTCCCTGTGGAACGTATAGAAAAAGATGGGATCAGACTGGTGGGATGCGCTAACTACGGTGAAATCATCGTGAAAGACACTTGAAAAATCTAGCGAGTCAAACCTCCACAATGAATTGGTGCTTAACAGGAAGAAATGAGATAAAAAGTAAGGGTGAATTCATGTTAGACACTCCTTGTCAGTTGCATCTGCGTAACGGCTTTCTTTGCTTATGCTTATCTAAGAAGCATAGCTTTGTCTTGTTGGATTGTAGCTGCATTAGATTGACTAGAAGTTGATCTTTGGGTGATCTTTAATTACTATAATGAATGTCCCATTTACTAGCCTGAAAGTAGTTTTTTTTTCTTGTTTCATTTTAACAATGTAGTTGTTTCTATTCAGTTTTTGAGTTTATTTCTAACAAATGGAGAATCTTAAATTTTTCCATGGGATATATAGTTTGTGTTCGAATGACTGTTGATTGCTACATTAAGGAGCCTATTTCTCTTGTGAAGGAGTGTTGTGTAAGCCTGATTTGGTGCATTCACATTGGTTACTTGTTGCATAAATGTGTTGGGTTGTTTCATCTGTTTATCTTATGTAATGAGGTAGTCATCTCACGCCTGTTTGCTTCTACTAAATTTTACTGCACCAAGATATCATGATTCAGGAACACCACACCTGGTGGACCATGCACCAAATTGGTGATCGGAGCCCTTCATTTTGAAGGACTTGATATGCAAACCTTCCATGCAAGGGCAGAACGAGGAATTGATTCCGCCCTGGGCTAACCCAAAATAAATTTTAGTGGGCAAAACAGTGTATATAATATGCATATGGGCAATCTCTAAGAAATAAGGCATGTAATTCATTCTATGCATCGCGCATATTGCTAACACCATCATACCCTTAACCTTGCATAGTGTAGATTGTAACGAATGAGGATATCGAAGATTTATTTCTTGAGAATTGATGCAATGGTGTCTTTAACATGCATGCACAATATGGCAAAAAAAAAAAACTCCCGTAAAAACCATCTTAAAATTCAATTTAAGAACATTGAGCACCTGAGGTTTCATGAAGTTTATTGAGTCAATTTAACTGGGTTTTCAACTCTGAATAATCAACAAGAACCCAGCCCTTGACAGTAGTAGAGATGGAGAGAATGAGAGAACACAGAAAAGAAAGAGCGTAGGAGACTGAAAGAACGTTTGTTAACAAAAAGGCTGAGAGGACTGGACCAAAATGGGTTGGTGGGATGGGTTGGGAAAAAAAATGAATTGAGGTAAAATTATTTGAGATTTACTTTACACACAATTTACTTTTATTTTATTTTTGTTTTCCGGAAAAGCACATGGGCTATAGCCCACCTTAGCCTTAAGGTGGTTCCGCCCTTGCTTCCATGCAAAAATGAATTCAATATGATGTCAGCAAGTTTTTTTTATCCAACCATCCAATTATTTGTCAAGAATTTTGGTCTAAAACATTTGAACCAATACAAGTGTTTCTGGTTAAGCACTTAGCGATATCTAATTGAACTAATATTTGAAAGAATAGTTTACACATTAATTTCTTCATGAATGTATCCAAGCAAACAAGTGGGGTCCACACGCATGGACTATTCGGCATGTTTTTTTCCCAAAATGGCTGAGAATCCTTGTCTAACTTTTTTATTTTTTATTTTGGCTCTCTATGGTCCACCCCCCTAGTGACATTATTTCATTATCGATTCCCATTTTCACCAGAGTTTGAAAAGAACTTTTTCATCTGCTGCAACTAGATCTTGGATCAGAAGATGCTATAAGATCAGAATAAATCTCTCATTGATTCATTTTCACATTCCAACAGAACCGATAGTTAGAATGAACTTGACAGCAGATTCCATCTTCAATTCTTCTATGAAAAGCCAACTGTACTTCGATTCTTCTATAAAAAGTCCAACCGTACTACATATGATGTAGGACTCCGTCAATGGACCGAATTAGATCCAGATTCAACAAGCAAACAATGATGGCAAACAATGATGAATTGCTGAGCCAAGTCCTAGCAAGGAAAATGGAACTGCAAAAATGGGACTTCCATTTCAGGAGAGATCTTTATGATTGGGAACTGGTGAAATTGGATGAGTTTAATGAACCTCTGGATCAATCTGGGGTTGCTGAACCAAGAGATGTACCTGATCAACTTCTATAGCAGGCCACTGGCTCTGGTAAATTCTCTGTTAAATCCATCTACAATTTAGCATTTTCGTCTCATTCAAATCATGATGAAACTTTTGAACTGATCTGGAAGAATGTGGCTCCACCTAGAGTGAAATGTTTTGGTTGGCTAGCATACTTGGGAAGAATCAAAACTTCTGAATTTTTGTTGAGGATTGGGATTATTCAGAGTGATGAGGTTACCTTGTGCAAATTTTGTAAGGAAAGCTTGGAATCTGTTGATCATCTCCTATGTTTTTGCAAACCTGTATGGGATACCTGGACAGAGATTTTACCATGGTGGGGCATGCAATGGGTGCCCCCACCAACTTTTGCAGGCTTACTCCATTGGTGGAAGGCTTGGGATTATCAAGTCGAAGCATAAAATTATTTGGGAGTCTATTCCATTTACAGTGATTTGGACTGTGTGGGATGCTAGAAATCAGCTGGTTTTTGAAAACAAGACTCTGGATTGTCAAGTCAAAGCATAAAATTATTTGGGAGTCTATTCCATTTACAGTGATTTGGACCGTGTGGGATGCTAGAAATCAGCTGGTTTTTGAAAACAAGACTGTGGATTGGATGGAAACTACTGACCTCATTAAAGCAAGGGTGGCTTTTTGGATGACATCAATAAAGGAAGGCTCTGTATACTCAATGGACGGTATCATATTCAGGCTTCACTCTATTGTGAAATCCGGATAACTCAGTTGTGTGTGTGTGTTGTGTGGGTGCGTTGTGTGTGTGTGTCTCCTGGGTGTGTGTGTTGTGCATCTGGGTGTGTGTGTGTGAAATAAACTTGGGTGTGTGATTAGCATATGATGGGGCTTACTTGCCTTTGGCTTTGATGCTTGGTGTCTCCTGGCAAACCATCTGCAATTCATGGCGTGAATCATCTCTTTGGTTGCTAAGGTCTGTGTTATCCTTTCCTTATCTCTATATGAGGATATGCTGCTGAAGCAATTTTCGGAAATCTATTGCTTTTGGATTTAGTTTGGTTGTGCTCTGCTCCTATGCCGTTCTCTGGAGTCCATGTTGGTGACTACCTAGCTGCATTTCAATACTGGATTCTTGGCTTGCTTGTTTGGAGTTTGACAGTGTCACTACTCTGCTGAAACATGGAATCAAGTGCTGCTTCTCAAGATTGGAGAATTCATTACTGAGATTGATAATATGTTTTGTTAGCTACTTGACAGTTAGGTTTCAATTGGGCTTGATATATGTAAACTTTGACATGTTTGCTGTTCCCACTTTTCTCGGTGTTTTTCAAGTTGATATCTTATCAACTTGCGGGCTTAGATGCAGATGATTGTCGTGGGACAAGGTGTCAACGTAGTTGGGATGTTGTCTTTGCGTTGTGATGCTTTCTCTTAGCCTTCTTTTATCTGTACTCTCCTTTCCTCTTCTATTAATAAAATTCTTCTTCGTTGTTCAAAAATAAAAACCAAAATCTGATCCGATAATACTTGGAGCTTTGTGCATTTTGGCGTGGGAAGAAGGGATACGGAAAGCATGAACTGTAAACGCGGTTCTATTTGATTTCTGGCCGAAAACTTTGTATAGCTATGGCCGTAAACTTTTGTATAGTCATGGCCGCAAGCTTTTGCTTTCTCATTACCCATACGCGCTTATGTAGAAACGCACATACGCATCACACTTTCCCTGTTAATTCCGAAAGCGCGAACTGCAAACATGCTTCGGTTTTACTCATGACCGCAAACTTTTTACTCGTGGCCGCAAACTTTTGTATTCTGGCCGCATAATTGTGTTTACCAATTCAGAAACACGAGAATCGCGTTTGTGGAACGCGTTTATGGAACACTGTTTCGTCGGGCATATAAATATACTTGCTGTTTGTTTGTGTGTCAGTTTACTCCTCTTCTTCTCAGAGAACTTCGCTCGAAGTTGGGGCCCCTCTCTCTCTCTCTCTCCATACATGTATCCATAACGAAACGCAATCAGTTCGTAGAAAGGAAACCAGGACTCTATCCCAGAAGGAGCAAGTGGAAAATTGATGATCATGGCTCTCATTACACATTCCATCTAGGCACGTAATGTGCGGACCTGATAATTCTAGCCCAAGGAACCAAGGGAGCAGGGTCTCTGAAAGCATTCCAATTATCATGCGAGTTCAAGCCATTACAGTTCAGTTTCAGTGAGATAGCTCTAACTTTGGCGAAATCAAAGTGAAGGTGATCAAGATAAGGTGCATAGTTCTCAGTTTATATGTGACCAAGCTCCTTTCACTCTACGTAAATCACCTCTGTTTAGCTGATGCAAACACCCTCGTCCTCTTCCTCTATTCACTCTCTCATCTATGCTTGTTCGAAACTCAATGACTTCAAACGAGTCCTGAGTTTGTTTTCACGACTGCTGTATCAAGGCCATGTCGCTGACGCCTTTCTCTTCCCCACAGTCGTCAAGGCATGTACTGCTCTGTCCAACATCAAAGCTGGACGACAGGTTCATGCCATTGCGTCCGTATCCGGGTCTGATTCGGATCCATTTGTTCAGTCATCCTTGGTTCATATGTATGTCAAATGCAGTCAATTAAAAGATGCCCGCAAACTGCTCGATGCAATGTCTGAACCAGATGTGGTTTCTTGGAGTGCTTTAGTCGCCGGGTATGCTCGACTTGGGCATGTAAGCGAGGCAAAGGAGGTCTTTGAGGACATGGAGAATGAAGGGATCGAGCCAAACATAGTTTGTTGTAATGGGTTGATCGCAGGATTCAATCAAAGTGGGTATTATTTGGAATCAGTGTCGATGTTTCGAAAGATGCATTCACGAGGTTTAAAGCACAATGGGGCTGGTATATCAAGTGTTCTTCCTGCAGTGGGGGATTTGGAGGATTTGATTTTGGGTAATCAAATTCATGGGTATGTGATCAAGATGGGAATGGTTTCGGACAAATGCATTGTTAGCTCCCTAATAGATATGTATGGGAAGTGTGGGTGTAGTTCGCAGATGTCACAAGTGTTTGATGAAATGGAAGCATTGGATGTGGGCGCTTGCAGTGCAATAGTTAGTGGGCTTTCGAGAAACGGCCTTGTGGATGAGGCATTGATGGTATTTAGGCAATTCAAGGACAAAGGGGTGGACTTGAACGTCGTATCTTGGACGTCAATGATAGCTGCTTGTTCTCAAAATGGCAGAGACATGGAGGCTTTGGACCTATTCAGAGAGATGCAGATTGCTGGAGTGAAGCCAAACTCAATAACAATCCCTTGCCTTTTACCAGCTTGTGGAAACACTGCAACATTGATACATGGGAAGGCTGCTCATGGTTTCTCTATCAGGAGTGGGATCTCTGATGATGTATACGTGGGCAGTGCATTGATTGACATGTATGCTAAATGTGGAAGGATCAAAACATCTCGTCTTTGTTTTGACAGGATGCCTATGAGAAATTTGGTTAGTTGGAATGCAATATTGGGCGGGTATGCAATGCATGGAAAAGCTAAGGAAGCTATTGAGATCTTTCATTTGATGCAGAGGAGTGGGCAGAAGCCCGACTTGGTTAGTTTCACCGGTATATTATCAGCTTGTAGCCAAAGTGGCTTAACAGAAGAAGGGCAATGCTACTTTAACGATATGTCCAGAGAGCATGGAATTGAACCAGGCGTGGAACATTATACTTGTATGGTGAGCCTTCTTGGTCGTGCTGGGAAGCTAGAAGAGGCCTATTCTATGATCAAGAAAATGCCATTTGAGCCCGATGGTTGTCTTTGGGGAGCTTTACTGAGTTTTTGTAGAGTTCACAATAACATGACATTGGGTGAGATTGCCGCCAAACAATTGTTCAAATTAGAGCCTACAAATCATGTGAACTACATTCTTTTGTCCAACATATATGCTTCTAAAGGCAAATGGCGTGAAGTTAATGAAGTGAGGGATATGATGAGTAAGATAGGTTTGAGAAAGGACCCAGGTTGCAGTTGGATTGAGGTCAGGCCCAAAGAAAAATGCTTTTATCTCAGAGACATTTTACATCCTCATATGACCCACCCGTCCGCCTGAATAGAATCAAACCAAATTCCATCGATTGTAACATTACGTCGCAGTTGGTGATTGCCCAGGTTGGTGTGTAGTCTCCTTTGGTGAAGCAACCCTTCAGATGCTCACCCTGCCCATGTTGTGACATTGAGTTTCTCGACCTTATGATTCGTCATCTCAGTTTCTCGGAGTTGGGGCTTCTCTCTCTCTCTCTCTCTCTCTCTCTCTCTCTCTCTCTCTCTCTCTCTCTCTCTCTCTCTACATGTATACAAGTATCTGTCGTTCTTGGTTTAATTGATTAGCACTTCAAACCATAATGAAACGCAGTCAGTTTGTTGAAAGGAAACCTGGACTCTATCCGAGAGGGAGCAAGAGGAAAATAGGTGATCATGGCTCTCATTACACATTCCACACGAGATACATCCAACATCCGAGGTAATACCCCAACTCTACAAGATTGACATCCATTCTATGATAGCTCATCCAGGCACGTAATGTGTGAACCTGATAATTCTAGCCGATGGAACCAAGGGAGCAGGGTCTCTGAAAGCATTCCATGGCCATGCTGACTTAGTAGTGAGCGAGCCAGTAGGGGAGTAAACCCAATTTTCATATTATTTGTTTAAGTTCTGGGAAATTAAATATCAACGGAAAAAGCAGTAGACAATACCATACTCATGGCACCAAGATTCAAAATGCCACCGACTCCCTTCACACGGAGAAATCTAAAGTAATATTGCAGACATGGAATGTGTGCTTGTCAATGTAATGTGCCTAACGAACTTTATACAGGACCCTAAGACTTTCATGCATATTTTAGGGTACCTATTAAAAAGTATTAGGAAATCGTGTGCTTCTGTTTCTTTACTTAGATGCTTCTTGGTCTTCCTTACACTCATTGAATCCTGATCTCCTTTGTCTAGGTACAGAGATTGAGAAATATTTGTGTTGACTTTTCTGAATTAACTCAACGAGTTTAAGGGTGGCCATAACTAAGTAAAAAGCCTTTTCGTAGAGAAATGTTCTATTTTTAATGAATACAAGCGTTAGTGCCAAACACGCTTTTATATTTTTTTGTTGAAGTCGTGTTTAGAAATAGCATTTTTCTCATAATCTTTTTTGCAGCATTTTCGCAATTTGTATTGGTATAATTTATATCGTCGTTCAATTCTATGTTCCAATTATTTTTTTTAATGTTAGGTGACCCAACACTCAAATCATGTGTCCGTACCTGCAGTTCTGCCTCAAACTTTTCTGTCTCAATTTCATGCATTTCCTTTCCAACAAATCCTCTGACAAATGACGTTTTCTCAAAATTCGAACTTTGAATGGGAAAATGGGTAGCATCCTGCCGAGCAAAAAAAAAGGGTAGCATCCTGTTCTTGCTGAAGTTGAAGCAAGGGCTTCATTTCTTCCACTTGATGTCATGATATAGAGAGCTCAGCATTGTCAATGTTGGTTGTCAAAACATGGAGATTTGTTTAAAAAGCAGACACCATAGGTGAAAAGAACAGGAGCCGGGCAAAATAGAAAGAACCAAAAAAAAAAAAAGAAAAGGTAGTTCCTTTAATAACTATCCGAAGTTTTTTATATTTTGTGTTGAAGTCGTGTTTAGAAATAGCATTTTTCTCATAATCTTTTTTGCAGCATTTTCGCAATTTGTATTGGTATAATTTATAGCGTCGTTCAATTCTATGATCCAATTATGTTTTTTAATGTTAGCTGACCCAGCACTCAAATCATGTGTCCGTACCTGCAGTTCTGCCTCAAACTTTTCTGTCTCAATTTCATGCATTTCCTTTCCAACAGATCCTCTGACAAATGAAGTTTTCTCAAAATTCAGACTTTGAATGGGAAAATGGGTAGCATCCTGTTCTTGCTGAAGTTGAAGCAAGGGCTTCAATTCTTCCACTTGATGTCATGATAGAGAGAACTCAGCATTGTCAATATGGGTTGTCAAAACATGGAGATTGTTTAAGAAGCAGACACCATAGGTGAAAAGAACACGAGCCGGGCAAAATAGAAAGAACCAAAAAAAAAAAATGTAGTTCCTTTAATAACTATCCGAAGTTTTTTCCTGTAGCAAACAGAATATTTATATTCCTAATGTGTTTCGGTTCAATAACTTCATGCATGCTGTTATGTGTATTCTGTAGGGCCTCGAGAAGAATCTTAGAAGATGAATGTATGGGTGGCTTATTGTATCTTGGAGAATAATAATGAAATCCTCCCAGGTACAAAGATTTATGCCATTGTGCATATCTCTTCTTGTTTTCCACATAGTTTTCTCGCCATCAATTTCATTCCATTAGCCTTTACAAGTTTTATTACTTGAGTGTTTCTCCTCAGGAGGCTGTTCTGAGAATTTTTCAAAGACCATTGCTTTTTTGTTTACAAATGCAGATCTTGAACAAAAAGTATCTCAAGTATGAGAAGTAATCTCTGGGCGATGAAGAGCAGATTGACTGGATTCTGGTGTTTTGTAGAGAAGCTTGTGCTTGATCGGTGGAGAACATTTATTCCATTGGGATTACTGAAGTGGGAGAACTCTTGGTTAAGCATGATGGGAGAGAAGCAGCTCTAGCTATGTTTGCTGACAGTAAATACATAACCATCAAGAGCCTTGTTTCTCTAGGTTCAAACCAAACAACTGCCCGTTTGGAATGCATCTAGTTTCAGACGCATTATAAGACAATAATCAAACCAAATGGACACTGATCATTTGTTGCTGATTACTATATGTTATTGACATCATTTGGATCTTGGTTGTTAAGAATACGAAATAAATTTGGTTATGTTATTTGTAGATGGATACCTTTTGATTTTATTTCCTTTTCCAGAGTAAAAAGATAGTAGTGTCTTTTTTATGCAGGGTATTGTAGATAGTCTTTAGGAGAAATGCAGTTCGTCTTTTGTTCAGCACAGGGACGGATCCAGGAATATAGCCTAGTGAGGGCACGTGTTAATTATAATGGCGAAAGTTTATTTTTTTTTAATCAACCACAATAAGATCATACAAAATTAAGTCATGTATTACTAACTACAAAAGTTTATAACGTGTACTTTAAGTTAAATTAGGTAAAAATGTACACAAAATCTCAGACAAAATTTTTAAAGTAGGTTTTAAATAAACATCAACAAATTTTAAAGTAATCGAGCTAGTTTTGTTAATGACTTTATTTTAAAATATTTCTCTAAGATGGTTAAATTTAAAGGGAATCAAGAAAGAATAACTGTAAATAGACAAATAGCTCATAAAGTAACAAGTATAAATGCACCATATAATGAAATTCAGGGATAAAATTAATTATATGTGTATTTTCGAGATATATGCAAGTGTGTATGTTTATAAATTAACACACTTTCATAATTAGGGTAATTTATACAAAATATAGAAAAAAAAATTTTAATTTCGAGTGTGGGCACGTGTCCCCACTTAGGTCCGTCCCTAGTTCAGCAACATATTGTGGTATAAAGCTATGGCCCTATAAAAAATTTAAGATTGTCCGCATAAATTTGGGATTGATTAACATGGAATTGATTGAATGATCGCATGACAACAAATAAGAGGCTTTTACTCTTTCAAGATTGTCAGTACGACCCCCACCAAAAAATCCGTTATTTTCACCAGAGTTCGAAAAGGACTTTTTCATCTGCTGCAACTAGATCTTGGATCAGAAGATTCTACTATATAAGATCAGAATAAATGTCTTAGTGATACATTTCCACATTCCAACAGAACGATAGTTTGAATGAACCCGACAGCAGATTCCATCTTCGATTCTTCTACGAAAAGCCCAACCGTACCACATATGATGTAGGACTCTGTCAATGGACTGAATTAGATCCGGATTCGATTAGCAAAATCTAATTTGATAATCCGTTTGATCTGAAAATTAACCGATCAGATTCGGTACGGTTAAAAATCTGTTTCGACCCTAACTCAACATTTGGAAAACCCACAAGAGCTATCTACACAGGAGTTTAGGAGGAACTATTTTGTCTTTTGCAAATTTTTTTTATTAATTAAATTCAAAAAGACAAAAACATGCTAAATTGAATAATTTAGACCGAATGCCCCCTTACTCAAGGAACCAAAATCACCACCCAAAAAGACTTGCAGCAAGATAAGTTCTACAAGCAACATATTAACTATTGGAATAAGAGAGTATTTTATATGCACTCGTAAAATATTCTACCAGCACCATGATACGTTGCAAGTTAAAAATTAGACAGGACACAATCGAAAGAGGGGGAAAAAAAAATGGCTGAGTACGAGTCAGGTCAATAAAACGCCAACAAAGGGCTTTGTTTGATAACTTGCTTCGCAAAAGACCTAATCCCATTCATTTTCCCAGTGAAAGTTGGTCTCGGAGACATTTATAGTGGTCTTACCATCAGGACCAACAAGATCGTATGGCGACTCTTCAGAAAATTCTGTTGGCAATGACTTCCAGTGCAGCTTTGGCTCCCAATCGGCCTCTTTGAGTACTGCCAATATCTCCCTCACCACGATCTTGCTTCCTTCCGATGATAAGTGGATCCCATCCCTGAATGACACAAAAATCAGCTTGTCAAACAAAGCACGTATACTAGAGAACGTAGTTTACAGTGCAAGGATAAAAGAAAATCAATTACTTTCTGCAGTAATCGAATGGAAAGCTGAAAATAGGGTTGCCAGCATAATCCTAGATTTACAATGTGTCTTGAAATAATGAATGTCGTCAATGCCAGCATCTGGCAAAAATCAAAAGAAACTAGCAAAAATCAAAAGAAACTAAGATGCAGCAATATGACAAGATGACGCTCGTCATCTCATGAGATCCATGTGGAACCAAAAGAAACTCTATGCCAACAAGGATTACATGGCAATGTGAAGTGATGACGCTTGTTATTTCTTGAGATTCACGGGGAAGAATCTCTTTTGAATTTCAATCAGAAGCAACTCTTGAGAAGTGCGATGAAGCTAAGCCAGTATTCCGGTCAAGCATGGTGTTTCTCAGTGACACGCAAGTATTCTAACTTTCTGAGTCATCTTGCCAAAGATATTAGATGTTTGAGCAATTACTCAGTGTTTGGTTCAATGGAATGAAGCTGGAGTGGAATTGTGTCTCTCAGTGTTTGGTTCAATGGAATGAAGCTGGAGTGGAATCGTGTTTCGCCTGGAATCCTCATTAAGTCATTATGAAGTTTAGTTCGCTAAGAAAATGATAGAATCTCCAATACCGTTACCAATGGAATCATCATTCACCAACTAACATAAATGGCCATTCCATGAGGCCAAGGAACGCCATTGCATTCCTTTCAAAAACCATATATAGTTTCCACCTCATTGTGATGTGGTAGATGTGCACTGAGCACTAATCACAGAGTGTCATGTGTATATTCTCTAGAGGGCATCTAAAGAAGTGCATCCAATGCATACACACCATTTTAGCATAGGTAATTCCCCCTACCACATCAAAATGATCACTAAGTTTAGGTAAATCCATCTTTCGTGTCATCTAGCGGATATTAAAGGCAGCATAAAGGTTGCTCAATGAGAAAATGTAGGATCCAGTCACACAAAGACAAGAATTGTTTACGTGAAAGTTAACTTACGTAAAGCATGCTGTCAACCAATCATCCCTTGTCTGAATTGCTGTCCATAGATTCACCGACTTGACATCCATCTCTCGGCACATCTCTACGAGTGCTTCTGCATATATTCTGCAGGCCTCGTTTGTTCGACCCAACTTGTCAAATTTATTACTGGTTTTTCAACGTGCATACAAAAAACAGGCCCGTGTTAGAACTGAAAAACTCCAGGATATCAAGAAAAGAAACTCAAAACAATACAAAAGCACCCTGTAAATTCGCGGATATTTGCCTCATTCACTGGAGGAGCACCCAGAAAGATTACGCGCGTCTTCTCCGAAAGGCTCTGCTAACAAAAAAAGCATTCTGTTAGACTATGCAACAAATACAGTTGAGTATAGCTCGAGGGTGTCCCATAAAAAAAAGTTCTAAATTCATACCACAAGAAATTGATCAAACACTACTCCAAATTAGTACACGCGGCGATGCTAAACAAACTTCCATCTAAGTTTGAACTCTAAATGATTTGTCAGACCTTTCTCCTTTCATTTCAGCACAACATACTACTCCGTTTGCAATATTCAGTTGGCTTACGAAAATCAAGAGGGAAAAAATTTCTTTGTCTACTTGTTATTCATTGATGGCATGTTACTCATGATAGATCAAACAGTATAAATGATATATACAGAATCGATGCGATGTAGCCTCTAACGTTATCAGGTATCGCGTTTGTGAAATATAGCTGCAAAATAGTATCCTCTCCAACAAAATTACCTTGAGATGAATAGCAATTTTCCTCATGTTCTCAATATATTCTGGAAGAGGCACGTGAGGGCCCAGGCCGCTTGGGTTAGGACGCATTGAATCATTACCACCAAGATAGACAATCACCAGAGAAGGCTGTACAGCTGCATTCTAAAATGACATTATTTACAAAACATCAGCATCAAAGTGCTAGTAATTGGGTCAAGCAAGGATGCTTAACAGTCGATGGTAAATTATACAATAAAAATAAATAAGCTTGAGCCAACAAGAAAACCAACTAAGGAACTAGATTCTCTGCGACTAAGTTATTCACCAACAGCTCAATGAGCAAGAGAACAGATAAAAGAAATCTAAAAAACATACTATATACCTTGGGAAAAACTTGATCAAGTACTTGAAGAGCACGCCTAGAATTCCAACCCGCATATCCTCGCAGAAAAATATCTGCCTACGCCAGTTGAAGCAAAAATCAGTAGTACTATCGATACAGGGAATCCATTATTAAAATCTCACTGTAGCTAAACTAGAATAAAAAACTAAGATCAGATCTTTATCAATTAATTGCTCCTATGTGCCAAAGTTGGTAAACTTGATACAATTCAAAAATAAAATACATATCAACCAACAGAAAGGGACTGTATACACATGATATCAAATTCTTAGCAAACGCAAACATGGTTACTATGCGGATAAATAGCAAAGTCAAAAGAGAAAATTTCAGCATAGCAAAGATGGAGTCACATATCCAATCTTTTACTCTCCTTTTCCAACCACCCTATACTCTCCAAAATTCTACTAATATATCTCGACTTGTGGACATATAAATCACTTGTTTTTTTAAACTCAAAGTGTCTAGTTCTCTTTCAAAAAAAAAGAGTGTCCGGTTCAGCTTACGCACAACTCGACACAATCATAGGCACCAATCCCACCCTCCACTAGTAGGGCTAGGGGCAAAGTCTCGCATGACTGACCACACAAAATTAACAACACCTAGAAAGTTCCGAACCTGAGAGCAAACCCTCAGCCCCTTTGGATGGGGGGTTTTCAAGAAAAAAGAAAAGAAATTGGGAGAAAGAGCATTATCTCCCATGTTTGGATGGCCAAAGAGGTGAGGAAGGGTGAGAAAGTGAGAGAATCAAGAGCCCCTTAATGAGCCATTTTTGTTTCTCACCAAAAGTGGTGGGATTTGGAGAGAAAGAGAAATGGGAAGTACCAAATAAGACGATGAGAAAGCCTAATCCTTTCTTTTCTTTTCTCATCAATAAATGAAACCACAACCCTTTCTTTTCTTTTCTCACCTAGGTGGCCAAAGGAGCTGGCAGCTCTCAACCCCTAGGGTTTCATATGAATCCCTAGTTGGGCAATTTTAGGAAAAACCCAGTGACCAAAACCAGGGGGTAATGTCAGTCTGGCGTAGCACTCCTACCATTTATAACATAAGATAATAATTCTGAACTAAATTAATTCCCAAGGTACGCAATTTCCTCCAAAGCTTCCATTTTTTTAACCTTGCATGAGTAACTCAACGCCGACAATACTAAGGAAAATTAATTTATCAACGAAAAAAATAAAAAATAAAAATTCAGTGCAATTTTTTAAAGGCAGAGGGAAGCGAACCCTCTGGACTACATGTCTACATGTGTAGCCGTCCCTACTAAAATCGAAGAGTGCCCGTTCATACCAGGAACGTACCCGATCGGAGATAGTCTCCACATCATCTGTGCAAACCGACAGTCAAAGAAAAAAAGCGGAAACGTCTCGCTATCCTCTCCACACACAGGACACAACAACTCTTGAGTGATTTTCCGGTGAAACAAATTTTCCTTAATCTGCACTATACCATGAATACTTTTATGAGATTTATTTCAGCAACCGAAATACAGTAACTCGGATAAACAAGGTACAGATGTGTGGAACCCCACCACCACTAAACCCACTCACATGAGTCATATTGTCCAAAAACAGAAGTGAAGTGACATAAGGGGCTGAAACAAAAGATCTACAGAACCCAGAAAACAAACAAGAACAGGCATCGAATTGAAACCCTCCACTATCTTGTCAAGATATGTGAAACCCAATTGGGTTTCAAGAAAGAAACAACTGAAGTACAGGGAAAAAGAACAAGAGGGGACGAGGATCGGTAGAGTTTTGTACCTTTCGAGAATAGATATCGGCGAGAATAGCACCCCATCCTTCATCACTGTAACTGAACTGCACTATCGATGAACCGAACAGAACGAATTGTGGCCGCGATGGTCCCACCATTCTCTCTCTCCTCTCTCTCTCTCTCTCTCTCTATCTATCTCTCTCAACTCTCTGGCAAGAACACAGTTTGACAGCTCCCCCTGTATATGTGGCGTTTTAAGGGAGAAGCATAGTGGTGTTAAAATGGAATACGAAACATCACTTTTCGCACAAAATATTTTAATTTTTCCAGACAAATTAAGTAAAGACCATAAGGCTCCGTTCTAGAACACCTTTTTAATAAATAAGTATTTATTTTATATTTTTAAACTAAAAAATAATGTAAATGAAAAATAATTTTCTAATTTTTTTTGCACCATATTAAAGATCTTAATGAGATTATCAAACAAGATCCATAATGATAGAAAAATAATTTGCATAAACACATAATTTTTGAGCTTAAAATTGCTTTCTTAAAAAATAAATACTTATTTTCCTTTCCGGAACGGAACCTAATTTATCTGTTTGAAAAGTGTACAAATCAAATGAGAGATGGTGTGCATGTATTTACTATTTTCTATAGCTTCGCGGGTGCATAATTTGACTGTTTCAAAATAAAAAATTCATCAAACCAATTAAAAGCGAAGCAAAACTTAATACGAACGGCCCCGTAAGAATTGATATTACTTGAGAGATTTTTGACATTAAACAAAAAGAGGAACCGATCTCATAAATTTTAGGTCTTGATGACCACGCTATTTTTTTTTGGTCATACACTAGAAGCATTTACACTACCTAAATCCCTTCTCCACCCATTAACAGAGGTATCATCTTCCTGGTTGAACCCATAATTTGGTTGCACTTGTAATGACCCTAAATTTTAGAAAACATTTCCATAATTTAAATGTTTTGTTGTCATTCTTTGATTTTTACCGGCCATCACCTATCCTTTGTAGGGCAAAGAGGCGACACTTTTTGAAATTATGACTTTTAAATGTGACGAAGTGTTAGTGTCGAATTTAATAGTATGTGACTTGGACTATTTGGCTGAGAGAGTAGCCTGTTCCAGAACACTTGACGCTTTTTGAAATTATGACTTTTAAATGCGACGAAGTTTTAGTGTCGAATTTAATAGTATGTGACTTGGACTATTTGGTTGAGAAAGTAGCCCGTTTTAGAACACTTCTTAAAAAATAAATACTTATTTCACATTTTCAAACTCAAAAATAATGTAAATGAAAAATAATTTTTGAATTTTTTTGCATCGTATTAAAGATCTCAATAAGATCTATCAAACAAAATTTATACTGATAGAAAAATTATTTACGTAAGCACATAATTTTTGAACTTGAAATTTCATTCTTAAAAAATAAGTACTTATTTCTCTTTCGAGAACGAGGCTTAAGAAGAAAGGTTACTCTAATTGATGGAAGGAGCAGGTCACACCACCACCTCGGAGCTTCCATTATTGCTGCCACCCTCCACTTTTTTCCTTGCTGAATCGCCCGTCGCGCTAAATCTTAAAGAGAGGTAAATCTTAAAGAGAGGTATTGATAGTTCAATTCTAACGGACTATCAATTCTTTGTTTAGTAATCTAAAATGGGTTAGGACTATTAGTCCCTTGGGACCAGTAAGGTGGGTTTAGGGGGTATTATGAATACCCGGGGAGCTGGTATTACCAATCTCAACCCAACCCCCAACACATTTTCATTAGCAATTTCTTCTATTAATCTAATCTCATCATTTAATCTCATCACAAACAAACATAATATTAATAATTCCATCATCCAATCTCATTTCAAACAAATATACCCATTATTAATCTCTTCTCATTATCAATCACAATCATAATCTCATCTCCTTACGAATCTCACTCATCTATCACTGTTATCAAACGGGGCAGTGTAATAATAAAAATGATGTTCCAGGAAAAATAAGTGAACTAACCAAACCTTGCGGCCGGGCCTTCATAACTCACGGTCATGTGCTCACTCAAACCTTGTGGCCACGGCTACACACTTAAAACCTTGCGGTTTCTCACTTAAACTTGAGGCCACGTACTCAAACAATGCGTCTATTCAGTCAAACCTTGCGGACCCGTTGCAGGGTCGGATCTCCCTACTTACTGGATTAAACAAAACGGGTTTCGGGTAAAACCCAAGTACGGTATACAGGGTGCCACTGTATTCTCCTAATTTCGAGCAGAGAGCAAAGCCATGGATTTTGCTCTCTTCTCCCCATCTTCTCTTTTCGATGACAACGATGGTATCTCTCTCTCTCTCTATGGATGTGCATATCCTATATATGTATATGAAGAACTTGTACACGGTCTTGTTTGCAGATGACGAAACGGCAAAGACTCATGAGAGCTACGTGGAGAGAAGTCACCAATTTCCTGGAATGGTTAGTGTAGTTGCGTTTTTTGAAAGTGGGTATTTAGTGTCTTTTCCTATCTTAGACCGCTGGGTGATTATATTTGCTCTTTCCTTGGTGTCGGGGTTTTGATTTGGATCAATCGGCTCGGGCTCCGCTCCTGGCTCCTTCCTTTCAACTCCGTGCGTCCTCCGCTCAACCTGCAACAAGTCACTAAGGCAGGTGGCCGTGACGGGAAGAGCGTCTTTCATGCTTCAGACAACCAAACAGCGTTTTCCACCAATTGTTGGGATCCCGATTGTGAGAGGATTCCGATTCCTTCCTCTGTTTGCTCTACGCCTCTGCCGCTGGACCTGCAACAAGCCACTAGGGCTGGAAACCCAGTGATCCTCCGACTATCAAGTTAGATGTTAGGAGAGAGGTTAAGGTCTAGGGTTAAGAAGAATGGCATATCTCCTTAGGTTAATATCCCTTTTCTTTTATAGACCTCGCTTGACTTGGCCTCTAAGGAAGCGCGTGAGGGTCACGCTCGGGTAACTGCCTCAGGTGACGTCATAGATGACGCACCGGATAAGGCGATTACGGAGCACATGGCCAAGTCAGCTCTTCGCGAGAGGATTCTTCTCCATGCTGTGTCTCATCAGGCGCAAGAGGCTTGCTCGGGAGCCCTCGGTGCTGCTTTTCGGGAGTCGGTACGGAGCCCTCGGGTGCCCTCGGTAGTATGTCTCCGGGGTCAGTACGGAGCCCTCGGTAGTATGTCTCCGGGGTCAGTACGGAGCCCTCAGTAATATGTCTTCGGGGTCGGTACAGAGCCCTCGGTGGTATGTCTCCGGGGTCAGTACGGAGCCCTCGGTAATATGTTTGGGGTCGGTACGGAGCCCTTGGTGGTATGTCTCCGGGGTCGGTATGGAGCCCTCATTCACGCTCGGTGGTACATCTCGGGAGGTCAAAATAGAGCCCCATTTATTCAGGCCACTACACTTGGATGATCTGTTGCTTCGTTATTTGCTAGTGGTTAATGTTTGGATTGTTGTGGATTTCAAATGCAGGGCCTGTGTTATGTTTCAACAACTGTATAAGATGTTTAGCTATAGTTTGCTTGTGAAAGTAGATTTGAAGATGGATTAGATGAAGAAAAGTTGTATTTTCTTTCTATCTTTATTGCAAATAACTCGTAGTAAGTGTGATTTTAAATTCATAATGATTATGCTCCCAAACTCAACATCGAAATGCATATTTAAGTTGCCAAATGTAAATTTGAGCTATTCTCAATGTTTGCCATTGTTAAATCCCTTCATTGATATCCATGTCTATCCAAATGAAGCCTTATTGTATTACATGCTTGTTTCTTTAGTGAAATGGTGGTTTCTGGGTATTGATCCATGCTTAGTGTGTTGTAACACCAGGTTCTTTACATCTGTATGTATGTGTCATTTGCAGGAATTGCTCATTCGAGAATTCTCTTTCCACGAGCTGAATGCTAATTTGCTTTGGCCAGGGACATTTTCATTTGCAGAATGGTTGGTTCAGCAGAGGTCATGGGTAGAAGGGCGCCGCACCATTGAATTGGGGAGGCATGTCCATTTTCATGTACTCAATGCTTCTTTGTTAGTATTATTTGAGTTGCAGCCTTTGGATTGCCTCAATTTTTTGTATTTTATCTTTCCAAGTGTTAAGTTTGACGAATTTGAACCTCAAATGGTTGATAACTAAAGTGAAAGCTACTCACCTTTGGAATTATGACCTGAAACAAGAGATAATCGTGGAATACTTAGATTCATATGAAAGTGAAGAAAGTGACTGGTGCCTTTGTCAAGCCAACTATGTTTTTCTTGTACTTATTAGTCCTTTTTCCTATGCCATGTTTCTCATCCTACTAACCTTCTTTTGGGTTGGGAGTTCGAGTTTGAGGACAAGTACTTCGTGCATTTAGTGCTGAAAGTTATGTCTCTATGGCTGTACCCAATCTATGTCTCCCTGACCCTTATTAAGGGGTACAAACTGGATGTACTTTTTGTATGTTGTTTTGTATCCTTACTTGCAAATGTATCTCAGAGTGTTCAAAATTGAGATGTGTAGTTACTGAATTTTCCTATTTGTTTGAGTATTTTCATGCCTTGATTGCATTCATGACGTTTCTTCTTCTATTCGGTGCCAGTGGAACCGGAGCTTTGGCCATTTTCCTGAGAAAATCATTCCAACTTGACATCACTACATCAGATTATGATGATCAAGAAATTGCAGAGAACATAGCTCATAATTGTAGAGCTAATGGCATTTCTCCTGTCCTTCCTCACGTGAAGCGTTAGTCCTTCCTCCTGTAACCCCATTAAACATTAATGCTCTTGATTTGTCTAGAACTGTAAGGAAGACAAACAATAAAACCTTTCCCAAGGATAGGATTTGGAGCTTTTGAGTGTTGACCTTGGTTCTCGAGATATTATGAGTTGCAGTGACACAAGTGATGGAATGAATATGTGACCTGATATCTGTTGTAGATCTCTCATCTGTGTTTGTTTAATTGTTCACTTGTTGATACAATTTATCCATTTTTGTGTTTTCAGATTCATGGGGGGATGCCTTTCCATCTGCTGTGCCCAATTGGGATCTGGTTATTGCTAGCGATATATTGTTGTGTGAGTACCTAATCTAAGTTGGCTGGGCAGATTTAAGTATACTGTACTACAAATATGTGGTCCGACTTTGACTTAATGTCCAAGCATGTCTGAGATACATATAATTGTCAAGTTCTTGTGAATCAAAAAACAATAAAGGGTACACGAAGTCTGGAGTAGGCTAGCACAGGAATGAGCTGTAATTTAGGATTGACCTCATGCATATCAGTTCATGTCATTAGCATGCTAAATCATGTTATTATAACTACATGCTTGCTCCCTTAGGGGTCTTGAGTAGTTCAAATCTTGCTTTCGCTCAGGAGGTGGTTGAAGTTGAAGTCTTATACTATCAGTTGGGTTGCAAATGAAAAGAAATCGTTGGCTGTTTGTTGATTTATCATCTGTTGTTTACCTTCCGTAAAATGATTGATATAGGCTCCAAGACTGGAATGAAAATTATTAAGGACATCTTTCCCTTGAAAACCAGTTTCTTTGGTTTTTCAATACAGTTCCACTGCTTCATCTATTCCCTAAACTTGAAGGAGCAGACAAATGGTGTCGGACAGCCTGATTCTTTTCCAAAGCCAGTAACTGATTTCCTTAAATTGATTATTCTTAATAATTGAAATCGCAACTAGCTTGTAAGTTATAACTCTTGCATTCTCTTTTTTCTCGGATTCCACCCATAACTTTTCTTCATTCCTTCAACTTTGTGGCTTGTAGATGTGAAGCAGTATGCTAATCTAATAAAGACGCTGTCCTTTCTCCTCAAGTCTTTCAAGCCTAAAGCTAGTGAAGCAGATTCCAAGATGATTAGTGAACAGAACGAAGGTACATGCTTGCTGATTCTATTAGCTTCGACAAAGCACAGAACAGTTTTCTGTACCTGGTTATATGTATACTTTTTTCGCAACAGATAAGTGCTTGGGACTGCCCTATCCAGCATTTCTAATGAGTTGGAGACGCAGAATCGGAAAGGAGGACGAGTCACTTTTCTTCAATGGGTGTGAGAATGCAGGTCTGGAAGTACAACATTTAGGTTCCCGTGTGTATTGCATTAAGCCTGGAGCAACTGCCAAGGGAACAACCTGAACTTCAGTTGTTCTCAGTTGAGGGACTGCGGTTCAACTCGTACTCTCTTGAATGATAGTTGATCCATACTCCTACGTTAATTTGCTTCCTGCGATACCCATCCCATGCTACCAGAAGTCGACATGGGTGAATGATAAATGATGTGGGCTAATACTAGTAACTTTGGCTCAAGTATTTTTCTTGTGTTGTCTAGTTGTAACAAGTTACAAGCCAGTGGTCTACATAAGGGGTTTTAAACTTTTCCCAAGAGCTGGCAGCACAGAGTCAGAGACGCTGAGGATTTACTTACGTACTTCCATTTGTATCCTGAGCTTTTGGATGCCCCTGCCTGCCTAGTTACTTTGATTGGTGTAATTGGAAATGGACGTTTACCTTGATTCATTCTAATTTGCTAGGTGAAATTAACAGAAATCGTCACCGCTTTGAAATAAATTGCTGCTATTTTGAAGCCGTTGACGCAAAAACGAGAGATTAGGCAACAAAAGCTATCTTGGTGCTTCTTGCCTGGTGCAGTCTTCTATTAGTAGGACGCGGGGCCTCTGCTGTCCGGAGGGGCGCAGTAGCGCCTACCTAGGCCCAGAAACGGCGCCGTTTGATTGAAAAACAAAATTTAACCAACCAATTTGCAATCCTATGGAGCAGAAACGTGATTATGAGAGCCCTAAGACAAAATTTGATTATGTCTCTTTAGAATAATATGATCAAAATAATAAGATCTTCACACCCGTTCAAACGGATTAAAAATTGGAGCACTTAATTTTTTAATAAAAAAATGGTCTCAAAAAATTAAGTGCTCCAATTTTTAATCCGTTTGAACGGGTGTGAAGATCTTATTATTTTGATCATATTATTCTAAAGAGACATAATCAAAATTTGTCTTTAAGGCTCTCATAATCACGTTTCTGTTCCATAGGATTGCAAATTGGTTGGTTGAATTTTGTTTTTAATTCAAACGGCGCCGTTTCTGGGCCTGGGTAGGCGCTACTGCACCCCTCCGGGCAGCAGAGGCCCCGGGTCCCTATTAGTAGGGTTGTAAACTAGTTGAGCTGAGCCGAGCCTTGTCGAGCTCGAGCTGACAAGTTGAGTTGAGTCATTTACTAAATGAGCCTCTTTAATTGAGCCGAGGTAAGCTTTGGTCGAACCGAGCTCGGCTCCTTTACTAAACGAGTCGAAAACTCGAGCTCAAGAAGCCGAGCCGAGCCTAGCCTTAACGATGCAAGCTCGCGAGCTGCTCGGTTCGTTTACAGCTCTACTTACGTGGAACCCAATATGACTATCGTAGCCGCACAAGCCTAAGAAAAGGGCGTTGGGGGTGCTGGTTACTTCATTATGTTAGCAGAATTTCATGCCGCGCGAATCTAGAAGTTCATGCGGGCTCGCGCCAGCTTTGCGCTTTGGCCTCGATGATATTCAGTAGCATGTACTCATGTTCCAAAGTTTAAAGAAAGTGTCTTCAGGTACGTCTCGAAATTAACACGTTGCATCCAATTTTCACATAATATCATCGCATCATCGTATTTCATCCATTATTTTCGCAAAATCAGATTGGACGTTAACCGTCCCAAAATATTAGTAGTGATCGGATATTGATAAATGCACACTCGGCCAGGGGCGGACCCACCATAGGGCACGTGTGGTCACGTGCCCCATGCCCTCTAAAAAAAAAAAAATTTTTTTACAGTTTTGTATATATATTATTTATGTTGAATGTATGTAAAGTAGCTGTTTGGTGGTAAAGTGGTGAAGTTATGTGCCTCTAACCAAAAGGTGGTGAGTTCGAGACTTGTTCGAGACTTCCCACGCTCTCTGTAGGTTTCTTTTCTTTTGCCTTCTTTCCAAAATGCTAGAAATGTGTGTTTTTTTTTTTTCAAAAGATAGTAGATAATAGTAGTGGGTATTTTATTTTTTATACTATTCGTGGGTTCAATTTTACCCCACATTGTATTTGTATACCTTTTGTTCCCAAAACTGTAATAATAGAGTTAGTAGGCAGTAGAAAATAGTAGTGCGTACCTTATTTTTTATATTATTCGTGGGTTTGAGTCTACCCCCACATTGCATTTGTATACTTTTTGTCCCCAAAACTGTAATAATAGAGTTAGTAATAGAAAAATAGACGATGAACATGTGATAATATTGTTTTAATGGATATAGTCAAGGTGCGTAAGTTTGCTCAAGTAGCTAATTATTAAAATACGTATATACTTTAAAATTGTTAATTTATCATGAATGATAAAATTATGGGCAAAGTACGGATTACCTCCCTGAGGTTTGCACGTTTGGCAGATGACCTCCCTCAGGTTCATTAATGATCACATCGCCCCCCTGTGGTTTTGGAGTAATGTGCAATACCTAACTCTGTTAACAGAAAAAGTAAAAAGACCATACTGCCCTTTCTTAAATAAAAGGCCCTGACTCTCCTTTTAACACATTGACATAGAGAGAGGGAGGAAGAGAGAGATAGCTATGGAGATTTAGGGCCGGGAATTCTGTAAATTTCCGATTGTATACTCCACTTTGTATATACCTACCACATGCATAGATAATTGTATACTTTGTAAATTTCCGATTTACCAAAAAAAAAGAATTGTATACTCTGTATGTATATATAGTATATGGTCACAGGTAAATTTACCAAAAAAAAAAGAATTGTATACTCTGTATGTATATATAGTATATGGTCACAGGTGCGTCGTCGGGCATGGGCTGGGAATTTTGTTTCGACGTTGCCGATGGCTCGCTAAATTGACCGGCTGGAGTCCCTCTGCGGAAAAATAAACTGGCTCAAGCGAGGTTCTCGATACACCCGCGGTCAATCCAGGCCTGAATTTGGGACTCGGTCGACCCGGCGACCCGGGAGATCTCGTGGGTGGTGACCCAGCGGGTGAGCAACGACCGGAGGCCGTGGCGGCGGGTGTTTTCGAGGGAGCCGACAATGGACCTGAGGTAGGTGAGGTGGTGGGAGAAGGTGGAGTCAGACTTGGTTTCGAGCTCGAGGTGCGCATTGATGGAGTTGGACTCGGTGGATTTGGGAGTGGGGTTGGATTGTCGGTTGTGGGAGGCTTCGAGGCCTTTGAGGATTTGTTGCTTCTCTTCGTTCGTGGTAGCAACTGCTACTGCTTTCTTCTTCCATGGCAGGTACTGGAGAGAGAGAGAGGGGGTGGGTTGTTTAAGGAAGAAGATGAGGAAAAGGATACTATCGTCCTTTTACAATTGATTTCGACTTTTACCTATTATTATTTTTTCACCCACGGACAAAAAATGCGCGTGTACCCTACTTTCCGTTAATTTGGACGGAAAACCTAACGGTTGCACATTACTCCAAAACCACAGGGGGGCAATGTGATCATTAATGAACCTGAGGGGGGTCATCTGCCAAACGTGCAAACCTCAGGGAGGTAATCCGTACTTTGCCCTAAAATTATTTTGGAACAAATGTGTTTAACTGTAACTCGTACATTACGGTTACAAAAAAATTGGTGCCCCCACTATGTCGAATTTCTGGGTCCGCCACTGCACTCGGCAAATGTATTTATTTCGAAACAATTGAATCCCGAATCAACTAGTGCATACCAATTAAGTTTTCGAGAAAACAAGTGTGTGCTATAAAATTATCGATATCTGGTTGACAGAGAAACGATCAAATATTGTTGGCGATTTCTAAAAATGAATAATGCCGATCATCCAAATCCACCACCGGGGACCTCAGAAAAAAGCATGATCTACAAGAGTAGGGCAATGGCGGACACGAGAGTCCAAATTAAACGATTCCGTAAATCGTGGAGAATCGCAAGGGCCATACATCAGTCGCCAAGCTGACACAGATCACATGCCCTTCTTTTTCTCCTTCCATTCTTTGTTTTTTTAGACAGTAATCGGGCAAGCTAATGCCTATCTCATGTAATTTCCTTCTGGATTCGATTAAAGACAGACCATGTGCGCCAGATTAAGAAGAGAAACTTTTATATATCTCCGGTATACGAGGAGGTTAGTATCTCCTCCGGAGAGTTTCTAATTTTTTGATCACATTTAGATGATTGGCTCTGTTCATTTTGTAGAGTTTGGCGAAAATCTTAATTAGTATATCAAAAATCGTGTTCATCAAATTTTATTAGATATATGATGGGAACATGTGTAAATTGAAGAAAAACCAAAACTGGGTTAAAAAAACACATTGTACTGAAAACCACTTTTGCTTTTTTTTTTTTTTTTGCAATTTTCATGTGTGTCAATTATGTATCTACTAAAGTCCGATGAAACTTTCCGGAGGAGAAACCAACCCCTCTTGTATACCGGGGATACTTAAAAGTTTTTCGACTAAAAAATTCATAAAAAATTATATCTTGCGGTCTAACTACTTTCCTTCCTGTCTCCTTCCATTCATATATTTTTTTTCTGACGGGCCACCAGCGAGCTAACATGCATCTCAACTAATTTTCTTGTCTATCCTATTAAAGACATATCATGTAAGTTTTTTTTTGAGATATCATGTAAGTTAGACTAAGAAATTCATAAAAAAATTAAAGAATCAACCCAAATCAATTGTGAAGGAATAAATCAAATTTTCTTCTATTCTTCTTGGAATATACTCTTACAACAAATTTGGAACGAAGCATAAAGTTCAATAACCACCACTTGATCTTCCCCTCAATCATGTTACCAAACAAAACCCTAGAATTCCACCAACCGCATCATCTCACCCATTCATTTGTATGGTACTGTTAGGACTAAAATCCACAGAGAGAGAGAGAGACAGAGACACTGCCCCCACGATCTTTGTACGTGTGGCTCTGTCATGAGTCATCACATGCTGAAGTAGATGGACGAAGCTTCGACGAAACCGGCTCGGGTTTGGCGCGGGTATGCAATCAGTGAGTGTGGGGGCGGTGGATAAGTTCTGGAGCCGTCCGTACGTGAGGGGCGGTGGTGAACCACTTGATAAGGACGGATTCCTATCTCGGTTTCTTGGAGTGAAGCTTTTTGGAAGGTTTCGGTCATTGTACACGAAATTGATTGGTACAAGAACAAAATCAGTGACGGCAATGAAACAGAAGAGGTGTAATTTATGCCGAACAAGAAAATTTACGTGTATGCTATGCAATGCAGGTACATGCCAAGTAACAGATATTTTATATTATTTCCTTCCAATTATTACTTGGAATCAAATCTTCTACATCGAAATTCTCTGTATTTTCGGCCATTGAATTGTACAAAAATTTTAGGACATAAAAAAAAAAAATCGAACAATCTAACGACATAAAACATATCGGTATAGGGGTACATCAATTTCTCGGTAAAGAGGATCTCGGGTGTTATTTCCTGGCTCGGGTGCTGAACTAATGGAGGGACTCTGAATTTGTTCGAGCTTGGTTTGAAAACTCAACTGAGAAATATTTATTTTGATCTCCGACGAGTTTTAATAGAGCCAATCGCGAACTGGGTTTGGGTAGCTTAGGCTTTTTAGCTGGCGAAAGCTTATCGATCTGAGTTGAAGTGTTTGAGCTAAAAACATAATCGAGCTTCAAAAATGTGTTTGAAAATGGCTTTCATGGTGTCGCGTTTGAATAGCTTGGTTCATTAATCATATGTAACGAACCACATGCTGTAGGAGGGAAAATTAGAGTGAAACATGCGAATATTATGTAAAAGATCACATTATAAGTCGATGGACATTGTAAAAAAGTGTATTCATATTGACTTTGGAGTGAAAACTTCTCTGTTGTTTCAATCCAATTCATCTTCCAGTAGGAAGCATGAACTTATTCCTTTGACTAATTCATGAGAAAAATAT
Source organism: Rhododendron simsii (assembly GCA_014282245.1). Lineage (NCBI taxonomy): Eukaryota > Viridiplantae > Streptophyta > Magnoliopsida > Ericales > Ericaceae > Rhododendron > Rhododendron simsii. Next base: position 36,028,239 of record CM024957.1, on the reverse strand, counting down.
CGACTGTGTGTAAAATTTCGGTAAAGAAACCAGAGGATTTCGAAACCAAATCGAATGAAGTTTATACCCATAACCGTGGCAATTAAAAGTGACTATCCTTTGAATTTTTCGAAGGCTAAGACCAAGGGATTGGAGCCATGACACTCGGGGGAAAACCTCTAAATTTTCCACATATATAAGGGACAGTGCAATGCTTAGAAAAAGTTTGATCGATGGACTGAACCGAGCGAAAGAATTGTATGCTTAGAGAACTTGGAATGGATGAATGATGATATGAGATGAGCACAAAACGAACTATTCTTTCCCCTTTTACTACTACGAAAAACAATTTGTTTTGCAAAAATTCTTAGAGCATTTGCAATTTGGATACGTAATTTATAGGTCACGGTGGCCAGATTTGGGTTTTGGATTAAGACCCACAACACAACCTAGGGAGAAGCTTCCTCAATTTGGCTAGCTCAAGTGTACTTTGTACCTAACATCTCATATCTTGGTTGTATATGGTGCTTCTTAGACGTGACCATCAAATCTTCTTGTTATTCTACATATTATCAGTATAATATGATTAATATCTACAAGAATTAATGTCCATTGAGAATTTGCCTTCAGATATGGTTACCATGGAGGCTTGTCCTTTTTGAGTCTAAATATGTTTACTAGCCAACACGTCAAGTATCCAGTTTGTATTCTTTTGAGTCTCGAAATTTCAAGGAAGCTTCAGAACCAGAGTACAATTTTCCGTACTCCGTACAAGTTCTCCGCCGCCCCCCCCCCCCCCCCCCCCCCCCACACACACACACACACACACACACACACACACCCCCCAGAACTTTATTTGTCTTTGTGGTTCTTCCCCCTGACCATGCACCAGGCCTTCTAAATATTCGTGCTGGTATTTTTTATTCGTGCTGGTATCCAATAGATAATGAAAGCCTAAAGCTGGAATCAGATTACAACTATTGTCAAATGTAACAATATAGCAGTTATCTGTCTAACGTTATCAACACTGCAGTAAACTTGCAATTATTGTTCAACAGGTAAAAATGAAATTTGCAATAGTTTATTGAAGACAAGAAACAAAGAATTTAAATAGTTTGTGAGTCACCACATTTTGTTTAGATAGTGATAATAATATGAGCTTAAAAGTAGATTTGTGCAGATATAATGTACTACGTGTCCCTATGCGACCCATGGAATGTCATAATCTTATGATGTCGTTATCTTGGGATTAGCTTCGTAATGAAATACCTGTTCCCAGTCACACGCCACATATTTGAGCTTGAAAGGTATTGCGTGTGATTCAAGTTAATTCAGCCCTTCCAAAGGAATGTTTGGTCCTAATATGAATCTCTGATAGTTTGCCACCCAACTCAAGAATCTTAATTCGTTTCTTCTTTTGTCTTAGTACAATAGGTTAGCTAGCCCAACGGGGCCGGTGTTCAATGCTTCTCTTCTAAGGATACAACCACTTGAACTGTGCTCAATTTACAGGAATCTTAATTCAGGAAAGAAGTTCTCAGTTTGCCCACTGAGAAACCAAAGAGCAAACAAGTTATAGTGAGTTGGTCATTCAACTAAGGAAGAACTGTTAAGACTTTTGAAAAGTCGAGTTCTTGCTCCACTTTTGGCCTTGAACAGATTTAAATATTGAAGAATTTCGTTTTACACTTGACTGACTTTAGATTATGGAATTGATGGTACATGCGCTGAAAATCTATATCACCACGAGGACTGCAATGTATATGTATAGCTGATTGAGTTGCAAACCGATTCCTAATTAAGTTTATAGCTTGCTGATTGGACTGGAAAAACAAACATGGACAATTGATCATTTTCTATAAGCAGGCTCGACTTATGAAAAATTTCAAAAAAAATTCTCATGTATATGCGGACACACACACACACATGTATCAAGAACCAAATAGCAAAGGTCCTGTGTCCCCACTTGTCCTGAACCCCTCGTCTTGAACAACATGACATATTCCTCTCTCTTCTTCTTTTTTTGCAGATGACATTATCCTCGTAGATGAGACTGCTAGAGGTGTTAATACGAAACTAGAAATTTGGAGGGAAGCATTAGAGTCAAATGGTTTTTGGAAAAGTAGGAGTAAAACTGAGTATATGGTGTGCAAGTTTAGTGATACCAGTAGTGCGCATGAAGAAAGATTGATGATCCAAGACCAGGAGATACCAAAGAGTAATCATTTTAGGTATTTAGGCTCAATTATTAGTAGAGATGGAGAGATTGTTGATGATGTGACTCATAGGATCCAAGTGGGGTGGCTCAAATGGAGAAGCGCTACTAGTGTACTATGTGACAAAAGGGTACCCACAAAATTGAAAGGAAAATTCTATAGAACTGCCATAAGACCAACGATGCTTTATGGGACAGAATGTTGGCCTATTAAGAAACAACATGTGAGCAAGATGAGTGTAGCGGAAATGAAAATGTTGAGGTGGATGTGTGGTAATACTAGATGAGACAAGATTAGAAATGAAACAGTTCGTGAGATGGTAGGTGTAGCACCTATAGAGGAGAAGTTGAGAGAAAATAGGCTAAGGTGGTTTGGGCATGTCTATTATAGACCAGAAGATGCAGTAGTTAAGAGAGCGGATATTATAGCTCTAGGTAGCAATGTCACGGGGAGGGGTAGACCTAAATTGACATTAGATGCTGTAGTGCGCAAAGATATGAGTATAATGGGTTTGTGTGAACAAGTGGCCCTTAACAGAGCTCAATGGAGGAAATGGATTCATGTAGCCGACCCCAAGTGATTGGGACTTAAGGCTCGGTTTGGTTTGGTTTGGTTGAAGTACCTCATCGTGCGACTGAGAGAGGACATGTGACAGGAAGCGGGTTCAAGCGATCTCTTGCTGAAAAAAAAAAGCAGGAAACTTCGTGGAAGGTTCATATTTCATAAACCAAGACATAGGCAACTAAAAGGTATTGTCATCGGTCCTATTTATAACAGTGGACACATGCACACCACCTCATATTGCACTAAAGACATATTAGTTTGCACTTCACTGGAATCACACTGTCTTGTTCTGGATTCTGGTACGGTGTGTAGAAAAAGTACGTTTGTTTGTGTCAATTAAGCAGACATGGCTTCAATGGAGAACTGCAACATCAAAGGCCTGAGCAAGGACACCAGGCATGGCAGGACGGCGCACAACATGTCGTCCTCATCCCTACGCAAAAAGTCTGATTTGGCCCTGGTTTCCAAAGTCCCCTGCGGGCTTGTCAGACTGTTGCTGGCTAATCTTCAGGAGGTCATTTTAGGGACTAAGCTTTCCGTTCTTTTTCCAGCCATTCCAGCAGCTATTGTAGCAAAGTGTTATGGATTTGGAGATGTAAGTTTTCTGGCATCTACTGATAGTTGATATGGTTCAATCATCACTAGTGGTGTCACTTTTTTAAAACTTACACTGCCACTTCATTCTGGGTAGAATATTCATATGAAAAGTCAGTGTGCTATGATGTAAAGGGGGAGACAATAACCTAGTCTCTGCTTACAAACCTACTAAAAAAATAAACGTGTGATATTCCTTTCCATTTTTATTGATGCAAATGATGGTATCCTGATTGTTTAATCTAACCACATATATTTATGTAATCTGAAACAGCCCTGGGTTTTTGCTTTGAGCTTACTTGGACTCACCCCTCTAGCGGAACGTGTCAGCTTCCTGACAGAGTAAGGCCCCTCAACGATTGTATTACCTTGTTTTTGCTTTATTAATCTTTGTTCATTTACAAGCACTAGCTACTCAACTGATACTATTTTGTATGTGTATGTGTGTTCTTGATTTTTCTCAAATATTGCAGGCAAATTGCTTACCACACAGGTCCCACGGGTATATTTCTTCGAAATTTGAAGTTCTGGATGTCATGATATTCCGCTATTCGAATTCCTTGATAACATGCTTTAGCATTTTGTAATTACCTTCAATAATTTGGTCTCACAGTGGGAGGGCTTCTGAATGCGACATGCGGGAATGCAACGGAGCTTATAATAGCAATATTTGCTCTGATCCAATACAAAGTGGATGTGGTGAAGTACTCTCTGCTGGGTTCCATCCTATCAAACCTTCTCCTTGTCCTTGGCACCTCACTCTTCTGTGGTGGGATTGCCAATCTTACAAAGGAACAAAAATTTGACAGAGTAAGAAAAAAAAAATTTTGCCCTATATTTCTCATAAAACTGTTATAAAAAATGAAAGAAACTCATTTTTTTCATATCTTTTCCATTTTTGGCGGGAATTTTTTTCAAGAATTTGAAAGTACCTTTTTAATGAAGCAAGTTTATTATTAATATGGCCATTGGATTGAACAGAGACAAGGGGATGTGAACTCGCTCCTATTATTGATGGCATTGCTTTGCCACATTCTGCCCTTGATGTTCCGGTATACAGGGGATTCTGTTGTCGTGACTGCAAAACCAACCCTTCTGTTGTCGAGAGTTTGCAGCATTATCATGCTAATTGGCTACTTTGCTTACCTTGTCTTCCAGTTGTGGACACATCGGCAATTCTTCGAAACACAGGAGGTGATTGTTTGTTTTTCCTTAAGGGATGGACTATATATTTGAAAACAGCTCCTCTACCTATATAAGATCAATCACATTCCATTCACAGCAGTTTTGGGTCCCCGCAAACATCGGTAAAGTTGGATTTTTTCACCACTTGGCAGCTGACAAAAATCTGTCATGAATTTGTAAAAATAATGAACTGTTTTGTTTTAATCGTCACCTTACTGTTTTAACCAGTTTTAGGTAAGCGTTTGTTTTATCTTTTTGTGAACAATTGTGGGCAATCAAGGGGTGGCCCCAACCCAACCTGCACCCAGGTCTACCCTTGGTTCTGAATAACTACAGCTCTTTTCAACTAGCCTGTATTTTTAACATCACCATCAATTGAACCAACAGCATAGTGTCTAACAAACTGGATATGCGTATGAATGCCTCACTTTCGTTATTATCCTTGCAAATTACCAGGAAGAAGATGATAGTGATGATCTGACATCGCAAGAAGCACCAGTGATAGGATTCTGGAGTGGATTTGCTTGGCTAGCTGCTTTGACTGCCGTCATAGCTTTACTGTCTGAATTCGTTGTGGGCACAATTGAGGTAACTAAATGATCACTTTTCCAACTAGGAGTTTTAACCCCTAGAACTCAAATCATCTTATCTAATTGTTTGTTTTGGCAACTGCTAGAAACAATCTTTTCTTACGAATTTGTTTTACTGTTGTTTAGTGTAAAAGAACTTTCTTTTTGCTTACCCATTTCATTAACAGAATGCATCAGAATCCTGGGGCATCTCAGTCAGCTTTATCAGCATAATTTTGCTACCAATTGTTGGAAATGCAGCAGAACATGCCGGGGCAATCATATTTGCTTTCAAAAACAAATTGGTCAGTGATATCCTCTTTCTTCGATAACTACATCATTTGGTTAAGTTTCAGTAATCTGATTACAGATTTTCTTCTTTGTGTTATATAATACAGGATATATCATTGGGAGTTGCTTTGGGCTCCGCAACTCAAATAGCCATGTTTGTGGTAAGCATTCATATTATTCCGATCCAGACTGCCATGACCTTGATCAAAGACACTGGAAAAAAATTTTGATTGTTGTTTAAATTAATATGCCTCAGGTTCCGTTATGCATAGTTATCTCTTGGATTTGTGGTATTAAGATGGATCTGGACTTCAATCTCCTTGAAACCGGCTCTCTTGCTCTGTCAATTATTGTAACAGCTTTCACTTTGCAGGCAAGATCATTGATATTTTTCATGACCTTAGTTAACGATTGCTACGAATAATTTAACAAACTTCGGTGTTAACCTTATAGGATGGAACTTCTCATTACATGAAAGGGTTTGTCCTCCTTCTGTGCTACATTGTCATTGGGGCATGCTTCTTTGTTTCTCCGACACCAACACTCAGTAAGCACTTTGACTATTTTAGACTTGATTTACATTGAAATTGTATACTTATAAATACATATCCTTACTTCTTCATGACTTTCAGAGCGAGCAAATGTCCTCGATTTGGGAGTTAAGTCATCAACTGGGGGACTCTTCAGAGCTTGATAGCTAGGTAACTCTAGCTTATATACTTGTAATCATGTAAACTTACAATATGAGTAATAATCCACTGATATCATTGAGTCGTATCATGTGGCTTTGCACCCGTTTGATCGGTGGGCCTCAATGGTCCATACCTACATATGGCTGATAAACCAACCGAATGAACTGAGCACTAAATTGTGGTTTGAAAATTTAACGAGTTTCAAAAGCATTTTCAAACAAGCATTAATTGTACGAAACACAAGCCGATCTCGATTGGTTTGAGTTTTTTTATACATCTGAGTAGTAGCTTGTTCAAGTTTCATTTGAAAACTTGGAAACTTCGAAATCATTCAAGCTTGATTTTTTCCGTGTAACAAACTGACTCGAATAAGCTTTTAACTAGTCGAACTTGAGTAGCTTGGTTCGTGTACCAGCACTACATTCACATAATGTGACTTGGTGGAACTTAATGAGTTGGTGCTATAGACATAACTATTAGCTGTTGAATGCAGGCTTTGGCCTAGTCACTGGCTATATACATGAGGAATGCGGATGCGCAACAGATGGGATGCATTTGTTATTCTTTGATTTGGCTGGGGTTTTCTTGCCTAAAGAGTTATTCGTCTTCGTTGGTTTCTATATTTAAGAGGTTGCATGCCTTCAGAGTCGAGATGGATCGTGTTTGAAAGAATTTAAGCTTGTTTTTTGAGGAGTAGGCTCCAGAACTTAAGAGATGATGTTATATCCAAGTTGGCTGTTTTTGGCGGCTAGTTTTTGGTTTCTAAATTAGAATAAGGTGGTACAAGAGTTGTTCCTTTGTTTCAGGTGCAATGGTCAATAAAGGGCAATTCTTGTTCATGTCAAGTTTTTCTTGCTTCATTTGATCATTTTAGGATATGTTTGGGGTTTCAGTAAAGAAGATGATGGATAGAACGTAGCTATAGAATTCCATCTGTCAATATCATCGTATGTAGAAAGGAATAAAAATATTTGATTTCCTATTATGGCTTGACTCCAAAAGTTAGAAATTGCCATGTTTATCCAATCCAATACGGCGTCTGAAGTGACGAAGGCGCAAACGCAACACTTTGTATAAAGTTATGCACAACATGTCTATGAGTCATTGCTTCATTTGGTATTTACCGTATTAGTAACAAATTCGCTCAATTACCTATGAAATAGTGCCACATTAATTGGCATATTGTGCAAACGCCATACAAATGGTTGTGTTTAAAGACTTTCCCTTTTCGAAATTATCCTAATTCCTATGGATTATGGACCAACCTTATACAATGTCTAGAGTGGGATCAAATTCACAAGGCAGGATAAATAACCTAGCGACTTTTGATGATGACAATGCCCAAATGTAAAATTAAACATTGAAATGGAAAACAAGAAATCGGGCCGGCAAAAGTTTGGTTAAATCATATTTTTATGAAAAGAGAACGTCCATATTTGTTCTGACACTCCTTGAGATGAGAGAGAGAGAGAGAGAGAGAGAGAGAGAGAGAGATGAATGTTTGATCAACTTAAATATTGTAATGGATCAAAAAAAAAAAAATTATGTCTAGACTTCTAAAATAAATGATTTGGGTCGTGAAATGACTTTCATTAAACACCTCGAGACGCAAATATGCAAGTACAAGTCCAGATACAGATGTGCCTAAAGTCAATTTTGAATTCATGCATCCGGACGTCAAGTATCATTTTCCTTTTTCCAATCCGTTTAAGAGGGTGTTCAGATGACCAAGTTTATCATTACGCATTATATATTTTTGCTTTTTGAGCGTTCGGGAGTTGATTCTAAAAATTTTAGACTAAAATACATCCTATCGAACGCATTCTGAAAAGTAAAGTAGTAAACCATAGAATGCACAATCCAAAAATCACACCTAGAAGACCTTTTAGGATTTCGATTATTCTTTCACTCACAAAATCTATTATGCACAAATTATTCAAACACTTTTTACATATTCTCATTACACTAATAAATAAATAAAAACACTCCTTAGACTACCCCTCACAATTCAGAATTTTAAAAAGTAATTGAATTAGGCCTATTAATTTATTTGGCTTGTTTTTTTTATCCTTATTTAAATTTTTTTCATATTTGTTAGTTCTTTGTCAATTTTTTTGTGAATTATTATTTCTTCATAACAAGTGGAATCTAAAAATAAAAAACTATAATTGAAACCCAATTTTTTTAAGCAAAGACGGAAAAAATTGATTTATTGTTTTTTTTCTTCTTAGAATTTAAGCAATAATTGGCTTCTGCGTTTATTTTTGCTGGTAAAGAAGGGTGCCACGCAACTACTTTGGATTCAACCGTTAACAGTTACACGATACGATAGAGAGCAATCGCGCCGAGGCGCCATAATCTTCTTCTTCGTGGAAGTCTGCAAGCTCTTGCTGAAACCCTAACTCAATCCGAGAGAAGGAATTACGAAGTTCTCTATGGCGTGTACCGTTCGATTCAGCTCCCCAACATTTGCATTCGAATCCTCCAAGAAGCTGATAAAAAGACCGAAATTCCGGCATCATCGTTATCAGGTTCACTGCTCTTCTCCCCCTTCCACTGAGCCATCCAGGGGAAACAGTAAAGATTCTGAAAATGCGAGGTATTACAGGGAAAAAAAAAAAAAAAATCTCCACTCGTTTGGAAAAAAACGAAACATTTAAGTCATTGCATTTTTTATGGTATGTATGCATAATCACTACGAGAAAAACAATTGAATCTCCCTTTAAGCCTCTGGACAATTGAGAGACAAGTACAATATGGAGGAAAAAGTTAAAAGATTAATAAATTCTTTTTTTTTTGAAAAAAAAAAATGGAGCAAAAAGTTCGAATTTGTGGTTTTCCTCTTGTGCTATGTTGGGGTAGATGTGGATTGCAAATTAAGGACTCTTCAGCTTTGAAAAAAAATGCAATAATATTTTGTATAGGTGGCTCGTGGAAATAGTAAGAAAGGTGAATTAGAGGTGATAAAGATGTGTTTTGATAGGAATACTTGTATAACTACAGTTCTAGAAGTTAGACTACTTGCGTTTCAAAGGGATATAAAATGATAGGCATACTGACCACGAGAAAAGCTATTAAAATCGCCTTTAATATTCACTGCATTATAGAAACAAGTACAAATAAGGAGCAAAAAGTTGAATTTTTTTTATTTCATCCTTGTGCTCTGTGTGGATAGTTGTGGATTTTGAGTGAAAGAATTTAATGATCAGTTTCGACAAAAGTTTGAGAATTGTAGGTGAAGGATGCTTGTGAAACAAGTTTTAAGGATGAATTGGTGGTAGAAGATATTCATTTTAGGGATTTCCAATCACTCGTGTTAAGTGGTTATTTCAAATCCATTGTGATAAGTTGTCAAAGTCAATCGACATGAATTTCTATTTTCATTGAATGATGTTGTCACATCCCTTCATTTGGGAATTCTTATCTGCCCAAATAGAGCCTTCTTTTTGGAGGGGCTTGGTGGATTTGTACTCTTACTTGGTGGTTGCATTCTTACATTGGTCCAGGATTACTGCCATAAAATGCTTTACTGCTTCCTTGGGTTGTCTGTTGCAGAGGGCATGCAGAACCAAATGTGATTATAATGGAAAGATATGCAAATGGCACTTCGAAAAGGTATTTTGAATGACTTCTATTCCTTTTAATGCTAGTGAATGTGGCTCTTTGGTGATGTTGTGCTGATTGATGATAGTTGAACTCGCACTTGTCTGTATATTGAGTTAAATTAGCATGCTTAAAGCATTCATGTGAATGGTCTTATGGTTATTTGGATGGTGAGTGCTGGGTTGCTTCTTTTTATTTGTTCTGCTACAAGACAGGTACATATTTGACAAAGTGCAAGTAAGCATTTTTTCCGAGGAAAAAGGGGTTGAAGAAAAAGGGGTTGAAACTAATGGGTTCCAAGGTTCACATCTTGCCATTGTGGAATTGTCTTGGTTGCCGGGTATTGTCAGAGATTTTATTTTACCGGCAGGTTTCCCAGGTACACATACCCTAACTGCATTGTATTCTTTAAGACTTTGATACTTTGAGTCATAGTCATAAACATACACATATAGGTATATAATTGCAGGAAGTTTCCCTTATAGTCTCCTTGTTTGAACATTTCTGTTTATGGGTTTATGTGACTTGGAATGTGAGAAACAATCCAATTTAAGGATCTTTTCTATCTATCAAAACAGAAATCCTGTGAAGGATGGTAAAGATGTATTTATACTGAAATGGATTTTGTTGGATCAGGTTAGTTGTTGTCTGCATTTAGCTGTCCTAATTTTGTCACTGTGAACAATGTGGTTACTACCTCAATTGGGGCAATGTTGTCACGAGTGTTGGGAATTACGTACAAACCATATCTAGTTGTAGCCTCTAGGATTTGGTTGCTGAGGACGTTTTATTTGCTACCCTGCTATTTTTCGTTTATATTCTGCTTTTTACACTTTCTCTGAACCCTTTGTTCACATCTAATGCAGGATCAGTGTCAGATGAGTACTTGGAATACATGTTGTTACAGTTCCCTACCAATGTTACTGCATGGATTTGTCATGCTTTGGTGACTTCAAGTCTCTTAAAGGCACGTCAATCTAACCCAGGTCATTAATTCCACTTTGGTATGTGAGTTATGAACTTACAAGCTCTGACATGTTGCTAAATTTGCCTACCAGCCTAAATTGTATCCTCTAACTTGTCTAGTCTCCATATATTCTTTTGAAATGAAATTCACCTGAATGGTATAGGAGATCAGTTTTTTCAACATTACATCTTTTGCTTGAGAATCGAGATATTATATGTCCGTTCAATTTTTTGGAAAAATCTCATGTAGTAAATAAAATTTTGACTTTCCGATAGGATTGGAATAGCGTGAAAAGGTGCTGAGTACCTTTAATCTGTTCTCTTATGGTCCTGACTCTTGTTCAATAAAGCTTCATTTTAGTTAGGTGGTGTTTACTTCTGTGGCTTGTCTATTCTCAGATATTCAGAAATGATGTTCTACTATATCACCATATTTACATCTGTTCTACAGACATGATGTTCATGTCTGTACCATGCATGTTTATTCATTTGGACTATTTGCTTGTTTACGTGTATTCATTTGTTGCTGATTAGTTGTAGATTGCAGATTTAAGATGGGTCTATTGGGCTATGAATTTAGTTGACTTACTATGCAGGCTGTTGGGGTAGGCTTCTCTGGAACTACTGCAGCTGCTTCTGCCGCTGCGATTAGGTAACTTTTTATATTTTGGGTTCTATGGTCTGTTCTGTCACCTATGCTTTTTCAAATGTTTAGTTGCAAGTTATGGAGTGTATAGGACACTGGAGAGAGAGCGTGGCATGGCATGGCCTTAAGTTATAGGCGAAAAGATCTTGACAAATTATTCCCTTTATATGAATTGCATTTGCAATTGCAATAGTTCAATGGAAGAGAGAGTCGCTCTGTTAATCTTGGAAGTTTGGAACATAGTCTGAATCTGAATTAAAGGTACTTGAATTTGTCTGCAGATGGGTAACCAAGGATGGCATCGGTGCTGTTGGGCGGTTATTCATCGGTGTGGAAATTATCAATTAAGAAAGGGACAGAAAGAGCTTTGCTGAATGTGTAACTATAGCTATCACCTATCTTTTCAGGTGGCCGGTTTGGAAATCTATTTGATGATGATCCTAAACAGTGGCGCATGTATGCAGACTTCATTGGCAGTGCAGGAAGGTCATTGTAATATGCTTTTGGTTGTGAACTAATCAAGTCTTTCTTATTCCTGCCAGTTAAAGCCATTAATTTTGTCACTACTTTATGCAGTATCTTTGATCTTACTACACAGTTATACCCTGTGTATTTTCTACCCCTGGCATCTCTTGGGAATCTTACCAAGGTATTGTGGAACCTTACCTTGATACACCATTTCTTAGTTTAGCATATTGCACCATACGCTACCCACTTTGCGAGTAGTTTAAATGGATCAGTTGAGGACTACATGCTATATAACACTTCGTACGCTTTTTTGTGTTCAGAATTTTCCTTTCTGGAGATGGAAGGGGGATGCGTGAAATTAACCCTTTGTTTACCGCTAGCCCAATACATTTTAGAAATTTAGTATCTTGTCATATGCGAAACGACATCAAACCCTACTAAGCCTTCTTTCCCATTGGATAGGGGTATGCTGGATGCATATTTTTGGCCATTCCACTATGTCTCTAGTTATATGTTTAGTTAGATCTCGTAAATGCATAGGCTTTTTTAATGACTGCATTCAATGAAAATTTAATGTAGGTCTTCGCCCTCTAGCCTTACCTTAACAGTAATTTTGTTGTGTGTGTTGCCGATCAAAAAAAAAAAAATTGTTGTCTGTGTGCCTATAAGTCTTTCAATCTTGAAGTGCATAATGTCTTGATTTATAAAAACAATCATGATTTCACGTTTACCCAATAATTTGATCAGGCTGTCGCAAGGGGACTAAAAGATCCTTCATTTCGTGTGATTCAAAACCATTTTGCAATCTCAGGAAATCTGGGAGAAGTAGCAGCTAAGGTTTGGTATCTGTACTTATCTCAACTATGATTTTATTCATTCGTACTATGATTACTTGAACTACAATTCTCTGGTGCATCATACAAGGTCATGTAGGTTATCCTTGATTAGATTCTTTCAAAAACTAATTTGGTCACATGGTAGGAGGAAGTTTGGGAAGTTTCTGCGCAGTTGCTTGGCCTTGGTCTCGGCATCTTGCTTTTGGTACATTATGTGCTCTAACAATACGAGCAATCAGGTTTTGTGACAATGCTTCTCACTTTGCAAAACATAAATGCAGGATGCACCTGGCCTTTCAACCTCTTATCCAGTGTTAGTGGTGACATGGACGACCATGCGGCTTCTGCACCTTTGGTTACGTTATCAATCTCTTTCAGTTCTTCAATTTAACAGTGTAAGACATCCCACATGCTCTCTCTCTCATTGGATGTAAGTTGGGGGCGACCCTTCATAGGTAGAGCTGAAAGGAGTGAGTTTTAGAAGGGCAGCAAACAAATTGAGTTGTTCCTGGACAGCTCGAGCTGGTTTGTTAAAAGCTTGTTGAAGTTCAGTTTTTTTTCTTAGTGAGCTAGCTCGAGCCAAACGTTAGGCTCGTTTACTAACTAGCTGAGCTCAAGCATATCCCTTGCTCGGTGTAGGTAGGATCGTAGCACAGTTTTACACTAGTTAAATCCTATTTATGGAGATATGTACATTAATTTTAATCATTTCTTGATTTGATCCTTAATGGGACTTTAGTCTAGGCTTGATTTTTATTTTGAAATCGGGTCGGCTCAAAAATATAAGCTTGACTCAAGCTCGAGTTCAAGTAATATTTATCAGCCAAGCTCAAACACTGGAATCCCAGCTCGACTCAGCTTGTTTGCAGCCTTAAGTTTTGGTGTTCTCTATTTGAATCAATCTTTCCTACACATTGCTGAGCTGTAGAATAGAAGTTCAGATGAAGTGAAAGCAATATCTTTGTGTTAAGGTTTTTTTTAGTTAACCATATTTAATACTCGCCTTTTCTGCAGATAAATCTCAAGCGTGCTCGAATGCTGGTAGAATTGCATGTTAAACACTCTTCTGTCCCAGGTAGTGTTATGGGTCATCCCTGTCACATTCTAGTTATTTCATTCGACAAACAATAAGGAAATTTCTAGTATTTTTGAATCAGGATGTGCTGATTGCAACAGAAGGGAAAATATCTTATCATGGGAAAGATTTTTAAAACCACGAATCATCTTTGGAGTTTGCTTGAAAGAGATGCTTGGTGAGGATATATCTGTTTCCAAGGTATTGCCTCGTTTCCCACTTGTATACTCTACAAATTTGTTCTAGGTATCTGATACTATCATGTGCTTTTTACCTCATCAAGTGAGATAGAAAGGCCATCTTGATCTGGGGTCACTGATGTTTGAACTTGAAATGAAATGCCCATATGAGTTCACTAGATTCATTTCAGATTGATCCTCTTGGAGGACTGGAGATTGAAATTCTGTTTTATGAAAATTGTAGTAGTACTTGGATCATTAGAACGAAATTAACTCTGAAGAAGTCAGTTTTAAGTAATTTATTTGTACTCAAAACACTTCCGAAGGTTTTCTGGAGTTTGCTTAGCTGTGAATTGGCAAATGCTGTTATTATAGCTCTGGAGGTACGCTTGGTTTGACGGCATGGCTACTTAGGCTAGTGATGCAGATAAGTTCTGGACTTTGGGCATGTCTCAAACGTGCCATGCTGAATGTTGTGGTGCATGAAGTGGTGCCGAATATGACTTTCTAATTTATGCTTAAGAATCCTTTTTTTTTGCTCAGCAATTTATGCTTAAGAATCCTTGCTGACACCTTTTTATGAAATGACATTTGGGCTACTCCCTTAACATGTGTTCTTTTTCCCGGCATACAAGATTTTTACGTATGCATCAAGCAATCAATGACTTGAACATATCTCACGATCACATTCTAGTACAAAGACACAGATCCTTGCCATTAAGGAAAGAAGACAACGCGATCTACCGCCACATAAAAGCTCTTGATGTGCTGAATTTTGTGTATTAGATGATTTATCAGTTTCATGAGAGCCATTTATCTGAAATGAAGTAGCTCTCAGGCTGACAGAGATGGACTCTTGAATTTTATCTGGTTGGTACAGGTGAAGATGCTTCTGAAATTATTTGAGAAGGAGAAATATGTCCTCGTTGTGAACAAACAGAACAAGATAGATTTTGAGGTGTTTGTGACCTTCAAGGTATGCACTCCGCACCTGTAAGCAATTATGGGCCTATGGTACTAATCTACTAAACTGTTTGATATAAAAGACATTATACATTGTACAGGTTGGAGCAACAAGTCAAGCGGTTTTGCGAAGCGTGTGGCAGACATATTGGCTCCATCTGAATTACAAGAGTGATGCTGATTGCTATGATCAGATTGGGCAAAGCTTAGCGGAATTGGAAGATAGGTTTCAGAATTTCATGGAACAGTTGAACGTAGGTGGATGGGATGCACAGAAAATAAGCCTGAAGGTCCCCAAGGAACATTCCATTGAAGAAATTGGTGCAGTTTGATCACTATCTGACCCTGATTCATGATTATCATGGTTGAAGCCATCTCCATTGTGCCTCGGAAAGTGCATCCGTAACGATTGAAGTGCAGGTGGACACATGAATGCATTTGGTGCTTCTCTAGTTAGGAGAGGAGCTGTTCGGTATGACAGAGATGCACAAATGGCTGTCAATTTGGCTGCATTCGGTCCTAACCAAAAAGCTTGTACTGCCTCGGAGGTTGTTGGTGAAGGAAGAAGAACAGGGTTCAGAAACAGACGAGTACCACATTTTGAAACGTGCATCATCTGTAATATGTACTTCTGTTACTCTCATTTTACTCATGGACACCTGACCAGGAATGGGCATTAATCGTTTTATAGTTATTCGTGATTTGAATTGAACCTGTGTAAAGCGTGCTTTGAAGTGTGTGGTCGGTGATCTGGTGGTTAAAAGTTACGTTCTTGTATAATTTGACGACTAGGAGGACATAAGTTCGAGGCGCGTTAACAATACTTGGAGAGCGGCTTGTGTCTTTTCAGGTTTCTTGAAGGTTCAAAGGATAGTGACAGCTTGAAGTCACATTTCAAGTTATGACCAAACACAATTTAAGTACGATTTGATTAGCTACTATAAAAATCGTACATAGGTTAATCGATCACCTCTCTTCGTCACTCCTTGTCGGCAATTTTAAGGCATGTCTTGAACACGTAAGCGAGAAAGTGACGTTTTTATTTCTTTTTCTTTTTTTTTCATAGTTTATTGTAAGATTTCAGGCTATTGTGCAATGATATTGCTCTAGTAGCTGTTACTCAGGTGTTTAGACAGATGCGGGTGGCTGCCCATAGGCTGGCTAGGTCAGCTATGTGATTGTATCTGACTTTGCTTGGGTTTAGATTAAGAATTCTACTACGATAGCAAATATTCGCACAAACACTTTACATATACGTTCACATTCATGAATGTGAGTGTGTCATAAATGTGAGTGAGCGTGTAAAATATTTGTCGTTGTAGAATTTTTCTTAGGTTAAATTAATCATTTTTATGATGGTTGGTATTTTTGTAGTATTTGTCATTTTTTTAAAAAGTTTTTTTGATCATGATTATATGATTTGTAGATTTCGCCCATCAACACAAATGATTAATTTAAAAAATTTAACATGAATTTATCAAAATTACGACAAATAAACCTATTAAAAGATGGGTGGATAAAAAGATGGGTCCTTTTTAATGGTATTTCTATTTCCTTAAAAAAAAAAAAAAAAGAAGACAAGTCACGATAAAGAATCTCTATTTCTATTATATTTATATATGGGGCCAGTCCCGCTCAAAAAACATTTGATACAACACATGACACAATGTTTGCGTAGTTTCCCACCGCAAATGATTGGAGTAATTCAATTTATTTAAAACATATTTTTAAGAGCTTTCGTAAAAAATCAATTCATTCTGATATTAGGAAGAACTTGATCGATTGATTCAGTTAATTTCTATAAAATTTTACAAGATACAATTGAATGAACCGATAAATATGTTTGTATATATATTTTATATACAGTCCGGATCAGGCTAGAAGACCTGCTCGGAGCTCTGGTCCGCACCTCCCATCTAGGCCGTTGGATTTAATCCAATGGTTGGAAAATAAAAATGGAACTTGCGGGTCTCTAAAGGGAACGGTTCGGGTATTTCCAAACACCCACGCGCGGGATCAAACTCATTTTTCTTCATACGCGTAAAGAGAGAGAGAAGAGGAGGTGATTTCAGAAGTGAGAACGACGAACGAAGCTTCGCCCGACGCCCGACGACTATAACAAACACACTAAGATATCTCTCTCACTCTTTCTCTGTCGATCTCTCTCTCGCTCGATCTCCACATATTAGGGCTTTTTGGATTTTTTCTGTTTTCAACCAAAAACAAGGGTTTTTTTAAACGCAAGATCAAATCTATGTACGTCCCGCGGAGTATATATTATTGTAATTTATTCCATGACTTCTTATATATATATATATATATATATATATATATATATACGCTCTAAAAAAAAGGTCAAAAGAGCCAAAATCATGTTTCTCAAAATTGAATCACAGCCGTCAAACGAGCCTACGACAGGCTAACGATCAAGATCTCTCAACAGAAAGAATCGAACGATCGAGATCTCTCAACAGAAAGAATCGAACGATTTGATTCCTCCGGGAGATTTTTTTTTTTTTATCCGCATTCCTCTGGGAGATTCGGTGACCCAAAGGTCCCAAACCATGTTTATTTCTCCTTTTTAATCACGTGTCCCAAACAACGACAACGGCTGTTGGTTCATCTCTCTCTCTCTTCTCTCTCTCTCTCATAGTTTTTTTCGAGGCCAAACGGCGGAGATACCAAACCAAAACAGAGGGCCCCGATTAATCCCCACACTTCCCACCTGAATTAGGTAAACCATTTCTCCCCGTTCCAACTTCTACTATCTCAATCCCTTGATTTCGATTCTTCGCTATTAGCTCTAAGGTAATCGCATTCGTTCCTATTCAATCTTCTGCTAATTTTTTTGGTGCTTCTAATTCTTCTTCGTATTTGTTTGAAGGATGTGTTTGATGTTATACAGATTCTTGTAAATTTTTTAAGGCTTCGAAGAATAGCGAGTTCGTGTTTGCTTCAATAACTGATTGTTTTGTGCTCCAGAGTAATTATATTTTGATTGATGTTGGGTTTGTTATTGATGAATTTGTTCCGATCCATCCGTTGGTATAAATTCGATGCTAGATTTGGGAAGTTTTTTATTTTTATTTCCACAGGCTTGTAGATTTGCAGCTTTGGAGATTCGTGAGTTTGTGTTGGCTTGGTTTGTCGATTGACTTAGAGTCCTTCTATGAGTACTCCATTTGGGGTACACCATTTGCACACCGCCTTGTGTGGGACCCACCTCGAGGTCCCACACGAATGATTGGACCCGCTCAATATTTTTCAAATTATTTCTTAAGAATCCCTATAAAAGATCAGCTCAGTCGGATATCCTAAGGACTTGATAAATTTGGAAAGTTTGTATTTCTTCCCAGGCTTGTGGATTTGTAGCTTTGGATATTCTTGAGTTTTGTGTTGGTTTGGTTTGTGATTGAACTCGCTATTTTCTGACCAACAATGCGTAGGTACATGTGTCAAGTCTAGGTTTCTGCCCTCCTTTACAGTTTTCTTAACTTTTTTAAGCATTTCACTAAATTGAATAATAAATTTATGAAGTTAATATGTTACGCTAGTCATTTGGGAAAAGAAAAAGTGAGTTAAAAAACCTTCAATTTGTAAAAGAAAATTAGCATGTCACTTTTTCTTTTCCCCGAATAACATTCTAAAAAATCGGCCAAATCACAACACCAACGACGTGCAAAAATGAACAATCTAAGTAGGAACAAAGAATGCAAGACGCGGATATTTATCCCAAAGGTGCAATTGGGTACATTCGTGGCTCGCAGGAGTTTTTAGTATGTATCTCATGAAGAGAATAGGCGAGTTAGGTTTCCAAATGTGCAATTTGGTATGTCCATGGCTCACACCACTTTTCTCTGTGCATTGAATTAAGGGAATGCCAGAGTTAGATCAGCTGCTGCAACTCTTATTAGTATACATTAAGGTTTTCGTCATCAATTAGTGTAAAAAAGGTTAAACCCCGTAATAGTCAACAAAGTGATAGACCAAGACTGAGTCAAGCTTCACTAACCCAACCATAAGCTATTGCAACTTTGGATTACTTATTACCATACTGTTTCTTCTGGTTGTTGTGGAAATATGTGTTGCCCAGTGTGTTCTTCCTCAATTAGAAGTTTTCTAATTTGCATTCAAAATTTACGAGTTGAGAGTCTCAACAAAGAAAATAATATTTTCACACCTTCATAACATGAAAATACACCATACAGATATTTGCCGAGACTGAAGAGTGAAGACTAATAGTATTATTCATCATATCTACTTATACTCCGTAGAAAGCTATAGAGGTTTAAGGTTCCCTTTGGTTCAGTTTTTAGTGGAAGTAGTGGATATTTTTTTCTCTCCCTAAGATTAGTTTGACCATAAGAGCTTTTGATTTAGGTTTGTAAAAGATTTTAACTGAAATAAGGAAAGCTAGGCAATTCCTTCTCTTCTACTGTTATGTGATGGCTCTGACACCGTGAACTCCTTTGCTCTTATTTGTGCCCATTTCATTCACTGCTCTCTTATTGTCCTAGCTGCAGCCGAAGTCAAACTTGTGTGCTATGTACTGTATCATCCCCTCTTTAACCTACAAGATTTCAACAAGCTGTCAACCCAACTGTCTGTCACTAAGTCTTTTCAGATGTAACTAATCCTTGTCTCTTTGACTCCTGTCTCTGACTTCTGTATCTGGTTTAAATATACAATGGTCTGTATTCTTGAGTTGTATAGTTATTCGCGCAGATTATGTTTCTCTTCAGTCTAATTGGTAAACCAGATTTTTTTTTTTGTTGTGGAGTCAAAGAGCATTTGTTTGGTTCCATAGATTCAGAATCTTTTTGCTACCTTTGGAAGGGTTGAGATATCTTGAGATTGAAAACTTGCAACATTGCTTGACCTACCGCAGATGTGACTCCCAAACTCAACTCTGCATAGATTTGTGAACTTCCACGTATTTGCAAATGAGAGTGTTTTCATAGTGCCAGTCGATAGGGGAATATTTAGTGGGTGCATTAAATTGGACAGTCAACTACATGTGAAAGTCCAACCACACAAACGACAAACTACACAATCAGCCCAACATTAAACCACATACAAGGAAGAAAAACCACATGAAGAGTTTATAATGAACAAGAAATGATCAATAATTGCCTTTGGCTAGGGTTGGGCCCCAACAATCCAAGTATACAAGGGTGACCAATTGGGTTGATGGAGTTGGTTCATATCAAATGTGAATGTAGGCTTTAGTTTTACTACCTTGACTCAGTAGTCGGTAAAATTTCAGCATCTTGTGCAATTCTGATGGTTCCTTTGTAACACCTTCCATTTGGAGGTATAAATGCATCTTTGTTTTTTGTTTTTTTTGACCGGCAGTCCATCTTTGTTTATTGGTTGAGTAGGAAAAGATTACTACTTCCTAGTTTAGCATTACGTAAAACTTTGAATCAGTAGAATGCATGTTTATACATGCTTAGAATTTTGTCATTGTTATAGTTTTTTTCAGTGGATGAGCTGCTTTATGTGGTCAAACACCGTAGATGCAAGCCCCTGATATTCTTATTGCCCGACAGGGTACAAGATGGAAGCTACATCAGCGACAACCTTTTCAATTGGCTCAACCGCAGCCTTTGGCCCCAAAATGAGCCTCAATTCGCAATCAAAGGCCTGGGGTGTGAGGTTCAATCCCCTGAACAGTCTTAAGAGTTTCTCCGGCCTCAAGATGGCAACAGGGTCATCATTGTTGGGGAAGGCCCAGAAACAAAACCAGACATCAGGGAAAACCTTTCGACCGCAGGCTTCTTACAAAGTAGCAATTCTTGGAGCAGCTGGTGGGATTGGTCAACCACTAGCTCTCTTGATCAAGATGTCCCCATTGATTTCAGCACTCCACCTTTATGATATAGCAAATGTCAAGGGAGTCGCTGCTGACCTCAGCCACTGCAACACTCCCTCCCAAACATTGGACTTCACTGGAGCTTCTGAACTGGGCAATTGTCTAAAAGGCGTTGATGTTGTTGTTATCCCAGCAGGAGTTCCAAGAAAACCGGGTATGACTCGCGACGACCTATTCAACATAAATGCCAACATAGTGAAGACCTTGGTTGAGGCTGTAGCGGATAACTGTCCGGATGCCTTCATCCACATTATAAGCAACCCAGTTAACTCAACGGTTCCCATTGCGGCGGAGGTTTTGAAGAAGAAGGGGGTGTATGATCCGAAAAAGCTCTTTGGTGTCACGACTCTTGATGTGGTTAGGGCAAACACATTTGTTGCCCAGAAGAAGAACTTGAGGATTATTGACGTTGATGTCCCGGTGATTGGAGGACATGCCGGGATTACTATTTTGCCTCTGCTGTCAAAAACGAAACCTTCGGTTAGTTTTACGGATGAGGAAATTCAACAGCTAACTGTCAGGATTCAAAATGCGGGGACTGAGGTTGTGGAGGCGAAGGCTGGTGCGGGGTCTGCTACCCTGTCGATGGCTTATGCAGCGGCGAGATTCGTCGAATCGTCTCTCCGCGCCCTTGACGGAGATAGCGATGTCTATGAGTGTTGTTTTGTAGAGTCTGAAATCACTGATCTTCCATTCTTTGCATCGAGGGTGAAGCTTGGGAAGAAGGGAGTTGAGGCAGTCATTTCTTCTGACCTCCAGGGATTGAGTGAGTATGAGCAGAAGGCTCTGGAAGCCCTCAAGCCGGAACTGAAGGCTAGCATTGATAAGGGCATTGAATTCGCCAACAAGCAGACGGTGGCTGCATGAGGAGTTTGGTGGCTGAAGGCATGCTTGGAGGCACGGGAATAATGTAAGTTTGGACTTAATATTGTGGATTCATTTCTAGGCCGAGTTTTGTAGAATGCTTGAAAGTTTTGTCTTTCCTGATTTCTTTTGTGTTGAAGTACTTTTGTTAAAGGAAATCCCGGGAGTGGGTAAAGTAGTG
This sequence comes from Rhododendron simsii, assembly GCA_014282245.1. Taxonomy (NCBI): domain Eukaryota; kingdom Viridiplantae; phylum Streptophyta; class Magnoliopsida; order Ericales; family Ericaceae; genus Rhododendron; species Rhododendron simsii. Next base: position 36,006,493 of record CM024957.1, on the reverse strand, counting down.
TTGTAGACTTTTGTTCTGATTGGCAGTAGGTCGATAACATAACTGGTGCATTATTGCACTGAGAACCTTGATATGAGTTTTAGTTAATAATATCTGTGGTACCGAAGGTCTTGATTATACCTGTATGGAAGAACTCTCTGTCTCTGTCTCTAAATTTCCGCAGGTGTAATCATCTCAATCTACTCACATCCGAATTTGGTGGCGTTGCCCATCAATGTTTGTTTGTAGAATAATAATATCCTGTGCAGGTTCCCGGACGGGTTTGAGTATGCACATTACTTTCCAGCAAACCAGATCATCTCAATAGTGTGGTGTGCATCATTTAGCAAAGCGAGGGTCTGTTTTTTACAAGTTTACATCTTCATTGGAGTTGAAGTCAAAACAAAAATACTAAAAACAGGGACAATTTGCAGAGAACCACGCAGAGACAAACGCGTTTGGCCCCATTTCAGGTCCCGAAAAAATCTAGAAAAATATCCATAAATTTTTGAATATTATTTTATGGAGCCCTGTAAAAAATGAATTCCAGTGGATATCGATAAGTATTACTTTTGGATTCGTAGCGGCGAAACTGCTCAGTTCGCCCCTACGAATCCAAAAGTAATACTTATCGATATCCATTGAATCTGATTTTTTACAGGGCTCCATGAAATAATATTCAAAAATTTACGAATATTTTTCTAGATTATTTCGGGACCCGAAATGGGGCCAAACGCGTTTGTCTCTGCGTGATTCTTTGCAAATTGTCCCTGTTGATAGCAAGACTCAAGTCAAAATTGTGTTCACGCGGAGTCTGAAACCAAGCCAGCATGCTCCCACCTACCTCCCTGCACAACTTTAGCAAAGAGTCTCCAACCAGATGAGAATTGACTTCCTCTGTGTTTTCTTAATCGCTTCAGTTTCTAGATTTTCCCCTCAATAAGAAATCCGCACAAGGTCGTCGTGCTTGTGGCAATGCACGTTCCGCGCACCCAAAGTTACTAGGTTTGAGTAGAATTCAACTCCAGAATGCACCTTCTGTAGCTTCCCTCATGCTTATATATTATTGCAAGGGAATTCCTCGTCCAGACTATGTGCGACTTTCCTTCACACCCTCCCTCATGCACAACTCCCGTTATTTTGGTTCAGATGATGTCTCGTGCAGGTCAGGTACATCATCCTGACTATTTTGTGCAAGAAATTGCGGATGTTTGATTATGTATATTTCATTTTGGATTGGGTGTATCTTATTGAATGAAATCGCCTTTCGTATGGGTGATTTGGGTTGGGTTTTGAGTTGTAGAGTAGGAGCTTAGTGAAACCTTCCTGCTTCCTCCAACTTTGTTTTGGATATGTATACTTTGCCTGTATTCCATTTGGTAATATAATTTCTTTTTTTTTTGGATCCTGTAATATAATTTCTTTGCCTTACCAAAACAAAATAAAACTTGTGTAATATAGCTGTGAAAGGAGGCTCTGGTTTACGGGTGACGCGCGACCTTAGATTGCAGTTGGTGGGATCGGTCTTGAAATTACCACACAAGCGTTATTTTAAAAGCACAAATAACAAACGTAGCAGTTATAACCCTTAGTCGTAACCAAATCCAACTTATTCGTACTTAATAGATTCTACTACTAAATTACTCAGTGACATTCAAATTTCTTCATCCCAAAGCTCCTCAACAGATTTGAAAGGGCCACCGTCGGATACGAACTCGAGTCCAGGATACCCCTTCCGTTGAGGAATTTGATCAATCTTTTGAGACTCTTCTGAACTTAGCTTCCAACCAAATATGTTGAGATTTTCTCTCATCCTCTCCTCGTTGAAGCTCTTTACCAGTACGCTCACTCCCTGCTCGTAAACCCATCTCAAGCAAACCTTTTCACACACAAACAAACAACAATAAATTGGGGGTTAGAAAGCCTATGCGCATTGACTCACCTGCACAAACTCAGACCCCAGATAAGGACTTCACAGATGGGGGGCGTGCACGGAACTGTGCACTATCTGAGCCATCCGTTCAACAATGAACGGCTCGGAAACTCTACGGTGTCGAGATAAAATTGGACAGCTGAATTGCCGAACAGACGGCCAGGATCAGACTTCACGGCCATAGAATCTGTGCACACGAGTCTGTTCATTGAGTATGCTGCCTAAAAGATAGACTGGGCTGTGAATTCATTGAATTAACTAGTATCAAACAAATTATCAAACTAATAACAGGCTTCATATAATCCCCAATTGATGGGTATGGGTGGAGAGAACTGGAGACAGATCAATTTGTCTATATTTATGCAAAATGGCTATTCTTAGAAAGTTTTACTACTCCCTCTGTCCCTTTTTAAGTGTCCCACTTCGTAACTCCAATTTATTAAAAAAACATTATCATTATACATTTCACATCAACTTTTACCTCCACTTTCCCTTTTTACCCTCTATGGAAACATCATTATTACATTTTTACTCACTAACTTTTCAAAATGGAATCTACTTTTAGGGGCACAATGGAAAATTCACAAACCTTACCCACTAACTTTACAAAATGGACACTTATTGAGGGATAGCCCAAAATGAAATACTGGACTATAAAAAAGGGACGGAGGGAGTATTAAATTAATGTCCCTTAGACCTGTGAAAATTGGGGAACTCAAGAGGAGTAATGCCGTCGAACCATGTCCCAAATCAAAATCCGAAGGAATTAGAAAAGACAGGTCTAAGACACCTGATTCAATTTCCGTGCTCATTTCCTTGTTTCCTTCATTAAAAATCCAGAGGATCAATAATGCACAAGTGCAAATGTCATATTAATCAACAAAAAATATTCACTCTTTTCTACTTTTTATTCGATAGGAATGTCTGAACTTCACCCAAGTGGCGTTATTCATCAACATATACCGGACTGGTTAGGTAAAAGTCATACGACCCTTTTATATAGGACCCAGCTTTTCTGCTTAGAGCTCCCGTTACATTCTAACCGTTTATCTTTGTATTTAACGATTAGATGTTAAAAAGACTCTTCTTCAGAAGAAACTATTTATCCCAAAAAGAGTTTTTTTTTTTAAAAAAAATTAGGCCATAAAAAATTCTCTTGAATAGCTAGAATCACACAAATAGCTCTCTGCAGTTCAACACCACACTACATAGTAACCAAATTCTTTTTTTATAAATTAGGATGAACCAGGCATTTAGACCATGTTCGTTTTGAAATTTTGGGTAATAAGTGAAAAGCGATAGATTGAAAAATGAGAGTAATAGTTAAAAAAAATTACTCTGTGCATGGAGAAAAAATCTTAAATCCAAAATTTCAAAACGAAGATAGTCTTGTGTTCCCCCAACTAATATCTGAAAGGCTGGTCAAAACTCATACAACAGGCCCTGTTTCATAAGTCTCTTAGCTCTTGGGATTGGAATACCAATTCTAAGGGACTCTTAAGCTCTTATTTGGTAACCAAAAAATGTCCGGACTACTACTCCCATGGGATGATCAAGCCGGCCCATAGGGTATTCCCAATACCATCATGGAGATGGTATTCATAATCCAGTCCATGGTCTGAGGATTGGAGAAGACCAAATTGATCTTGGTGGAAGAATTATTTGGAGCCCTATGGAGCAGAAACTTAATTATAAAAGTCTTAGAGACTAAATTTAATTATGATCTTTTAGAATAATATGATCAGAATAACAATATCTTCGTACCGGTTCAAACGAATTAAAAATTGGAATACTTTATTTTTTTCAACTGCGTTATATATTAAAAAATATGATTAAAAAATTAAGTATTTCAATTTTCAATTCGTTTGAACATGTGCAAAGATGTTTTGCTGGTCATATTATTTTAAAGAGTCATAATTAAATTTTATTTTTAGGGCTTTCATAATGTAGTTTTTGCTCTTTATTTGGAACCTTAATGGAGCAGACACTTAATTATAAGAGTCCTAAAAACAAAATTTAATTATGACCCTTTATAATAGTATAATTAGAATACTAAAACCTTCGTACCGATTCAAACAAATTGAAATTTGATCACTTAATTTTTTAACTATATTTTTTAATATATAATGGTTTTTGGTTATTTATTGTTTTCTCGATTTACTTTTGATACATATGGCATGTTGTTGTTATCCTTCAGATTTGCATAAGGGCAAAAATGAAAATGTATATTATTAATCCGATCATATCCCATGTGAAACAAATATGATATTAATAATCTCATCATCTAATCTCATCTCAAACAAACAAGTTATCAATCATATCTCATTATCAATCTCATCTTATTATCAATCATAATTCTAATCTCATATTCTTACGAATCTCATCCATCTATCCCCGTTATCAAATGAGACTATAAGTCCAATGGATTTGGAAGCTGGGCCTTAGGGGATATTGACAATGGTCTCTCCCACTTGGCATTGGTAATCCAGTCCACACTTTTCCAATACGAAAATAGCCTTACTTAAACCATGTAATAACCAAAATTAGGCCTCATTTTCTCTCACGATGAGACAAAATAAGCAACAGCAGCCAACAGCTGATCACCACCACCACCACCACCGGAGAAATAGATCACCACCACCATCACAAACACACACAAAATATGTATGTAAATGTGCAGAGAGAGAGACCATGATTATGAGCTTGGATGGCGGTTTGGGGCGGTGTTTTGGATGGGTTTGGTTTGGGGGGGGGGGGGGGGGGGGGGGGGGGGGGGGGGGGGGGGGGGGGGGGGGGGGGGGGGGGGGGGGGGAGGAGTAAAAGAGGAAGGATTTTCCTCTTTTATGTGGATTTGTGGGATTGGGCAATTTTTGTAATGACTTTTTTTTTTTTTTTAATCAGTGTAATGGCTTTTGTCTTTAGGTTAGAAAATATGGAAATGGAAATGGGGCGGTGGTGGTGATTTTTCTTTTTTTGCGTTTGGTTATTTATTGTTTCCCCAGCTGCTTCAGTTTTGCATAGGGTAAGAGCCCATTCCACTTTCTTCTATTACTTTTTTTTTTTCCAAACAAAAATAATTTCAAACTCAAATATAATGAAAATAAATTTTTAATTTTTTTTGCACCGTTTAAAAGATCTCAATAAGATCTATCAAAGGATCCATATTGGTAGAAAAATTATTTTCGTAAACACATGATTTTTTGAACTTGAAATTTTCTTTTTCAAAATGTACCTTTTTAAAAAAAGTGGAATGACCCCTAAAAATAAAAATATAAACTATCAATCCAATCCTATCTCATGTGAAACAAATATGATATTAATAATCTCATCATTTAATCTTATCCAAAATATCCCTATCTTAATTTTATTTTCTTACAAATTATATTCATCTATCATTGTTATCAAACAGACCAAGTTAGCAACGTTCTGGAGGCTGAAATGGGAGGAATTTTTTAGTGCGGAGCGGGTATTGCAGACGTGGCACCTGCTCGGCGCACCCGAGCCGTCCGATACATTTTTGGACGGCTCGGATTAAAACACTCTCTCTCCTCTCATCCCAACACTTTCTCTTTCCTTTTCTCTCTCCAAATCTGAGCCGTCAAAACACATAATGAACTACTCAGATTGCTGAGCGGGCACCATGTTGTACCCGCTCGGCACTGAAATTTTTTTCCATTTCAGCCTCCAAAATGGAGGCTAAAATGGTCCCCTCCATTCTGACAAACAAAAAGTTGATGTAATGTACACATCAAAGTACGTGATCCATGTGATCTCCTCCCTAAATGATGTAATGATGTAATGTACTGAGCAACGCATATTGATGTAATGTACACATCAATGTGATAGCTCATACCCCAGTCTCTTGAACTCTTGAGAATCGTGCTGGAAAAAGTACTCCGGAGTACTAATCCTGTAAATTTTCGTCCTGACGTGAATAATTTGTTTCTGAACGAGCCAAGAAAAGGAAATAGTTGAGGGAAACGTAAGTTGCGCGCCCAGTCTGCTCGGAGAACCAACTGAGAAACAATAGTTTTTTTTTTTTTTTGGGTTCGACGTACGATCAAAGGTGTTTGAGCCAAATACGCATGCACCTTAACTAATCCCCTTCCGATTCAGTCAAAAGGCAACTACCAGATTATTTATGCCGAAACTAAGGAATTTACAAGAAATTTCTTGCATGATCCCAAGAATTGAACTCTGTTTAACTATGTAAGAAGCAAAAAAAATCTACCAATCAATTGAACTAACTGTAGTACCGAACATGAGGTTAGTTACCTGAGCAAGAGTTTTCCCCTTGGCCTTAGCAATTTCTTTGAGTATCTCACACTCCATGACTTGGTTGGTTCCCCATAGTGTTCCTTTAGCACCTAAAGGTGAGTATGCAGTGACATGGATGCCCTTTTCCTCACAGAACTTCCTCAGCTTCTTTTGCTGCCAAAGTGGGCTCATCTCCACCTTGCATGATTCAAAACCCCAAAATATAATAGTAAGCATATGCAAGTAGGTTTAGTAATCGCTACGTAAATAATTAGGAGTACCACGAGCGTTGATTAATTACTCGCTTACGTCCATGATATAATTCAGATTCTAGTATTCTATTGCTGCCTGTAAATTGTAATTAAAGTAGTAATAAATTAAAAAAAAAAAAAAAAAACTTACTTGATTAACAGCTGGAGGGATCTTTGCCGTTAGAAGCAACTGTTGAAGCTTCTTGACAGAGAAATTGCTCACTCCAATATTCTTAGTGAGTCCTAGTTTATGACATTCTTCCATGGCTTCCCAAACAGACTTGAAATCCATGGGAAGAAGATCACTCTGGTTGAAAGGCACCACATAGCCTGCCGCTGGCTTCACGCTTACTGGAAAGTGAATTAGATACAGATCCAAATACTCCAACCCGAGTTTCCTGTACACAACAAGTGAAAAACTAAGATCAAACTGTCCTTGAAAGATAGACGATTTACTCTTGAATCTTTACTCTTAGAGCAATTCCAATCCACTTCTAAAACTCTAAAACGGAGAATGGATGTTTGACAGAGATTTTTGTAATTTATTCTTACTTTTTGCACGAGAGAATCTAGGAGAGACACATCATACTTTTTAGTTATTTTGTCTTTGGTGTAGAGTCTCTATATTTTGAGATCCAAATCTCTAAAAAGTACGATGGGTCCCTCCTAGATTCTCTCATAAAGTATAAAAAGAGGGAATAAATTATAAAATCTCCTTCCAATATGTCACATTCATTTTCTATTTTGAAACTTTAGAAATGGGTTAGAACATCTCCAACCAAACTCTATATTGGCTCTCTAACTCTAAAATAGAGAATAAGTTCACTCCAACCATACTCAATATTGGGTCTCTAATTTAGAGACTCAAATTTGGTTCTCTAAATGTAGAGATGTTTGCAATAAATAGAGAATTAATGATCTCTATACAAAAAATTTATGTATATCATAAAATATATTGTTCCGATGTATATAAATTTGATATTGTTCAACATGTATCGACAATATCTACAAAATGAGACCACTATTAAATATATTTTGTCAACATTTGAAAAAATTAGTATTTAATATTTGGAGGAAAACTTGAGTTTGAAAAAGAAATGAATGTATTTTTGAAATATAGAGATTGGAATGGAAATTTGTGGTTGGAGTATATGTAAATAGTAACATTTTCTATATTCACTTTTTGAATAAAATATAGAGTAGTTAGTTTTTTGAGTCTCTAAAATGAAGAATTCTTAAAGTTGCCTTTTGATGGACAAATCTAGATCATGAAAGAGAGAATTTTTTAAGTGACACGACTGCCCAAAAAGAACGAGCGATTCGGGACATAGATCGACTACGGTAACGAATCATGGAAACTTACTGCAGCGTATCCTGGAGCGCGGGGAGGACGCGGTGGGGGTGCACGTCGGAGCACCAGAGCTTGGACGTGACGAACAACTCGCTGCGAGATTCGATCAGTCCGAGTTCGAGAGCTCGTGAGATTGCTTCGCCAAGGCACTGCTCGGACTGGTACACCGAAGCGGTGTCGAAATGGCGGTACCCGAGCTTGATAGCCGTTAGAATGGATCCCTTCACTATTTCTTCTGATTCACCGAAGGGCCACGAAGCCGTTCCAAAGCCCAGTAGAGGAATACTATTACTATTGGCCGTTGAACCCAGTACCGAAAGTGGTATCTGAATCTCAGGTATGCTCACCATTTCTATGTTCTAGCTAGCTTTTCTGTTATCTATGTAGCCAGAGCTGTGAATGGCGTTAGAGAGCAGGGATCAGTGGATGGAGATATATAACAGAAACGGGCAAAGGGCAAACTTCAGTTAAACTGCATGTGGTTTGGTCGATGTGCGAATGAATTCTGATCATCGTTTATCATAACATAAATCCGTGCCGTCACGTTTTCAATCTATTCTGACAAAATTTGCTGTTGAATTCAGCACATGATGAGCTGCTGAAGTGTGGCTCCAATTCTCTCCTTTGATAAAAGATTGGATAGAGATGACAGCCTTTGTAGACTTCTCAAGCCACGCCAAAATCTGAAAATTCCAAGTCTTCACGGCTTTATGGATTCCAATAAATATGGCACGAGTGATTGAAAGATTTTTTTGAATTTGTTATACAAACGGAACTAATACGGAAAGATGAGAAAAGACTCTTCTCATCAGTTCTATGATAATGACATACGACTTTGTCAAGCCTTTATTGCTTTATGGAGTTCTAGTAACGTAGTTGTTAGTGATTGAAAGATTTTTATAACAGAGTTAAGACTCAAGATCCATCTAACAAATATGGACAGAGAATAGGTTTCTATTGAAATTGATAACTCTGGTGTGCTACCTTGCTAAGTTATTGTCACATCGTATTTGGTCCCCCAAAGATATATTAGTCAAGGTGCAGACACAAGGATAGAGCTAGGGGGTTTAGTAAGGGCGGGCACTCTGACAAGAATTTTAGAAAATACAATTATTATATGTAAAAAAAAGTTATCCCCAACTTATATAGATTCACCACTGCTAGATTTTTTTTCGTTATTTTTTTTTCTATATAATAGTCTTATATACTCTATTTTTTTTTTTGAAGAAAGGAGACCCAAAATAGTATTCCAAAACTATATTAGTATTTTTCGTACTCCATGTGCAAACGACAAACATCATTTACTATAGTTTTTATTATGTTATTTTAATGTTTCCTAGAGTCGATAACTATTTATATTGCAATGTATGTTTATTTTTTTAGTATACGTTTAATTTGCGGACCTGGGATACTGCCAGCCTAGGGTGCTTGGCAACGGTGTCGAACGGTCAATCACATCGTTTATTTACTCGGATTAGATCCGAGCTGTCAGTTGGCCGCTCGATACCGCTGTCAAGCACCCTTACTCAACAGCATCCCCCAATCCTTTAACGGAGGAACAACAATACAGCTGGATCAGTAAAACTATTAATATCTCTGACAAGAAAAGCCATTAATATCTTTGTGTTCTTCCTCTGATGTAGTTCGGATACTATCTGCCACGGGAATATATATGTGGTTGGATTAATTTTTTTTATGGGATCTGTGGTTGGTTTGTTCTTGAAGATAAGAGTAAATTTCATGCACACCCCCTAAGGTTTGCCTTAATAACAGATACGCCATCAGGTATAAGAAATAACAATGCACCCCTTATGGTTTTAATGTTTATTTCACCGACACCCAACCACCAACAGTTAACACAAATATGTCATGGAATTAGCCAAAAGTACCTCTCTCATATTGACACATTCACCCTTTTTAATAATAGAATCAATATTTTAAAGCTTTGATCAATGGCCTACTCGGAGCCGTTCCAGGGACACTTAAAAAAATATCTAAAAAAATATCCCAAAGTTCCAGATCGAATTTCAATAATCTGAGCCACTTAATGTAATCAGAACGTGATTTTAAGGGTACTCACAAGAAATCAGCAAAAACAAAATGACCAGGAAGGATTTCATCCGAACAGTTTTTTATTGAACGGTTTAATAAAAAAACTGCTTAAATCAAGCCCTTCCTGGTAATTTTTTTTGCCGATTTCTCGCTCGTACCTTTAAAATTACTTTCTGAACACGTTGAGCGACTCAGATTATCAAAATTTGATCGGAAACTATGAGACTGAGATTTGGAGTGTTTTTTATGATATTTTTTTAGATGGCCCCGGTATATTTATCTTATATACATACTCTAGTCTCTAGGTATGAGCGAAAACGTTGGGCCTTTGGCACCTAGAGATTTGTAAGGGTAGAGGACATGGACAAAGTGGGCTTTAGCCCATAGATCACGTGGGCGCTCAAAGGGCTGGGCACAGATGTGGCTTGGGCTTGGGCCTTTCTACAATAATATCCTTTTGGGCCAAATTTTTTTCAACTAATTATTCATTTATGCGAAAAATGTCGATCCAGGACGTATTTTTGATAATTAATATCCGCCAAGTACATGTTAAGAACAATTGTTAATACTGAAAATGTCCTTAACGGGTATTAATTATCAAAACACGTCATTGGCCGTCATTTTCCCTTCATTTTATTGTAAAACAAATTTGGTTTTTATCCGAATAGGTGTGTGCGTTACCCCATCAAGCAGGCGTGTGCCTTACTTCTTTCCTGAAATGGTGTGTCTATGAATAGTTGCACCCGTGTCTTCCCGGCGACAAACAGTCGCGACCCATACCCTTTCCGTTGTCCGAACAGTTGCCAATTTTTGCCAATATTCAGACTTTGTGCTAGAAACTGCAAAGACGAGTTGGTTTGCTCTGTGTGTAGACTGTCAGTACGTGTTTCTTCTACACATAGTGATCGTATCCCAGGAGGCAGACGCTCGACAATCGCAAGTATCGGGCGAGGGCAAATTCCAACTTTGCGAAACAATGTCAACCCTGGCTTGTCGCCTTGGTCACGACATGTTTCTCCGACATATATCATCAAGTTTTCTTTCTGCAACGTATTGAATTTCGGCAGGTTGTGAGTTTGTTAGTATTTGATTACGTTAATTGAAAATCGATTTTGTTTGTGATTGCACGAATCTGTTACAGTTCTATACATTGTAGTATAGTCCGTTACCGTTCTCAAATCAAACCGAACCGATTACCTCTAAAAATGAAACCAAACACCATTTTGGTCTGGTTTTCCTTTTCCGCTCTGTTTAACCTGTTTTCGTTTCACTCTAGCTACGACCAACACCTATCATGATCACGGTCGACATTACCACCATAGCAAACCACACCACCACATTGAGTCACCGTATCTCTACTGCCTGCGTAACACATGACGACCAATTATAAAAATTAAAAGAGAGCGGTTATAAATAAAATTACTGACACTAACTTAGTTATCAAATGATTAAAATCATTTGACCTCTTAATATTTCTATCAAATAGTTTTTCAATTTAACAACTTCAGCAGTCAATTTCAATATACTTGGTATTTTTCCATTTCAGTTTTATCAAACAAAGCCTCACATAGTACATTTTATTATTTCCATTTTGATATGGCATCTCATATACTTGATTGAAGTATTTCTCCTATGATCAATGGTATCGAAGCAACCTTAAAACAAAATTGCGTCTAAAGCCATTTGATGGACATGGATTCACGTATCTAAAGGAGATTCGAGATATAGTTGTGCTTTAAAATTGTGTTCTTAGACTCTTTGAATGTGGTGGCTTACTGATGAAACGACGTCGCATACCGGAAGTGCAAGGTCTCTGACCATTCGTTTCTATCGTATCAGATAGTCAAACTCTCTCCCGCGTCAAATGCATCCCCTGCTCTCCTTCTTACAACCACCGTACCAAAACCCTAGCACTAGTCTACTCTACTCTACCATGCTCTCCCTAACCTACTTCCCTCTCTCTCCTCCCCTCACCACCACTCCCACTCTCTCTCCTCTCCCACCCCTCCTCCTCCGCCTCCACCACCGCACCGTCTCCCGCCTCCTCTGCTCCACGGCCCAGAATGTTGCAATCGACGACTTCGTCGGGGGAAGAGTGGAGGAAGACGACGTCGTCAGCCTGCCGGCGGGGCTGAGGAGGGAGGCGATGCCGGAACACCTGGCGGTGATCATGGACGGGAACAGGAGGTGGGCCCGGACGAAGGGGTTGCCGGTCGTGGCGGGTTACGAAGCGGGGTTGCGGGCGCTGAAGGGGATGGTGCAGCTGTGTTGCAGGTGGGGGATTAGGGTTCTTACCATCTTCGCTTTCTCTTCTGATAACTGGCTTCGACCAAAGGTCAGATTTTTAACTGTGCGTATTCGATTGAGTGTGAATTTTGAATGTATTTCTGTGCCTGTGTGTGTGAGAGAGTAGGGCTGCAAATGATTAACTGAGCCGCTTGCTAACTGTTATAGCTCAGCTCGGTAAAGGCTCATTCGAGTTTGATTGGTATGTTATGCGAACGGAACTTGACCCTCGATTTTTGGCTCATTTAATAAATGAGCTGAGCTGACGGTATTTGGCTTGATGAGCTCAAATACCTGGAGTATATTTGTATATTTCATGTATAATAACTTGAATGTGGATAAACATATATAACTTGTATGTATGATATTATATATGTACATAATGAAAATTTTATAACTTGTGTGTTTGTATGAACTCTACATACATTTGCTGTAAATTTATTATGAAAATTTCATGTATAACTTGAATACGAATAAAGATATATTACTTGTATATATCTGAAATTATATATATGAACATAATGTACTTAATGAAAATTTTATAACTTATGTATGTATGAACTCTACATGTACTATAACTTTGTGTATGTTTTCTGCCAGACACGGATCTGATTACGGAGCGGTTGGATATTTGTGAATCTTAAGTGCATCGTATGTGACCCACTTTATTGAACGCTTCCTGACAAGTTTGTGCCCAGACATTTGTGTCTTTGGACCTGGAGTTGTTTGATGTGTGTGGCTCTTAGGTGCATTGTATGGGACCCATATTAAACGTTGCGTCTGGTTCTGGGTATGTAGCACTCTTATTGTGAAATTTCTTTGACGGTGGTCTGTTTCTGTTGGGGTTTTGCAGGTAGAAGTAGGGTTCTTGATGAGGTTACTTGAAAGAGGAATGAAGGATGAAGTAAACAATTTCATGAGGTACGTTTTCTTTTAAGTCAAATAAAGTTTAGTTCAATTTCTTTTATTCATATTTGTGTGTTAGATTTTAGTTAAGATATAATATCAAGAAAAAGCTATTTTAATTTAAGTCCCACTGATTCAAATGATTTCTTCACATAAACAAGCCTATGGTGATACAACTTAGTATAATCTAAGAGCAAAAATCAGATTATCCTAGAGCGAAAACATCTTGCATTGTCATAGCCATAACTATGTTCATGTTATTCCTTTACTGTGTCCATTCTTGTACAAAATGTCCATTCTTGTACAAATACGTTAAACATAGCCATAACTATGTTTAACGTATTTGGAGGTGGAAGTCCTCACTGGTTTTTGTGTTCATGTTAGTTATGTGGCTGAATTGTCCTTCATGTAAATGGCTTCGTCAATGTATCATCAGTTACTCCCTCATTTTTGTCTTTGGAGGTTTGCATTCTTCTCGTTAAAGCTTGATTGTGAAGCACCATAGGTGGACAACATAACCGAGAATAGCATCTATTCAGAAATTGCTCATGCCAAAATGTTAGTTATGTGGCTGAATTGTCCTTCATGTAAATGGCATCGTCAATGTGTCATCAGTTACTCCCTCATCTCTGTCTTTGGAGGTTTGCATTCTTCTTGTTTAAGCTTGATTGTGAAGCACTGTAGGTGGACAACATAACCGAGAATAGCATCTGTTCAGAAATTGCTCATGCCAAAATCTCTTGGTGAACATACTAGCATTTATTTCCAGGTTTCCTGAGGAGGCACGAATTTACGTAATTTTAGTCTTGATTTTAGCTCGTCGATTTTCTGTGGACTGGGACTTCATTTAAGTCAGCCATTTCAAGTTGAAAAATCTCCTCCGTGATCATTTCTATTGGTCATCACTGAGAATTTATCATTAAATTTCAGAAAGCTCTATGGGTGACGTGATTGGTGCCACCAATGATGGCACATTAGAGCTACCCAAAATTATGATCTTCATATCATTATTCTCATTCTTAGTGTTCTCATTTCTTTCTACTTGGATGCCTTCACCTTTTGTAACATTCAAATGGATATACCTGATAATTTTGCTATATATGCTTGAAAAAGCAGCTAATCTGATGGTTTTCAACAGGGATAATATTCGGTTTTCTTGTATTGGGGATACATTGAAGCTCCCGGATCCAGTAAAGGAACTGATAACCTATGCTGAGGAGAGGACAAAGCATAATTCAGGACTGCAATTGATCGTAGCAGTTAGCTACAGTGGCAAATATGACATTGTGCAAGCATGTCAAAGCATTGCTTTGAAAGTTAAAGATGGTGTTATTGAACCTGAAGACATTAATGAGTTTCTAATAGAACAGGAATTGCAAACAAACTGTGCAGAGATTCCAAACCCTGATTTACTGATACGAACTAGTGGCGAGCTTAGAGTTAGCAACTTTTTGCTGTGGCAGTTGGCATATACTGAGTTGTACTTCACTCAATCACATTGGCCTGATTTTGGAGAAACCGAATTTGTAATGGCTTTACGATCCTTTCAGCAAAGGCAGAGACGATATGGTAAGCGAGATTCTTGAATTACAATACCTACCATACCAACCTTTCTTCTTGTTGTGCAAGTAGAGTACAGAGATTGATGTAACTGTGGGTGCATTTGGAATCGAACTGAAGGAGCATTAGCTTTTGGTTGCTCTGGAATCAGTAAATTTTTGGACTGTAATTTTCTGGAGAGATAAACAGTTTGGTGTCCAAATGAGATGTCACAGCTAAAGGAGTCTATCAAGCAATTCCTGATTCTTTACGAACAAAGGATATCTTCTGGGAGTAAGATAATATTGCGCTTGAAATACCTGCAGTCTGGAAATTTAATTACTACGCAGCATCAGGGTTGATGCACGGATTGAAGATTGCTTCTCGTGAGGATATCGTGCAGAAATTCACATGTCGATCAACCAAGAATAGCTATTGGAAGGAGTCTATCAGAAATCAGAAAGTTGTTATCTGGGAAGAATCTAGTCCCGAAGGCACTCTATAGGATTACAGATTCATAATTTTGTTTTTTTCAACACGAAAAGCCTCCGTGTACTTTTTGAGAACATGTTCGAAGATACAACAAAGGGTTGGTCCTAGTTTACTCTACAAACTGATATCAAGGTACAATCGTCGGTCCATTCTATTTTTTCATCTTCTTCTTGTTCTTGTCATCTTGTGCCTCACTTAATCTTGTACATAATACTTGCTCATCAGAAATACGGAGGTGTTCGAGAGTCTATTTTTTAGATTGTTTGTAGATTATGACAATTCAAGAAATGCAGTGAATTTGCTTCTTTCTTTTGTCTTCCCTGTTTCACTTATGGACCATTGGTTTGCTTACAATATGTTCCTTTCGTTGAATAAATTCAATGAGTTTTGTGCAACTGCAAGTAAGAAATGTGGGCTGATTGGCCTGACACAGTGGTTTCCTTCCCGCAAGCTGAGCCAAAGCTTGCTTTGCGTGTACGATGAGTGGATAAAGATGGAACCCACCACAAGTCATGGAAAAAACCAATATTCCATTCTGATTCTAGTTAAAAAGTGGGTGAATCTTAAGACTCTTGAGCAAATAGCTGACGAGCTCTTTTGACTGCCAGATTATTTTCTAAGAAGGATGGGATGGGATGGGATGGGATGGAGAATAGGCATAATAGAGAGGATAAGTGGGGTTCACGAATTATTGGGATAGGATAGGATGGGAATAATGGGATCAGATTATTGGGTCTTACTAGGTTCAGTTTCTTTGTTCGAATTTGAACATCTGACTTGGACTACAAGTCGAAGGGAACTATAATTTCTACATTTAGTTGAAGTTTTTTTTTTTTCTGGTCAGGAATGAGGCTCTGTTCCAGAACCAAAAAAATGCCCTTATTTTTTAAGAAGACAATTTCAAATTTAAAAATTATGGGCTTATTGAAATCTAAAAATATGCAATATGGATCTTGTTTGGAAGATATCGATGAGATCTTTTATACGATGCAAAAAAAAGTTAAAAAATTATTTTTCACTTACTTTATTTTTTAGTTTGAAAATGTGAAATAAGCTGCTTATTTTTTAAGAAGGTTTCTGGAACGGGGCCTGAATATGTTGGATTGAAATCTCACAGATCTTTTTACAAATGAATTCTAGGGTTCGCTTGTTTGACAAGACTAATAGTGAAGGGCCATATTAGTTCATAGAATGCAACATTATATACCTCTTTAGGATTAAATCAGTATACATAGATTCTTAGAGTTCATTTGTTTGACAAAACCAATAGTGAAAGGTCATATGATTTCATAGGATATATAATTCCATCGAAATTTATAGTGATGAGATTAATAGTACCGGCCATTCTTATGATATTGTATATATGGTGCCCTACGTGTTTGTATATTTGTAAGGTATTCAGAGTGTATATCCAATGCTAGTTTAATCTAGGTCATGAGAATTTTAACAAAACATTATATATCTGGCCTCTTTTGATTGGTAGTTCACTCATGGTTAATATTTGGTTAAACAAATGAGGCCTCTTTTGTAGTAGGAGTATCTCTCTTGTGTAATGATACAAGATGTAAATGAGATTAAATTCTTTCCACTGGCGGTGGAAAATCCTACTTTTCTACCATCACCTTTTTCAGTCCTATCGTGTGTTTATTGTTTAACTGAATCGTTCATCTTGTAAACCCCACATAGTAGTGTATCTATGTAAAAAATAAATTTGATCGGACATCAATAGGAGTATCAAAAATTGAATTTTACTTTGCAAAATAGATAGTTTATCTTTATTATTATTGACAAAAATCATATCGTCAATTTTATAAACTAAAATCTAAATTTTGATATATATGTCTGTCGACTTCCGATCTAAGTTAATTTTTTTTCCATGGCAATACTATAATGCGTGTCGTAAAAATATGAATGGTTAGATCACAATAATAAACACTCGATGAGACCCATAATAGACGATGCTGGAAAAATGAGATTTCACACCGGCCCGTCGACGGTGAATAGGATTTATTCTCGATGTAAATTAGATTTGCCGTCTTTGTTTAGCCTTTTTGTTCTCTTAATAATTAGTTGACGTGTGTGTTTTTGGAAGCAAATGGTTGCGTCCCACTCTACAAATGACGCCGAATGATTGTTGTTTTTCAGAGGTTGGCAAGTCATTATCATGGGTAACCAAAAATATAAGGGGGCAATTAATTATCCTTAACTTATTCTATTTGGTAAATGGATTTTTAATAAACTTTTAATTACCATTTGCTTCAAGGATAAGCTTTTACTCTCACCTTTCATTTCTTCTTCACATCAGTTTGAATGTTGGGCTGGATCTACTATAATATTTTTAAAAAAATTAAAAAATCTTTGTTGTTTTATATAATTAGAAAAATGAGCAGGAAGTGGATACATATATATTCTATTTGTTGTTTTGTTGTGGAGCTCACGGTGGAAAATAGAGGATTATGCGACAGTTGGCTCGTTAATAATTAGTTCGAAAATTTTCCTCTTGAATAATTGTGGATAGTTTTTTGCTATTTGTTGAGCTTCCTCTTGCCTGTTATGAAAAATTGTACGAGCAAGTGAAGTTGCTGGTTGTAGAAAGTCCAAGAAACAGTGCATGTATTAAAAATTTACACATTTATATAGAAAATGATTTTCACACTCCCTTTTTTTATTTTGACATTTTTTCCCCGTGTGTTTTAGTGAAAAAATGCATATGAAAGATTTACTAAAAGACAAAAAAAAAGTGTCATAATAAATAAATAAAAAAGGGATCCGGGGGTGCTGTAGTGCACCTCCAGCACTGCATGTGTAGCGCGGCCAATTCGGCAATGGGCGACTCGGATTTTCATCCAAATAATGGATGGGTAGGATTTGTAGAAGCTCGGATTATATCCAACCATTCATTGTCAAGATCGATGACTCGTGTACGCTCTACAGAATGCCTTGCAAGATCTTGCATTACAGGATTTCCAAATACTAAAAAAAGGGAGTGAAAATCATTTCCCTTCTAAAACTTGATCGAACTTTGTAATTTGCTGTGAATGGAGTATCTAGGATTGGATGAGAGAAATAATAGGAAAAAAGTATGTTTGTAGGTGCGGAATTTATTTTGGGGTTCGGACACTCTCCGGTCCAAGTTATGGAAGACTCCAATCTAGACCATATCACCATACATTGGGATAATCAATGGTTGGGATCCGCCCAAACTCTCAACGGTAAAAATCTCTGAGCAGATTTGAACCTTTAATTGCAGTAATAGACAATCTGTATTTGGTTTATCTCGTCCAGTCCAAATTAATTAAGCATTGGAGGATCCAATTCCTTATTTTGGTAGGATCCAATTCCTCATTTTGGCAGTTTCTAAAATAAGTACTTATTTTTTAAGAATATATTTTCAAGCTTAAAAATAATGCCCTTTAGTGAAATCAAAAGATAAGTAATCTGGATTATGTTTCATAGATCTCGACGAAATCTTTTGAACGATGTAAAAAAAATTAAAAATTTATTTTCATAAATATGTTATTTTTAAGGTTCAAAATTGAAAATAAATACTTATTTTGTAAGAAGGGAAAGTGGGAAGATTTAGTGATAGATCCACTGTAGACATTTCAAAAGTCCACAAGTCCACCTAATAGTTTTGTAAAACCACAAGTCCACACAACCTAAATCCTAAGGTATCCTATGAAAGTGCCTAAATTACTAAAACTCTATAATCGGAAGTACATCCTAAAATCCTATGAAAGTGCCTAAACCCTTGGGTACCCTATCCTATAATAAAAAAAATGTACCCTGAAATCTTATGAAAGTGTCTAAACCATAGGGTATCCTAAAATAAACTTGAGACCTTACAAAATTAATAAGTGTATTTATGAGCTTATAAAGTTAACATAATATACCTAAGACTAATCTTCTAAGAGTGGAACACCACCTTAGATAAATGCCCGATTACGAATCTTTACCAGAATTAACCCACATCATTCTTAATGATCCCGGTGATCATCAAGAACCTAATTAATGTGTGATTACATTGTTAGATGGTTAATTGAGGACTTCAGGTTGGTGCTGTGCGATGAGGTATACAGTACCGTACTACGTACCTTCTAGTTGTTGGATTGTGCATTAATCCGATAGCTCGGATCTTATCTCGACAATCAACGATCAAGAGCCATTTATTGCCGAGATGAGATCCGAGTCGTCAGATACCGATCCGATAGTTCGGAGGTGCGCAGCACAGTGCGGCGCACATCACTCCATAGCATCATTCCCAATTCGTTGATTGATGAAATTTCTTAATCTCTATTAGATGAACATAGTATTTTCAAATAGGTACGAAACTTGACTTTTTTATGCTATGACTATGAGAACCTAACGTAAATTTATTGGAACAGTGGTGAGGATCCTGTTCAGGGCATTGTGGTACGTACCGTTTATTTTAAAGATTGTTGAGATCATCGACCATGCCAAAAAGTCATATAATCTATACTCCATATCAATTACGATTTGGTATGTTTCGAAACGCCTTTGTACTAAATGAATGCGTTCCAATTCGCTATTTTGTGTTTGTTTTTTTTTTTTTTTAACATGAATACTTTTCAAAACATGTCAACCGGCACATGATGCACAAAATTTTTGACATGCATAGTATTCTCAACGAGCTAAAAAAAGTAAACGGTTTCCATCCCATAGTGCGACCCAAAAAGAGCTCACAATGGACGCAACAGGAGCTGGTTCCAAATTCATGTACTCAATTTTTTTTTTGATAGTTATGCACACGTGTAAATTTTCGAGACTTCTAATAAGTGATTGGTGATGCTTTAATAAAGATTTTGATGGATTAAAAACTTAATAATTGCGTTTTTGTAAACTTATTTGTCCCGAGGCCATTTTGGTATTTTTTATTTTTCGTAATTTTCTGTTTAGTTTTTTTTTCATAATTTTTAGAATTATAATAATTATTCGTCTCGACTAGACAAATCAGAAAAGTATAAAAATATGAACTGATGTTGGAAAAAGTTTATATAAAACGACATTTTAAACAAAAAAATTATCTGTTTAATATTTTTTTCATCTTTAGTGAACTTTTGTTTGTTTTTAGTCATAATTTTTTTACTTTGCAGACTCCTCTTGCTGAAACGGATGATTAATTCAAAAAACATAACGCAAATCCTAACAAAAATTTAAAAAAAGAACAAAACACACAAAAGAAAGAAAAAAAGCAACTTTTTTACAACAACTCACCCTTATATTATCTCTAAACTCAATAATAGGCTAGATTAGCTCAGTTGACCTCTCTTATTCCTTTTTTTTTTTGTTTTTTTTAGTAACTTTCTCCTATTTTAACTGTTCAATTTGACGTAATTCACACGATACTTGTACCTGTTTTCATATTAATAATTAAGAGAGAGGAAAAAAAAAAGATTTCAACCACTCTTATCCAACACAATAAATAAGGAAATAGAAGTGATATTGTAGTGGTTGTAATCACCAAACTAGCAAGGGATTAATTAACGGTCTCGGGACACGTTACAGGTCGCGGTGTAATAGTTGCGGGAGTCCAGAGTGACATGTAACTAATGTCGGTCGGAAAAATCTTGAGTTTTTAAATCATTGATTGGCAAAAAAGAAAAATTAGGATGTCTAAATCATCAATAACAGTCGGCCGTAAACCGATCCGTGAATGGAAAACATACCACTAAGGGGGTGTTCGGATGGCCTCTTTTCCCATTTTCCACTTCTCATTATTGGGTTTTGGCTGTTTGGCTGAAAGAGTGAAAATGGATTTTTCGGAAAATGGGTTTTCCGTTTTGAGGTTTCTAAAATAAAAGGCAGAAAGAGGTAAGGAGGAGCTTTTCCAATTGTCATTTTCTCATTTTGTTCACCTGCCATGCCAATAAAACTTTCCTACCCTCTCTTTGTTGGGATAATTTCCACAAAAGCCCTCGTTGTTGAACGTTATCCTCTCAATTGAATTTTTCTTCACATTCACGCACAGTTCTTCACATACCAGTTCATGTACATAAGAGCATCCCCAATGGGGGATGGAAAGCAGTTGCTAAAATACAACCGGAATCTGCAACTATAATGGATAGCTCATCACCCCAATTGATTCTACCAGAATTTTGGATAGCCGGAGTTACCTGATTTCTTTGGAAAGAAGCCGGAATCTACAAGAGCACGTCGGAATCAGCAAGAACACGCCGAAAGGTTGTCGGAAACTGATTTCCGATAGGGGTTGGATCGTGTCGCCGTTCGAAATGAACGTCGGGTTTGCAGCCAACGTCGCCATGAACGGACTAAACCGGACCCTCTCAGTCGCTATCCCAAACCCTCCGTTTTGTAAAATTGAGAATCTGAACATTGCAAAATCGAGACCCATTTCTGAACCCGCCTTGGTTACTAAAAGAAGAGAAGTGGAAAGTGAAGGAATTGCAGGTGGATTTTGGATATGAACGAGGGGGGTTTGGTTCTCGATTCTGTTGAGAGAGAGAGAGAGAGAGAGAGAGTAGAGTTGAATGGTTGTAATCTCAACCAACGTTGGCTATTTTGTTGATGAAGATCCGACCGTTGCATTTTTTTTGTTGATGAAGATCCAACGGTTGATTGAAGTGGACGAGAAGTAATTTCGGAAGTAAATTTTAAAAAAATTGATTAAAACATTATTTATATACATTATATACCATTATTAATTACCGGGGGCAACATAGTAAAAAATCAATCCATAATTCATTTTCATTATATATCTCTCAAATACTACTCCTGTTACAAAATTAATTCTGCACATATCATCCAAACACTCTACCAAATACAAAATACATTCTGATCATAATTTTAAAAGTCAAAAATACAAAAAGTCAAAAATAAAAAGTCAAAAAATAGGCTCCCGAACACCTCGTGAGTAACGGAAATCGATTGGTACACATGCGTGTTTGCATCTCACATTGTCACCGGACTATCAAAAGGCGCGCAAACTGTTACGTATCACCTAACATGGTACGTAAGGTACAATTATTAAAAACATGTTCAAACTAGTACAATATAATGTCACGCTTGGAATGATTTTTTTCAAAAGGGTGTAAATTTTGTCCGGGTGAGCCGGAAAATGGTGGTTTTCCGCCACTCCTGTGGATTCCCTTCGCGCATTTTTTTTATGCAATTCAAACCATACATTTTGTAGAGCCTGTAAAATAATGTATTTATGCAAAAAATCAACTTGTCCGGATATCGATAGGTATGTCAAAATTTGAGTTTTTAGACAAAAAAATGAACGGTTGTGGACAGTTTAACTTAAAAAACAATTGATAGATCCAGACCGTCCATTTTTTTGTCTAGAACTCAACTTTTGACATACCTATCAATGTCTGGACGAGATAATTTTTTGTATGGATACATTATTTTACAGTTCCTACAAGATGCACGGTTTGAATTACTCAAAAAAATGCTCGAAGGAAGCCCACAGAGAGTGATGGCAGAAATCCATCTCTGTTTGGCTTATTCGGACAGAATTTAAACTCGTTTCGAAATGGGAGTAGTTTTTATACATTGGCGGGGTTAAGGATGAGTTAATACGTTAGTCCACAATGTGTTTCAGAGGTTATCTATAGCTCAAAATCTTAAAACACTTACGATAGAGCTCGGACCCTGATCTCCCACATGGGGAGGACCGAAAGATGTCAACCCTACTAGAGTCGATTGACATAATGCTTGGATTCAAAAATCAGTTTTTTGTTTTTTTTGGCTTTCTGCATGTGTGTCACGTGTCAGTCAGTTTATGAGACAAGTTGTGGTCTTGTGGTTGGTTTGGTCTTTGCTCACGGCTCTGTTGAGTTGTTGCCACGAGTATATGAGTCCGGATTCCGTAAGGGATCCCACACGGGCTTACCTTGCGGGACTCCCCTCTCCTGATCGAATTACAACGATCTGAGCCGCTCAAAGTGGTCAGAACGTGATTTTACGGGTAGATGTGAGAAATCAGCAAAAAAAATATCGGGAAAGGCTTGATCCGAACAGTTTTTCATTGAACGGTTCAGTAAAAAACTGCTCGGATCAAGCCCTTCCCGATCATTTTTTTTGCTGATTTCTCGTGGGGTATTCTTAAAATTACGTTTTGAACACATTAAACGGCTCGGATTGTCGCAATTCGATTGAGAAAGGGGAGTCTCGCACCGTAAGCCTGTGCGTGATCCCTCATTGGATTTAAAGTGTTGTTGCCACATATAGCAATTAGTGAGAATCATGCTGTCATGTCTTTCTCAACATATTTCGGAGCCTAAAAACTCGAGAAATTTTTGGGTATCGGATGATTACCACGTGATTTTCATACGTCGCATTTAGACCGTTCATTTTGAATTTGGATGGCTCGATTTGAAAACTAAAAAAGGAGAGAAAAAGAGGATAGAGAGTTTCAATCTGAGCCGTCCAACACACTTTTAAATGGTCTGAATGAACTGCTTGGGTACCACGTGGGGCACGTCACGTGATACCCACCTGAAATCAGTCCAAATGACGTGAATGTCTTAGCACTCACGTTCGGCAATTATGTGTCGGCCAAATTTTGTTTTGATGCAGTAAGTAGGTGTCTGTACCTAAGTGATCACATAATTCGTATACGCGAGTAAAAACGACTTTAAAATACATTCTAAATTATTAATAAAAATTTATGAGAGCGAGGATGGCCCAGTTCGATAGCCATAGTAGTAGCATTTTTAGGTCTATGTTACAATTCATTCTTGAAATGATAACTGGTTCAAAATTTTAAATTAAAGTGGTCCGATAAAAAAAAAAGAGGCTCTGAGGGATGCTTTTTGTGACTTTACCGTGATAGTATCGGACCATATTTTGAGTTTAGTCCATAAAGTTATTGTACTGCGAGTTTTTTTTTTTTCAAATGTGAGAATTTACATTTAACTGTGAGGCAAAAGCTTATACAACAAAGAGAAAACCCATGGGAGCAAATGGGCGTTCACAGACCGGACAAATCATTAGAAAGGGCAATCAGAACGCAGTCCTATTTTAAACTTGCCTAGCGAGATTAGGCTCGCAAATAATAAAACTAATACCAAGCTCATAACCAACAAACCACCGGACTAAATTCGGACGGAAAAAAAAAGGTAAAAAAAAAATACACTTCCCTTCATCATTATACAGCATTTCTCTTGCCTAGCCCCCCTACCGATCAAGCTCCCAAATTGGCGACCCATGAAGCCACCGGCTACTGCAAGTCCAGAAGCAGTGCAATGGCAAACGACAAGCGGTTTTGGTGGAGAAGGGGGAAGGGAAACCAAATTAGAAGGCAAGAATTGATCCCTTCCTTCCCGCCGCCCATATTTGGGTATAAATCCAAAGGGAAAGGAGGGGAAGGAGAAGAGGAAATGTGGCGGCTGTTTTAGAGTTAGAGAGAGGTGCTCATGTTTATTACTATGAGTTACTGCCATGTAAAATGACAAAATCAAATTAACCTACGGTCTTGGTCAATAAAAAATAGATCGTGCGCATAAATTATTTGTTGATAATTCGCTAATTTACGTGTATTTTAACTAATTATTGCGAGATTAATTGTAATGTCCGCTAGTGGAGAGCTAAATTAATCACAACTATAGGTCGTTGTTAGTTAGTTAGTAGCACTCTTTTGAAGACTACCAAAATCAAGTAGACTAGTAGTGTCCAAATTACTCTCTTTATTATTCACTTGGATATTCAATTGAAAAGAAAATTTTTAGGTGCTCTTGAGTTACTACCACGTGATAAATAGGATTTGAATTACTCATTCTTATTATTCATCCGGATTTTTAATTAAAAAAATAATAATAGGTGCTCTAGAGTTACTACATACGAATATTGTTAATAAGTGTGGTGTTAAAGAGCGTGAGGCATCACTTGGCAATACCGATGACCAATCAACTAAAGAGCATTTCAATAAAAGGGTGGAAATTGCAAGGAGAATAAATTTTTTACGGTGCTGGTGGAAAGTTCACTTTTCCACCATCGTTATTATGGGTCCAACTATGTGTTAATCTGAATCGTTCATCTAGCAGGGCCTACAGTTTAGCACATTCATTCAAAAAAGATCAGCTTGTTCAAATATCGATATATCAAATTTTGAATTTTTTTGTAAAATGAACAATAATGGATAGTTTGACTTTAAAATTATTAGCAGAATTAAATCGTTCATTTTATAAACAAAATTTAAATTTTTATATATTTATCGATGTCCGATTAATCTGATTTTTTTATAAGAATATATTACCATGCGAGCTCTATAAAATAAACAATTCAAATTACAGCGATGCATGCACGGTGAAGCCCACAATATGCAGTGGTTGGAAAATGAACTTTTACACCCGCGGGGTAGAATAATTTATTCTCAATCGCAAATGATACTCGGGTAATCATCGTAGAGTCGCAATACTCTCTAGTAGAAGCAGATAATAGTACTATACTACTACTGTGGATGACGTGCGCGCCAAGCGAAAATTGTGGGGAAAGAGAAAAGCGGAGGCCCCACCTCATCAGCCTCGGAGTTGGGAGAGAATTTCCATTGCCAACGCAACCCCAAAACACAAACCAAGATGCATCATCCCTCCAGTGTTTTCTAGACGGAGACACCTACACCTGTTTTTATAAGTATTTATATTATGTAGAGTTATAGAGAGAGAAAATCGCAGCCTCTCTTCTTGTTGTTAGAGAGAGAGGAACAGATACAGTGAATTGGGTGTCACTTTCTCACCTTTTTCTGGGTTTTGTTCCACTACAAGAAGAGACCGGTTCAAAAAGGGGCAATTTTTGGGAATTTCTTGATGTAGGTTTTTGGTGTAAAGATTGCTATTTGGGTTTTTGAAGAGCAGAGAGAGTGGGAGGGATTTTGAGATTTGTGGTTGGGTTTTTGTTGGATGGGAATTGGGAATTTGGAGGAAGGGCCATGAGAAAGTCTTTCAAAGATTCCCTTAAAGCTCTTCAAGCTGATATTCATCATGCCAATACCCTGTAAATCTCTCTCTCTCTCTCTCTCTCTCTCTGTGACCAGTAGTAAATTTCGATCAAAATTGGAGATCCAAGGAGAAAAAACTCTCTTTTTGTATGACATAATGATTTTTGGTGCACAGAATATATTTGTTAATAACTGTAGCAATCTGTTGCTTGTCGGTATGAGGGTTTTTTTTTTTTTTTTTCCTTTTTCCCTTTCTGATCAGAATGAACAATTAATTGAAGCTGAAAGGTTCGAATTAGCCACAGTGCAAAAATCTGAGGTCTTCTGCTCTTATATTTTTCAGTATTTGTCCACTGAATAATCAAGCTTGTATAAATTCAATTGGTGGAGATCTCATGATTGCTTATGAATCACTAATAGACTAATTTTCCACCAAACTTGGGAAATTTTGCCTTCCTACGTGTTAGTTTCGAAGGTTCTACCGAAACCCCCGGTATAAAATTCTTTTTGGCATTGATTCCTGGACTGGGTTCGACTCCGACCCTTGTGCCATCAATCTCTATGCTGGGTCAGTCCATACGGAGCTTTTCCCCGACTTTAATTTGGGCCGGGATGGTGGGATTGCTTTGCTTTCCGAATTAGTCGGTTCATTAGGCCAGATAGGGGGGCACAAAGTTGATTTTATTGGCATCAGTATTGACCAGTCCTCAGTTTTTTGTCACAAGTTTATGCTTCCTTTCCCCAAATTTAGTTTCTTCCCCCAGCACTCATGGGCTTCTTATTTGATGGTTTGGACTAAAATATTTCAGAAATTTGTTGCCCACGGATAATTTTTTATCCGAAGGCAGAGGATTGTATTAGTTCTATGGTCAGGGCTCAATGGTCTTTTCCTTTGTTTGACTTCAGTATTTTCTCTTGAGATACAGGGCTTCTGATTATCCACATGAATATGATGGTGCTTGCCTTCAAATGAGATTATCTTACAGTCCTTGCGCACGAATATTTCTCTTTCTTGTTCGATGGAGCGATTGTAACCTTGCCGGTGCCCTTGGATTTCTTAGAATCCTTATTTATAAGGTCAATACATTTTCTATATACGCAGCTTCTGTTGTTATGACAATGATCCAAAACTTATGATATTTTATCCATAACTTCGAATTTTTTCCTGGTGACCGGGATTGAACCCCATTAACATGATGGGAATTTGCAGGCTTACGATGATGGCAAGACTACCATATCATTACGTGAAAGAAAAGCTAGTATTAGAGATTTCTACGGTGAGTGGACTTTGTATTACGAATTTAAAATGGTACTCTTACTCTCTTTGTTGTTGGTACTGTTAAGACCAATTCCCTGACCATTGAAGCTTTTGGGACAATTGGTAACTTAATAAGTTAATATCATGTCAACACAGCAGTCGTTTTATGGAGGTCTTAGATGTTAGGTCTCTTTGTTTGCATTCATTTATTCCTGGTTGCGTTATGATTTTGTTCATATAAGAACAGGTACTTGAAACACGCTGTCCCTCATTATAGTATCTATCCCATTTTTTGTGGGACTTCATCTCTGACCAAGGTCGAAAGACTTGTCATTCACAACCTCATGAACTCACCCCGTGGGCAGGTGTGATATTCCCCTCTTTATTGCAACTTCAGAGAGGAATCACCGATGTTGAAGATATTAAACAGAGAGAGCTTTGTGCGGCCAAGTACCAAAGAAGAGAGGAGGTGGACAAGGGTAAGCTGTCCGAGATTGAGATAGAGAGAGAAGAAGAATGTGGCATATGCCTGGAGGTAAACAGCAAGGTTGTCTTCCCCAAATGCAATCATTCCATGTGTATGAAGTGCTACAGAAATTGGTGAGCTAATTGTGGTGTTGACGATTTTTCACTGGTCGGCATACCATTATTTTTCGAACTTTCTTTCTTTACTTGTTCCTGTATGTCTAATATTTTGTATGCTCTCTTCTTAAAACGCAACGCATGCAAAATCTTCAATGCCTAAACTTTTGGCTGCCATATTAAGCTGCCGCGTGAAAAAGATTGGTTATACTAGGTTTTAAGCCAGATGATCTTTGGGATTGAGCATGGATTTTTTAAACCATTTTACAGATATCGTATCCATGTCCAAAATCAATACTAGAAGATGCTGAATCTATCATTCCGACTCAAAGCCGTCAATGCCAAAAGTCTCAAAAATGTTTCATGGGAACTGATTTTCGCACTCATTTTCTTCTTTCATGTGTGTGCATACAATGTCTCTTTGTGAAAATGTGATCAATGGAAAGGACGTTATTTATTTACATCAATAATGCGAAGAATAAGCGTAGATTTACAGAAAGGAGTAAGAAAATAATCACTACCCTATTTCAATTGCCGATAGTGCAGTACTTAAGGTGTTGATATGATCTTTATAGATTTACATGTTCTGCACATCCCTAGCTGAATTTTAGGACACCCTTTTGGATGTTTAGTTTGTGAACTTTGTCGAATTTTCAACTCCTGTAGAATTTGATTTGCTGCGTTCAAATAATCTTTACTCTGTTAAAATTGTACCAAATATTTGCTTCAGGCGCGCTCGATCTCAGTCATGCCCCTTCTGTCGAGATAGTCTCAAAAGAGTGAACTCCGGTGACCTTTGGATCTGCACCAGCAGCTGCGATTATGTTGATTTGACTTCAATCACAAAGGAAAATTTGAAGAGGCTGATGATGTACATTGAGAAGTTGCCTCTTGTCGTTCCGGATCCAATGCTCATGGCTTATGATCCCCGTTACCGGTGAGTAGGGCTTCTTCAGTATCTTGAATGTTTTGTAAATTTAGATGGTTTGTTGTACATAAGTTTTCTGTTTGTTCCTCTTTTTTAGACACTCATTTGTTAACCTGTACATGCATGTTGGCCATTGTCAGCAGGCTCTACTTGGTGTTGGAACTGTATTTTATTCCATTTGAATATAGAAGAAATTCTTTATTGCCCACTTTCTTCAGCTTTTATTTCTTTAAATTCTTTAAAATTAGCTCATTTTTCATCAAATACATGCCTTGCATACAGTCAAAGTACCTACTATCTGTCTCGAATGAAATCGGTTCGATCCAGCCGATTTGACAGGCCCTGACTACTTTGTGGGAAAAAGAATAGCAAATTAAGCAATTGTGTGTGGTTCAATTAGCTTGATTCACGGCTTCCTTTGGAAAGAAAAAAGGTGACCTCAAATGATGAAAAAAAAAAAAAAAGTGGTGTTGGAGACATGGGCGGAGCCATTAAGAGTCAAGAGGGGCAGCCGACCCCGCTGCCTTCCAATGTTTTTAAGAGATTGGTATAATTTTCACTCATTTTTTACTCATTTGACTCCCCTTTAAAATTCATTTTGCCCCAACCTATATGAGTAAAATTCATTTTTACTCATTCGACCCCACTTAAAAAAAATCCTGGCTCCGCCCCTGGTTGGAGAGCTTTTTCTGAACCTTCGGTGCATTATTTATTGACCATTTTGAGGGTTCGTTAATTATTTTATTTGCATAAACAAGATAATTTGATGTAATAAGCTAGGTTACCGCGAGCCTCGATTGGCATCCAATCATTGTATGTCACACATATAAGGACGAAAAGACCCAAAAAGTCTGAAAAAAATCAAAATTTTGGATCTTGTTTGTCATCTTAAATGTATATATTTTAACTTTGGTCTATATGTTTATACTTTTGTCAATTCTACTTGTTGAGATAAAATATGATGTAAAAATTATACCCGAATCTTGTAAAGATCAAGAGAGCCGCCAAAAAGCCATCAAAAAGCTCTTGAAAAATTGGGCAGAACTCCTCCCTAAAGCTCTATTTGAACTGAATATTCCAAATTGTGTGCTTTTTGGTTGCCCATAACTTCGAGAAAAACACTGTACAGCTCCATTCATTTTCCCAAAATTGACGTAGAATGACTTAACCCACCTAATCAGTAATCCAATTTTCAAAATTTCACCGCTCATTCTCTTCAACCACCATTTCTGAATACCTTCTTGTCCACCATGGCCACCGAACCAAACAATGGACCACAGCCGACAGCCAGCGGATGCTGTGCGCGCAGACTCAAGACTAACTGCTCCTCTAACTCGAGATGCTGAAACAAATAGAGCCTAAATACCGTCCTACTTGTAAATCATCTAACTGCTCCTTTCTTTGTATTGTTGTAATCCCAGAAACGTTTCTTTAACGACCAAACCACAAGGTTGCCCATTAGTCATCCTGATCATACCTAGTGAGAGATCTTTGGATCTAGCGGGAACTGAAGAATGTCAGCAAAAGATAAATTAGACGCTCGACAACAAGCTGATTCTAGTCCTAGCGATACCAGCATTTCTTTACGTAGTTCTTACTCGGAAAATATGGTACTAACATGCTCGCAACACCATGTAATGTAAAGCAGGCTAAAGAGTGACAGTAACTAAAAGATGTGCTAAGAAACACTTTCACCCGAGATAAACAGAAATCTTACGTGATAATACAACAATGCACAAAGTATGTTCTTCATGTTCAACCATTCCAGAAACCACTTGTTACCAGATAATATGAGCCTACAAATCATGTATGCCCTGGATGAGCCTTACACATACAAGTCAGGAAACATCGATTTTCAGTCATCATCCTCATCCTCGTCGTCATCCTCGTCTTCGTCATCCTCCTACAGAAAGTCAAGCCGTGTAAGTTGGAATTGGTTAACTCAAATTAGCAAAAGGGAGCAAGAAAACGTTTGGTTCCAAAAATTCGTGTTAGTCTCTTGTTTTCAACATCGTGATCTGAAGCAAGAAAGTGGTTTTTACATTGTAACACGGGAGGTTCTCTCCAGTGCACCTGACTGTAAGATTTCTAAGGCATGACATAAAAACCACCTCATGTAGAGGATTTTGTAGTTTCATGGCCATCAGAATGCATAGTTGAGAAAAGCCCCAGTCACAAAACTGTACTTGCAAGGAAACCCTTTTCTGTAAAAATTTGCTATGCGGGAAACTCGAGACAACATGTCTTTGGTTGTTGCCACTGGAAGTTCCAAGGAATATGTTTTCATCACTTCATTAAAACAGTTCATACCTGTCCCTATGTTGTTTCTTTGGTCACATCACAGGTTAAATTATTCAGCTAATCATGACCGCACTTGACTGTCATTGACTTCTTCAATATAGAAATTTTATATCATGAGACAACATATGCAATACTAGAAGAAGGAATTACCTCCCCGCTTTCCTCCTCATCATCATGAACCTCAGATTTCGACTTCTCAGATTCCTCATCAGCATCATCAGTCCTGCTTGCCTGGCAGAAAATATAGCAAAATAACAGAAAAAAGTAAGGGATCTAACGGGACTACATTGAACATACAAATTACAATGTCAGCATGCCATCGCAACTTATGTTCACCTGCTTCTTGTTGTAAGCAGTCATAACCTTTTCATACTCAGTCTTCTTTTTGGCAGCTTTGGCTTCATAGGGAGCTTTTTCCTGCCAAAACCATATAGAACACACAAATCAATAATATGCAAAGCAATTAGCCTTATTTAACCACAATTAACTTGTAGCCACAGATCACAGATGTCTGACTCCTAGATAAGAATAAAACTGAACAATACCCAAATTCATTAAACCCTCGAAACCACTGTGAATAAGACAACAAATTGGACTTACAATAATACAGTTACAACAACAACAACAGAACCCATGTAGTCTCCAATCATTGGGGGTATGGGCAGATCAAATTGGGTTATCAACAGTGACCTTTCAAGCTTTCATATGAAAAAATCTATAGGAAATTTAAGACAAAGCTAACCACTAAAAAGCTCGTATCTCACTTTAACAATACATCCAAACAGCTCCTATTCAATTTACGATAAGCTTTTTAGCACTTACAGATTTGGACATGGATTTCCACTTCTCTCCACCAGCTTTGCCAACCTTCAAGCACACGATATACATATGAAATTAGTATCTCATTCTTCAAGCTGATCTACGCAATAGATTGTACGACAGAGTGCAAAAACTTAAGCCCGTAAAAAACTTACAGCTGCGACACCCTTCACATTAGGATGTTTTTCCTTGAAGGTCTTTCTAAACTCCTCCCTGAAACATTACATACTCAAATCAAAGGATATTTCTCAGCTATGCAGAAAACCCACAATATAATTTTTACTAATACTGCAAAAGGAGAATCAATTCATACAGGAATACAAAAAAGGCGCTGGGAGGCCTTTTGGGCTTGTTGGGGTCTTTCTTGGCTGCTCCGACCTTCTTAGATGTTGGTTTGCTACTCTTCCCAACCTTTCTGAAAAAGAAGAGACACAGATACCATCCATCATTATGACATTCCTGTCACCACTGTATCCACAATCGAAAATACAGTTTAAATGTCAACAGAACTCAATGGACTTAACTCAAAACCGTTTGCCAATAACCTTACATAAACAAAATAATTCATATCCATAAAAACTGGATACCCTTAAAATCTCCACGCATAATTACCAAAATTCATGCCTAAAACATAGCTAACCTGTCGTTGACGGTCTTCAATGCATCCTTTGAGACTTTGTTCACCGCTGCCTTACCTTTGACAGGCTTCATTACTACAAGTGAATTCCTTAAATTTTAACAAATACAGTATGAAACAAGAGTGCTAAATTAACACAGTGATTTGTTCAAGAACATAGCTAAAACTATGCAACGAAAGAGTTTTCCAAGCCAACTATTCATCGTTAGACAAAATGAAGCATTTTTAACAGAACCACAAAAAATAATGATAACAGTAACCATCAAGTACCCAATCATTGGGGTAATCGGCGGGAGAGGATTGGAGCCCGACCTTACCTTTGGCAATACATGCACAAAGTGACTGCTAGCAGATTACCACCAAAACAGTGACCCTATACCTCCAAGAACAGAGGAGCTAAACAGACGTTTTGCTGCACAACTATGCCCCCATTTTTTAGAGAGGGCAGGCCTAGAGACCGAAATCAATTTATGTGCACATTACCATGATACTCTCATTCATAGTCCAGAGCATCGAAAAACACATAATTTTAACAGCACTAAATTTCAAAATAATTCAAAGTAACCAGCTATCCTAGAAATGCTAACAACTGAACAAGGAAAGGAATTGAGTTAACCAAATCGAACAAAACTAATCAAAAAACAAATGAAACCGAGGAAAACAAATCAGTGATTTATCCCAGAAAATGTTCAGGCAAAAAAACAGGGTCCAGATATTAAAGCAACAAAATTACAGACCTGCAGCTCACATGACAGCATAATTAGGCCAAGTTTGAAAATTCAAGCTTTATTTTTTCCGTAATTGACTTACTTTTGTTTAAAAAAGTTCTTTTCTTTTCTTTCTTTTTTTTTTTTTTTTTTGCAAATCACTTTTTAGAGAAAACGGAAATTGAAACAATATATAGAAAAAATTCAGAAAAGAGAAGGAAAAAAGGCCAAAAAGCTTTTTTTGTTTGTTTTGGGTAAAGGATAAAACTATGCAACGATAAACAGATGCATATGTATCAAAAATTGAAGAAAAGAAACGGATCTAAAGACAAGAAATACCTTGAAGATCGGCGATCGGGGAGTAAGAAACAGAGCAGAAATGAGATGCGAAGAATAAAACAACAGCTGGAGGAAACCTAGAGAGAGAGAGTGGAGAGAGAGAGAGAGACGACCGAGTGAGTGGAGTGAGAAATGAACTGGATTAAAGTGACCGATTCCAACCGGTAAACGCTTCGCTTTACAGTTCCGCACCTAAGAGCATCTTCAGGCCTATCCCATTTTTTAACCCAAAAATATGGTTCAAAAGCCTTGTTTGAATCTCCAATGCCAAGCTCAATTTCTTTAAACCTATTTTTTCCGTCTTTATTTAATTGTTCATGATGATTTTGTGTGTATTTTTAATAGTTTATAACTCTCAACATTTATTTTTAAAAATATGTAATATGGATCCTATTTAATAGATCTCAATTTTTTCTATTAGACAATGATTTCAAAAACATATATTATAGATCTTGTTTGATAGGTCTTAATTTTTTCTATAAGACAATGATTTCAAAAATGTAAAACATAATATATGTCGAGAGATAAGTTGTTAAAAATGCACCCAAAATTGTAGATGACCATTAAATAGGGACGGGGGAGTAATTTTTAAGGTTTTTTCTTCAAAATTTGGTTCAAAATTGCACATTTGTCAATACTAAGAAAGTGATATGAGGTATTTTAAAAAAAAAAAAAAAAGTACCGATTTGGGTCTCCCATTATTTGGGTAAGAGGGTAGAATTAAAAAAAAGGGTATGTCATTAGAGATGAATTTTAAGTGACTTTACTTTAAAATTTTAGGTTTGAGTGCAAAAAAAAAAAAACAGGAATGCGCCTAGAACGCTACGGGTCAGGCACATTGGAGATCCTTTAATTTTGGGTCTAAGCAGTTGCCTAATTTGCATGTGCGTGCGTGAGTAAAAGCCTTTCGGAAATACATTCCAAACTACTCGTACTTAAATTTGCAAGAGTGGAGATAGAAAGCACGAACGCACAATGAGAATTGAGAGCAATAGCGCCTATCATTTTGAAGGATTATGCTACCAGAAAGTCTATGAGTACATATGTTCATGTACATACATCACGTACATACATCTTTTGGGCCAGTTTCGGATAAGAACGTTCACTAAACTTCCAACTTTGCTTTAGAATTCAAGCTAATTCTCGGACAAAATTGGACGTTTCGTACAAACCCTAATTGATACCAGATTGAGCTTATTTTTTGTAGGATCCATAAACAAAATATTTTAACAAAATGAACAACTCCGATCATTTTTTGGAGATCCAAAATGGGTCTAAAAGGGGTATGTGGTTGCTGTACCGGTAGCACCTCTCTTATGCTACTACTGCCCCGGGGGGACTCCGGGGTGATTTTGCACTGCAAGAAAAGGGTGTGACCGGGTACAACAAGTTTGGTTTGGGCTACTGACAAAAGAAATAATGTTCGTGCCAGTAGCCAAGCGTTGACACGTGTGGACACTGCAGGCGACTTTTCGTTGAAGTTTGACTTCGAATTTTGTGGTCGGAAAATGATTACCGAGTAGGAGTACAGAAATGATTTTCACAATTTTTTTAAAATAATTAATGAAAACTGCTGTGAGCATCCACGGTTTTCGTAGGAAAATGATATTCACACTTCGAATTTTGTGTGTATAAATATGAAAAATATGATGTTTAGATCAAGCACTCTATATACATTAGATGACGTTGATTCTCGCGTGGACCCCTCAATTTTTTTAAAATTTTTGGACAACTCGAATCGGCCGTCTGGTGGTCGAAGATGGCCTGACCCGGCCATTGGTATGATTTTCCTACGAAAACCGTCGGTACCTATATCATTTTTGCTAATTATTGCACTTTATTTTTTGTTTTTGGGTAAAGTTTTTGTATGCATTTTTTCATTAAAAAATAAGGAAAAGAGTGCCATAGTAAAAAAAAAATGTGAAAATCATTTTCTTACATTTCTAGTTTGGCAAGTGAGTATTTTTGGCAGACCTTTTACTTTATTACAAAAATGCTAAAAACAAAATTCGAAAATATACTACCACATCTATTCGGAAAAACAAAATTTGAAGTGTTGATATGGTAGATGAAGTACCTCCAAGGCAAGCTCAACCACAGAGCCCATTTTTGTTTTGAGGATACATGCATGTACTTTGACCTTTTTCTCTCTCTTCTTTATTTTTCGCTCTCTTCATTTCCCGGCTTCGTTTGTTTCGATATAAAATATTTTATTTATTTTTCTTTGTTTGGCTGGGACAAAACAATAGAAAATTTTTTTTCACAATATAACGTTTTACTTTATAAGACTCAAAATGTTTTCCTCATAAATTACTTGTAAGTTATTTTTATCTCTTTAAACGCCAGTCTTCTCTCTCGCTTTCTTCACTCCTAGTCTCCTGAAAATTAAAGTCTAAAGAAATTATTAGCCTTGAATAATGAGAGAGAGAGAGAGAACATGAGGATGAGAGGGAGGAGGAGGGAAACATGGCAGCTAATCTATAGCCTAGAGCTTTGGGTTGTATCCATGACCATGGTTTTCTCTTTTGTAAATATGATTTTTTTACTTTTTTTTTTTTTTTCCCTTTCATCAATCATGAGAATATGTATACATACATGTGAAATATATAAGCGGAGATCATTGGCTATGTTTCCCTTTCTCCCTTATCCTTTCTTATTCTATTTCTCCTTTTATGTTTTTGTCATAGTAAATTTATCTATGAACCATTATCTTATTTCTCCTTTTATGTTTTGTTATAGTAAATTTTATCTGTGAACCAAACACTGAAAAATACTTTACACAAAAATTATTTGTTCAAAAATAATTTTACAATAAAATATTTTACGACGAAACAAACGAAGCCATATATCTTTTTTATTAATGTATTTTTTGTGAATCAAGAGACTTATCCCCTGACCCTCTTTGTCTTTCCATTAGCTCTCTCATCTATCTCTCTCTATAACGTCGTAGCAAGTGGCAACAGATAAAAAAAAATATAAAAATGATTGTATAATCGAGACCACCTTTTGCTACCTAAAATGAGAAGTTAACAAATGGAGAAAAAGGAAGAGGTGGGCTAACTAAAAGTGCCTTCAAATCTAACATTAGGAGTAATCTTGTTGGCGTCTTGCTAACATGATTTTTACTAATATTGAGGGGTGAAATAGTAGGTTAAGATCTTGCGAGAAGAAGTTGCTCAATGATTTTATTTTTCTACTGTATTATATTGATTTTTTTTTTTTCGTATTTTCTGGATGAATCCTAGAATTAATTGTGCCTATCAAAAAAAAAAAACACAAACACTGAAACTTACTACAAGATTTATCTATGTGAGAAAGTTTCGGAGTCACTAGAGATTTGTACGATGGATAAGTTCAAGACCTGAAGATCGATCGTTTGTGTAATTTGACCTCAACACCCATTTATTAGGAAGATTTTGTAGACCAGCTTGTTCAATCGTAAAAACATACTCCCTCTGTCCCTTATTTATAGTCCAGTATTCTATTTTGGGTTGTCCCTTAATAAATGCCCATTTTATAAAGTTAGTGGGTAAAAGTTGGTGAATTGCCTATTTTGTCCCTAAAAGTAAATTCCATTTTAAAAAGTAAGTGAGTAAAAGTGTAATGATGATGGGTAAGTAGGGAAAGTGGAGGAAAAAATTGATGTGAAAGGTATAATGATGATGTCTTTTTAATAAGTTGGAATTACGAAATAGGGCATTTAAAAAGGGATAGAGGGAGTACTCTCTTTCTGCATGCGTCGGTTAAAAAAAACATGCTTTTTGATGCTTCATGCCCCAATTTTGATTGCGGGCCTTTAAGTTTACGAGCTACACAAAGCTCTAAACAAGAGGGAAAGTCCAGTAGAAGTTTAGCAAAACACATCTCCCATTATGGGCCCGAAAGAGCGAGAGGGAGGGGTTTTAAAAATAAGGGAAAATGACGGCCCAGGACATGTTTTGATAATTAATACCCGTCAAGGACATATTAGAAACATTTGTTAATACTAAAAATGTCCTTAGCGGGTATTAATTATCAAAACACGTCATTGGCCGTCATTTTCCCTTTAAGTAACGATAACGGACTGCGTAAGGTAGTATATAGGAGTATCAAATGATACGTAGTGAAAATTGGGTGTCGTGACTGTGAATTTTTAGAAATTATTTTTGGTACCGATGCACCTAAAAGTGGTCGAGACATGTGTGAATTTTTTTTAGCTCCTGTATAGAAAGAGTGTAACGATACCGAAAGAACGAAAAAATCGCTAAATAGTGGCCGATACGCTACGCAGTGGGCCGATATTTAAATCCTTGTTGGAGAGAGAGAGAGAGAGAGAGAGAAAATATCTGCATTCTGCAATGTCAACCACAACATCACGAATGGAACATATTTCCAGCATCCACAAACCAGATAAGGCAGTAGATAAGGCCGAGACTCTCACACCCGTCAGATGAATACGCTCCAAAATCCAACGGCCACTGTTTCCACACCCCAGATAGTGTCCCCCTACTATAACCCAAAGCCAAAAATCACCATACTCACACACTCCAATTCCCCCTATCTTCCCCCCTCAGTAGCGCACATTCCGCAACCATGGCCGCCACCACCTCCGCCGCTGCCACGTCATCTTTCCTCGGCACACGCCTCCCCGACGTAAAACAACCCAACAACTCGGGCAGGATCCGGGCATCAGCTCGGATACAAGCCCGGTTCGGATTCGGCAAGAAGAAGAAAGCCCCACCAAAGCGGTCCGTGTCGAAAGATACAGACCGCCCGCTATGGTATCCTGGGGCCAAGGCCCCAGAGTACCTCGATGGGAGTCTGGTTGGGGATTACGGGTTCGACCCGTTCGGGCTGGGAAAGCCGGCGGAGTACTTGCAGTTTGACTTGGACTCGCTGGACCAGAACTTGGCGAAGAACTTGGCCGGGGATGTCATAGGGACCCGGTTCGAGACTTCGGACGTGAAGTCGACGCCGTTTCAGCCGTACAGTGAGGTGTTTGGGCTCCAGAGGTTTAGGGAGTGTGAGCTGATCCATGGACGGTGGGCCATGTTGGCTACGCTGGGCGCGCTCACCGTCGAGTGGCTCACCGGTGTCACTTGGCAAGATGCTGGAAAGGTCCGTATCCATGCTTTCATAGTTAGTTATACATGCATATAGTGTCATATTATTCGACGATATGAGAATCAGATTGGACTATATATACAAGATCGCTATATATGCAAGAAACGATCTATTTTAATAATCATACCATATTGCAGTTGTTGGATGTATGTCCCTAGTTCCGATTCCGATTCGATACATTGTCAGATACACACAGACACTCATAACTACCACACCGTGCCATTTTGGTTCGACTTTAATTGAACTTTTGCTAGTGAATTATGATTGCCGTGTCGAATCCGGGAAGTAGATAGAGTTAATCAGCAAAGAAGGTATTAAAATTCAATATCTGCGGCTGTCTAAAATTTAATTCAAATTAGTCGGTCTATTAGACTGGATACAAGTTACTAAAATGCACTAGTAGCTAGTGGCCACTTAGTTAAAGTAAGCACAGTTGAAAAGAGTTCCTGATGGTTGTAACTATTCAGGTGGAGCTAATTGACGGATCATCCTACCTGGGCCAGCCACTTCCATTTTCCATCACCACGTTGATCTGGATCGAGGTCCTGGTCATCGGCTACATCGAGTTCCAGAGGAACGCCGAGCTCGACCCGGAAAGGAGGCTGTACCCGGGTGGCAGCTTCTTCGACCCGCTCGGCTTGGCGGCCGACCCAGAGAAGAAGGCCACCCTCCAGCTTGCTGAAATCAAGCACGCCCGCCTCGCCATGGTCGGGTTCCTCGGGTTTGCTGTCCAGGCCGCGGCTACCGGGAAAGGCCCGCTCAACAACTGGGCGACCCATCTGAGTGACCCGCTCCACACTACCATTTTTGACACCTTCGGGTTTTTCTCTTGAGCTCCTTTTCTTTGTATGAAGCCGTTCTCTCTCTAAGTCCCCTACTTGTAAAAACTGTGAAATTTAACGGTTTAACGCTTTCTATTGTCTTGTATTGTGTATTCCTCTGTACTACGGACCGGGTAAGGAACCATGTCTTCGGTAGTTTGTTGGGTTAATGTGGAAGCTATATCGGATCGGATGTAATTACTCCCCCTAATGTTTCGAAAAATTCCGATTATGTCAAATAATTGTCTTGATATTTCAATAGTAATTTACTAATTTATAAGGGTATGTTCATAGAGCAATGAACTAGGTATCTCGAGGTTGACCTCCTTGGGGGACCTTTTGCTATAAAGTGATGCCCTTCGGACTGAAGAATGCTGGATTAACTTATCAAATAGCTTCATCAGTTTTTTTCTCTCTTTTGATTACAATTGCGGTTGTTAATAAGGGTGAGCATAGTCCAGATTGGTTTGGTTTCATATTAAAACAAGAACCAAACCAATACTTACGGATTATAAATTTGGAAAACCAAACCAACTCACAAAAGACATAAAACCAAACAAATCCAAACCATTTAAATATGGTTCGGTTTCGGTTTTAAACCATGGCTTGCTTTGAACTAAGTTATTGTCTTCAAAAAATATTTAAAGTACTTAACATTATGAAGATAAATTTAAAAAAATACATATATTTATACCAATTCCATTCAGATTATTAAAACACACTAATATTAACCAAAAATTGCCTCAAGTCTTAAACTAAGAAAATAAAATGCTGGTGAGTCACTTAAATGAACCAACTAAGAA
Organism: Rhododendron simsii; assembly: GCA_014282245.1. Classification (NCBI taxonomy): domain Eukaryota; kingdom Viridiplantae; phylum Streptophyta; class Magnoliopsida; order Ericales; family Ericaceae; genus Rhododendron; species Rhododendron simsii. Next base: position 35,966,228 of record CM024957.1, on the reverse strand, counting down.
TATCAACTACTAAACATCTTAAGATAGTTTAACCAAATAAAAGGCCAAAATTTTTTTTTGAAAATAAAAGGCCAAAAATAATTTCTAAAACTATTGAATTGAAATGAGGTAGCAAAAGGACAATAGTAGCAGCATGGTAGAAATCAATTTGTGATATCACTCTACATTAAGGTTCATATCATTATCTTGCAGTGAAGGAAAGTTAAATATTGTAGTGAATTTAATGGAATCAATAAATTAATAAAGTAATTGACTAAAAGCTCTCATATTTATTGGGTGAATCATAATTAATTTATATATATGTGTGTGTGTGTGTGTGTGTGCGCGCGTGTGTGTATGTATTATACAGTTCAGATTGGTTTAGAACCATAACCGTAAACGTGAATCCATAAACCAAACCATATAACGCGGTTTCTAATTTTTTTAAACCATGCTACTAAAAATCCAAACCAAACCCTTCGGTTTGGATTGGTTTGGACTGGATTCACGGTTTGACGGATTTTTTGCTCACCCCCAGTTGTTAATTTAGGTAGCTTTTAAAAGCATTTTGAACCCATCTTTCACACAATCTCTGTTTTGGAGACTCAAAATGATATCTTATATTCAAAAAAAAAGTTTAGAGAATGCAACTATCTATACAAACTCCAATCCACATTTTTTCATCAACTATTTTCATCTCCAAAACATTTCTCCAAATTTTCTGTCAATTCTTTGAGTATTATAGTTTTGTCAAACGCATTCAATAATAGACTAGGTATAAACGTATTATCCATATCTTCTCAATAATATCAATTTCATAAAACCGAATCTGAAACATTAATTTTAGACAAAAATGGGACTAATAGTGAAAGAAACATATTGTTGGGCCTAGAGTGCCCCAATAGATTTAATTACACAATGTCACTTTCTACAACCGCTCTAAAAAACAGCTTATGGGTGCGATGTCAAATGTCATAAAAGACTTCATTAATTGAAACTCTCCCAAACACCAAATGATTTTAGGAGAGATGGTGGAAAAGCGGTTCGATAAGTGGTATCAGAGCCAAGAAATCATAAGTTTGAGTTGCGGGAGTGTCATCGTGAGGGATGGATTGTTGGGCCTAGATTGCTTGATTTTAGCAGAGATGGTAAAAAAGCGGTCCGACACATATTATTGCTATTACAATTTGATATTGAACATAAATTTTATAATGGTGATTTTGGAAAAAGAAAAAAAGCAATGGAGATAGGGTTACATTTAGTGGAAGAGTCTCCATTATTGGGAATGAAAATTGAAATTTTAATTTGGAGAGTTGGATTAAAGAGGTTTGATTCTCCAAAATGGATTTACGGGGATGGGTTGATACTCTTATTGATTGGATCACTTGAACGAAATCAAATACAATAGGAATCTCAATGGGTTGCGTCAAGGTCAAGATTCGAAAACTTTTAAGTGATATCAATTCGTATAGACCTAGACCATATAAGGTTTTATCCCGGTTTTAAATGAGCCTCCACTAGTGAATTATAGGATTAGGTTCTCAATTACTGTGAGATGCCCATAAATTTGTTGAGACATCATGAGCTATAAGAAATCGGATAAATGGGTACAAATTTGTGCAAGTCGGTACGTTGGTGACCACATTGAAAACAATGTATACTCGAAGGACCAGAATCATATTTTACCCTTCTTCCATCTCATCCTCCCCTGGAGCCCTAACAAGAACTTCTCTCCGTGGTCTCTCTCCGAGCCACCGCCTGCCACCAGTTATCGCCGCCCCCATTCCTCACTACCGCCGTCTATCGAAAAGTCCCCGACTCTCTCTCTCTCTCTCTCTCTCTCTCTCCGGTTGTCGTTTCAACACAGCTGCGTCAGTAGGGCCGTCGTAGCACTGCCTCTGTTACCCGTAAGTTCTCGCACTACTCTTTCCATATGATCTGGACTGTCTATCTTAATCAATGACTGCACTTGTGTTGCGCCTGGTTTATAATTAGGAGGAAATAATTTTTTTTGAAGTTCAGTTGATTCTAGTCTTTGAATGAATGATTGAAATAAGTCAAATTGAAGCCACCGGCACGTATGTAATTACCATATATTAATATCAGTTTAAGTACTTACGAGACGTTGGGCACACACGCCGTGTGTGCATAAACGTGGGGTGTGGGAGCGGGTAGTTGAGCTCGAGTGGTTTTACTGCTTTGCCCTAACAGTTTGATTCATGTGATGATAAAAGTAATTGTAAAGTTCTGTTTTTTTTTAATCAGGACAATGTTGGAAATCACTTTTCGTGACACAGTTTTGAAGATTTGGTCACGCCATTGGTGTTCCCCTTTCTCTGTTAGAATCGATGTTGTTGATAGAAAATATGTATGTCTATATGTAGCAAAAACTTTGGTGGGTTTTATGGAAGAGCAACCGCATTGCTAAAATCGATCATCATAAACTGAACATTTCTGTTGAAAAATATCTTTTTTTCTTGAAATTGTAAAATATGTATGACCTCAGGCATACCCATTGTATTTGGACAATAAAGGTAAAGCCTAAAGCCTATAGAAGTACAAAAAATCTTGGAAGGAGACTTCTATGTTCTTGCTAGATAGGAGTAATTTAGAAAGAACTTAGAATAAGATTGAACTCGAAGTATTTTCCATGTCATTGCTCATGTTGGGTGTATCAGAAAGAGGTAGGCATTGTTTTCGGAATGTTGGTTTCCATATTCAAATATCCGTTTATATGTTGGAAGTTTATATGGCCAATGTAGTACACAGCAAGGGAGGGAATCAAAATATTTTGCATGCCTCCTATATCCAGTTGAGGAAATAGCAGTACACTTTGTTTTTTAAAGAGGGGAGAATGAATATGGCAATTTTCTAGCGTTCTTCTTCTTTGCCCCTCTCTCTTGTTTATTCAAATTGATGCTTACTAATCTATTCTCCATCTTCAAATAGGATATTAGGGGTTTATGATTGGAAAATTTGGGCTTGTTAAAGGTGTCATAATTTTGACCAAAATGGTATATGTTATTTTACTGGAAATTTGGTTTGGGTACTGCTCATGTTTTAAAGCATAGACTATCGTAAAAGATGTTTCAGAGTTTCTGTATGTTCCAGAATGTAAAATTTTCACAGCAAACCAACTGGTTGGTAGAACTTCTGTTAAGTAATTTCCGTAAACACTTGTCTTCACAAATCTCTGGTCCAAATGTGGGACAGGATTAGAGGAAACCTTTGTATCAGCTGGATACAATACCAAATCCTATCCAGAGAAATATTATCCTATTTCATATATGGCCCAACCGCCCAAGATCTTTACACCCACATGGGCCACATAATACTCCGTGAAGATTTGACTTTCTAGGTATGGCTTTCTCATCTAAGTAGAGAATGCAGGTTTGCTTGAAATAAGTTTTGAAATAGCTATAGGTTGCAGTCAATAAGAAACTAATGAGTTTCTTGACTGGTTAAGAAATGCACATTTTTGTTTCATACAAGTTAACAACTGAGATGACATTTCACTATGAAACAAAACACTGCAAATAGCTGCTCGTATAATTAATATTTTGACATCTTTTATGCAGATGAGTTACTTCTTTGCACGACACACTTTTTTGTGCAAATATTGATATGGGAACCCAAAATTTTCTGTGGAGTTTTGCTAAGAAGTGCTTCACATGTGGGCTTGTAGCACTTACAATTTCAGATCGTTATGCCAGTATCGTTCCTGTTCGAGGTGCCTCTATGTCTCCCACCTTCAATCCCCGTAGCAGCTCTTCTTTGGGGTCAATTGGTAACATTTTAACTCTCTGACCGAGTTTCTTACTACAAAGCAAAATTTGTTACATCTATTATGGATACATGGCTGCAGATGACAGAGTTTTGGTGGAGAAATTTTGCCTTCAAAAGTACCAATTTTCTCATGGTGATGTGGTAGTTTTCTGGTAAGTTTTACTTGCTTCTGTTTGATAGCTCTTGTGCATTTTTTGGTGTCATCTTTAGGGTATGAAATACATAACTTCTATTGTTGTTAACTTGTATTCAGAGTTTTTTGCTGAGTAGAATCCCAGTTTCTTTGTGAAAGTAATTTTTGTTAAGTGGTGGTCTGGGTATGCTAGTCAGGTTGCTTAAAAAATTAGTGCACTCATTTTCTAACTGAGCTGCATGTGCTTGTAAAAGTTCATGCGTACCATTAATCCCCTGTTACTTGTATCAATTATTGACATCAAACGTTCATCAGTACTAGGGTTGACGTATGTGAGAGTCACAAAGCTTATAATATACTTTGTATGGACATGAGCATATAATGCACCCTTCTCCCTATCCGACTGGTCTCTAGTTTGTACCTTTTTGGTTTGTGTGATCGGCAGCAAGTTTTGGTACTTGATTTTCTATGTATGCATGAGACATGCTACTTATGCAAAATTCAATGTTAGTATTTATTGCGATGTCGTGATATCTTTTGCAGCTCTCCTAGTGACCACAAGGAGAAACACGTAAAGAGAATAGTTGCCTTGCCAGGTGACTGGACGTCAAGTCCATATTCATATGATGTTCAAAGGGTTCCAGAAGGCCATTGTTGGGTTGAGGGAGATAATTTTGCTTCCAGCATGGATTCAAGATCCTTTGGCTCAGTATGTTACCCCTCTCATTCTAGTATCGGTTAACCGAGGTTATTCCCATTAGTGGTAATAGACCTATGTATTTCACATATTTACCTTGTTATGAATGTGTAAGTCTGATAGCCCTATAGTTTACAGATATTGGATGGTATTTGTGGAGCAATATAGGTAAACTCTGCTTATTGTAATAAGCTAAAGTAAGCTTGACGAGGTTGTTTAGAGAAGCGGTGATTGCTTAACTCGCTAGTATGTAAGAGTACCTGAAGATCTGGGATTCATTTCCGCTCAAGCCCCTTTTGTTCATAAGTTATAATTCGTATCATTTAAGGGCAGTATATAGTTTGTGAAGTACATGAGAGACAATTTAGCGTATGAAGATTGCCAAATACGTTGTCTTTTATAGGAGTATAATATCTAATATAATGGACATCCAGGCTGGATGATCCAGCATTCTCTGCACAAGGAGAAGGGATTTGTGACAAGCTAGAATTGGAAAAGATAAAGCTTCAAATCTTTGGTGTTTGTAGAACAGTATCTCCTTTATATCAATGTATGCAGCGAATTTTATGCAGTTTTTATTTTTAACATGAGATGTTGCTGATTTTATCATATTGGCAGATTCCTTTGGGTTTGGTTCAAGGCCGGGTTACCCACATTGTATGGCCTCCCCAGAGAGTTGGGAAAGTGGCGACTAGAGTTCCTCAAGACGGACTTCCCTTGTAAAACTATTTTTCAACGGCAGGTTTCTCTTCGTCAGGAAAATTTATTACTTGATTGATTTTTATTCTGAGCATTTGCTAGAGGTGCCATTTTTGGTTGTACCAAGCTTAATTTGTTTCGTCTCTGAGTTTTCCTTCTGTACCTTTAGACCATGATGTTAAGCTTATGGCAGTCATCTCTGAATTTTGACATGATTCATTATTTCTTCGACACTCGTGGATGCATATGTGGATTCTTTTATATGAACCGAATATTTGCAAGTGCTTCTTTATTTTTATTTTTTTGTTGTTGAATTCGTTTTTACTCCCTTCAAGTTAATGTTGTTTGTTGTGGCCGAATTTGTGATATTTTGCGAATTGCGGAAGTGTAAACTTGCCAAACCGTTGCCACTGCAATCAGCTCTCCAACCCCCTCGGGCAACTGTCAACGTTACGGCTGATCTGTTCAAACTATCTGAGGGCTGTGAGTTACCATGGAGGGAGGGAGAAGAGGAGGAGGAGCATCTTTGCGGGTGCGGCTTGGCATGACATTACAGCAGAAGGGAAAAGAACTGGAATTGGAACTTCACATTGGTGATACTGTAGTTTTAGAAGCCATATGGGAGGTTGTTTAATTATGGAAATTTGTTGAAATCTGTATAATCTCCTTGTTTTCATAGACCTAACATAAGTACTTATTGTCTTGATTTCATTCAACATTGTTTTTACACTGTTAGGAAGGTGTGGAAAAAAAAAAAAAAAAGAAGAGGAAGGAAATTAATTATAAGAGAAAATGCAGAGAAAGTTGAAGATTATGGTTATTTTCTTCTCTTGCTTTCTTGAGGTTCCAAATTTTTTTCTTTCGCGGATCACAAAAATTATTTTCTTTCTTTTCTTCCTATGTTCCAAACAAAGCACGTATATGATTTTCCCACTTTTCTTCTGATCATTGCTCCTTGATTGCAAACCAATAGTAAGGGAGGAGCTGTGAGGAAATCTGGTCAAATTATCGAAGGGTAACGCTAAGTATTCAAACACAAATGTGTCAGAAATCATTTGAGATACATGTAATCTCCTTATCATGTCGTAAGATCTGCATGGATTAAACAATTACTCCATATAAGTACATTTATCTCCTGATCTTTGCACAAAATCTGTGTCGTTAACCGAATTGTGATTGTTTTTAAATGCGTACATTCGAGAAAGCCTATTGAAAAATTCTACGTGCAAAAAAAATTTAGCCGGAAATTATTCAGAAAGAGTAAATCAATGGTACAGATTCACTTTGAATTGTATTTGTACCATTGATTTGCCCATTCGAAATAATTTCTGAATAAATTTTTTTTTTACTTAGCACTACTCTAACTTATTTCCTACCTTTGAAAAAGTTGGAGAGAAAAAGTGTTAGTGGAGAAGGAACGCAAGTGGAAATGGAAGTGTAACATTTTGGCGCAAATGGTGGGATGGTGGGAGTCATGTTTAACCAGAACTCTTCTCTCTCTCTCTCTCTCTCTCTCTCTCTCTCTTATAAATAGACGCGGGTTTCAGGCGGTTTGTGATGATGATAGCCGGTTTGTGCTCCTTTCTCTCTCTCTCTCTTTACTCTCTTATTAACTCTTGGTAAGCCCATCATAGAATCGGAAATCATCTCGTTATATCTCTCGTATCTCATCTTTTTCTATATGATTAATCCTCCTTTGTAATGGGTATGCGTTGTTTTGGTTATCGATTGTTGTTTTTGCTTGATCTGATCGGTAATTTCACTCTTACGTTAGGTGGGTTAATTCTTATTCACATATTCGTGTATCTGTAAATTTTTTGATGAGGAGATCGTTTCCTATTCTTTTTGTTTTTTGAAGAGAGTGTTTGATTCTGGACATGGGTAGACCTTTTCTGATCAAACTTGAAGGGAACATATATAGCTGCAAGCACTGCCAGACCCATTTCGCTCTCTCGGAGGACATCCTTTCTAAGGTTCCCACATCTCTCTCTCTCTCTCTCTCTCTCTCTCTCTCCGTGTGTGTGTGTGTGATGTGTTATAACTCACATATCTATGCCTGTGCCAGTGTCCATTACCGTTTGAGTTTTTAACCCATTACTATTAAAATTGAGAAATAAAATGAAAATGGGATTGGAGTAGGATCCTCTCCAGATTAAAATATCGTACTCCGTGTAACAATTGTTCCTTGGGTGTTATTTTCAGGAAAAAAGAAAACACAGTTTTTCAGAGTCAGAGTCTAAGTTTAGAATTAAGTTACGTAAAATGGTCAATAAAGCTAAATGTATGGATCAGATCATCAGATTCACTTTGAGTTGGATTATGAACCCTATTACTTTTTTGAACAGGGACAATGACCCGTATTACACTAAGGTTGAATCTACACTTTACATTGTCTTTCTGGATTCCTTTCTGTGGTTTAATTTTGTTTCGGCGATTATTGTGATCGACTTCAGTTCTCCAATTTGATTAGGCCACTTAGAGCATCTCCATCTTTGCTTCAAATTTGGAGATGTTAACATTGCAAACCTGTTGAACGGAATCTGAGATGCCTTTGATCAATACCCATTAAAAGCAATATCATTTTCCTAACTTCATCAAGAACCTTCCTGGTGCAGGTAATGAGCAACACTCGGATTACCATGACTATGATATCGGTGTCTCTGTGTGTGCCTCTACGTGTGTTTCTATGGTCACTCTAAGCAATTTGTTCTAATTTACTTGCTTTGGCTGAAATTTGAATGCCTTTGAAACCATATAGTCATATTGGTTTTACACTTTTACCTATTGTTATTTTTGCATCTAATACTTCCCTCGTGTTACTCCTGTCGTCCGTTGTGTCAGATGTTAATTCCTATTTTACCATGAGTTGGAATGTCAACATGAAATGCATTAGTCTCCTTATGAGGCTTTTTGCATAATCCCTTCGATACACAATTTTAGTTCTCTTTGGGAGTTCTGAATTTTTAGGAGGATCTGCATTTGACGCCCTAAAAGTCAAATAAAGAAGTATTCAAAATTGTCCCTTTATCCCAAGTTTTCAAAGTGCTCATATCAATTTCGTGAAAGATATTTATTGAGAAGCTACACAGGTTTTGGCTTCGACTTGTTAAAGTGGACACATGTTTTGGGACATCCCAATATGCAAAGATCGAAGGGATTAATAGGCTAATAACTAACCCTATTGAAATATTTGTGAGGGGATTAATAATGCCACATGCCAAAGGTATTGTATATCTCGTATTTCGTGGGATATTAGGGATATTTAGTTCTAGACGCAGAAGTTTTGGCCGTACACGAGATATTTGTCCTATTGAATTTATTCTAGTTACTCCAAAGTCCAAATCCATGTTTTAATCCAGACAAACTAACACGGCCAATGAATATTGCAATCAAGTATCACCTGGGGAGATCCATTCGTCAATCATTGGCGCACTGTGGACCAGCTTATGTTCTGTTCATTGTTATTTCCTTCCTTTTTAGGTAATGTAAGAATGCTTCCGTGTACAGCAGGAAGTTTTTGCTTCCTATATGTTCAACTTATTTTCATAGAAACTTTGGGATCTGTATAAATTTGTTCATATTCGAGATGCTGTTGGTGGTCCTTATGAGTAATGAGGCCTGTTAGTTCTTCTTGTAACTTGATGGGCACAAATCCTAACCTAGTGCTTTCTATGCTTCCAGTCATTCCACTGCAGGTATGGAAAGGCTTATCTCTTCAATAATGTGTAAGTGTCCTTTGATTCCAGTGCTCTGTGTTCAATTAATACTGTGCCTATAACTCGTAGATTACTGGTAACTAGGGCCAATGTTACATGGACTCGGAACAGATGTCAGGTGTGGTATGGTCCAAGTATCGGATTCATCTAAGTTTTACTTTACGGATATGGGGACACATTGGTATATTTAAAATCATTAGTATATAATGTCTACTTTTATCTGAAATGGGTGTTTACTTAGCTACTTGGACCTTTTCATTCATATTACAGGAGTTATGTGCATTTCTAGCTCGAGTTTGACTTGGAAACTATGTTCCCCAAGTTATTATCCAACTAAACACGTCCGACATGGATTCCTTACCCTTATCCGAGTGTCAGACACTTGTCTTCTAAAATTTGAAGGACTCATGTAACATAGACTAGGACCTTCTTGCATTTTGATGCCTAATGATTGTGTACTTGCATCTGCAGTGCATGAATGGATAGTTTTATGTGATCTGTTTTTGCTTGTCAAAATTTCGACTCCCTCATAGTTGCTAGAATTCCTTGCAGTCAAGTGGTTATATTGTTATAAAAGGCATCAAATGATTTTTCTCAATTTTGATAGTGTGAATGTCATTGTTGGAGAGAAAGAAGAGAGGATGATGATGACTGGAATGCATACCGTCGTTGACATATTCTGTGTTGGATGTGGCTCAATCGTGGGGTGGAAATATGTAAGACTGCATTTGTTTTTTGATGCAGCTTTTGGTCTCTTTGTTCTATTGCCTTATGTATCTGTTTGTGACCTTTAGGAGGCTGCTTACGAGAAGAGCCAAAAGTACAAGGAAGGGAAATTCATTATTGAGAGGTGCAAAAATGATTTGTGCCTATTTGTTTTTCTTTACGCTTTCTTAGAAAGCTTGTTTTACTGGGAGGATCACACCATATTTTAAAGGAATTTTTGGTGAAAGAACCCTTTTTGCTTAAAGAAAACACTGATTACATGATTTGAAATTCTTCAACATCGTTTTCACTTAACAATATATACAAAAATCAAAATCAGTGAGTGTTTATGTTTTCAAAATTGTGTTTTTGAAAACTTGCTGTTGAAAACTGATTCCATAATTTTACACTGTACATTGCCATTTTTGTTGAGTTCTTTCTGCTGCTTTTCTTTTACAGGTTCAAAGTCTTAGGTCCCGATGGAAGCCTCTATATACTCAGCCCCGAAGCTCAGGCGGGTGGAAGCGATGTTGATGATCCTTGATTGGACTTTTTTTAGATTAACCATTCCCAATTCATGAGTTGATCAAACTGTACATTCTCTGCACCTTCCCATTTTTGTTCTACTTGTTTTTGGTATTTTTACCAGTTCGCAAAGCTCAATTAGTGGCTTCTCTTATGCAAGATTTTCTTAGATTGGTAGAATTGCCTCTCAATATTCTTGTTCTGGTAGATTTTCCAATGATTTCTCTGAGTCGTCTGATGTTTGGATGATGAGTCTTGGTTTCTATTTCCTGGTTGTTGCCCCATTGTGACCTGGTGGTCACGAGTTCGAGTCGAATAGTCTCACTGCTTGGGGGGGTAAGATTGTGTACATCCAATTCTTTTCGTTGCAGTAGCGGGTCCTGGTCGGAGTCTCTTATTCAGTGGTGGTTTAGTTTGCAGTTTCACATTTGCTCCCTAGAACTCAGGCTCAGCATAATATTGTGCATTGGACTGCAGCAGTGCTACTTGCTAGGCAACCACAAAATAGCCTCAGAAACAGTTCCAAAATTGAAATTTTCTTGTCCGATGTTCAGTTGAGTGTGGTTTTGGAATAAGAGTTTCTATCTAATTGAAAAACGACAGTAATTTTCGCTCTCCAAAAATTATTACAGTATCTACAAAATAGCAAAGAAAAAAAAATACCTTGCACTCTACAAGTGGAGTGCGAAAATCAATCCTTGTATGCAATTGATTTTCACTCCCCACTTTTGGACTGTAGATTAATTTGTGGAGTGCTAAAATCATTTCTCTTGAAAATTCATTATTTGGGCTCTGCATAAGAGGACCATCTTTTTTCGTATGACAATGGTGCTCGAGTCTTTGTCCCAATTAATTTATCAGAAAATGGCTTGGGATTTAGGGTTTTGCTATCTCCTAAAGTCTCAGGTTTGAAATCTCTCAAGTGCTATCAACCATTTTGCGGCCATTGGAGGTTTTTCCGTTCATTAATTTTAGAGTCATGAGTTTAGTCAAGGTGTGAACAAGTTGGTCCAGACCACCTGGTTATATACATATAAATATTCATCGGATGCATGTAGAGGTGGACAATCTGTCTTTTCTTGGTCATATTTCCAATTGCCAAAAAAAGAAAAGGAAAAAAAAAAAGGGACTGGTTCTCTCCTCTTTTCCCTTTTCTAATCCGATCACCGATAACTCCAGAGTTACAAGTATGACCGGATTCATCATGGATTAGGAGACGCTGTCAAGCGGGGTGCTTGGTAGCAGTGTTGAGTAGCCGATCTGGCTCGAAAATCGATAGTTGATCATACGTTGGGAAACATACACGTGTATCGATCAAGCGGCCACCATTATGAAGGGAAAAAAAAAGGGCTACCGTAGACCATAGTACCGTTACTTATCGATTTAATGTTTCTCACCTTCGATTCTTACAAAATGAATGTCTCGAATCATCGACTTTGCTCCTTATATGTCCTCATAAATCGAACTGAAACATGCATAAAGGGAAGTGAGGTCCGAATTCTAAGGCCTGGCTTTCAAATTATTGACTCGTCCTTCCCGAGGAATCAAACATGGAACAACTCTTCGTTTAAGTCTGGCATCTTTTGAAAGAAAAAGCAAAAGAAGTTGAAAGAAATTTGAATTAAAGGCATGAACATGTTCTCCCTTGGGATTGGTTAATTGTTTTACTTACATTTTTCTCTCAGTCCAAGAGATGGGTTGAAGTGTTCTTTTTGTTCTCCCTCCAAAATTTCAGTTTCCCAAAGTGGGTTTACTCTAGATTCTGAGTACACATAATCCACCTCTAGTCTAGTTTTGAACTTTAGTTCCTGGCGTCAAACGTGGGATTAGCTAATCTTGAGGAGCATGTGGCTCGAACGTTTTCTTGTAGTACTATGGATTGGGAATTATAATCTTTCCATCAAACATGCCTAGGCGACTTTTTTTTCTGAACGGCAAGTACACATACTTCTGGGTACCAAGTTCTAAAGCGTTGAGCTATTGAAAAAAAATTATTGCAGGCGGTTCTATTCTACCTTATTTTGGGGGATGGAATGAAGTGGGTTTGAATAAGTAATAACATTGAGGGGTGCAACAAGATTGCTACCACGTAAGCTCGCCAGCATTGTGCGTAGAGCTATAAATTGAATTAATGCATAATTGGATTTTTGTCAAGATAAAGTCCAAAAAAATCTGGAGTTGAGGGTTGACTTAGTAATATACGAAATGTTTCATCACGGGGTACCATATCAGGTTGGGTTGATTGATTTGATGCATATTTTTAGTTCGAGAAAGTCTGCTACCATAAAAGTTTCTATAATATGTTGACGCTGCACTAATTGACGATTGAGTGAATAATTATTTTACAATCACGAATTACGAGTGTCACATGCACATATTAGGTATATACATTGTTGTGTAGGTGAACTTGCTCTCTTACTTCCTTATTTTTTCACACTATATGCAACTAACCAAGATTAATAAAGAATTTCACAGAGTAGTTACTAGAAGTAGGTATATGTTGAAGTTGGATTTTGAATTTTGAATTTAATACCATTAAATGCACTGTTAAATCCCTTTCCAAAAACTTACTACAGCAGATAGTAAATTATTGAACTTCACTTTAGGTCTTGGACGACAGTGGTAAATACATCACCATTATTTGGTTTGTCAAATTCCTCTCAAGTCAGAATAATTGGTTATCTACGTGGGACTATTTAAACCATGGGTCTTGCCAATCCCAATACTTATGGGTGTAGGTCCCGTTCCAAAACACCTTTTAAAAAATACTTTCTTGAAAAATAATATAGAGCAATTGAGGTAAGGGTGTAAACGATTTGGTTGGGTATTTTTTCGGATTGGCTCAAAATAAAAGCGGACCGAATCGTTTACCCTTAAAAACAAAATCAAATCACTGGTTTGGTCCGCTTTTTATTTTCAGTTTGGTTTAAGTGGTTTTTTTTTTTTTCCTCTCTCCTAGGTACGTTAAGGTGAAAATAAAGTCAAAAACTTTAAGATCCTAATATATGTTTTCTATTGTATATTTTGTTTATCTGTTTTCAATCGTGTCTTTTGATAAACATTTACATTCATTAGACATCTTTAGATGATAATCCAAAACTAGCCAACTCCCGATTCACGGTGGTTGATTTGATGCATATTTCCATTCCAAGAAAGTCTAGTACTACCACAAATGTGCATAATATGTTGATGTTGAACTAATTGAAAGTTGAGTGAATACTTATTTTACAATCGCCGATTCTGTGGTGTCACATTCACGTACACATTGTACAAATTGTTGTTGAGTTTCAACTAACCTAGATTAATACTCCGTACTAAAGAATATCCAAAAGTAGTCACTAGAAGAAGTTTATTAATGTTGCAGTAGTATTTTGAAATTTGAACTTCAGATATACTAATTAAATGGGCTATCTTGGATTTTGAATTTAACAACATTACAAATGTACTGTAAAAGCCTTCCAAAAAGTTAGAGCAGAAAGTTGGAGCATATTAAATTTGAACTTGAGTTTAGGACTTGGACAGCAATGGGTATCTATTCCCTTATTATAACAAAATCCTCCGAAGTAAAAAGTTGGTTAAAGAGATATATACATATATAGTATATGTCAAAAGTTCCTAGTAATGTTTTGAAAACTGGACCGGTGAGTGAATCGCACCGGTTTTCAAAATTTTACTGGTTCTCTAGTTCACTTGAACCAGAGCATAGATCGGTCAACGGTCCAACCAGTTAGATTGGCCGGTCTAGTTCTATATTCAAAACATTGGTTCTTAGATTCCATTATATATATGTATTAGTGTTTATCCGTACTTACGGCACTACCCATCCCAATCGAAATTGGAATTACCCTTTGAATCTTGATAATGACTCAACTTGATGGCGTTTTTATAATATTTTTGTAAGAGTATGGGTACTTTTTTAAGAGAGTTGGAGAGCACACATCAGCCTTTGGATTAAATCAATCTCAACCGTTTTAACAACTTGTATTTGTACGGAGCCCACACCGTTGTTTTTTATTATTTAGATATATAGATATATGTATGTTCATACATATTATAAGTCCATCATATTTTGTTTATCTGTCTTTAATTGTGCCTTTCAAAAAACAAAAAATGTCATTGGAGACAATTGTACATTTACTTATAAAATTTTCAAAAATACGTATTAATTCAAAAGTAGTTAATCAAACTCATTAGACGGCAATGGGTAATTTTTTTAATCCAAAGCATGGTACGACTTTTAAAGATAAAGTAATAAAGCCAAAAGTTATCTTATTTACTTACTTATTTTAAACCCAACATATTGGATAAAGTAACATATTTTGATTCTCCTCGGGGATTATTCTTGTTTTGGCCTTTGGGGACATAAGTTGACACTTAAAATTGAAGAGAAAGAGAGGGCAATTTACACCAACCTCCTCTGAGATTTTTGACAAATGCACTGCGCCCCTAACCTTTAAACTAATTACACCGACCTCCCTTAGTCTGAGTGTTAAATTTGTAGATTTCAAGTTATGATCTTAAAGAAAAAGAGGTTCGTGTAGCTCCCATTTTGCCAGTAAATTTTTCATTAAATCATTGCACTCCCATGTTGCCCACAAGAAAATAATTTCCTTTAGTCCTAAAAAGTCAAAATTACAATCAAATCAATTTATCCTCCAACCATTTTATTTCCAAAAAGCTTTAATTCCTTTCGTATGGATTTTCCAGGGGGAGCTTTAGGGCAAAATAGGAGTTACAAAAGGTTTTTTTCTCTTAAGGTCATTAACTTGGACTGCACAAATCTAACGAAAGACTAACGGAGTGGACCTAATTGATCTAAGTTATTCGCATTAAGGGAGGTCGGTGTAATTAGCTGAAAGATTGGGGCCTTTTTGTATTAGTAAGAAACCTCAAGGGAGGTTGGTGTAAAAAAGTAATTCAAATCTTCACGTTGTTTAAGAAGGCTGTCAGAAACATACAGAGAGAAACCTTCGTCAAAGGAATCAGTAGAAAACCAAACAAACAGCAAACAGACTGTTATTAAGATTCAATCAACTTCCTCGTCTTTCCCCCCACATCTCTCTCTCTCTCTCTCTCTCTCTCTAGATCGCTGCTGTTCATCTTCAACCCACTCTCCAAAGATTCAAACGTCTGTACAGAGCACCTCTGCTTACATTTATCAGCACGATTCAGCACTGCTTTTTCCATCAATGGCTGTAAGTTCTACAACAAACCCACAACTCAAATCAATCTCTCTCTCTCTCTCTCTCTCTCTCTCTATACATATATATATAGATGTATACGTATAGATATATTAGCTTGTGTAAGTGTGCTAAAGCAACTACATACTTGAGCTCCGCTGAAATCGACTCGAACGAAAAACAAATCAATCTCTGATGCATTGATTGTAAACTCGTTAAGTTTTCAAGCAAAGTTTGAATAACTTTGTGGCCTATGTAGATGTGTAGCCCAAATGTTTGAAAGAAATGTTGATGTAAGAATCATCCCTGGAAAAAGGGTGTTGCTTTAAATCTAAATTTCTTGTAGCCTCTGATGGAGAGATCTCATTGGTGATATGGTTCAACCAAATATTGTAACTTTATCGTTTCGGTATTTTATTCAGATCCAAGGAGAAATCTCACAATTATTTTGGTGTTCAAATGCTATCATGTCTTTGGATTTGTTGAGCACATGTTTTGTGTGCAAGGCTAGGATTGTATTAAATTAGACTTGGGAGTAGCCATAGCCCTTTTCTTGGATATACCAATCATCACCCATATATATATACCCTTTTTTTTTATTTGTATAGCTCTGAATTTTAGCAGAAAAGATAGTGATTTGGTAAAGGGATATACACTGAGGTTGGGGTATTAATTGAGTGATTGTAAAATCTCCTCCATAATACAAATTTGCTGCCTGTGGAGTTAGCAATTGCCAAACCACATGAATATTGTCGTTTCGTTGTGTTTGTGTTTGGGTGTGTATGTGTGTTTTGGGTGCCTTGGGGTGTTGTACCAGTCTAGAGGGATTTGACATACATTCTTTTTCATATGGGAGAACTTTGTTTTGGTTTAGTTTGGAATTCAGTAAAAAATGCGTAGGAATCTGTTTTTACAATGCGGTCATTAGAAATCTAGAAGTAGTAATTGTGAAGTTGTGGAATCCCAATTGCAGGCATCCGTACAGTGTAGGAGCATTGGGATGGTGATGAAGGAGGTGGACGATGATGTGGAATTTTCCCTCGACTTGTGGAGCCGTGAGAATAAGACCAGCCAAAATTTTCTTCAGGATCCAAATGATTTCAGTGATCAATTCGGTATTGTGAAGAATCAACTGCTTTTAGGCCACCTGTTTAGTTTCTCATGAATTGGCTCTAATCTGATTTCAAATCTGAGAAAGAGAGACTTTTGTTTTGTTTTCTTTTTTTTTGTTCTTGAGTTGGTATTGATGGGTTACAAATATTTTCTGGATGCAGGATCTATACAGGAGAACTCTTTGATGCAAGGTAAAACATCAACATTGCCTAAACAGAAGAGCAGTGCTGATGATTTCCTGAGCTCTGAAAGTGATAAAACAGATTATGAGTGGTATAGTTAAAACAATTCACTGATTTCCTGTATCTTGATTGAATCTTTGTATTCTGTTTGACTTAATGGTTATGCAACATTAGCACGCGTGAGCATTGTTTTATGTGTGCAACTGCAAATTAAAAAAAATTTACATCGAACCATATGAGAGCAGTCCAAATATCATCCAAAGATTTGGCTAAACCGTATCATAATGCAGAAGAAGTAGATTTCTTGCCTTGGAGGGTTAGTTGGATGTTGTGCCACTCATCTTCTTCTAAAATGGAAAGACTCTGACGAGGTCTGAGTTGTGTATCTCAATGATTGTCACTAGAGTACCTGAGAAAATAAAGCTGCTGAGCAAAAAATGAAGAAAATTAAGCTTGTACCAATCAATGCCATTGGGTCCTGAAATGGACTGTTGTGTTCTCCGATGAAGTTGGAAAATCTTTTTTTGTATGACCACAATTATGCCAACACTCGCAGCGTAGGATGCCTTTTTTTACTTTTGATTTCCTATGAATTTTAGCAATTGATTCTCGCAGTAGATTTTTTAAGGAAACGGAAACAAATTGATTGAACACCTTTGATCACATTGCATGTCAGCGAGTCAAGAAATGGCCTAATAATCTGCCACCCAAACAATGTAGAGGCCCACTTTTTTTTTTTGATCAGCCATGTAGAGTTCCACATTTTCATGGAATTTATGATGCCTTCTTTTTTCCCTTCGAAGCCAATATGATTTTTATGGCCAGAGACCTGATCACACAGTGACACATAGCTGTTATGATACAATCAATAATGCTTTCCATCAGCTTCGGATCCTTATGTTTGTATAGTCTGGCAAAATCACCTTTTGCTGGTTGCTGATTACTCGAAGTCATTGTGTATTCAGGCTTCTTACAGCATCTGGAAACCCAATGTTTCCCTCATTGGAGACAGAAATGGAAAAAATTGCAACGGGTGAGTTTGGTATTTCGGGAAGTCATCATGCTGTTTCAGAGTCTGAGGTAAGAACTCGTGAAGAATCACTCTGAATTTTTTTCCTGTGATTGTTTCCAGTTTACTTAGAATGTAGAGCATCTCGATCATTTATGTGTCATATTTGGTAAACTCATGTGGTAGTATTCTCAATTTCTTGTGTTGCAGCTGGCTAATCCCCCTGCAGAACCAGCTCCAAGTAAAAATGAAGCATCCAGTCAACCAGGTTTATCCACTGGTTCAAACGCTTCCATGGCTGCAAATAAACGACCATCTTCAACAGGGGGACTAAAATCAGCTGCTTCTAGGTCTGCAACACCTTCTAGATCTGCAACACCAACTGGGCGATCCACATTACCCGCCAAAACAAAGCCCTTAAGAGCTTCCACACCTACTTCAAGAGCCACATTACCCACAACAGCAAAGCCAAGAGCTTCCACCCCTACTTTGCGAGCAACACAGCCTTTCATTAAGCCTGTGGTCAGATCTTCAACTCCAACCAGACCTATGGCCCGCTCATCTACACCAACTGCCAGACCCTCGGTACCAGCACTAGCAGCTTGCAAGCCCACATCTAGATCCACAACACCCACATTGAAAAATAGAGCAACAAAGTCGGGTGCCACAAATTTGAAGACATCATTGCCAGAAAGGCCGGTTTCAGCCTCTAAGGGTAGACCAGTGGCACCTACACCTAGTGCTCGATCGTCTTCAAGAGGACGGGTTTCAAATGGTATTGCATACGTCAATGGAATACGTGTGGTTGCCATGAGTAGAGCTGATTCTAATTGCAATGATGATGTGAGCCCTGTGGTTGTGGGCACTAAGATGGTTGAAAGAGTGGTGAACATGAGGAAACTAGCTCCGCCAAACCAAGATGGCTGTACCTCTAAGAAGAATAATTCCTCAGAGAAGTCTCTGTTGTCCCAAGAAAAATCTGGCTTCGGAAGAACGCTTTCAAGATCATCCCTAGACATGGCTTTGAGGCATATGGTACGTACTGCTTTTCCCTGTACATCAGCATGCTTAACTTTTACTTTGTTTTTGGATCATGGATTTATGAAGTGATCTATGGATGGAAAGAAAAGATAAAACAAAAAGATAAGAAAATGAAGTGAAAGAAGCTAAATTTTGTCATTGCTTTTCCCCGTCATTGTTCGTTCCTCGAGTGGCAAGGAACTGCAATTGTTGAAACTCAACCCAACCATGCCCATATAGCACATTATTTATGTTTACTTGCAAGGCAATTAATGTCGTTTTCATTTTTGGGGAGAAATATCATTTTGTTGTTTCCAGAAAAATGGCTTGCTTTCGGAAAATGAAAATAATTTTCCAAAAAAGATTTTGTGTTTTAAGAAAATGAAGAAGGAAATCATAAAACTAGACAGTACTGCACATGCCTAGGCAAAAGTATTGTGGACAAGTTGTACTTATCATGGTTGGGACTTCTGCATTTTCTATTGAATAAGAATCAAGTTTTGTTCTGGTCAATAGTGCTGTTGCAAATCTTGTACTAATTGATACTTGTCTTTTTGGGCAGGATATAAGGCGAAGCATTCCAGGTAATCTAAGCCCGGTAGTGACAAACATTTCTGATTCTTCTGTGTCCAGTGCGGGATCAGGGTCCTCAAAAAGCAGGACAACATGGGACTCTCCTCTTGCAACAAGTAGTAATGCCAGTTCCGAGTCAAGCTTCAACAACAGCTCTAATTGCTTAGGTGAGAGAGAAGTAGAAGACACTAATCTTGGCAATGAGATTGGTCATTCGGATATGTAAACTCACATTTTGATCCCAGACCACGTCTGCTTGTCTTACTGTTGTGTGGAAGATCAAGTAGGAAGAAAGAGAGAATTTTCTCCACAAGAGAAATGACCCCAGAGAGGCATCTTATGTTTTAGTAAAACCTGATGGAAAGTTGTCTTTTCGCTACATTTTTTCCAGGATCCTTACTCGATGTGGAGGAACCTCTGGTTCGCCTATTGTATTGTTCTTGTAACGTCGTATATTTGCTGCCGGATTGTTATATTCTCACTCACTACTCACAAGTTTTCGCAGTAGCTCTCCTGCATCTGAACTACAAAATCGGCTCAAAACACTAATGCCTTGTTCTCTTTGGAACTTAAAAAGAATTTTTCAAAAAACTCCACCTAAATTCCTCCTAGATTCTCCCTACTTTTAACATTTCTCTCTCTATCTCTCTTCACTCATTACCCCTACTATTTTTCAAAAAACTTTTCAAATTCCAATCCAAACAAGGCAGAATGCCTTGTTTCATTATTCTGCATCTTGTTTCTTTTTCTTTTTAAACTAGTACTTCACTTCGTAAATGCTCAAATTCGAAGAGACAACATTCTGGGGGCACTCCCCAGATTACAAACACCTGCTCACAGTCAAGGCCACACAACAAAACTTTCTCGCAAAGTTATCTTTTCATTACACTTTTCTGAGGTAATCCCAAACAAGCACATAGACAACTGAGAAGTAGTGAGAAGGCTTCACCCTCTTATGGATGCTCAAGAAATCTTTGAAATGGTTAATGAGCCTAATTTCTGAAATCAAGATAAATTGCAGTCTCAGTTTTTTCGTTTTGTGTAACCATTGTATTTTGAATTTCATTTCATAAAATTAGTAACAAAACCCCCCATCCAAGAGAGAGAGAGAGAGAGAGAGAGAGAGAGAGAGAGAGAGAGAGAGAGAGAGAGAAGGGACTTGTTAGTCAAGGGAAGAGAAATCGTGTAGTTGAACTCAGGAGGGACTGTCCTTATCTCGACACCGTGAATAGCCAGGTTCTGGATTTCAATTTCGAGAAATTCTGCTCTGTCTCTCTTTCAAACTCGAACGTGTACGCTTGTTTGGTGTGTGGGAAGTATTGCTTGTTTCGTTTACCAGTGCTTTCAGGGTGAGTTGGAGGTTGTGAAAGAGATTCATGGCAGGCTTGTGGCAGATGGGGGAGCTGAGCGTAATGGTCTTGTTACAGAAACCAGCAGAATGCCATTCTTGATGCTTGGACTTGATTTGCCGCTGCTGCTTCTTTTCAAGGATGTGATGGAGAAGAGTATAATCCCGCAGGTTCCGCTCTTCAACATACTGGAGAAGTTTGATGGCGAGTCCGTTACTGAAGTTGTGCGTCCTCGTATAGCAAGGATGAGGTATCGTGTCACCTGGCTGCCATGGTACCTGATTCTCCATATGCGGTGGTTTACAAAGAACGATTTCTTTGTGGAGAAAAAATCCTACCCTTGTTAATTTTCCAGTGAAGAATTTAGAGCTGAAAGATTATATTCCTTTGCCAATGCTCAGAGAGAAGCAGATATCGTGTTCAAAGTACGATTTGATCGCCAATATTGTTCCCGATGGTAAGCCTGGTGTAGGATCCTACAGGGTGTTTGTGCAGCGGAAGTCGGAAGAGCTATGGTATGAGATGCAGGACCTGCATGTCTCGGAAACTCTTTCGCAGATGGTTGCCCTCTCTGGAACGTACGTGCAGACATACGAGCAGCAAATGGGATGTTGACTTTGTTCATTACCTTATTGGGAAAAAAAGTTCGATTTATGGTTGCATCGCGGTGCTGCTGGCAAAGAAAGAAGTCCCAGATGAAACTTCTGCATAGTATATCTAATGAAGCTGTGCTAGCTGCTGCCTTTCGAAAACCTTGCGGTCATTTGGAAAGAATTCGCGGCCCGTTACTATAACCTGCGTCCATATACTCAAACCTTGCGGCCCCTTAAACCAAGAGGCAACGTACTCGAATCTTCTGGCTGGACTCTCAAACCTTGCGTCCAGGCTCTTGAACATTGCGGTCACATACTTCAACGTTAATTGCAGACACGATCTCCAACCTTGCAGATTGGAGCTCGAACATTGCGGCCACGTATTCGAACCTACGGGGGCTGATTACTCAAAATCAGCTGCTTCTAGATCTGCGACACCAACTGGACGATTCGAATTACCCGCTAAAATAATAGGTGGAGCAAACGGTACAACAATGTAAAGCCACACATCAAAACTTTCTTGCATAATAATATCCCACTACCCAAGGAGTACTCTTCTTAGCTAATCCCAAACTCCCACAAAGGGACAACTTAGAAGGCTTCACCCTCTTTTTGGTGCTCAAAGAAATCTTTGATATGCTCTTTTGTAGTAGTATTTTTTTTGGCTTAGTAAAAGGGGCGACTACGCTCGGCAACCTGCCCTTGGACATGATCAAAAAGCCTTCAAACCTGCAACGAGTCACCGAAGGAAATCAAAATTCAAAGGTGCATATAGCTCCACATGGGGCCAAAAGCAATCCGTAGGGGGAGAGTTAGAGGGGTCTATAGACCCGAGTCAAGAGGCCACCACCCCAGCATTTAGTGGGGTGTCGATAGCACGCTTTGAACCTGCGACCTTTGATCCGACCAAATAACATGAGGACCACCAGGCCTATATATGCTCTTTTGTAGTAGCTTTGTTGTGAAACATGTACACTCTCTGATTCCTCTACACCCACAGGCAATACATTGTAGCAGCTAAGAAGATTCTCAATCCTTCCCGTTGCACATGTATAAACCAGGCTATAATATCACTCAAAAGTGCCAAGGAACACTCGTGCTTCTGTTTTTGCTCCGAACTTCTTACCGGACAGTTCTCGACTTCTCGAGTAAGGACATTTGTATAGAACGCGCCGATGAGAATCCTTCGCGTTGTTACACAACCAACAAGCTAGCTTCATCCACCCTCATTCCCCAACTTTCAAGCCCGCCTAGGCGTTACCCTTTGCTGGCTGCACAATCAACCAAAGGATCGTTGAAGGCCCTCCTTTGGACATTTTTGTAAACCATATCACCTAATTAGTCCATTTCTGAAAGGGATCGAATTTGTGCCCTCTAGCATTCCAAGCAGAGTTCAAAGTATTCCCATTTGGATGCGGTAGCACATAACATAGTCTATCTTAATTATACATAGTCTTTCTTAATTATCATGTTTAGGCATTAAGTTGTGAAGGACCTTCAATTCCAAGGTTTTTTTTATTTATTTATTGACAAAAGTAACATTTTATTAAAAAATTTAACATAGTACATCAATTAGCTAGGGGGAGAGGGTTCTAACTTCTAACCAAAAGTTGAAAAATACACATGATGGAATCACAAAACGCAAAAACACCTAAAAGAACGAGCCTCAAATATCTAAAAGACCTAACCCAACAAAATGGGCCAGGCCCAACCCAAGAAAACCCAGGGTTTTATAACACTATCACCAAATTTATTATGCAGGAAGGACGTAACTTATCCAGCCACAGAAAGGTACTTTTTTTTCCCTGGGCGAAAGTCAGCATTATTATTAGTAGTTGGTAAGGTTTGAACCGTGTCAAATGTATAGGAGTACAAGGTGCCTAATAAACAGAGAGATTTATTGGCCCAATTTTTCTTACGGTGAATACTTTTCTAATGGTCCAAGAAGCATCATTAGGGGCTTTCGTGGTCTACAAACATTGATCCGTGTATTATGGATTGGAAAATTCTGTGGTGCAAGACCCTGTAAGACACTCTATAGGACGCACACGAGCCATCGATCTTAAAAATGAATAGTTTGATATAATTCGAGCTTTTACAAATCCGAGCCGTCCATTGCCGAAATGGACGGCCGGATTGGCCTAATGCATGAGTGCACTTCAGCACCCCGGGTCCGTTTATTACAGTGGCAGCATGTTCCTTGATAGTATCAAAAAAATAAAGATCGTTTCAACCACCCGCCTAGAAAGTGTAGCTTGGGTTTCTTAGTAAACCGTGTCGGTTTCCTTTCACGTTTTCCGCAATCTTCTTCATTCATGATTTCAAGACTGAGCAGAGAGATTTGTTAGCAAATTTTGATACGTGAAATGGTTACCAAGTCTCTTTCCCACCTCCACTAAATTGCCACATAGTTATGCAGAGAGTCGTTGGTTTTGAAAAACGAGTCGTAACTTGTGCTAAACGTTTAGACATTCGTTTTTGTTCTCTTCGTCAAAATTCAAATTCATTTTGTCCATTATTGCAAGGTACTCCTTCCATCCAGACTTAATAGTCTATCGTTCAATTCTAATCGGATAAAAAATTAGTTATATCTTTAAATTTGGTAATGAATTTTATATTAAATATGGATTTTGTTTGATAGATCTCAATTAGTTTTATAAGACAATGTTTTTAAAATTACATAAAATATTATAAATTACAAGATGTAATTGATTAAAAAATTACACGAAACTCTTAAAAAGGACTATTAAATCCAGACGAAGGGAGTATATTTCATTAACTAAAATAAGTACTTATTTTTCAAATTAAAGGTGATGTGTTGTGAGAGAATAACCTGTCTCGTAAAGTGAAAAATAAGTATTTGAAAATTAAGAATCTTGACGGAACGGATTACGTGGTTGACCCCAAGAAGCGAATATCTATGAGAGAGAGATTTCATTTACAAAAATAGTTCAATAGACAAAATTTTGGCGCGTGTGAATTGCATGTCATATATAGGGAAAAATTCAAAATACCCTTCAACCTATACACCCAAATTCAATTAGACTCCCAACCTTTTAAAAACTTCAATTTTACTCCCAACGTTATATTCCGTTAATCAAAATGCCCATTTCGTCCGAATTACTAACGGATTCCGTTAAAGGCTCTGTTAAATAGTGTCCCGATGGAATTTCGATGATCCGAACCGTTCAATGTGTTCAAAACATGATTTTAAGGGTACCAATGAAAAATCAGCAAAAAAAATGATCAGGAAGGGCTTCATCTGAATAGTTTTTTATTGAATGGTTCAATAAAAAACTGTTCAGATGAAGCCTTTTTGATCATTTTTTTTTACTGATTTTTCGCGGGTACCCTTAAAATCACATTCTAATCACATTGAGAGGCTCGGATCATCGAAATTCGATCGGAAAAGGGGAGGTACAGACCGAAGCAAAATCCGGACGTTCGTATTTGAATAAAATCCGGATCGATCCACACCTCCCCTTTTCCAATCGAATTTTGATGATCCGAGCCGCTTAATGTGTTTAAAACGTGATTTTAAGGGTACCTGCAAGAAATCAACAAAAAAAATGACCGGGAAGGGCTTCATCTAAACAGTTTTTTTATTGAACTATTCAATAAAAAACTGTTTAGATGAAGCCCTTCCCGGTCATTTTTTTTGTTGATTTCTTGAAAGTACCCTTAAAATTACATTTTAAACACATTGAGCGGCTCGGATCATCGAAATTCGATCAGGATACTATTTAACGGAGCCTTTAACGGAATCCGTTAGTAATTTAGACGGAAGGGGGCATTTTGATTAACGGAATATAACGTTGGGAGTAAAATTGAAGTTTTTAAAGGGTTGAGAGTCTAATTGAATTTGGGTGTATAGGTTGGGAGGTATTTTGAATTTTTTCCCTCATATATATCATGAGAAATAAAAAATTAGACACAATATCAACTATGCGAGGGTTCACAATATCTATATCAACCTAGGAAACAAGAGCCTAAAATATAATGAAATGAACAACCCAAGAAAAGATCTCTAATGAATATACTATTATAACTTGTACATGTATGAACTCTTAAAATTACTATAAGCTTAAAATCTTAATTAATATGTTTTTAGGATTTTATATATGATGAATTTATTTATGTACAAACTACAAAATAAAGTTTTGTTTGCAGTCCTACGCCTGTTTGAGAGGATAAAATATGTAAGATTTTTGACTTGTTGACAAGTTTAAGTCAAACCTAGGCAAATTCGATCGAGATCGACTTGTCAAATTTTCATTAAGCTCGATTTCGGTTTAAGTTGTTCTAAAAATTTACCGAACGAACACGAATATTTCAAAACTCGGTTCAATTCGGCTCATTCTTTTCCCCAATATTATACACATCAACGAAAATTTGCGAGTTGTTTGTACACGGTATGTTAGTCAACAGGGTTTCTTCGTTTACGGCATGCACAGAAGTAAGATATTGTGGGGCGACTTTCTTCGGTTTACTATCTCTCTCCAGAAGTGTGAAAACGGTTGGTCTCTCTCCCGCCGCCATAGCCGTGCTTTTGGGTGGCCAACCACCGCCTCACATTGAAGTAGACCCAAGTCACCATCACCAGTCGCTTTTGCCCAACTCTTGGGTTAATGCCCAACTCTGTGGCTATCCCGTTTGTCCTCCACCCATCAAAATCTTCTCAAACCCAGAAGAAAAAAAACTAACCCCAATATCTTGTGATATACTTTACGCACACATTCACACGTACTTATATATCTTTTGGATAAATGTGTCTTCCCCAATTCTGCTCAAACGAAGGGTCTAGGGTTCTTCCCCTTGCGAACCAATCTTGGGTTTTCCCTTTGCCTGGGTTTCGAAATTGCTCCAAACACAGGTTGGGTTTTGACTTTGATTGAATTAATTTGTAGTTCTTTTGTTATTGGGTGTGTCTTTTTTGGGTTACTAATAATTCTGTGCATAGATGTTAACACTTGATTAGTTGAAGTGCACAAAAGTTGGGTAATCTGCACTAACCCAACTTCCAATCACACAAGCAATTTTTGTTGTATGTATATATCAAGTTTCCGGACCGGGTTAGTTCTGTATTGAAGAGGAAATTCTGTTACAGGTTTAGTATCTGTGGAGGCCCAATCGAAGTTTATGGGAGCTAAAGCGATGAATTACTGTGGCTTTGGAGTATGCAGATCACGTAAGCGGAAGACTGAGACTCAAGCAGAAGGTAAAGATATGAACATGTTTTTTTTTTTATGCAACTATATGCATACCCATGATGACGAAATCCTATGATACGCGAGATGTATCCTACGGTTCATTCGATACGTTTTAGTTATAATTTTATATGTGATATGTACTCTATGATTCATTCTATACGTTTTATTTATTGTTTTCTATGCTATATGTATCCTATGATTCAATACGTTTGGCTTTGGCTGTATTTATTTACTTTATATATTTTTAGTACTTGCTAACGAAGCCTACATACTTGAAACGAAGATGGTACATGACTAAATATATATTCTGTTTTGAGAACCTTGTGCATACCTACATAGAAAATCAAAAGGCTTCATGAAACTTCTCTATTTTTAGCTGAAATTCTTCAGCACGTACTTGTTGGAGCATGGTGCTTTCGTTTATTGTTTGATTTGTACAACAACGACATATCCCATGTAGTCCCCAATCATTGAGAGTATGAGCGGGAGAAGATTGGAGACAGACCTAACCTCTAATAATATGCATAAAGTGGCTTCTCTCAGAATACCATTGAAACAATGGCCCCCCTATACCTATTTTGCTGCAAAGCCATGCCCTCAAATCAAAGCCAAATGGCATTAGAGAGGGCAGGTCTAGAGACCCAATTCAATTTCTGTGCACATTACCATACTTCTTTCATTGATTGTCCAGAGCATCGGTATGCACAATTTATTGTTTGATTTGTGACACTTGTTTTTTAAGCTAGAGAGACGGATCTGATTCGTTTGAAGTTTGTTTTCTTGATAATCTGAAATTTGAACTTAATTAGGCAATTCTTAGTGGGTTCTGTTGAAGCTGATCTTATAGCAAAAGCTATTTGTTCAAAAGCAGAAGCCACAATTATCAAAATGGAGTGTTTCAAAAATCTCATTTCCACTTTTTTTATTTGCTGCAATTTTCAATTTTCCAGCTTGAAAAGTCAAAATGGAGTTTGTGTTTTTGCCATTAGTGGAAAACAGAAGCTGTGCACTTTCAAGACAAAATGTTATTTCCGGCGATGGCTCGATAAACATATGATTGGCACACAACTTATGAGTCCTGGATAATCTTTCGAATGTGTCTGTGTCTAAAACCAATTGCGTGCCTACTTCATCTTTGCTTTGAGAATGAGTTTTTAATATACTCTTCTTGAAGGTGATCCACTGTTATTGCATTCACGTGGAATGTTTACCATTAACCAGAGTTATAGTTCTTCAATATATAGCTTTATGGGCGTAACTATTCCATCCTTTTGTTTGTGTGTCCACTCCCTTAAACTGTACCATTATCAGAACAAGCTTAGTAAACTGTTACAGTTCAGACTTTAACTAGTGGCGGTTATCCACTTAGCCTATGTTTATCAAAGTATCAATCATAAAAAATTCATGTGCACTGCAGTGTAATGCCTATCAAACGCTTTTTGGGCACAAAAACTTTGTTTTGAGACTCACCTCACTGGCCCTTTAGGAGAAGCCAACACAATGATCCTGTTGAGTGGTCTCATGCCTATCTAATTAATCACGCCTTAACTTTATGCCCACAAGAAACCAAATGAATGCTACTAACGTTTGCACTGATCTTGTTTAAGTTAAAAATATAATGCCAATAACGTGACAGTGTGCTTGAAATCCACATGAAGGCTGGATGGGAAAGGAAAAAACTTCAAGAGCTCTATCTAAACCTTACGTGTCTTTGAAAACCACTGAAGGTGTCTGATAAACAAGAATTGCAACTTGAAATCACTAAATACATAGAGGTCAGCATCAAGTGTATATGGACCCTAAAACTTGTCTAAGATTTAGCTATGCATGTTGATAAGAAATTTAGGATGGCTTTCCTGTATATTCCTTTTAGTTTTGTTTGTTAATCCCCCTTTTGTTTGCCTTTCCCTTTTCATTGTGTCCTCAATATTCTGCACGTCTTTACGCACTTGTGTATTTTATGTGGTTTTGCATGGTTAGAGATTGTTACCAACAATGTGAGGCTGTTTAGCTATAATTCACTGAGATCAGCAACAAGGGACTTCCATCCATCCAATAAAATAGGCGGTGGTGGTTTTGGAGTTGTATATATGGTAAGATCAATGTGATTTTTTGATGATCACTTAACTTTTGTATCAGTTGCGAAGGGAGAGAAACAGAGTAAAAAATTGTTGATAGCTCACATGCTCTTGTATCCTGGTTCTGGCTTTCTTCCACACAAATTTTGGGATTTGCTGCTTATTCATCTTTACTCTGTGTAACTGCAGGGAGTTTTAAGGGATGGTACTTACATTGCTGTCAAACGTTTGTCTGCTGAGTCAAAGCAAGGGACCAAGGAATTTTTGACAGAGATTAATATGATCTCAAAAATCCGTCATCCAAACCTTGTTGAACTAATTGGTTGCTGTATTGAGGGCAGCAATCGGATATTGGTCTACGAATATCTCGAGAACAACAGCCTTGCTAGTGCTTTGCTTGGTAAATTCCAAAAAAATCCAAATTAGATGTGAGGCTATCTGAATTCAATTGGAGTGAATTTGAGGGAAAAGGAATTGTAAAGTAAAACATACTAATAAATTTGAGACATTTTTCACTCCAAGTTGTCTCCAACCTTTTTCTGGAAATTGGCGAGCGGATAGTAGTAAAGTAATCAGTCCTTGTCAAAGAATAAAGACATCAGTGTTTATTGAACCTAATTTGAGTGTTTGAAAGCAAGATACCAGCTTCCATTCCCTTCATTCTTTGTTCCTCTCTTCCCAGAAGAATCTGTGATATCTGTCAGTATTTACCTACGCTTTTAGATTACTAGATTGGATTAAGTTTTTGAAATTGTCTGCCATGAACATTTGTTGCCTTATATGTTCACTATGATAGAATAACGGCTTATTGAGTTTTAGACTAAACTAATTTCTGAAGTCTTTAATTGCAGGTTCAAAGCGTAAAGGTATCTTTCTGGATTGGCCTACGAGAGCCGCTATTTGTGTGGGCACGGCTTCTGGTCTTGCATTTCTTCATGAGGAAGCCGAACCACCCATTGTCCACCGAGATATTAAGGCCAGCAATATACTTCTTGATGGAAACTTCCATTCTAAAATAGGAGATTTTGGGCTGGCAAAACTGTTTCCTGATAATGTCACTCACGTCAGTACTCGGGTGGCAGGAACAATGTGAGCATTATCTTTCTTTACTTTCCCTTTGTATAACTATATGCCAATGGGATACCTGAATTATTTGCCTGTTGAATTATCGTAAGTGGGCCTCTCATGGTAGACTCAAGACTTCGTAGTTGAAGTTACTAGGAATATGTATTGATCCGGTAATTAAAAGATGTTGTAGAAAAAGAATTAGGTAGCCACTCTGGCTTATTACTAAGGATGACATATGGTCTGTATGGGTAAATATAATTATGAACAGATTGTAGTCTGATGCATTATCAAGTTTGGTATTTGAAAGCGGTTCTACTTAGTGTATTGAAACTTAGATTCTTGTTGCTTGCATGGTGGGATGAGATAAGGTTGACGGCAGATTCACAGTCTGCACACAAGTGCTGCATTATCCAATTAATGCTTAAATTTGCATGTGTTGGCATTCTTCGAAACTAATTGCGGATTATGCGACTCTATTGCTAAAGGCAACCATGGGAAAGTCTGTAACTTGTTAGGATTTACCTAATAGTTTAAGATATTTTTAGATTCTTTTAATGACTGTCTAGCAAGTGTAGATGGTACTCTCATGGTTCTTTATTTTCCTTATTTGTCATGTTATTATCAAGTTATCATGACGTCGCCAGGCCACCATGGAAAATTATTTACATCATAATTATCTGTGGTGAGTTGTCCTGTCCTGTCTTTGTTTCTAGTCGTTGCTTTCTCTCTGTATCTCACTATTCATCAGTTACGTTTTTGCAGGGGATACCTCGCTCCCGAGTACGCGTTGTTAGGACAGCTTACTAAGAAAGCAGACGTATATAGTTTTGGGGTGCTTATACTTGAAATATTAAGTGGCAGAAGTAGCAGTAAATCGACATTTGGAGTGGATCTGTTGGTTCTGGTGGAATGGGTAGGTTCTGCCATTGCATACTCCATTGTTCATAGCTTGTATTATTCCATTTATTTTGTTGTCAAGAATATCATTGAAAATGCACTAGGGAATTGGAGTTGCGTTTATAAGATTCCAAGCTTTTTGTATTCCTAGTGTCCATCCAAATAAACTTGATTTGCTGCACGTTTTTTCCACGCTGTGTAAAGGGGCTTCAGTTTTCCAGTGGCTTTTCTAGGAGTATGAGTATTTGCTTTTTGTTCCTTTCTCCATGTGGAAGGGCTTATTTTTGTTGTCTGTGATTTTTTTATTTTTTTTTAAAGATTTTGGTCAAAAAGTTTTCATAAACCGATTTGTCCAGATGAGAAGCATCGGGAAAGTGAGAAACATGCAGTAAAGATAAAATAGGTTACGTAATAACTATGACCTGGAACTTGTAAAAGTTCAGAGGCTGATAAGTCACTATATAGAACAGAAACTGAAGATATACTTATATGCATATGCTGGACATGAAATTCATGAGCCATTATCTCAGTGATATGTGAACTGGAGTAACAACATGATGCAGGCATGGAAGCTGAGAGAGGAAGGCAGGTTACTAGACATTGTTGATCCAGAATTAACTGAATTCGCGGAGGACGAGGTAATTCGATTCATCAAAGTTGCTCTATTTTGTACCCAAGCAGCTTGTAATCAAAGACCAGGAATGAAGCAAGTGGTGGAGATGCTTTCCAAAGAAGTAATACTCAACGAGAAGTTATTGACGGAGCCAGGGGTACATCTGGCACATACCTCTCGGGGATTGGTTGGTAATAGTTCGCGGGTGACCTCTCACTTTGCGACACAGATGTCACCTCGGTGATGTAGGTACAGCGTCTCGAGTTAGATGATTTTCGGAACTACCAAATTGTGACATTTTAGTCATCTTTGTTTTTAATATACGCTTTTCCCCAACGAAGCAGCCTTGTTCGTTTGGAGGTTTTTCTTGTTCTATTCCTTTTGTCACCCTGACAGTTGTATATATGGTCTTTATTATGTTAAGTAAGAGTGAGGGAATGGGCTAAGATGAAAAGTCAATTGGGGCTTTGCTTTTTACTTTGTGTACTACTTCAGCCAGAAGATGTGGCTTCTCACATATATGCATCTTTTTCTTCCTTTCCTTTTTTCCTTTTTATTTTTATCATTTACTGTTCGGTTTTATAGTAGTTAATTGGTTGCCATTTGTTGGTTAAGCCAGTTGCTGGTGAATGGTGCTACGGAAATAGACATTGTGTATTGAGGTTGTTTTTGTTTTTGGGTTAGGGATGTAAAAGTAACCAATGTAGAGGTAGATGTTGTTAAGTTTGATTATAGACTAAATAGATAATCAAATGCTAGCGTGACACATTTTGATCATTGGTTTTGATTATTACCATTGCGGACGCTCTTAGCACTTTAATTTCCAGATTAGGAGTCTAATACTCCCTCCGTCCCTTATTTATCGTCCGGTATTCCATTTTAGGTTGTCCCTTAATAAGTGTCTATTTTGTAAAGTTAATAGGGTAAAAGTTGGTGAATTATCTATTTTGTCCTTAAAAGTAGATTCCGTTTTTAAAAGTAAGTGAGTAAAAGTGTAATGATGATGGGTAAGTAGGGAAAGTGGAGGAAAAAGTTGATGTGAAAAGTATAATGATGATGTCTTTTTAATAAGTTGGAATTACGAAGCAGGACATTTAAAAAGGGACGAAGGGAGTACTAGTGAATATTTGTCTGCTCTCTTCTTTTCTCTGTCTTTAAGAATACATTCTAGACTTGACAAACGGTTTATTTCTCTTCAGGAATTGTTAGAAGTCATTCCTAACTTGACAAGCAGTTTAGATGTAAATTTTAGAAAACTTGAAACAAGAGAAAAGGACTTGAATCGAAAGATGCATGAATTATAAGAGTTCACCTACACCTCTAGGGTAAGAAAAACAAGACAAAAATTGCAAAAGCAAAATAAAGTTTTGAAGAGGACATATTTTTCCTTCCTCTCCAAATTAGGAATCGATAAAGAAATAATCACTCTCTTTAATCAAAAATAGTTAGAAATTATTCCAAACTTGACGAGTGGTTTGTTTCTCATTAGGAATTGTTAGAAATCATTCCAAATATGACGATCGCGGTGTGGACGTAAATTTTAGAAAACTTGAAATAAAAGAAAAGGACTTGAATCTAAAGATGCATGAATTGCGAGAGCAATTTTGTTCACCCATATCTTTGTTGTTGTATTTCTTCTATGGTATAAAGAGGCAGTATAAATAGTGTTTCGGCTCAATAATAAACAATATTTTTGCTTCAGTTACAAATGATCTATGTACGTTTTCCATCATTCATTCATTTGTCTTCATGCATGTAATTTTTTGGATTTGGACATGCCAAGCAATTAAACTCTTTGTGCCGCAAATAAAAAACGTACTAGTTACATTTGTGGTCCCACATGAAAAGTACCCACATGAACTGTGTTCTCTCTCTCTCTCTGCCCCGAGGATAATTCTGTGTCTCACCAAAAAAAATATTTAGACTCTGTTCGTTTAAGGGTTTTGAATTTTGAATTATAATTATTATTTTATTTTTCTTCAATCATTTTTCTTATTTTTTGCTCTATCTCTTTCCGATTATTACCCATATTTTCAATTATTACTTTATTTCTCATTGTACTCATTACCTACAAATCTAAATCCAAAATCCCAAAACAAATGAGGTCTTAGCGGTCTGCGCCCTGACACCAAACAATAGTTTAAGAAATAAACATAAGAAAAAAAATGAGAGGGATGTTAATAACAGTTGATTTCCTTTGTTGAATAATTTTCTTTTGAGTGATGTATAGAAGTTGATGATAAAAAAGAGAGAAGGGGTGGGAGTTAGCATCGAAATTTTCTAGTATTTGCAATAGTATCACTAATACTGTACCGCTGACCCATTTGATTGTCTGAATCCTACTTAATTAATAAAGAAGTACCATCATTGTATTTTAAAATATTGAAAAAAAAAAAATGATTGGAACCAAAAGTTGTATGCTTACGGACATCAATTTTGTTCACCCTCACCTTTAGTGACAGTAGGTTTATCCACATTTGGTAACGTATGTTATGAGTTCCGTTGAACTAATCAAAGTTACTTATTTTTTATGCATTAATTTATTTAGTTACTAAGCAAAACTTCTTGTCAATTGAATATCAGTAATATACTTGATAAAAAAACCTCCAATTTCGCTCTACCCAAATTACACCCAAGAATTAAAAATTTTGATCAAGTACTTACTGCTATCTAATTGAGCTGCTTTTTTTTTTGAATTTGCATAAAATAAAAGATTTTAAACATCCGTAACATGGCTCTTTGAATGTAAGTAAAGTTTCGCTCATGCATCCAAGGCAAGTGGGAACAAAATGGCTCTTATGAATTATTGCTACTAATGTTTTTCAATTTGCACTTTTTAACTTTTATTAAGACAGAACATTTATGTTAGTAGGATCTTTTTTTCTCACTTATCGATATATAGATCAAAATTCAAGGGGCACAACCTCGCGTGCATCGCACACGTTCCCCCACACCCGCCCCACACCACCCCCCCCCCCCGACCCGAACGATTATTATTCCTACGTGCACATAAGATTGCAAGTTCTGGGCAGTTTTGAAAAGCGACGATTATTATTCCTACGTACACATAAGATTGCAAGTTCTGGGCGGTTTTGAAAAGAGGGTAAATATTGGGTGCAATTGATTTGTTGTTTGGTTGGTTAATCCTGCGAGCTCTTGTGGATGTTAAGTACTTTTGTTTCTACTTTTGACTGGATAAAAGATTGATATCTTCTTGGTATAATGATTTCTCTTGAATTCCTTCATGTGCAATGCAGAAGCAACTCAAAGGGGAGGTTTCGGCATAACGTTGTCACAGAGAGCACTAAATTCTCTTGCAAAGTACAACTTTGAGCCAAGATCCTATGAAACAGAGGTTAAGCTTGGAGGCTGAAAATGGAGATGCCACTCATCAAATATTAGTGGGTATAAACTTTATTTTTGCTACATAATTTTTTAACAAAAATACTTTCAGCAGAGACAATCTGCAGAGATCCACGGAGAGACAAATGCGTTTAGCCCCATTTCGGGTCCTGAAAAAATCTAGAAAAATATCCATAAATTTTTAAATATTATTTTATGGAGTCCTGTAAAAAATCAACTCCAGTGGATGTCGATAAGTATTACTTTTGGATTCGTAGAGGCGAAACTGCTCAATTCGCCCCTACGAATCCAAAAGTAACACTTATCGATATCCGCTGGAGTTGATTTTTTACAGGGCTCCATAAAATAATATTTAAAAATTTATGGATATTTTTCTAAATTTTTTCGGGACCCGAAATGAGACCAAACGCATTTGTCTCTGCGTGATTCTCTGCGAATTGTCTCTGCGCGTAGCAGAGCTCATTTTTTAATCTATCATTCTTTGTGTATCAAAAGACGACTAATTTTCTAATGTTCTGGCTAGGAACAAGCCACATTTTAGAATTATAATTTGGTATCGCTTCCCCTTGGTTTAATGTGCCTTATGATACATATCTTCTTTTGCCATGGATCTTGTTATTTGTGCTCTCTTTTTTCTCAACAATAGTACTCTGTTTTCATTTGCTTAAAAACTTGAAAGTACAAATTCTCTTTGAAGATGTGCTGCTTTTTCTCTGAAATTCATATGATCCATTTTCATTTCCTTTTATGTTTTCGTGTTCCCCTGCTGATGCTTGTGTTTAATTATGTGACCCATTTGAAAATTTGTAGCGATTGACAAACTTCATATCAAACTAGGTAGTTCAAAGGAAAAAGTATTTCCTGGCATGAGACATCTAGCTATGATCCCGTCAAAGGAAGGTAAAACCTTTGATGGTAACATAAGGAAGTGCGTTCTTTGCTTTGCTTATTATTTCAGTAGTAGGCATTGGAAATTTATTAATCATGTTTGTTTGTCCGTTGCACTGCACATGAATTAAAGTTTCCATGTTTGTTTAGGGAGTTTAACTTTTTGTTAGAAGTGTATTATGTAACATTTATTTATTTATTTTCTTATTTCCAGAGAAGGTTACATGAAACTCTTATACAATGCTAGATGAAGAACTGCTTTAGTGGTTGGAGGTGAGTACCTATTGTAATACCCTGTTTCATAGTTTCATTCTTTGTTGCCTTCATATTATTCTCTAGTTTTCAACTAATATTGCTTCTTTATTTGGCAGATGCTTGAGAAAAAGATGGTCGGAAGAAGGTGCTTGATCAAGGCGCGCGCGCAAATATTATTTTGGGGACTCACTTATGTTTATTTTCTTTGATTTGTTCATCTTTTTTTTTTCTTCCCTTGACTCTATTTTATTTTGAGTATGGTTACCTATGAACATGAATTTGGATTACAAAAGTATGAATTATTATTTCCATTCTTGTAAGGACAATTTTGCTAGTATAAGAATTCAAAAGTTCTGTTTTGTCTGGATATTAAGGTTCAAAAGATTTTTGAGGCAGGAATTTTTTTTAAAAAAAAAAATTCTATTATTTGCGACGGGGTCATATCGTGGCTAATAAAAATCTATTTTTTATTTTATTTTTTTTGCGACGGTATACACCTATCGTGAATACTACCTTTTCCCATTGCAAATACTTTGCCACGAGAAAAACCCGTTGCAAAAAGTATTTGCCACCCCACCATCTGCCACTGGTCATTCCCGTCGCGATCCCGTCACAAAAGGGCTTTAGCAACGGGAATCCACTATTCGCAACAGTATTTTCCCGTCGTGAAGAGTATTATTTCTTGTAGTGTCAGGAACCTCATTGCCTTGGAACAGTACTGCCCTGGCGTTTTGGAGCACTTTTCGTCCTACGCATGGCTCATGGACATGCTCGTCGACAACGATAAAGATGTCCTAGTGCTCGAAAAGGCGCCGGAGTATTGCGTAACTACATGGGTCCCACCAAGGACGCCACCGATCTATTCAACAAACTAGGCAAGGAAATCACGTTGGGGCATTACTTCAACAGACCATGCCTCAAAGCCACCGAGTATAGCAAGCGTTTTTGGGCGAGGAACATGGCGCACTTGAGACGGACGTATCTCGGTTCTCCGTGGACGTTCATAGGTTTCTGCATCGGCGTCATGGCTTTCGTCATATCCTTCGTTGGATTCGTCCGCAGTTTTGGTAAGGAAGGCTAATGTAGCCGTTAAGGAACGAAGAGATCAATGGGGTTAATAAATCAAGTGAGAGAGAGAGAGAGAGAGAGAGAGAGAGAGAGAGAGAGAGAGAGAGAGAGAGAGAGAGAGAGAGAGAGAGAGAGAGAGAGAGAGAGAGAGAGAGAGAGAGAGCTGTGGTATCCCCTTTGGAGGTTTCCATTCCTCCCCCATAATTGTTTATGTGTGCGAGATTGAGAGTGAGTGTGTGATCAGATGTGTGTTGTATTACAATTTTTTCCCCTTGAAATATGTGTGTTGTATTATTTTGGAAGTAATAATATGAGTGTGGTGAGAAAATTCTAATCTCTTATTCCCCTCAGGATGATCATCAACAGTTTGTCATTGTTTTCAAGTAGAATTTAGAGTGATCATCAATAGTTTGTCATGGTTTTCAAGTAGAATTTAGAGTATCTCTAAGGTGCGTTTGGTTGGATGAAATGGAATGTGAATAGGAATAGAATTAAGAATGGAATAGAATTGGAGGAATTGAGAATAGAATAATCATTCTCATTCTCATGTTTGGTTGTGCTTAGGAATAATCATTCTCATCTCCAATGGAATAGTGTGGCAATAGCATTTTTTGGAGTAGCAATAGTAATTTTTGGAGTGGCAATAGCATTTTTTGGAGCGGCAATAGTACTTATTGGTGTGGCAATAGTGAATGTTGAAGTGGCACTAGTAATTTTGGTGTGACAAAGAAATGGAATAACAATTCCTTAGTTTTTTTGGATGGAATGACAATTCCCTTTACTAAGGTGAATAGTGATTCTATTTGGAATCATCATTCCGTTATTTAATAGTGAACGAAATATTGGAATAAGTAAGTCATTGGAATGACCATTTTATTCCAACCTTGATTCCATCCAACCAAACATACCCGGGAATTAATATTTCTTATCAATGTAAGGCTACAATGAATTAAAGAGATACACATTTGTGTCCGGACGGTTAAAGTGTAAGGCTATAAGTTTTGGTTTATAAAATCGACGGCTTGGATCCTGTCAGTAGTTTTTAAGTTAAAATGATCCAGGACTTCAATTTTATAAACCAAAATTTAATTTTTGATATGCCTATCAATGTTGGATCAAATTGATGTTTTGCATATGCATACTACTCTGTGAGTTCTACAAAATGAACGATTCAAATTTTTGTGATAAACTGTCGATGAGCCTCACACGTGGCGATAGTGCAAACCCCACATTTGCACCCTTCCATTAAGAAGTTGATCTCCAATTTGACATGCTTGGTCAGACGCTTTCCAGTTTCAATTCGGTCCAATTCAAGCATGTGAATTTGATACCATGTATGGTGCTGGTGGTGATCATCTACATACAGTTAATTACCAGCAGCCAACTGTCATTACTTAACCATTTCCAACCAAATTATATTACACTTTCCAGTAAAACAAAGATACTGTTGGTTTTGATTTTTGTGAATACCAAAGATATTGTTGGTAATTTAATTCATCAAAGTAGCTCTTTTTTCTACGTACCCAATCAGCTTCTAATCATCAGAGACCACTTTTCAAAGAACGAACACTCAACGAGAAGCTATTGACAGAGCCAGGGGTACATCTGGCACATACATCCCTGAAGATTGGTGGGTGATAGTTCAAGGGTGCATGACCTCCCACACAGATGTTACCTCGGTGATGTATGTACAATATCTTGAGTTAGATGATTTTCGGAAACTACCAAATTGTGACATTTTAGTTGTCTTTTTCTTTAATATATAAGCTTTTCCGCAACGAAGCAACCGTGTTTGATTTGAGGTTCTTCATGTGCTATTCCTTTTGTCAGCCTAACAGTTGTATATGGTCTTTAGTGTGTTAAGCAAGAGTAAGGGAATGGGCTAGATGAAAAGTCATTTGGGGCTTAATTTGCCTTTTTTACTTTGTGTAACTATTTTTCAGGCAGAATATGTGGTTTGTGTCATATGTATTCATCCTTTTCTTCCTTTCCTTATCTAAGCATCATTTACTGTTCGGTTTTAATAGTTGGTTGTCATTTGTTGGTTAAGCCATTTGCTGGTGAATGGTGCCTACGGAAAAGAACATCCGAACAAAATTATCCTTCTTTCCAAATTAGGAATTTAATAGTGAATATTTTTTTGCTCTCTTCTTTTCTCTCTTTAGGAATTCATTCTAAACTTGATGAGCGGTTTATCTTTAGAAATCATTCCAAACTTCACGAGCGGTTTAGATGTAAATTTCACAAAACTTGAAGCATGAGAAAAGGATTTAATTGGATCGAAAGATGCATGAATCATGAGGGTTCACCTACACCTTTAGGGTAAGAAAAGCAAGACAAAAATTGCAAAAGCAAAAAAAGTTTTGAAGAGGACATATTTTTCCTTCCTCTCCAAAATTAGGAATCAATGAGGAAATGTTTTTCACTCTCTTTAGGAATAGTTAGAAATTATTCCAAGCTTGGCAAGCATGCGGTTTGTTTCTCTTTAGGAACCGTTATCAATCATTCCAAATACGACGAGCAGTCTAGATGTAAATTTCAAAAAACTTGAAACAAAAGAAAAGGATTTGAATCATCAAAAGATGCATAAATTACGAGATCCGTGTAAACAATGTTTCGTCTCAATAATAAGCAATATTTTTGCTTCAGTTGAACAGCAGTTTCTAGTGATCAGTACATGCAGTTGCAAATGATCTATATTTTCTATCGTTCATTGATTTGTCTTTATTTGAATTTTTTTACATTGGACATGCCAAGTATATAAACTATCAAGAAATTAAAAATATAGTAGGCTACATTTGTGGTCCCACATGAAAAGTATCCAGCAGGTACATCTCTCGCTTCTTTTCTTACAGTATAATTTCTCTCTCGGAGCCACCAAGAATAATTTTCTCTGTGTCTCAGGAAGAAAAATTATTTAGCAGTCTTGCGCCCCGACACCACACATTATTTTAACAAAAAAAAAAAAACGAAAAAAAAAAACGAGAGGGATGTTAATAACAGTTGATTTCCTTTAATTCGTTGAATACTTTCCTTTTGAGTGATTTACATTTGTGTACTTTACAATTAACTTCATAACTTCTTATCAAGACTCGATTACTCTTGATCTGGCAAAAAATAGGGGCTTTACATGATATTTTCAATTCATATCTCTTTTTGTTACAAAGTAGAACATTTTATGGAACACGTACAACTTGAATTCGAATGACTATGAAAGTTATTTTTCAACTTTCCATCTTTTATCTGAAGGTTTTGTCCATTGCTGGATGTGGAAGGAAAGGAAAAAGAGGCGAAAATAGTCTAGAAAAGAAAGAGAAAACTTACGCTTGTATTGGGCACAAGCTCGCGTGCATCGCGCACGTGCCCCTCTCTCTACCACTGAATAGTTGTTACTCCTACAATTGAGAATATTGAAGTTTTTTTTTTTTTTTTTGGCAAGTTTTGAAAAGAGGGCAAATATATGAGTGCACCAATTAAACTGTGAGCCCTTCTATATATAGAGAGGGTCTGTATTGAGCTCAAACCTAAACCTCCACCACCAAGTATAAACATATTAAACACAAATGCAACTTGATTTCGAAATCCAAATCCACCCAACTGAAATGAGTCAAGGGGAGATTGGCTCTGATGAGGAGGCTCTTCAGCGCCTTACATCGACCGTCGTTCAGACAATCGGTGAAGGTGCCCAGAAAACTGAATCCTTCTTCTCTTTAGCTTCCATTTACAGGGTGCCCGAAGAGATTCGTAAGCATAAGGAAAGCGCCTACACCCCTTGCCTCATCGCTATTGGCCCTCTTCACCGGAAAGACAAACACCTTCAAACACCCTTACAACACGTCAAAATGAGCTACACAAATCACCTACTCTCTCGATTGACCGCTGGAATTGATGACCTGGAATCAGCAGAGAAGACGAAGTTCACGGTGGTACAGGAATGTTTAGCGGAAATGAAGACAACAATAGACGATGCAAAGAAATGCTACGCAGAAGAAGTTACACTGGATGAGGAAATGATGTTGGTCGATGGTTGTTTCATCCTCGAATTATTCTACGGATATTGCACCAAAACGGTAATTATGGAAGCTAAAAGCATATTAAGCTCTTTTATCAGTTGACGAAACTTACACTTGTTTTTTCCCCTCAATTGCTGCTTTTAGCATCGTTTTTAAGTAGCTCAATTAAAATGCTCTTCATACTAGCCAGTGCATGCTTTACCTGAGAACTGTGAAGTTCAGTAATAACATTCCCTTTCGGGGTGTGGGTGGCATATGATTTGTCCATGCTTTTGGTGGCAACATCGTTCGGATCATTGACTTGTTTGAGATGTTATTGTGCCCGCATTCTTTTTATTACTTGTAATCCTTTGTAATTATTTAAGAAAATTCTTTCTGTGCTGATAAAAAAACAATAATAATAAGGGCAAATTTCACTCAGACCCCCTGAGGTATATGACAATGACAGAAAGTACCCCTCAGTTTTCAAAAATGACAGAAACCTCCCTTACTTTACAGTTTGGGTTTCATTCCGTTAGTTTCCGTTAGTTCCGTTAGTTAAATGGACGGAAAATGTACGAAAATGTACGGAAAATGTACAGAAATGTACGGAAAATAAAATCTTCAATTTTATTTAGTTCTACACCTATCTTAGGGCTCTCATTAAAAGTCCTAGAGTTAAAAATTAATTATGATCATTTAGGATAAAATAGTGAAAAAAATAAAATCTTCGCACCGATTCAAACGGATTAAAATTTGGAGCATTTAAAAATTTTTCTTTTCACTTGATTTTAGAGCTTTCAATGAAGAGCAAATACTTAAGTGCTCCAATTTTCAATCTATTTGAATCGGCGCAAAGATCTTATTTTTTTAATTATTTTATCTTAAAGTGCAATAATTAATTTTTGATTTTAAGATTTTCAATGAGAGCCCTAAGATAGCCGTAAAACTAAACGAAGAGGAGATACTTAAGTGCTCAAATTTTCAATCCGTTTGAATTGGTGCGAAAATCGCATTTTTCTGATTATTTTATCCTAAAGGGTCATAATTAATTTTTCGCTTTAGGATTTTCAATGAGAGCTTTAAGAAAACTATAGAATCAAATGAAGAGCAGATACTTAAGTGCACCAATTTTTAATCCGTTTGGATCAGTGCGAAGATTTTATTTTTTTAATTATTTTATCCTAAATGATCATAATTAATTTTTAACTCTAGGACTTTTAATGAGAGCCCTAAGATAGGTGTAGAACTAAATAAAATTGAAGATTTCATTTTTCGTACATTTCCGTACATTTCCGTACATTTTCCGTCCATTTAACTAACGGAACTAACGGAAACTAACGGAATGAAACCCAAACTGTAAAGTAAGGGAGGTTTCTGTTATTTTTGAAAACTGAGGGGTACTTTCTGTCATTGTCA
This sequence comes from Rhododendron simsii, assembly GCA_014282245.1. NCBI lineage: Eukaryota > Viridiplantae > Streptophyta > Magnoliopsida > Ericales > Ericaceae > Rhododendron > Rhododendron simsii. Next base: position 35,924,118 of record CM024957.1, on the reverse strand, counting down.
GATACCTCAGGGGGTCTGAGTGAAATTTGCCCTAATAATAACAAATCATTTTTTTTGCCATTCGTTAATTATAATCTAGTCTATTCTAGGGGATTTGGGGAGGAGAATGGGCGCTCACGGGAATCGAACCCTACACATGTGCATAAGAGTATAAGAGAAGTACCAACTACATTGCTTTTCACTTGCATAATAACAAACCTTTAAGATACACAGTTGTGTTGATACTTGGCCAGGGGGTAAGCCCACAAGCCGGCCGGCTCGGGCAACCTCCTGGCAAGGGGCAACAAAACTCGGGCAACCTCCTGGCAAGGGGCAACAAAAAAAAAAAAAATTTGTACGTAAACAAAAAAAAAATAGAAATCCAGCAAAAAAATATATTTAGGGGCAACCAAGCAGAATGTTAGACTTGGACAACCTAAATATCGAGGCCGGCACCGGATATATTGCCACTAATCAACTGCAGGAAGAGTTTTTTTCCTACAATTTGAGAGGAACAAATAAATACTACATGCGTCCAAAAATATTTGTCCGATCCACAAAATAAGTATTCAAAAATAATGTATTTCTTTCAAGGAAAAGTCAAACTTTTTTCATAAATTAAAATTAAAGAACTCATCGATATCTTGTGAATTGTTAAAAAAACTTTAAATTTTTCTCACAAAAATTGTTATAGTATTTTTACATCCTCGTTTTACGGATCGGACAAATATTTTGGGACGGAGGGAGTATAATCCACAAAATTTATGCTCCATCATCGAAAGGATAGAATTTGCGGCGAAATGTATTTTCCTTGCAAGTTTTTTTAATAAAACCAAAAAAAAAAAAAAATTCCCCGTGCAGAATGTACACCATTTGCAAGGAAATATGGTCGTGTTAGTTAGGCTTCTTTTGTTGATTCGTGGTGGTTCGGCTAAATAAGAAAGTGGCTTATTTTTTTGTCCTTATTCATATTTTTTTTTTTGTATTTGTTGATTTTTAGTCAATTTTTTTGGGAATTGTTGTTTCGTCATGACGAGAGGAATCTAAAAAGTAAATAAAATGATCAAAATTCAATTTTTTAAAGACGAAAAAATTAACTTATTGGCTTATTTTTGTCTTCATTCAAAAAAATTAAGTTTCGATCGTAATTTTTTACTTTTTAGATTTCTCTCATCACGACGACGCAATAATCTCTAAAACATTGACAAAAAACTAACAAATACAAAAAAATTTAAATACGGACAAAAAACCTATGAAATTTAACTAAACAAGATAAACCAGGTTATACAAAATTGAATTAATGATTTTGCATTTCAAAAGCAGGGACCAGAAACAGATCCAATTTGTAGCGCTTTTACCTTCATCAAAGTGAAAAGCGACTTGGTACTCCTTGAGAACCAGATTCCTTTCATTGTGCTTGAGAAATTGTTTCAGTTCATAGTGGGTCGGATCCCAGATCGCTCTGACAGGGATTGGTCGCTCACTGATTATGTGCGGTGGTTCTATGCGGACAAGATGACGCCAAAACGAAATTCCAACAACAGTGGTAGCGCCAAAACTAGTTGGTGTTCGCCCAGTGACTGTGTCCTTAGGGTTTTTGGTTGTACAACAGCACCACCAGAAGAAGAAGGAGTTCAAAGTGGTAAAAATATTGATCACCACCGTACTGCCAAGTACTACCATCATATCCTCCATAACCTATATATTGGTTTCCTTCCTCGTGATCAACCAAAACATATAGATTTTGATTTTAGAGAAATGCCTTCGGCATCGGAACTCGTCTATGCAGGAGTCAAGTTTGTTCCCGATACAGGAAACGATCTGTTCAAGTTCAAGTTCAGTGAACCTAAAGGCCTATTTCGGTGGTGTCGTAGGGCTCGTTTTGAAATTCCACCACTCGCGATATACGACAGCACGGAGTCATACCTCAGGAACCTCATTGCCCTTGAACAGTGCTGCCCAGGTGTTTCACAGCACGTTTCATCCTATGCGTGCGTGATGGACTTGCTTGTTGACAATGAAAAAGATATCCAAGTGCTCGAAAAGGCTGGAGTCGTGAGGAACTATTTGGGTGCCGCCGAGGACGCGGTAGATCTATTCAACAAGCTATGCAAGGAAATTCCTTTAGGAGGATACTTCGCAGACACGTGCAGCAAAGCCACCAAGTATAGCAAGGGTTTTTGGCCCAAGAATATGGCACACGTGAGACGCACGTATTTTAAATCTCCGTGGACGTTCATAGCTTTCTGTGCTGGCTTCATTGTTTTTATCATGGCGGTTCTCCAATTCGTCCACGATTTCTTTAAGAAAAGCGGATGAAGCTTAGGGAACAAAGATCGATCAAGATGGGGCCGGGTTAATAAATCAAGTGGGTGAAAAGGTGGGCGTGCATATTGATGGTGTAGTTGGAAGTACGTAGTAATGTGCGTCTATAAGACTATAAGTAGTTGTGTGTTTGTGAGATAGAGTGTTTGTTTGTGTGATAGAATGTTTGTTTGCGTGAGAGAGAGCGTGCCGTGAGATGCGTGTTTCCATTTCCCTCATTGTGTATGTGTGTGAGCCTGTTGAGTGGTCTCATGCCTATCTAATTAATCATGGCCTTAACTTTACGCCCACAAGAAACCAAATGAATGCTACTAACGTTGGCACTACTCAGCTTGTTTAAGTTAAAAATATAATGCCAATAACGTGACAGTGTGCATTGAAATCCACATGAAGGCCGGATGGGAAAGGAAAAAACTTCAAGAGCCCTATCTAAACCTTACGTGTCTTAGAAAACCACTGAAGGTGTCCAATAAACAAGAATTGCAACTTGAAATCACTAAATACATAGAGGTCAGCATCAAGTGTATGTGGACCCTAAAACTTGTCTAAGATTTAGCTGTGCATGTTGATAAGAAACTTAGGACGGCTTTCCTGTATATTAATTCCTTTTAGTTTTGTTTGTTAATCCCCCTTTTGTTTGCCTTTCCTTTTTTGTTGTGTCCTCAATATTCTGCACTTCTTTACACACTTGTGTATTTTATGTGGTTCTGCATGGTTAGAGATTGTTACCAACAATGTGAGGCTGTTTAGCTATAATTCACTGAGATCAGCGACAAGGGACTTCCATCCATCCAACAAAATAGGCGGTGGTGGTTTTGGAGTTGTATATATGGTAAGATCAATGTGATTTTTTGATGATCACTTAACTTTTGTATCAGTTGCGAAGGAAGAGAAATAGAGTAAAAAATCGGCTTTCCTGGTGTTTCGGAGCACGTTTCGTCCTACGCGTGGCTCATGGACATGCTCGTCGACGACGATAAAGATGTCCTATTGCTCGAAAAGGCCGAAGTCCTGCGTAACTACGTGGGTCCCACCGAGGACGCAAGGGAATTATTCAACACGATAGGCAAGGAAATTGTTTCAGGAAGTTACTTCGACGACACCTGCAAGAAAGCCAAGAGGTATACCAAGAATTATTGGGCGAAGAATACGGCACACGTGAGACGCACGTATCTTGCTTCTCCGTGGACGTTCATAGCTTTCTGCGTCGGCGTCATGGCTTTCGTCATATCCTTTGTTGGATTCGTCCGCAGTTTCCTCAAAAAGGGCGGCTAATGTAGCCGTTAAGGAACGAAGAGATCGATCGATGGGGTTAATAAATCAAGTGGGTCAAAAATTGGGTGTGCATATATATAGATGGTGTAGTTGGTTGTAGTATTGTGCATCTATAACTAGTGTGTTTGTGTGACGTATATTGAGAGAGAGAGAGAGAGAGAGAGAGAGAGAGAGAGAGAGAGAGAGAGAGAGAGAGAGAGAGAGAGAGAGAGAGAGAGAGAGAGAGAGAGAGAGAGAGAGAGAGAGAGAGAGCCGTGGGATGCCCTTTGGGGGTTTCCATTCCTCCCCCATAATTGTTTGTGTGCGAGGTTGAGAGTGAATGTGTGATCAGATGTGTGTCGTATTATTATTACTCCCTCCGTCCCTTATTTAGAGTTCAGTATTTCATTTTGTGCTGTCCCTTAATAAGTGTCTATTTTGTAAAGTTAGTGGGTAAAAATTGGTGCATTGTCTATTTTGTCCGTAAAAGATGATGGGTAAAAAAAAAGTGGAAAAAAAAGTTGATGTCAAAGATATAATAATGATATTTTTTTAATAAATTTGAGTTACGAAATAGGATACTTAAAAAGGGACGGATGGAGTATTATTTTTCTTATTTGATATCTGTGTGTTGTACTCCCTCCGTCCCTTTTTAAGTATCATATTTCGTAACTCCAATTTATTAAAAAGACATTATCATTGTACCTTTCACATCAATTTTTTCCTCTATTTTCCCTACTTACCCATCATCATTACACTTTTACTCACTTACTTTTCAAAATGGAATATACTTTTAGGGACAAAATAGACAATACACCAACTTTTACCTACTAACTTTACAAAACGGACACTTATTCAGGGATAGCCCAAAATGGAATATTAGACTCTAAATAACGGACGGACGGAGTATTATTTTGGAAGTGGTAATAATACGAATGTTGTGTGAAAATTCTAATCTGTTATTCCCCTTAGGATGATCATCAACAGTTTGTCATGGTTTTCAAGTAGAATTGAGACTATCTCCAAGGGAATTAATATTTCTTATCAATGTAAGGCTGTAATGAAATAGATACGAATTTGTGTCCGGACGATTAAAATCTAAGGCTATAAATTTTTGGTTTATAAAATCGACAGTTTGGATCCTGTCAATAATTTTTAAATTAAAATGATCCAGGCCTTCGATTTTATAAACCAAAATTTAATTTTTGATATATCTATCGATGTTGAATCAAGTTGATTTGTTGCATATACAAACTATTTTGCGGGCCCTACAAAATGAACAGTTCAGATTATTGTGATAAACTATCGATTAAGCCCACACACGGCGACGGTGCAAACCCCACGCTTGCACCCTTCTGTAAAGAAGTTAATCTCCAATTCGACATGCTTGGTAAGACGCTTTCCAGTTTCAATTGGGTCCAATTCAAGCATGAGAATTTGATACCATGGTGCTGGTGGTGATCATCTACGTACAGTTAGTTACCAGCAGCCAACTGTACGTCATTACTCGCTCGAACATAAATCCTAAACCATTTAATTTCTAACCGAAACACTTTCCAGTATAACGAAGATATTGTTGGTTTTGATTTCAGTGAATACCCAGAGGACGAGGCTAATTCGATTCATCAAATTAATAAGTAGCTCTATTTTCTACCCAATCTGCAAGCAGCTTCTAATCAAAGACCAGAAATGAAGCAAGTGGTGGAGATGCTTTCCAAAGAAGTAAAACTCAACGAGAAGCTTGACAGAGCTAGCAGGGGTACGGTACATCTGGCACATACATCCTGAGGATTGGTCGGTGATAGTTCACGGGTGACCTCTCATTTTGCGACACAGATGTTAATTAACATGCTTGAAACTACCAATGTCTTGAGTTCACGGGTGACCTCGGTGATGTATGTACAACGTCTTGAGTTAGATTGTTTTTGAAACTACCAAAGTGAAAGAAGAATAAGAGTAGCGGGCGGAAAGTGACATTTAAACTGTTTTTTTTTTTATTATTATAAATTTTATATATGCTTTTCTCCAACGAAACAGCTAACCTTGTTCGTTTGGAGGTTCTTCTTGTTCTATTTCTTTTGTCAGCCTAACACTTGTATATGGTCATTAGTATGTTAAGAGTGAGGGAATGGGCTAGATGAAAAGTCATTTGGGGCTTTGCTTCTTGAGTGTAAATACTGTCCAGATGAGCTGGAAAAAGAGAGGTTTTCCATCATCCCCGTGGGCTTCCTTTGCGCATTTTGTTTAGGTAATTCAAATCGTGCATGTTATAAGGTCTGTAAAATAATGTATTCATAAAAAAAATCAGTATGTTCGGGCATCGATAGGTATGTCAAAAGTTGAGTTTTTAGATGAACGCCTGTGGATAGTTTAACTCAAAAAATAGTTGATAGATCCAGGCCATCTATTTTTTTTTGTCTAGAAATCAACTTTTGACATACTTATCAATTTTCGGACAAACTAATGTTTTGCATAGATATATTATTTTACAAGTCCTACAAAATGTATGGTTTGGATTACCCAAAAAAATGCGCAAAAGGGGCCCACAGAGGGTGCTGGCAGAAAACCCTCTCAAAAGATGCATGAATTACGAGAGCAGTTTTGTTCACCAGTGTAAACACTGTTTCGTCTCAATAATAAACAGTTTTATTTGCTTCAGTTGAACAGTGGTTTCCAGTGAATACAGTTGCAAATGATCTATATTTTCTTTAATTCAATGAAAACTTTCCTTTTGAGTGATTTATACAGTTGAAGTTGATGACAAAAAATAGAGAGGGAGTGGGAGTTAGCATCGAAATTTTATATTTGCAATAGTATATCACTAATACTACCCCTGACCTATTTGTTTCTTCATTTTGTGAAATCCAACCTAATAAAGCAGTACAATCATTACATTTTAAAATATTGAACTTTTCTAAAAATGTCTTTTCCTCCAAATTAGATTTGTAATTTCAGTTCTTGAAAGAAGCGTAAAAGAGGAAAACCATAGAACCTTTTACTTTGATTTTTTTTTTCTCGGCAATTGAAACTTTTATAACAACTCAAAAGGATACATTGAGATGGCTTGAACACAGTAAAATTACACACTTACCCGTTCAAACAAGAAGAAAAAAGGAACAACTAAACAATACCCTCCAACAGAAATAAAGTTGAATGGAATACACCTCGATCACCACCCTACCATATATTTTACAGTTTCAACATCCTAACTCCATCTAGAAAAATTCTAAATTACTCCACCGAATACATATTTATGTCGAATTTTGCCTTTACCCACATTGTAACTCTAGTTTTAATCAGTTCACCCACTTTTCCGGCACTTGTTGTATTGTTAAACACATAAGCATTTCTTACCAGCCACAAAGACCACAATGTCTCGAAATTAAAAAGACGTTTCCCATATAAGTGTTTCTCCCAATTTCTAAATCTATTGTCACCCCACCAAATGAAATGGTCTTCCAAAGATGCAGGGCATGCTCATCTCACATGTCGCCAATCTAGTATATATCCACAACCAAACGTCCCAAGAAAATTGGCAATGCAAGAATAGATGATGAGGTGTTTCCAAGTGCAACGAGCAAAACAGGCATAGCACAAATTGTCCCTCTTGAATCATATTTCTACCCAATAGCACTGATCTAGTAGCCACCTTGGATTGAATGGCCATCCAAGCAAATATTTCCACCTTTGGAGGGCAAAGGTTCTTCCAGAGAGCTTCCATCATTGAACTTCTTAAGTTATCACCATTCTCTCACTGATTATACACTGATTTTACCAAGAATTAATAGATTATCAGAGGACCATTTCCAATGCACAGAATCTAGCCTGGCCGAATCCAGTGTTACTAGTTGGAACCTTTGTTTTAATTCCTCTACTTGAAGGTTTTTGCAATCACGTAAGTCTCTACTAATAATCAAATTCCAACTTTCCTCATCAGCCCCACCCCTCAACGCTCTGACCACTGCTTCTTTTTGAGATGAAATTAAGTACATACATGGGTACTCCTCTAAGAGTTGTATCCCCTAGCCATACATGATTACAGAAAGAAATCTCCATGCCTGAGAGGATTTGTAATCTAAACCCCTCTTGGATGATATTACCGATACATGAAGATACATCCCCAAGTGCGCAAATATCCTTCCAGATTAAATTGTTGCCCTTCCCGAGGCTGGCATACGGGGAAGCCAACAGCCATGCTCCAAGTTATATTTTCCTCTAACTAACAACCAGCACCCAAAGGGAATCACTGGTAACCAACAGCCATGCTCCTTTTACTTCGATTTTTTGAAATGGGCAAACGATTAATTGGGACATGGAAATGATAAAAAAGGTGCAAACAATACAGGACGGTTGGAGTACTTAATTATAGTATATCACTAAAAACCCCTGGAGATTTAGAGAAGGCGTGAAATAATTGTGCCTATTTAAATTCAATTTGGTGACTTAAATTCTTGTAGTCGTTTCAACGAGTTTCAAAGCATTCAAAGGAATTCAACGTTTCAGACAGAGTTTCAAAATATTGAAACTGAGAAATTCTTAACGAAAACCAGCCCAACAAGAAGAGAAGGAAACAACAACCACCTCCGTTCACGGTGCAACCGCTACTCTCTCCCTCTCCCTCTCCGTCACCATTACTACGCAAAACCGTTGCCTGATGCTCATCCACTTGTGACAGAAGAATCTGGTTCACCTCTCCCTTTCCCTCTCCCTTGCCATTACTACGCAGCATCCTTGCCTCATACTCATCCCCTTGTGGCAGAAGAATCTGGTTCACCTCTCCCTCTCCCTCACCATTACCACGCAACACCCTTGCTTGATACTCATCCACTTGTGACAGAAGAATCTGGTTCACAAGCATCAGGAAACAACAACCACCTCCGTTCACACAGTGCAAAACCGCTACTTTCTCATGAGTATTGTTGGACTTTTTTCTTGTTTTCCACTTTATTCCCCACGTTACTAGGAGAATGAACAAGTGGTGTATTTCTCCATAGGAATCGTTAGCATTAATCATTCCAATCTTCCCGATATGTCTATATGTAAATTTCAGAAAACTTGAACAAGAAAAAAGGATTGGAACCAAGAGATGCAAAAATTACGAGCAATTTTGTTTTGTTAAAATAATGAAAGTCACTTATTTTGTATGCATTAATTTATTTAGTTCCTAAGCAAAACTCCTTTTCAATCGAATATCAGTAATACTTGATTAAAAAAAACTTCAATTTCGCTCTATCCAATTCTACCAGAATTAATTTTTTTGTCAAGTACTTACTGCTACTCCCTCTATTCCAAATTGAGAGTCAATTATTCCATTTTAGTTTGTTCCAAAATGATGGCACTTTTCCAAAAATGAACGGAAAAATTTGGTGATTTTTCAAAAGTCTCTCAAAGGTGAATATAAGTGTTAAAAAGTAGGTAGAATGTAAGGGTAATGGTGGAAATAATATGCATTGTGGGTGTAATCATTGCATGTCTCCTTAAATAGTTAGAATTCCCAAAATGGACTCTCAATTTGAAAAGGAGGGAGTATCAAATTGAGCTATTTTTTTTTGTATAATTTCCTAACAAATCAATTTACATAAAAAAAAATAAAGATTTTGAAGATCCGTGAAATGGTTCACCGAATGGAAGTAAAGTTACGGTCATTCATTTGAGGCGAGGGTGAACAAAATGGCTCTCATAAATTAATGAATTATTGCTATTATTTTTCAATTAATTTGTATTTCTGACCTCTTATTGAGATATAACATTTAGGGAAATGATATTGGCACTCTAAAAATTAATGCAGGCACTCCAAAAAACAAAGAAAAATGACTTTGGAATTACACTGATTTTGGAGTGTCTGCATCAATTTTTGGAGTGCCAATATCATTTCCCTAACATTTATGTGAGTATGATCTTTTTTCTTAACTTATCAATAGAAGAAATTCGAGGGGCAAACATACGCTTGTATTGGGCACAAGCACGCGTGGATCGCGCATATGCCCCTCTCTCTACCACAGAATAGTTGTTACTCCTGCACATGAGAATATTGCAAGTTCTGCAGGGGACCAATTAAACTGTGAGCCATCTATATACCGGGAGGGTCTGTCCTTAGCTCAAACCCAAACCTCAGCCACCAAGAATAACACAACTGCTTCTTGGTTTCAAATGGAACTCGAAATCCACCCAACTGAAATGAGTCAAGGGGAGGAGGCTCTTCAGCGCCTTACATTGACCGTCGCTGAGAAAATCGGAAAAGGTGCCCAGAAAATTGAATCCTTCTTCTCTTCAGCTTGCATTTACAGGGTGCCCGAAAAGCTTCGTAAGATGAAGGAAAGCGCCTACACCCCTCAATTCATCGCTAGTGGCCCTCTTCACCGAGAAGATAAACACCTCCAAACACCCTTGCAACACGTCAAAATGAGCTATACCTACTGTAGCAGGCCGAGCCAACGGTTCACACCACATTAAGCGAGGTGCCGAACAGTGCTAGGCAGTACCGGCCCCGACATTTAGATTGCCCTAGCCCAATCTTATGTTTTGTTGTCCACTTACTATTAAGTCATACAAAATAAAAAAAATACAAATTCAAAAAAAAAAAATTCAAAATTACATTGTTCTTTTAACTTGAATAACATTAAAAAAATCACACCAAAATGTTAACCTCGGTTATAGTACTTTATGTTTAGCATGATCCGATTCAAAGAAAACAGTTTTTCATAGCATTTTTTGAAGCAATATTTTTAATTGAGTCATCATACTTTACTTATCCAAGAACTCGTGGCCTGTTCCACTCACATTTTTTTGTGGATTTTTAGGCTTTTTAATCAATATATGTGAGGAGAATGATCTGTCTCGAAAAACATAAAAAGTTTAAAAAAAAAAGCGCAAAATGCCAAAAATGCTCTTAGTGTAACAACGCCTCATTTTCAATTGAGATCATAGCCAATCTGTTTAATTTTTGTTGCAAAATGGTAGTTCAAAGGTAAAAATAAAAACCGTGTTAGCTCCCTCAGTTTATTTTAACTATAACTTTTTTTTAATCATTTGTAAGAACATATCATTTATACATCACTTTTGTGTTTGTTAAACTGAAAATTTCCAACAAATTAAGTTGTTTTCCGCAATATTGTGGACTGATAAAAAATGGTAGAACAAAAATGTAAAAATAAAGATGATTTCATAATATTGTGAATTGGAAAGAAAACAATAAGTAGGGGAAAAAATGAAGAAATAAAGGAAAAAGGAGAAAACAATAAGTAGGGAAAAAAAGTGAAGAAATAAAGGAAAAAAGAGAAAACAATAAGTAGGGAAAAAAGAGAAGAAATAAAAGAAAAAGGCGCCTCCGGACAATCGAACTCGCCACACCTCGAACTCTAGCAACTTGTGGTGACAAGCAATGCCAACTTGCCAAGCAACCGACTTGCGCTGGTATAGGAAACTCTTTTACATTTATATCTAACTTCAAATTTTTTTTTTTTTGGTTGCCCCAACCCGGGGGTTGCCCAAGCCCTTAGGACAATTCACCTGAACCGGCTTGGCAAACCGACAGATTCCCAGAAAAATCCTCGTCGGAATCAACCTCCTCTTTCCAGATAAGGAATCTACTAATAGTGAACAAATTTTTGCTCTCTTCTTTTCTCTCTTTTTCTCTTTAGGAATACATTCTAAACTTGACAAGTGGTCTATTTCCCTCCTGGAATTGTTAGAAATCATTCCAAAACATTAAATGAGCGGTTTAGATGTAAACAAAAAACTTGAAGCAAGCGAAAAGGATTTGAATTGAAATGCATGGATTATGTGAGTTAACCTAAAGAAAAGCAATACAAAAATTGCACGAAATTATTATTATTATTTTTTTGAAGAGGACGTATTTTTCATTCCTCTCCAAATTAGAATTAGAAATCAATGAAGAAATGTTCTTCGCTCTCTTTAGGAACTAATAGTTAGAAATTATTCCAAGCTTGGCAAGCGGTTTGTTTCTCTTTGGGAATTGTTAGCAATCATTCCAAATATGACGAGCAGTCTAGTTATAAATTTCAAAAAACTTAAAACAAAAGAAAAGGATTTGAATCATCAAAAGATGGATGAATTACTAGAGCAGTTTTGTTCACCAGTGTAAACAATATTTCGTCTCAATAACAAACAAATTTTTTTTGCTTCAGTTGAACAGTGGTTTCTAGTGAATTCAGTTGCAAATGATCTATATTTACTTTAATTCGTTGAATACTTTCCTTTTGAGTGATTTAAAAAAGTTTATGATAAAAAATAGAGAGGGAGTAGGAGTTAGCATCGAAATTTTATACTCCCTTCGTCCCTTTTTTAGAATTCAGTATTTCATTTTGGACTGTCTCTTAATAAGTGTCCGTTTTGTAAAGTTAATAGGTAAAAGTTGTGATAAGCGCGTAAATGTTCATATTAGCGCCTCCTAATTTATCATTACCAAGTCTTTTTATTTTATTACTTGGTGTTTTAATGGTTAATTTTTGTGTTGTAAGTATTTAAAGAATTTGATAAAAGAATATGAAAAATAAAAATATTAAACGGTATTTTGATACTCGGCTATTCGGATCAATCAAGTGAAATTATTATACGGGGTAACGATTCACAAGTCAAATTGGCCGTGGGATTAGACCTTCACTGAAGGTGAAAATATGAGTTTAACTTGGACTTATGTCTATTAGGTGGGCTCATGAATTCACAATTAGATGGACCAAAGGTGGGGCCCATGGTCTCAACATTTGTCATAAGTGGGCCAATAGGGTTTTTGTTATTAGGAAGAGGCAGCAGCTTCCGCTTATTTTTCACAACAGGTTTTATTGGGAACTGGGATGCAGTCAACGAAGAACGAAGGCTGCCGAGACTTTTGTCCGCGATAGTTTTTCTTCCGAGGTTCTGTTCCCTTCAAATTTTATTGGAAGTTTTGATCAATTACTTGCACTCCGGTAATTCGTTTTAATTTCAGTTCTTTATAAAAGTTATTCTTTAATATTTGGTTAGTTGATATTTCTTATTTATTTTTCACCTCGCATAATAGAAGTATGTATCAAATTAAAATTTCTTTTATTTCTTACCCAAAAGAAATTATTTGCAATAGTATATCACTAATACTACCGCTGACTCATTTGTTTGTTCATTTTGTGAAATCCAGTTTAATAAAGGAGTACCATCATTACATTTTAAAATGTTAAACTTTTCGAAAGATGTCTTTTCCTCCAAATTAGACTTGTAATTTCAACTCCTGAAAGAAGTGTAAAAGTGGGAAACCGATTAATTGGGACATGGAAATGATAAAAAAAAGGAGTACAAACAATACGGGATGGTTGGAGTACTTAACTTAAGAGAAAGACTATGATACATACCTTTTATTTGGGTGTGTATCATATGTATCCTAAAAAATATTATGAATTGTAAAGAAAATATTACGAACCATATTGTTAAAAAGTTACAAATCGTATAAAGATTACGAGATATACCAAAATGTTCTGAATCATAATAAAAATGTTACGAATCGTACTGCTGAAAGGTTATGAATTCTAGAACAAAAGTTATGAAACGCACTAAAATGTTATGAATGAACCATAAAATAAGTGCATATGGTATACCCTTTTAAGGGGTGTGTATTGTGGACTTTCTTAATTACAGTTTATCATTTTGAGAGAAAATATTTGAGTATTTTACAATTAACTTCATAACTTCTTATCAAGACTCGATCACTCTTGATCTGGCAGTTCCAAAGTTCTTGATCTGTAAATTTTCTTAGAATCTTTTGTTACGAAGTAGAACAATTTGCGTTAAACAACTTGAACTGGAATGCATATGAAAGTTATTTTTCGACTCCATCTTTTATCTGAACGTTTTGTCCGTTGCTGGATGTGGAAGGAAAGGAAAAAGAGGAGAAACTAGGGTAGAAAAGAGAGAGAAAATGACAAGAGAAAAAAAGAGGTTCTGAAGAGGAGAACAAAATTTTTCTTCCTCTCCTCAAATAAGGAATCTAATGATGAAGAAATGTCTTGCCCCCTCTTCTTTTCTCTCTTTAGGAATCGTTAGAAATTATTTGAAATTTAATGAGTGGTCTATTTCTCTTTAGGAATCGTTAGAAATAATTCTAATCTTCACAAGCAGTCTATGTATAAATTTTAGAAAATTTGAACAGGAAAAAAAAAAAAAAAGGGATTGGAACCAAAGATGCATAGATTATGAGCAATTTTGTTCTGTTGCAATAATCAAAGTCACTTAATTATTTTCTGTGCATTAATTTATTTAGTTACTAAGCAAAACTCCTTTTCAATTGAATCAGTAATATACTTGATTAAAAAAACTTCAATTTCGTTCTATCCAATTCTACCAGAATTAAAATTTTTGTCAAGTACTTACTGCTATCTAATTGAGCTATTTTTTTGTATAATTTCCTAACAAATCAATTCACATAAAAAAAGATTTTGAAGATCCGTAACATGGTTCACCGAATGGAAGTAAAGTTATAATCATTCATTAAGGGCGAGTGCAAACAAAGTGGCTCTCATTAATTGTTATTTTTGATCGGCAAAAAAAGTTTCAATTCATTAAGAGCCTGAAAACCTGTAACCCAAATGCCCCGAAACCAAGAAAAACACCTAAATGCCACCGAACTGGGCCAAGCCCAAACTGGCCGGCCCACACCTTAAACGAACAGCCCACACCTAAACCTAACATCTCCACCGCACGCCGCCGATCCACTTATTGCCCCCGACACATCTTTACCTCTGCTCCTTTACTACTCCTCCTCCACTCCACGCTGCCGCACCTCCTCCACGTCACCACCACTGCTATAACTCCACTCCTTTGCCGCTGCCACTACGTCTCCATTGCTCCTCCACCTCCAAAATGCCATCCTAGTCCTCGCGTACAACGCTGCTACTCCTTCGCTTCATCATCGATGCCTCCGCTACTTGCGGCCGCTGCCGCTCCACATCATCACTGCTGCTGCTCCTCCGCGTCATCTCCGCTACATGTCGCCGCTACTCCTCCGCACAAGGACGGAGCCAGAAATTTCATCACGCAGGGACGATCATGCATGCAAGGGAAAAAAATATAAATACACATGCATAATCATGTAAATACATTAAAACTCAAAATGATGTAAATACATATATTAGTTTAACTAATGAAATCGATCTTGATGTATGTGTCTTGTTTTTATTTATTGTTCATCTTCGTTTTTTTCATTCATCACAACTGGACGAATTTGGTACATGGGCTTTCATGTTACTTAATTTTACCAGTCAAAAAACAAAGAATTAGTAAAAGTCTAGAACAACAATTGGGGAAAGACATACCTACAAACTTAAATTTCACCAAAATTATTTAGGATTTCTAAAATCTCTTCTCATCTGGCGCTATTTTCTCGAAATTGCCTTTGAAGTCTTAGCAATTGGAGATGTTTGTGCAGAGAGAGAGAGAGAGAGAGAGAGAGAGAGAGAGAGAGAGAGAGAGAGAGAGAGAGAGAGAGAGAGAGAGAGAGAGAGAGAGAGAGAGAGAGAGAGAGAGAGAGAGGGTATTTGGTATGCCATTAAGATTTTAGGGTAAAAAGAAATAAAACTGTAAAACACTGAACCAATCTAACAAAAGGTGGAAGTTTATTACTTGAATATTCACAATATTAATCCTATAGTTTTATTTTTTTGGTATATTTTAGCCCTTAGCTTTTAGTAATTAATGTTGGTATCCTCGTATTTCAAAGGTTACTATTATATATATATTTTTTCAAAATTCTACACGGGGCAAGTTTTTGTACTTTCATATATAGAATTTTTTTTTACATATAATAGTAGTGTTTCTTTTTCTTCTTGCAGGGGCGACCGCCCATACTGGCCCATCCTAGGCTCCATCCCTGCCTCCGCAGCTTCACTGTTGCCCCTTTGCCTCCACTGCCTCTCCGTCTCCAAACGCCTCCCATCAGAACCCCTACATCCAACACACCACCGCACGCCATCAGATGGAAAGCCTTCACCGTTAGGCATCGCCGGACCCACCCATCAGTGACCACTAGAGGCTTGCACATAGCCGCTGCTGACGGCAACACTGTTGCCTCTTCACCTCAACGCCGATCGTTGACTACCCCGCCGTTAAGCACAACCAATGCCACCCAACAACAGCAACAGGCTGTAGACCAAATCAAGCTCAGCGCCGGAGATCAGAAATCCTAAACGATGTCGAGATCTGCAGGAAGCTCACTACCTCTTCCAAAAAACACCACCAAGCAGGGCCAAAACGGAGTATTTAGGGTTTAGGTTCAAAACTTATTAGCAAGAAAATGAAAGAGGCGCCTGGGGGAGGAGGAGAGGAGGTGGCGCCATCCCCCGGGCAGGAAACCCTAGAGATTTGAAGCACAAGTGTATTAATATCCATAAGATATGCATTAATATTTAAACTTATTTGAAATTATGTTTGTATTATCCTTCGCCTAGTGGACTGAGGTTAGCAAAATTGTTATAAAGATAGAACATATTAATGTGAATAGGATCATTCTTCTTGGCTTGTCCACTTTTTTTTTTATATTTTGTTTTTTTGGGTATGTCGTTATTTCATTCAAAGAGTAGAAAACAAGTTCACGACAAGAGAAATAATGAGGATGGTCAAATCAGCCTAAAGGGATCCTTCAACTTTTATCAACTTTTTTATGAAAAAGATAGAACATAAGCTTTGCATCGCGCACGTGTCCCTCTCTCTACCACTGAAGTAGTTGTTACTCCTACACATGAGAATATTGCAAGGTTTTGTTTTTTTTTGACCAGTTTTGAAAAGAGGGCAAATATATGAGCGAAAATCCTATAGGGACTGACGAAGTCCCCAATTAAATCGTACCGATGGTCGCGTCGAGCAGTTTCCGGTCATTAGACGGCTGATTCGAGTCATCTAAAATTTCTTTAAAAAAAAATAAGGGAGCCTCTGCGAGAATCAACGGCATCCGATATGTGTAGAGTGTTTGATCCAAACACCCTATTTTTCGTACATACATGTATATACAAAAAAATGGGGTATTTGGATAGAGTATCTATGCGCGTCGGATGTCGTTGATTCCCGTTTGAGCCCACTCGGTTTTTATTTTTAGAGTTTTTAGACGGCTCGGATCGGCCGTTCGGTGACTGGAGACTGCTCGGTGCGACAGTTGGTACGCTTTCGATGGAGACTTTGTCGGTCCCTATAGCAGGACTCATTTATGAGTGCACCAATTGAACTGTGAGCCCTTCTATATAGAGAGAGGGTCTGCCTTTAGCTCAAACCCAAACCTCCACCACCAAGTATAACACAACTGTAGCTTGATTTTGTTGATCAAAATCATTTCCACCCAACTGAAATGAGTCAAGGGGAGAATGATCTACAGCACCTTACATCAACCATCGCTGGAAAAATCAGTGAAAGTGCCCGGAAAACTGAATCATTCTTCTCCTCAGCTTGCATTTACAGGGTGCCCGAAGATCTTCGTAAGCTGAAGGAAAGCGCCTACACCCCCCGCTTCATTGCTATTGGCCCTCTTCACCGAAATGACAAACACCTCCAAACAACTTTGCAACTTGTCAAAATGAGCTACACGAAGTACCTACTCTCTCGACTGACCGAAGGAATGGAGGACCTGGCATTAGCAGAGCAGACAAAGTTCACGGTGCTACAGAATTGTTTAGCGGAAATAAAGACATCGATAGACGATGCAAAACAATGCTACGCAGAAGAAGTTACACTAGATGAGGAAATGTTGTTGGTCGATGGTTGTTTCATCCTCGAATTTCTCTACAGATGTCACTCCTCAAAGGTAAGGAAGATAAGTTGACAAAACTTACTCAATTGCTACTTTTAGCATCCTTTTTAAGTAGCTCAATTAAAATACCCTTCATACTAGTGCATGCATGCTTTATATGTAAAGTTCAATAATATTAACAATCCCTTTCAGGGTGTGGTGGCATATGATTTATCCATGTTTTTGTGGTAACATCGTTCGGGTTTCAAAACATTTTTTTTTTCTTGGGCTTGGGTATACCGGCTTTGACCATTCAAAACCCTCTTCTCCTAACCACATGGAAGAAATTGATTTACGCCCCACGGGCTGAGCCCAAATTAGGAGGAAAATCCTAAAAAAGACCCCAACGGTTGGTAAGGAACCAACCCAACCCAAAATATTAGCTCAACCAAATACCTAAAACCCTAATACTAACAGCTTCAACCCCAACGGTTTCAAAACATTTCTTGCGAGTAAACATAAGATCGCCCACTTACTTCGTCTCTATGTACAGCTTCGATTTTTATAGCAAATAAGCGTAAAACATTTTTCTTGTTTAATTATTATGATGCAATTGTTGAGATTCCACCCAAGTGGGATGGTGTGCACGAAGCACATGATCACTCTTTACCTTATTTGTTTACGCCTATGTTGAGTCCGGTGTGTCCCTATGAATTTGGTAATATAATGTCACTTCCTGCGACCGCTCTAAAAACAGACTTGTAGGTGCTATGTCAAATGCCATAAAAGATTAATTGGAACCCTTCCTACCACCAATTGGTTTTAGGAGAGATGGTGGAAAGCGGTCTGATAAGTAATACCAGAGCCAGAAAGTCATGGGTTCGAGCCGTGGAAGCGTCATCGTGAGGGAGGGAGGGATTGTTGGGCCTGGAGTACCGCCATGGATTTGGTTACTGCTTTGACCAACCGGGTGTTAATAAAATTAAACTAAAAACGCGTCCCAAGCGTAGGACTCTCGACCAGTGTAGCACAATAATTCCGGAAGTACCGGAGTCGAACCACAGAGACGGACGGACGGTGCTGACTCAAAAGTGTGGAATTCTAGTTTTAATTGGCTCTTAGGTAGCCACCCCTTGTTTGACTGGTTTGATTAACTAATTACTGAAGAAATTGACCTCTACTGAATTAAAAAGGAGAGCGCAGCCGTGGGAACCCAGCGTCTGCAACTAGCCTAACCAATGTTTACTCGGGCCACAATGATTCGATTTACTGATTTTAGAATTGGAAAATATTCCCTAACGAATGCGCACCACCTGTCACCAATTTCCGTGCGCATTCGAAATCGGGCAATGCCTGGGTTTGTTCGTTAGAAAGATTTCGTTTCCTAAAACTGCTCAAAATTGAATTTATTCAGCCACGAGGTAAAACAATGATTGGACTAGCCACGTGACGCTTCCATCCCGCGGCCGCACCCTATGCGACTACTCACACATGATTATAACGAACGCAATAACAAAAATAAGAGAAAAACCTAAATCTAAACATATTGAAATAATCGAAATAGCAGGAAGAACGGATACCGCAATTAAACTGAAGAAACTATTGATTAATGAAGCAAAAACACCAATCCGAAGCTGGAAATCCGGAACAGAACTGAAGAAAACTTGAATCTCGTACTAGAACTAGAAAAACTGCAGCCAAAAAGTTAAGAGCGATGCAAAATAAACAAAACGTCGTTATGAAAAGCTGCTACAAACCTAAGTAAAAATGTACGTACCCTAATTCTGAGCTAAAACGGGGTTTTTATACTAATCTCTATTAAAATCCTAACATAAATCGAAATGGGAACCGCCATAGCACAAAATGCCGCCGTTCCTGGGCCTTAAACCCTCGGTAGCGCTACACCATTTGTTATGTAGCGCTCGCGAGCTCCTTCGGGCGTGTTTGACTGAGTTGACTCGCCCCTAGCCGCCGTTGACCATTAAGGCCTTAGGTAGCGCTACACCATTTCTTATGTAGCGCTCGCGATGGCTCTGGTCACCTTCTCACGAATTTGTGTCCAACACTTAGTCTCCACAGCCTTTCTCGCTTTCTCTCAAGCTTCATCACGGCCTTTCCGGATACCTCTCATTAGCGCCAAAAAGACTCAATTTCCTGCACATTAAGCACAAACACAAAATCCAACCACGTGCACGCATTAAATGGAAAATGAGAATTAATTGCACGTCTAACGCGCTAATTTCCCTACTTAGGCGCTTAAATTCATGAATTCCGCGCGCCTATCACATCCCCCAACTTGAGCGTTGCTAGCCCCTAGCAACGAACGAAATAAAAAATAACAAAACAAGAAAAGAAAACTCAACAAGGGATACGAGGGTTATGCAACTTGTATAAAAATCAAGTGAACATGAAATTTCCTCTTACTGCCACCTTTAACTCATTCACATGCATGCCCTAGCCACAATTCAAACAATTTGGCATCAAAACAATTGTAGAGATAAACATGCCCCCACAAAGTCACAATGTCACTTTCGCTCACCGGAACACTCAACATCCCATGCGAGGCGCTCGGTGACCAACGTGAGATGGAACAAAAATCACCACGTGCCAATCAAAACAACGCCAGTTATAACAATGAAAGTTCAACGAAACTAAGATACCACACATCCATAGCTAAATATAAAACATGCATGCAAGAGAGTTAACAACATGCATCGGGTCAACTAAGGACTTCATTGGGCTTATAACGACCGTGGTTGCAAAAAGAAAAAGAACATGCAAAGGGTGGCGGCTTATAGAAGCGCATGGATAACCTACCCTGATTGACCGCCACCTTGACTCCGGCACCACATCGGTGCTCAACACAAAACAACAGTCACAAACATAACAAAGTACGAGTTTTTACACAATATCTGAAATGACAAGACTCTAACCACCGACTCACGAACCACATGAAATAACACATAAACTGACACCACCAAATAACACCACCACTTAGCATCAGCATCATGGATATCCCAGCTCAATTTGAATCGCTCCCAGCAAAATCATCACTAATCTCCAAGTCTGGAAACTGAGGCGGCTGATAAAGAGCCGAGGATTGCCCAGTTATTATGATGTGCCAGCAGGTGTTGATTCCTCCCAACTTGCCTCAACTCCCTTTTATTCTGCACTTTCTATTTTTTTTTTTTTTACTTTTCTTTCTCCTTTTTTTTTTTGACTACGCTTTATAGCTTAAAAGTTGGGTTTCGTTCAAAATATGACACCCATCAACACTTCTTCTCTTTCACTTCTGATGACAACGATGCTTCAAATCCAATGCAATAAGACACCCATGATGCACAAAGCTAGACCACCCAACTACAATCCAACCCATACATCGGTTTCCTAGGCTAGACTCAGGAACTGACTCGGACTGGTTTAAAATTGGATAAAGGGACACATATGTGGTCTAATCATGCAAAAATGCCTTGTCTCATCCCCTATGCACGTTACCAACTCTCACAAATGCATGCAAAACATCTCAGACTATGACAAGTGGTACAAACGCCTACTATTTTGTGCAATTGCAGAAATCGATGAACAAAGAAACATGTGAATGCTTTTAGGGACACACTGTGAACTAAGTGGGAACACCTACTCAATATTGCTTATGGTGCGAAAGTATTCAAACAGAGATGCCAGATATATGCATGTAAATGAGTTGAACAGGAAAACAATGAGACAAGAATCTAACATGCTCACCTAACTCATACAAACAGGCATAACAATCGTATCCCCATACACAAAGAAAATTAAAAATGAACCCTAAACCAACTTAACAACGCTCAACACAAAAGTAGTTGTGTACAAAGTACACCCCTTCCCCCAACTTGAAATGCGCATGGTCCCCAAAGTATGAAGACCACGAAAAGTAAGAATAAAGAGAAGGAAAAAGTGAACCTGGGGTGACAGCCAACCACCATGACCTCGGCCGATATTCGAGGAATTTGTCGCTTTTGCATTCCTCGTCATTGCAGCTGCTCCAGGGCTTGCTCCTTCGGACCCAAATAGTGGGACCATAGCTAGTCACACAAGGCCGTGCTGGGGGCTTCGGGCTGACAACCGCCACACGTAATGGCACTCATGACTTAGAACTCCTGAATGCCTCCATCTCCCCAGCAGTGAGGCCTAATCTACCAAGGCTGGTGTGGTAGCACGCGTACCCTGCCAAAAGACTGAAACCACTACTACCGAAAATATGCAAATGGCATTAGTCCTGCCCGGCGCGTGTTATCCGGGCCACAAACAAACAAAATAAGAATAATAATAAAAAATGAAAAGAAAAGAACACCACCAGACATTCATGCAGTCTCACGTGTCATACTTTTCTCCCCATCCCTCGCCGGTAGGCAAGAAACGGGTGGCTATACAAGACCATAATGCGAATTTTTTCCTCTTTTCAATTTCGTTTTTTTTTTTTAAAAAAATGAGATAAACAAAAACAATTAAACAAGAGACAAGAACTAAATAACTAAGAAATAAAAGACAAGAATACATAGATTGTGCCCAAAACCCAAGTCAATGATGGGTACCCCTATCGCTAGGAGCCGGGTCCACTTCTCAATGAAGAAAGTGGTACGCAAAAGCTACCCGTCGGAACTTAAAACAATGGGGCGCCCAGCGGCTCAAGAACTGGATCCCAATCGGCGCCACACACATCCTCTACTGCAAGCACCTCCATCAAACTCCCTAGTTCCGGAGAATCTAAGAATGCCGAATCCTTGGCTATCTCCAGAAGATCCTTATACAAAATATTATCGACATGCTCTTGCACCAGCGTGTCGATCAAACTCACCTCCTCACCCTTGACTCGGCTATCCGCATTAAACGCTTTCACCTCCATTTTCAAGTCCCCAAACGACAATTGGACTTGTCCAGTTTTGCAATCCATGATAGCACTAGAGGTGGCTAGAAATGGACGGCCAAGGATGATAGGAGTCTTCTCAAAAACCTCAGGATTTTGGCAAGTGTCTAGAACAATGAAATCCGCAGGAAATTGGAACTCACCTACCTGAATCATCACATCCTCCACCACACCCTTGGGTACTCTCACACTCCTGTCCGCCAACTGCAGCGTGACAGGAGTGGCTCTCAGAGCCCTTAGGCCTAACCTCAAGTATACTGAATAGGGAAGCAAGTTAACACTTGCACCCAAATCCAACAATGCCTTATCGAACGTCTGGCCTGCGATATCTATGGTAATGGTGGGACACCCGGGATCCTTGCACTTGGCAGGAATTTCAGTCTGAAGAATGGAACTCACCTGCTCGGTCAGAACCACATTGTTCTGACTCTTGTGCTTTTTTGTGCAAAGGTCTTTCAATACCTTCGCGCACTGGGGAAAGGACTCAATCGCCTCCATCAAAGTGATAGGGAATTGCACCCTCTTAAAAAGTTCAAACATCTTATGGTTCATATTCTGCTTAGGTTTCACCGCCAACCTATAGGGGAATGGAGCTACTGGCACAGCCGGCGGTGTTGGAGTCGTGGGGGCTGCAGCTGCAGGCACCACCACCTCAGGTGACTCCTCATCATCCTCTACCTCTTTCCTAGGGACATCATCAACATCAGGAGTTGCTCTTGGTGCATCAACCGGCTCCGGGGGTGGAGCTGGTTTCTGTTTAGGTTCTATGGACTTATCGATCTCCTTCCCACTCCTGAGAATGGTGACCGACTTAGCCTCCTCCTGATTGGGGTTATGAACATTAGAACCTGAAGAATTGTCCAAATAATGGGCCCCCGCTGTACTACCCTGGGCCGGAAACCTACCTTTCTCCTGCTGCAGTTGACCGATAACCGCAGTGAGTTGTGACATTTGGGTTGTAAGGGCCCCAATTTGCTGTCTCGTTTCCGTCTGAAATGTCATCTGTGACTGCATCAGGGAATTGACAGTATCATCTAACTTATGATCACGCGTGGTCATCTGTGAATAACCTGGGGGAGGACCACGAGTGGATGGACCTGCCCCCCTACCAAGTTGTGGCTGGTAGTGAAATGGAATGATCTGGCCTTGAGGAGGCCTGGACGATTGGGCCTGTTGAAAATGCTGCGGCGGAGGTAGCGCAAGTGGTTGAGCTTGGCCTCCACCTGCGGGTCTGGAGTCTGACCACCCAAAATTGGGGTGATCCCTCCATCCCGAATTATACGTGTTAGAATAAGGATCCCAGGTTCTAACTGCATTAACTTCCTCTTGGTTAAAATGACTTGCCCCCTTGGCGGCAATAAACCCAGGGCAAACGGTCGCGGTGTGCCCTTTACATTCACACCACATGCATACTTCCTCAATTGATACCTCATTAACTGGACGAGCCTGCCTCACCTCTAGCTCCTCTAATCTCTGAGCCATTTTCTCAACCTGAGCCTGAAGTCGCTGGTCACGAATGGTAACCGGGACAACATTGGACCCAGAAGGTCCGGATCGCTCAAAATCGGATGGTTCTAAAGCCCTCTGCTTATCAGCTAGGTCATCTAAGAAATCCCAAGCCTGGTCTGCTGTTTTGGACAGGAAATCGTCCCCTTTACAAGAATATTCTATGTGCTGGACTGACTCAGCGTTGAGACCCAGATGAAAGAACCCAATTAACTGAATTCTCTCAAAGCCATGATGTGGCAACCTTAGGAGCAATTCCTTGAAATGCTCCCAAGCCTTGAGAAATGACTCATCCCTCTCCTGCCTAAAGCCTTGGATTTGACGCCTGAAACTCTTAGTTTTAGCCTCAGAAAAATACTTCCTATAAAAGGCGTCACGCACTTGTGCCCAAGTGGTGAAGGACTGAGACTTTTGCATTCGGAACCACAGAAGCGCGTCATCCCTCAATGTTGCCTCAAACAGCTTGAGGCACGCATTCTCATATTGGGTATTAGACGCAAGATTGCGCACCAACCCCTCGAATGTCCGCACATGCTCGTACGGATCATCGCACTCCCTCCCGTGGAAACTAGGGAGACTATTAAGGACACCAGGTTTGACAGTAAAGGCATTGCGTGCCTCTTGTGTCTCTTGAGGGAACACAATGGGTCCGAGAGGAGTGGTCCTCTCGGGATGCATGTGCTGCCTCAAGGACGGCTGAATAGCTACTTGCCTATCTCCCATCTCGACTGATTCTGATTCTGACTCTAAAACTGACTCTAAAACTGACTGAAAAAGTGGATTGCTGACACTAACTGACTCAAAAGGTAAATCTACATAAAGACCACTAATGGGAATAGACTCTGACTGGTACTCAGCTGAGTCTGACTCTAAACTAGAAGATGAAGAACTAGAAAACACAGGCTGACTTGACTCAAGTTCTTTTCGAACTAAATGATGTGTCGGGTCGCGATAATAAAGAGGGTCCTGTTTAAAGGACACCTTCTTCTCTCTACCTATGGTTACTCAACTAAAAGACAAAAGACATGAAAACTCACACTCTAGAACACACGTCACCGTCCCTGGCAACGACGCCAAAAATGCTTTGACCAACCGGGTGTTAATAAAATTAAACTAAAAACGCGTCCCAAGCGTAGGACTCTCGACCAGTGTAGCACAATAATTCCGGAAGTACCGGAGTCGAACCACAGAGACGGACGGACGGTGCTGACTCAAAAGTGTGGAATTCTAGTTTTAATTGGCTCTTAGGTAGCCACCCCTTGTTTGACTGGTTTGATTAACTAATTACTGAAGAAATTGACCTCTACTGAATTAAAAAGGAGAGCGCAGCCGTGGGAACCCAGCGTCTGCAACTAGCCTAATCAATGTTTACTCGGGCCACAATGATTCGATTTACTGATTTTAGAATTGGAAAATATTCCCTAACGAATGCGCACCACCTGTCACCAATTTCCGTGCGCATTCGAAATCTGGCAATGCCTGGGTTTGTTCGTTAGAAAGATTTCGTTTCCTAAAACTGCTCAAAATTGAATTTATTCAGCCACGAGGTAAAACAATGATTGGACTAGCCACGTGACGCTTCCATCCCGCGGCCGCACCCTATGCGACTACTCACACATGATTATAACGAACGCAATAACAAAAATAAGAGAAAAACCTAAATCTAAACATATTGAAATAATCGAAATAGCAGGAAGAATGGATACCGCAATTAAACTGAAGAAACTATTGATTAATGAAGCAAAAACACCAATCCGAAGCTGGAAATCCGGAACAGAACTGAAGAAAACTTGAATCTCGTACTAGAACTAGAAAAACTGCAGCCAAAAAGTTAAGAGCGATGCAAAATAAATAAAACGTCGTTATGAAAAGCTGCTACAAACCTAAGTAAAAATGTACGTACCCTAATTCTGAGCTAAAACGGGGTTTTTATACTAATCCATATTAAAATCCTAACATAAATCGAAATGGGAACCGCCATAGCACAAAACGCCGCCGTTCCTGGGCCTTTAAGCCCTCGGTAGCGCTACACCATTTGTTATGTAGCGCTCGCGAGCTCCTTCGGGCGTGTTTGACTGAGTTGACTCGCCCCTAGCCGCCGTTGACCATTAAGGCCTTAGGTAGCGCTACACCATTTCTTATGTAGCGCTCGCGATGGCTCTGGTCACCTTCTCACGAATTTGTGTCCAACACTTAGTCTCCACAGCCTTTCTCGCTTTCTCTCAAGCTTCATCACGGCCTTTCCGGATACCTCTCATTAGTGCCAAAAAGACTCAATTTCCTGCACATTAAGCACAAACACAAAATCCAACCACGTGCACGCATTAAATGGAAAATGAGAATTAATTGCACGTCTAACGCGCTAATTTCCCTACTTAGGCGCTTAAATTCATGAATTCCGCGCGCCTATCAGTTACACAATGTCACTCCCTGCGACTGTTCTAAAAACAGACTTGCGGGTGTGATTTCGAATGCCATAAAAGACTTCATTGAAATCCTTTCTACCGCCAATTGGTTTTAGAAGAGATGATTGTTTTAGAAGAGATGATGGAAAGCGGTCCGACAACGTATTAGGGTTTTCTTCATGCCTATATATATTGATGTATATGAGAGTAGAGAGGTTTGTGACTGAAACAATGTGAGGGAGAGGGTGTGGTCGAGTGGGTGAGCCGGTGTGGCTCACCGGCCAGAGTAGTGGAGAGCCAGTTGGCTTTTCCGAAAAGATTGTTTCATCTTGTATTATTGTGTAAATAATATTAATGGAGTTTTTTTTTCTTTATATCGTTGTGTTGTAAGTGACCCCCAGATCCTAACAAATATAAGCTCCAAATAGTTTATTTAAAAACAAATTTAATTCAAGTATTAACTTTATAAGTTTGCTTTTGTCTAGGGATTAATTGCAATTTGTACTGAACCAATGGGTACCCCAATTGATAACCGAATTTTTTTTCGAACCATAACCGAAATTTTTTCTGTGGATATGGGTATGGTTGAGGCCTTGGATAACCGAACCAATACACCGGTATTGGTTCGGTTATGATTTAACTGCTATTCGAACTGATACCCGAACCAAACCGAACCGAAATTGTAAGTATAACAGTATTACATAGCTAGGGTTACTCTTACTGACTCACACAGCTCCCGCCCACCATTCTGACCCTCTCTCTCTCTGGTTCATGGAACTGATTTGTGGGTTATCTCCAATTTGATTGTGGAGGTTTGTGGGTTACCTTCAATGAAGTGCTGCAATGGAGTTTTGTGGGTTTGCAATGGTTTGTGGGTCTGCAATGGTGGGTGAAATTGGAGATAGAGTTTAGATGTGGGTGGACCGGTGATGGGTGTAGGTGAGCCGATTTGGGTAGTTTGTCGGAGAAGTACAACCGACACAGGTGCGCTACGATTCCCAGATGTATAACGATCATCTACTCAGATCTTGTATGCTCTGTTCGAAACCCCCAACTCAGATCCTCTATGCTTCGTTTGTAGTTATTTTGGTCACCCATTCGGTTCGGGAATTACCCGAACTCTGTTTGGTTTGGTTATGGTTAATCCCTCTCCTCTCTGTTCGGGTATCGAGACGGATTCGGTTTAGCTTTTGGTTTCGGGGATCGGGTATGGATATGTCCAATATCCGCCCCAAATGCCCTGAATGCCATCCCTTTTGTCAAAAATTCATTTTTGTTATTGTAAATTTTGTACACCAAAAGAGAAACATAGAAAAAGTAGTAAACCTCAAAACTACATCTTTTGAGATAATATTTATTAGACCTTTTAATAAAATGAGATTGTTAACTACAATATTTTTTTTATTCAAATGAAAAGTGAAAAATCTATACTTATGTTTTTAAGGTAAGTCTATACTTGCAAGGAATATTATTTTTTTTTTGCTCGGCAAAACGAAGAATTTATTGGCTCGAAAGGGGTATATCGAGAGATCACTCAATAAGCACACACACTTATAGAGTAGAAAAAGCAAGAACCAAACATAACAAAAACAGGGACAGAAGGAGAAAGGCCATCCAACAAAAAATTGGACCGCTACCATCCTCACGGAGAGATTATTATTAATCATGAGAGATTATTCCATGTCCTTAGGGTATGGTCACGTGGTGTCCTAGGAGCTCTTTGCACCACACATTTTAGTGGCTTGCACATATTTGTGTGGTGCAAAGAGTCCCTTGGGTATCACATGACCATGTCCCAAGGGCATAGTATAATTTTTCGTTAATCATTTGCTTTTGTTTAAAAACTGCGGGAAAAGTTGTATCTTCACCTATTGAGTACAATTTGCGTGGAACAAATACATATAATCCACAAAATTTATATTTCGTCGTCGAAAGGATACAATTTGCTGTGAAACGTATTTCCCTCGTTAGTTTTGTAATAAATAAAAAAAAGGGCCGGGGGGGGTGGTGGTTTGGGCGCCGGGGTTTGGGGGTTATATATCCTCACCGAATGTGTACCATTTGCAAAGAAAAATAATTTTGTCTCTAGATTTCATCGCGTTAGCTGGGCTTCTTTTGTTGAAGTGTAAGTATCAAATTAATCCAAATAATTTGTTAGATAAACCAGGTTATACAAATTTAATTAATGATTTTGTATTTAAAAAAGCAGGCACAAGAGACCGATCCTATTTGTGGTAACAGTTTGATCGTCACCAAAGTTTTAACTGACTTGATACTCTTGGAGAACCAGATTCCTTTCTTTGTGCTGGAGAAATTGTTTCAGCTCACGGTGAAAAAGATTCAGCATCATAACTGGTCTATCACCGATTATGTGAAACATTCCTATGACGAATGGTTGAGTCCAATACGAAAATCAGACAACAGTACTAGTAGCGCCAAAACTTGGTGTTCGCCCAGTGAATGTGTCCTTAGGGTTATTGGTTGTACAACAGCAGCAGCAGAAGAAGTAGTTCAAAGTGGTAATATTGATGATTGCTACCGTACTGCCAAGTACCATCATATCCTCCATAACCTACATGTTTCTTACCTTCCTCATGATCATCAAACAGAAAATGAAACATTTCGTCGTACAGAAATGCCTTCGGCATCAGAACTTGTCTATGCAGGAGTCAAGTTTGTTCCTGATGCAGGAAACGATCTGTTCAAGTTCAAGTTCACTGAACCTAAAGGCCTATTTCGGTGGTTTCATAGAGCTTGTTTTGTAATCCCACCACTCATGATATATGACAGCACGGAGTCGTTACTCAGGAACCTCATTGCCCTTGAACAGTTCTGCCCTGGCGTTCCGCAGCACGTTTCATCCTACGCAACCATCATGGACATGCTCGTGAGCACTAATAAAGATGTCCAAGTGCTCGAAAAGGCTGGAGTCCTGACAAATTGGTTGGGTGCCACCGAGGACGCCACCCATCTATTCAACAAGCTATGCAAGGAAATTATGTTAGGACATTACTTCGATGACACGCGCATGAAAGCCACAGAGTATAGCAAGCGTTTTTGGCCGAAGAATATGGCACACGTGAGACGCACGTATTTTGATTCTCCGTGGACGTTCATAGCTTTCTTTGTCGGCTTCACTGCTTTTGTCATATCCTTGGTTGAATTCGTCCGCGATTTTGCTAAAAAAGGCTAATGTAGCTGTTAAGGAACCAAGAGATCGATGGGGTTGATCAATAAATCAAGTGGGTCAAAATTTGGGTGTGCATCTGTAAGTAGTGTGCTTGAGAGAGAGAGAGAGAGAGAGAGAGAGAGAGAGAGAGAGGTGGTATATACCCTTTGGGGGTTTCCATTCTTCCCCCATTGTTTATGACTTTATGTGTGCGAGGTTGAGAGTGAGCGTATGATCAGATGTGTGTTGTATTATTACTTTTTTATTATTTGATAACTATGTGTTGTATTCTTTAGGAAGTGGTAATAATATGAGTGTTCTGTGAAATTCTAATCTCTTATTACCCTCAGGATGATCATCAATCATGGTTTTCAAGTAGAATTGAGAGTATCTCTAAGGGAATGTTTCTGATCAATGTATGGCTACAATGAAATACGAATTTGTGTCTGAACGGTTCACACATGCATCCAATGGTTTCGAGATTCAGTTGCTTCCGAATTTGTATTTTAAAGTTGTGTTTGTAGACTTTATGTTGTGCAGATTTGCTCAACCTTCAACCGCAACAGCTCCATTTGGCTTTGCTTCAACATCGTATCTGAGTTTACATCCTGAGTTCAATTAAAACCTTTGAAGGTGAAGTTCTATATGTTTGTTAGCTCAACAAAAATTGCAAATTCAAACTTCCAAACAGTCATTGACATGCTTGGTCAGACCCTTTCCAGTTTGGTACCATATATGGTCCTGGTGATCTATACTCTCTCCATCCCAAATTGCTGGTCCTTCTTTCCTTTTATGAATGTCTTAAAATGAATGTCTATTTTGAAAAATTAACATAAAAAGTTGTGAATATTATGCTTTATTTTCTACATGAAGTGTCATGTCAAAACATAAAGTAGGGGCAAATTTAGAAAATCAGTACAAATTATATTTCTCATCATTCCACTCATAAAAACTTGCTTTTCCGAAGGGGCAAACAAATTGGGATGGAGGGAGTACATAGTTACCAGCAGCCGGCTGTCATTATTCGCTTATACCCAGATAATTCTCTACCATTTCCATCCAAAACACTACGTACCAACTATAACGAAGATATTTTTTGTTGATTTCTGTGATGAAAAGCAATTCCACCCAACAGAAATGGAGTCGAAACTCGCCAAAACCAAAAAAAAATGAGTCAAGCAAATGAATATGAGCAGGCTTTTCAAAGTCGATGAAAAAATTGGTGAAGGTGCACAGAGAATGAATTTTTTTTGATAACTTAGGTGTCCGGGCCAACTTACTCATACCTCGATGAATCCTGAAGGCCCAACATCACCGTCCAGTACTTGCGAGAAGTCCAATTACAGCCGGAGCAAAACTCCATTTGGACTACCACCAATGTCGTCGTCATGCGATACACTCGTGACAGAGTAATGAACAAAGTGGAGAACACTTGGATCCTCAACTGACCTATTCTGCAAACAATTACATTCAAACTAATGGATGATCCAGAAACAACCTAACAGAAATATTGCGAGGACAAAGGTAATGAAGCATAGCAAACAATTCACAGTACAATTGGCTCGTGCTTTCGCACAAAAGATAAATGCACTCTCTCTGTCAAACTAACGAGGCCACTTACATTTTAAAGTCATCTATAGTACAAACTCAACAGCATATACTTTAGGTTAATACCTTTTTGTTGTGCACGGAGTATGGATCTTGAACAAAACACACACACAAACACAAACACCAATCACACGCAACATAGAGATATACGTGGTTTCCCAAAACAATAGGTACATCCACGGAGGGCAGAGGATTCACTATCTGTAGAGGAGGATTACAATCACTCACACTCGATACAATAGCCTCACTATCACTCGTGTATCTCTCTTTCTGTTCTCTCACCGGAGGAGCTCGGCTCCCTCCCGAAGGAGAAGCTAGCCTCCACAGCTCTACACTCTCTGATTCCTGATTCTCTGATTTTATACCCACACCTCAACCTCTCAATCCACATGTATTTGTGGGGAGAAACCAGGGGAGAACGTCCAAGAGCATTCAATGCTCTTCCATGCGTGAGATATCCAAGATCTCCAATAGCTACCAAAAGTCATCAGTGGCTGCTCAAGCAAATCTGTTCTTGACTTTGGCCACAGCCATCACCATCACCCACATGGGTGAATTCCAACACCTTTCACAGAGAGAATCATATACAGCATGCAACTACTCTCTCCCTTTCTCAAGCATGCAACAACTGAACCCTTGGAAGATACAACAGCGGCCTGCTGAGAATTGTTGGCTGCAACCGGAGGTGACGGCCCTGCTTTCCCTTTTTTTTCCGTTTCTGATGAAGGTGGTGATGGCGGATTCATGTGGGGTGGTGGATTATGCTTGAGCTTCACGAGTATATGGCACAATCTTGAAAGAACGGTTGGCTTACCGGGTTTGGGGCCCTGGATCACAGCAATGGAAGACTGCTTTGCATTCTCCTTCTTTCCCCTCTTCTCTATTGTTGGTAGTACTTCGTTGGGGACGAAAGAATGGAAGGGGGATAACGGTGGGTTAATTTGTTTCTTGTGTATATCCCTAAAAAAAAAAATGGAAATGACTTCCAAGTATATTTTTTAGTCTCAAAATTCTTTGTCTATATAGAAGGGAAAAAATAAGTAATATAGCACAATAAGGGTAAAGTTGGGTTTCTTTAAAATTTAGTAAATTTAATTTTCGGATGAAAACTTAACTCTAAAAAGTGGCCGGGATGACAACATAAGTGGCTAGGCGAGCGGCCCGCTTCTCTTTAGAAATTGTTAGAAATCATTCCGAATGTGATGAGCTGTAAAGATGTAAATTTTAGGAAACTTGAAACAAAAGAAGAGGATTTTAATAAAAAATTGCATGAATTACGAGAGAAATTTTGTTCATACACACCTTTATGATTTCGTTCCACTATGGAGTATACAGAGAGGCAGCGCAATAAACAGTGTTTTCGTCCAACTAAAATACTACTCCCTCCGTCCCGGTTTATTTATCCTCTTTTTGATTTTTTGAGAGTGTTTGACCTTTAAAAAAATTGTTTATAATTTTCAATTTGTAATGTTTTTAATATGCAATATGGATTTTGTTTGGTAGATTTCAATTAGTTTTATTATACAAAATTTTCAAAATCATAAAAAAAATATTATAAAATGTAAGATATAAGTATATTTTTGAAATACACGAATTTCGATGACTGGACAAACAAATTGAGACGGAGGGAGTAATAAACAATATTTTTGCTTCAGTTGAACAGTGGTCCTGGTGAATACAGATACAAATGAACTATGTTTCTCGCAGGCGTTTTATTTGATCTCTCTGCTGCCCCAAGAATAATTTTCTCTTTGTCTCACCAAGAAAAATTGTTCACTTGTGACTGGATCCCTTGTTCACACACACTGAGTATAGGTGCCGTGACTCATTTTTATGACTTGAGAGTCTATAGAACTGCTGATGCCTGTTATCTCTTTGCGATGGCTTCATAATCTTTGCTTGAGATATCTTTGAGCTGTCTTACGGTTTTTCGGATTTCATGTGAAAGGATTCTTGGTGTTTTGTGGGTGATCATTGCTGAAAATCCTCACGAGACTTTACTCGTCCTACCGGTGCCGCCTGGGGGTTTAAAAGAACTATCGATTTTAATTAGTTTTCTTTAGTTGCATTTTATTTTCTTTGCTCGGGACTAGCAAAGTGTAAGTTGGGGGGTGTGATAGGCGTGTAAATGTTCACATACGTGCTCCCTAATTTATCCTTATTAAGTCTATTATATATTATCACTTGGAGTTTTATGCTTTATTTTTGTGTTGTAGGTATTTGGAGGGTTTGATACAAAAAGTGCAAAATTGGAATAAGGAGAATTTTTAGGCTAGCCCCAAAAATTAGGTTCGGATTTAATTTAGTCATGCACAATTATTAGTATTTTTTATTCCAACCAAGCCCCTTCACGTGCATCAGCGCACGGAACTAGGGAGCATCTAGTAAAGAAAAATTATCTAATGCTCCATGAGCATTGGTGCACCATTTATTAAAACGTTGTTTAAATTTTAAAAAGTCATATCTTTTGTTGTAAATATTTATTTTTTGAAAAAATTATATTTTTGGAACCTACTCGATGATATTTACTAAACAAGATCCATATTGAATATGAAATTTCGTAACATTAAAAAAATTCCCTTTTGTATGAGAACTGTTTCTATGAAAATTGTCTCTATGAGAACTGTCTATAATAACTATTTCTATGAGAACTGTCTTTATGAGTACTATTTTGAACAAAAATACCCTTAGCTATGTGAATTGGTTATGAAAACTAACTATGGGAAGTACTAATTCTCATAGTCAATTCTATGAGAACTATGTGAAATGGCTATATAAACTGAAAAATACACAGTTCAAATAGTCTCTGCACACAATAAAATATATAGTTCTCATAGAAAATATGTAATTGTCATAGAAAGCACACAGTTCTCATGGACAATATTCAATTCTCATAGAAAATACGCAATTCTTATAGATAGTTGTCATGGATAATAAACAGTTCTCATAAAAAATACACAGTTCTTATAGACAGTTTTAATAGAAAAATACACAATTCTTATAGAAAAATACACTGTTCCGGTAGAAAATTCATTGTTCTCATAAACAGTTTTCATGTATAATACACAGTTCTCATATAAAATACACAATTCTCATAGACAGTTCTCACAGAAAAGCCACAAATCTCATAGAAAGTATACAGTTCTCATAAGAAAAAACACAGTTCTTATAGATAATATACACAAGAAAAAAAATTGAACAATTTTTCGAAGTTCCAAAAAATTGAACAAATTCGTAGCACTCATCTAAAATCCAGCCAAGTGTAGTAGTGTGGGCACACGCCCTGAAAATCAATCACGATAAGCGGGTGCGCCCCTTTTTAAAGCGCGCCGAAACGCTTATTCAAAATTGCCACTTGGTCTTGAAGGTCTGCCACCACATGCTAAAATACATAGTTCTTATAGCCACACCACATGCTAAAATACATAGTTCACATAGGGCTTTGCAATTTACATAA
This sequence comes from Rhododendron simsii, assembly GCA_014282245.1. Classification (NCBI taxonomy): domain Eukaryota; kingdom Viridiplantae; phylum Streptophyta; class Magnoliopsida; order Ericales; family Ericaceae; genus Rhododendron; species Rhododendron simsii. Next base: position 35,889,810 of record CM024957.1, on the reverse strand, counting down.
ATAGTTCACATAGATTCACTACACACTTCGCATAGTCCAACCATACAAATCTCATAGCCCCACCAAACAGTTCTCATAGCTTCACCGCACACTAAAGTATACCGTAATTTTTGGCTTAACTTTACCCTTATGAGCATAACCAAAACCCATTATAAGTATAACAAAACTATAACAAGACATAACTTGTTTGTTATGCCTTGGATGAATTTGGTTTTGTTTTGGTTGATTTTTTAGATATTTTTTGGTTATGCCTTATTTTGGTTTTGTTATGCTTGTAATGGTTTTAGTTATGCTCATAATGGTAAAGTTATGCAAAAAATTATGGTGTCCCCAAAATGACCGGGGACACCATAGCATCATCCTATTCTCTTTATGCATATATGATACTTATGATGATGCTATAGTGTTCCCGGTCATTTTGGAGACACTGTAATTTTTGGCATAGCTTTACTATTATGAGCATAACTAAAACCCATTACAAATATAACAAAACCTAGACAAGGCATAACCGAGAAATATCTAAAAAACCAACCAAAACATAACCAAACCCAACCAAGGGATAACAAACAAGTTATGTCTTGTTATAGTTCTGTTATGTTTGTAATGAGTTTTAGTTGTACTCATAATAGTTTTGTTAAACCAAAAGTTATGGTGTCTCCAAAATGATCGAGGACACCGAAGTCATTCCCTACTTACTATAGTAAATACCAAAAGGACTCGTTTGTTGAGATAATGACGCAGGAGAATCATGGTGGTGATCCAATAGCTTCACATGCAGTCTGCATTTTCCAAAATAGCAATTATTGGAAGTGTCTATTTATCTTCGTGGTCAAAGTGTCTAGGATCTTAATAGTTACTATATATTATACATTAATTAGTCTATGGTACCTCAAGTTATTTGTATTAAGAGTAAAAAACATATTGTATTTCAATTAGTCTATTATCAAGTTTTTTTTTTTTAATTTGTGTCTTGAAAATGCAAGTGTCTTTTATTATTCTTGAAGGGTTGTTCCAAGTGGCCTATAAATTCTATTGCTATGATCAATGAAATAAAGAGTTTTGAGTATTGAGTTTAATAGCCTTTGGCTTATCTTCTTTATTTACTCTTTATCTCTTAAGGGTAAAGCTCACTGCCCAATTAGCTAGGCACCCGACAGGGTACAAGAAAAAAGTTTTTCTTCGCTGTTGGGTACAAGAAAAAAGTTTTTCTTCGCCGAACGTGTATAGTTTGCTAGGAAAAATAATTTTGTCTCCACATTTCGTCACGTTAGCTAGCTAGGCTACTTTGTTGAAGTGTAGTTAATCTCAAATTAATTCAACTAATTTCTCAGATAGACCAGGGTTATCCAAATTTAATTAATTAATGATTTTGCATTTCAAAAAGCAGGGGCCAAATGCAGATGCTATTTTTGTTAACAGTTTGACTATCAGCAAAGTGAAGAACGACTAGTTACTCCTCGAGAACCAGATTCCTTTCTTTGTGCTTGAGAAATTGTTTCCAATCACTGTGGGTGGGATCCGAGATCGTCCGGACGAAAACTGGTCGCTCACGGATTATGTGGGGTTGTGCTATGGTCGATGGATGAGTCCACTACGAAATTCCAACAAGTTCGACAACACTAGCAGTAGTAGCGCCAAAACTTGGTGTTTGCCCTGGGACTGTGTCCTCAGGATTTTTGGTTCTACAGCAGCAGTTGGTTCTACAGCAGCAGCAGCAGTAGAAGTAGTTCAAATGCGTGGTAGTAGTACTGATCAGCGCACCTCCAAGTACTATCATATCCTCCATAACCTACATGATGGTTACCTTCCTCCTCATGATCAAACTAAACAGAAAAAATTTAATGTTAGAGAAATGCCTTCGGCATCAGAACTCGTCTATGTAGGAGTCAAGTTTGTTCCCGATGCAGGAAACGATCTGTTCAAGTTCAAGTTCAGTGAACCCAAAGGCCTATTTTGGTGGTGTCGTAGGGCCCGTTTCGAAATCCCACCACTCCCGATATACGACCACATAGAGTCGTTGCTCAGGAACCTCATTGCCGTTGAACATTGCTGCCCTGGCATTTTGCAGCACGTTTCATCCTATGCGGGTGTCATGGACACGCTCGTGAATACTGATAGAGATATCCAAGTGCTCGAAAAGGCCGGAGTCCTGAGGAACTGCTTGGGTTCTACCCAGGACACCACCGATCTATTCAACAACCTATGCAAGGAAATCGATTTAGGAAACCACTTCACTGACACGTGGGTCGAAGTCACCGAGTATAGCAAACGTTTTTGGCCGAAGAATATGGCACATGTGAGACGCACGTACTTTGATTGTCCATGGACGTTCATAGCTTTCTGTGTCGGATTCATTGTTTTTGTCATGTCTTTTGTTCAATTCGTCCGCGATTTCCATAACGGTTTTGCTATTGTCAGCCCACGGGCTGACAATAAACACATTAAAAGACAAGAAAAATGCATAGTTTTTGTACTTTATACACTCTTTAATACACATTCACATACATATTATTGTCAGCCCATTAGGCTGATTTTAGAATTTTCCTTTCCATAAAAATGGCTAATGTGGCTGTTAGGGAACAAAGAGATAATGGAGTTAATAGAGAGAGAGAGAGAGAGAGAGAGAGAGAGAGAGAGAGAGAGAGCTGTGGGATCAGATGTGTGGTGTGGTGTAGTATTATTATTTTGAAAGCAGTAATGAGTGTTGTGTGAAATTAAATTGTAATCGTAGTCTCTTATTCCCATGAGGATGATCATCAACATTATGCACATGTTTTCAAGTAGAATCTAAGGGAATGTTGTTTCTGAATGTAATTAGCCTGTCCTGTCTTATAGTTTACCAGTTGTGCAAATGTGCTCAAGCAACCTGTTGTATCGCAGCAGCTCCATTTGGCTTTTCTTCAACATCGTATCCAAATTCATATATGGAAAGATTTTGGAGCAATTGCGTGAGTTCAAAGGCCGGGATTAATGAAGCAAGTGCTGGAAATGCTTTCCAAAGAAGTAGTAGCACTCAACGAGAAGCTATTGACGTAGCCAGGAGTAGATCTAGCACCGAAAATGATAATTAAGGGTACCAAAAATATACATACAGCATGCGGGGCCATGGCGAATGCCAGAAATAGCTATTTATAGCATCCAAAAACTCACTCTGAGAACCATATTTTCTAACAAAAACTCACAAAAGCAACGAATCACGATTTTAAAAAACCCTCCAAGCCAATCTTAGCAAGCAACAATTGATTCAAAACAAGCCAAATCTCACAAACCCAACCCAATCCACCCATAGTCTCAGGCAGGCAACAAATACTCCATTTCCGCCATACCAAACCATTATCCTTCTCAACATACCACAAAAATCGAATAACTACACTTTTAACCCTTTTAAAAAAAATACATAGGAGCTCGAAACACCGAAAGCAAGTACAGTAATTCGGTATGGTTAGCATAACATGCTTATAAGCCAAAACCAATCTTGTCGCCAAAAGGTAACAAAGGAGCCTTCCAATTACTGAACTTGAATCCTATCCATCACACCAGAAAAAAAGACTCCCTTTTCGGCTTGTAAAATCTAAATTAGCCCCCAAGTACTTAAATCCCAGGTTTATCTACACATTTAACACCGAAAATATGCTTTAACCATTCCACATCCCTTAACTGCATATTAGGACTTATTATTAATTTTTATTGTTTTGCAGGTTTTTCTTCCATTTTCGTTGCCGTTTTCACCTAGCAATTGCGTCTGCTTCCTCCTGCCGGCTTTTACATCGTTCCTCCCCATTCTCCTCGTCTTCTTCCCGTTCGCCGTTCGCATCGCCGGTTTCTTTCTTGGGGGTTACTGGTTTCCTAACGGGTAGGTGCGGTGGGAGGCGGGGCCGCAAGATCTCCCTCCTATCCCGGCTCTTGAGCGTTTTCGAGTTCGCCTGACGGCTCGTGGAGATCTCGGTTTCCGCAGATGTTTCCTCTTCTCCGTTCACTTGCTCTATCCAGTGGATCGTCCTTTGTGCTTTGTCTCGTTTGGTGGTTGGGCGCGAGCGTGCATCGCTGTTTCGGCTTTGGTGGCTGGTTGCTGGTGGTGGGGGTCTGAGTTTGGGCCTCCGGATGTCTATGCTGGACTGGGTTTTGGTTGCCGGATGGTGGCGTGCTGTGTTTGTGGATGCTTTGTAGAGGCGGTGTTGATGGCGGTCGGAATGGCGGTGCCATTGTCTGTTTCGGCGAGGGGCGAGGGTGGCAGCGGCGGTGGACAGATGTGCTGGTGGCGGCTAGGGTTAGGGTTTGGGATTGGTTTTTGGGCTTTACGGATTGGGCTTTGCCCATTTTGGCAAGGGCGGACACATGTGGTGGCAAGTGGGGTCAGGTGACCCCACTGAGTTTGAAATTACCCCAAGATAGTTATACACTTTTGGGTTATTTTGGTAAATTTGCCCCAAGAGAGGTTATACATTGCCCAAGTACCTTGACTGTTAGGAATTGTTAGGAATGCCATGTATTCCTTAGTCCCACATTGGTTAATTATGTTGTTTCTGTTTTTGTAGCCTATTATAAATAGGACTTTTGGAGAACTTCTAAAGTATCTTTTGGGCTTTCATATTGTGGCCTTTCTAGAGTTACGGATTATAGCCGGCTCTTTGTATCTCTTCTCCACGTTGGTTAGTGAATCCTCTCTGTTCTTGCCCGTGGACGTATCCATCTTAGGGAACCACGTACATCTTGTGTCTTTGTGATTTCTTGTTTAGTTTTCAATTTCTTGTTCTTAACTTGCATTTATAGCGTTCGTTACAACAAACTGGTATCAGAGCCTTAAATTGCAAAAACTACGGTTTTCGTTTCTGATTATGGCTATGGCGGCTAAATTTGAGATTGTGAAGTTTCATGGGCAGAGCAGCAGTTTCAATCTTTGGAGAGTAAAGATGCAGGCTCTGTTAACCCAACAAAGATTGCACAAGGCTTTGTTAGGCAAGACTAGTTCTAGAATCAAAGAGGAAGATTGGGATGATACGGATGCCAAAGCTCTGAGTTCTATTCAGTTGAGTCTGGCAGATGACGTTCTTCGCGAGGTGGAAGAAGAAACTTCAGCAGTAGGAATTTGGCTAAAGTTGAAAGGCATATATATGACGAAGTCACTCATCAACATGTTATATCTTAAACAATATCTTTATACATTTCGTATGAGAGAAGGTATACCTGTTAAGGATCATTTAGACAAGTTCAATCGTATTATTATAGATCTAAAAAATATTGATAGTAAAATTGAGGATGAGGACCAAGCCCTAATTTTGCTATGTTCTTTACCACTTTCGTATGAGCACTTTGTTACAACCCTATTGTATGGCAAAGATACAATATCCATGGAGGATGTTAAGGCCAATCTTTATTCAAAAGAATTGAGGAAAAAAGTGTCAGGTTAGGTTCGACATGTTCCAGATTTTAAGAAAAATCTTATATCCCTGGGTACTCTTGATTCTCACGGTTGCAAATTCCTCGGTGAATGTGGAGTTTTGAAAATCTCAAGGGGTGCATTAGTACTGATGAAGGGTCAGAAGCGTGGAAACCTCTATACACTCCAAGGCAGTACAGTTTTAGGTGCTGCATGATAGGCGCATGATATCATGGGTATGAGCGCCTAAGTAGGGTGAATTAGCGCATTAGAGGTGCGTTTTATTCCATTTTCCACTTGATGCCGTACTTTGTTTTGGTTTTGTGTTTTTATTATTTTCACAGGTAATAAGGCGGTTTTAGCGCCAAGGTTGGAATGAGTGGTTTCGAAGCCGGTTCATACGTTGACAGGATGCCAAAGCTGAGTAGTGAACGTCGGATGGGCAAATCACATGCATGCAAGGCTCGGGGGATGCTGTTAGCATGTGCGGTATCCATACTATAATTTCCTGTATCAATCCGATGGGGTGTAGAAGTGGTCCACGGCTGAACAGTTTCATGTGTATCCATGCACATATTTTCAGTATGAATACCGAGGAGCCCAGCGAGGAAAAAAAGCTAAACAGGAACATGGGTATCCATACTCCCATTTACAGCATCGATGCCGAAGGCTCCACGGGGAATTTTGGTCTTTGTTGTTTTTATTATTATTTATTCCATTATAATTGGGGTTTGTTATAAATACCCCATAAAACTTTGTTTTTAGGGTTGGAACATTACGTAACAGCTTTCTTTTCACGTTCTTTCTTTTCAGAGCTCTTTTCCTTTGAAATTTTCAAGTTTTATTCAAGAACACATCATTCGGTAACTCTTTTCAACTTTTGTTCTTAATTAAAGTTATTCGTTTGTGATTGCTTAGTCTAAATCCTTCGTTTATTTTCTCCATCTCAAGGGAAAAGCATGATTAATTCTAGGGTTTTATTCCTTTCATTTTTAATAATGAGTGAGTAGTTTTTCTGAGGTTTGGTCGCTGGGTAAAGGCGCGCCGCGACCCAATTAGGATTCGTCTCGCAATTTTTCACATATTAATTTAATTAAATAATTTAGTTGGTGAAAACTACGTTCGTTGGACGAATCCGAGGCATTGCCGGGCTTATGTGAGCGGGAACGGGGGACCAAAACCTGTTCGCCACTGTGTACGGGACCGGCAACCTTAGGATTCGCATCTTTCGGAGTTTCCAATTCTCCCTAAATTTAACCGTTTTTAGAATCTTGAAAAGCGAGCGGATTCTGATTGGGTAGCGAGCGCCGGATTCCCTACGACCGTGCCTCTCTTTTAATTATTTGAGCAAGTTATCTGTTAGTGTTAGTTAATCAATCAACCAAAAGACAAGGGGTGGCTACCTAAGAGCTAATTTTGATACTACAACCTGAGGTTCCATAGCACACACTTCACCGTCCTTAGTGGATTTGACTCCGGTCTTACCGGGTATTGTGCTGCATCGATCTCAGCCCTACGCTTGGGGCAACCCATTATTTTAGGTCTAGGAATCGGTCAAGCATTGCAGCAACGGTTGCATCATCCAAGGTTTCAGATTCAAACTTGACTCGTTTGTGGCATATGCGCCTTGGGCAAATGAGTGAGAGGGGGATGACAGTTTTGAGCAAACATGGTTTGCTATGTGGCCAGAAAATTGAGAAGCTGGATTTCTGTGAGCATTGTGTTTACGGCAAGCAGTGCAGGGTAAAATTCAGTACAGCTGTTCATCGCACCAATGGCACGGTGGATTATTTTCACTCAGATCTTTGGGGTCCCGCAGAGGTAACTTCCAAAGGTGTTTTTCATTATTTTATGAGTATTATCGATGATTTCTCTTGTAAGATTTGGGTGTATATGTTGAAACATAAGAGTGATGCCTTTAATACATTCAAACAGTTTAAAACTTTGATTGAGAATCAGACTGGTAGGAAAATAAAACGTTTGAGAACTGACAATGGTATGGAGTTTTGTCTTGCCGAGTTTGATAGGTTCTGCAGTGATGAGGGTATTGTGAGGCATCACACAGTGAGAAAAACCCCTCAGTAGAATGGTGTGGCTGAACGTATGAACATGACTCTTTTGGAGAAGACACGTTGTATGTTGTCTAATTTCGGATTGGGCAAAGAATTTTGGGCTGAAACTGTTTCCACAACATGCTATTTGGTGAACAGGTCTCTTTTTGAGGTATGGTAAGGTCATCAAACTGATTACTCTATGTTGCATGTGTTTGGGTGTCCAGCTTATGCTCATGTGAATGAGGGTAAGTTAGAGCCACGGGCCAAGAAGTGTATTTTCTTGGGTTATCAGGCAGGTGTGAAAGGGTACAGATTATGGTGTCCTGAGGATTCAAAGTTTTTGATTAGTAGAGATGTTACTTTTGATGAAAACTCTATGATTAAGGGGTCAAAGTAGGTTGATGATACAATTGAGGAACAGAGTGTTCCAAAGCAGGTGGAGTTGTTGAGTGAATCTTCCGACTTAGGGAAGAAACACATTGAGAAGCTAATTGAAGAGGAGTTCAAGAGTTCAGACACAGAGGTTGATGCGTTAGTTGAGCAACCACACACTATTGTTAAAGATAGGCCAAGGAGGGAGATTCGGCCTCTTGAAAGATATTCGGCTTATTCTGAGATGGTGGCTTATGCTTTATCAGTTGCTAAGACAGTTGAGTATGAGGAACCTTCAAGCTATACGGAAGATGTTTCGAGCGCTAAGTTTGCACAGTGGTTTGTTGCTATGAATCAGGAGATTGAGTCTCTTCAGAAGAATCAGACATGGGAGTTAGTAGAACCGCTAAAAGGGAAGAGGATTGTTGGGTGCAAGTGGGTTTTCAAGCGCAAACCAGGTATTCCAGGGGTAGAAGATGCTCGGTTCAAAGCTCGGCTAGTGGCGAAAGGATACAACCAGAAAGAGGCTGTTGATTACAATGAGGTATTTTCACCAGTTGTAAAATATAGTTCCATTTGCACTTTACTTGCTATTGTTGCATGTTATGATCTTGAGTTAGAGCAACTTGATGTCAAAACTACGTTTTTGTAAAGATCCGTATTTTTTGAAAATTAGTAAAAAGGTTTATTAATGATTATAATGGAGGAAAATATGGGATTTGTTGAGTTTAAATGAGTTGGGGTGAATGTGGGAAGATTGTTTGTGGAGGGGTGCGCGTGCAATATGTGAATATGTGAGTATATATGTGTGTGGGTGTGTGTGTAGGAGAAAAAAATCCCCCATTTCTTTTTCTCTCTCTCCCGGTGTCTCCCTCTCTCGGTTCTCTCCTCTCTCTCTCTCACACCCTCACTCAAAAATCCCACTCCAAGTTCAAAACCCACCAAGATCTTCACTAAATCATCATCCTCTCGGGCTCTCGACCTCGGGAGGCTCTCGACCTCGGGTTTCGTTGGAGTAAGCTCGGAGTGGAGTATTCTCGAAGGATTTCGAATTTCAAGGCTAGGGCTCGATCAATCTCGTTGGGTTTCGCTCTCGAAATATTTATGAGTGGGTTGTGTGCCAAAAACCGGGCTCTAAATGGTTGAATTCGAATTTATGTTCATTGTTGATTTTTCTGCAAATCGTGCGCTGTAACGCAGTAGTACCGATACTACATTTTTGAGGTACCGACACCTTTGGTACCGATACCTTGTTTTTGAGGTACCAATACCTTGTTTCTGATTGCTCACTGGATTGTCATGGTACCGGTACCTACTTTTTGAGGTATTGGTACCAATGACTTAGAAAACTATTTTTGAACTTCGTTGCTTATCCGTCGATTGTGTTGATCCCCGATCACTTCTAACACCCTCCAATCACATTCTATCATGTCTAAACTTGATTGCTCGCGTTCCAATGATTCGTTGCTCGTCCCCACTCCTTTGACTCTCGTTATGACAAAGAAATGTGTCAACTAAGTGAATATGATACTTGTGCGTTTGTCTATGCATTCGGGTTATTACGTGAGTATTGTGGCATGTCTTAGGAATGTTTTGGATTAGACATACGTCATGCTTTATGGTATTGAGGCTTGTAGAATGAAAATCACAACTTAGAATGATAGAACGAAACGAAGAAAGCCACGGAACCACTATAACGTGGGATGCCGGAAACGGGATGCACGGGGTCCCAAATGCTCGGAAGTGCACAAGAAAGCCACGGATCCATCGAATGGTGTGATGCCGGAATGAATTCGGGATGCACGAGGTCCCAAATGCTCGGAAAGGAAATCGAGAACACTTGCTACAATAAAAATGGAGAATTTAGAGTTTATTAAGTGACGTGAATACGAATGATGTTGATTATCAAGTATCATCTTCTTGCTCTTGTCCACGTAGGAAACTTTCTTGTATCAATATTCATCTCGGTGCATTGTCCATCTCATATGCATATAGTTTGAGCAAAGATTTCTCTACTGGGCTAGTGTAGCTCAACCTATTATTATTTTCAGGTACACCTCAAGGACATTGATTTGGAATGCTTGACAAGCATATGATTCCATTCTTTTGAAAGCTAACACCGAGGAATTACTTTGACATCTTTGTAAAATCCTTTTGAGAGATGTAATTGTAATTTTGAGCTAATCATTTGATTTGCTAAATCATGTAATCTCTAAACTTGCTGTCTTTTGTTTAACCGTGAAACTTGGGGCCGGAGTGCCATTATTGTAAACCTTGATGATGTTTGTACTTTTGGATGGATTATGGGAAAGCTCTTGGGAAATTATGACATATCTTAGCGATAATTTTCCTTATGAAAGACTATTATTATTATGTTGAAAATTCAGGGCGTGACAGTTTTTGCATGGCGAGCTTGAGGAACAGATTTATATGCGTCAGCCTGAGGGATTTGTTGTTTCTGGTAAGGAGGATCACGTTTGTTTACTTCATAAATCTTTGTATGGCCTCAAACAATCTCCTAGGCAGTGGTATAAGCGGTTTGATACTTTTATGATAAGCCAGTCATATTCTAGGAGTGAGTATGACAGTTATGTGTATTTTCAAAAACTTCCAGATGGTTCATTTGTTTATCTACTGTTGTATGTTGATGATATGTTTATTGCTGCCAAGAGTGTATCATAAATCAACAGGTTGAAACAATAGTTAGGTGGTGAGTTTGAGATGAAAGATTTGGGTGCGGCAAAACATATTTTGGATATGGAAATTTGCAGAGATCGAGTAGCTGGTAAATTATTTTTGAATCAGAAGTCTTATGTTCTTAAAGTGCTTGAGCTCTTCGCCATGCAGAACTCGAAGCCAGTCAGTACCCCTTTGGCAGCACACTTTTGACTTTCAGCTGAGTTGTCACCACAATCCGAGGATGAGGAGTGCTTGACGATTTCCTAGTCCTAAATTAATGGGTTGCCCCAAGCGTGGGGCGGAGACCGACGTAGCACAATATCCGGTAAGTCCGGAGTCGAATCCACAAAGACGGTGATGTGTATTGACTTAAAACTCGGGTTGTTACTTATTTAAACTGGCTCTTAGGTAGCCACCCCTTGTTGATTGATGAAAGATTAACTAAATCTAGGAATTGATTGTACTTTTCAAATAATTAAAAGAAAGGTATAGTTGTAGGGTTCATAGCACTCGCAACCAGTCTAGATTAACCTGCTCCATTCGATGTTCTTAAAAACGTTCAATTTAAGATTGGAAAAGATACCCCACAAGATGTGAAACCCTGTGGTCGCCGTTTACCCATGCGCAGCGGAGAATGAGTTTTGGACCCCCATTCCCCTGTTCACAAGGGCTCCGACAATGCCTGGGTTCGTCCGCGGGAAGTATTTTTCCAATCTTAAATCATTTTTACATTGTTTGAAAATAAGAGCAGTGCCTGAACTGGCCACGATATGCTAATCACCCCGCAACCCTACCTATACGACTACTCACTCATTATTAAGCAAGAAATAAAAGAAACCCTAATTTGAGACATGCTTTCTATTATGCGAGATGAAAATCAAACAAGAGATAACAACTAATTGAATACCAACAACAAACTTTAATAAAGAACATAAATTAATACGAGTTACCGAAGTGCGAAGATCTCAACAAAACTTTGAAACTCGAAGGGAAAAAGCTCTGAAAGAAAAAGAACGTAAGTAAAAATAAAACTGCCTCCCGTCAGAATTCGGAACTTCCCTTTTATAAGCCACGTCTGCTGTCCCCTTGAAACCCTATTGGCCCATGTTATTAATAGGCCTAATTAAAATCCCAACCGTGTATTCTCAAGTCCAGCCGTGTCTTGAATTTGTTTCTTTTTTTAATTACCGAGTGCACGATATGGAAATCTAATTATTTCCCTTCCAAAGCTGTAATTGAATGGCCCCCATTGGAATTAAAATTCCACCGCTTGATTTGGCTTGATCATGAGCAACTTATAGCCTTGATAATAGTTAAATCTCACGGCTTTCGACTTGCTTTGAACGTCAAGACTAGCATTTACCAATGGAATTTGATAGCTTCAAACGGACCAACTTCCAACGCAGTGGAATATTTCAATTTCGCGCTTTTTGTGCCAAATCCTCCAAATACTTACAATACACAAATTAAGCATAAATCTGCAAGTAATAATATAAAAATAGATTTAGCAATGATAAATTAAGGGGGGCGTATGTGAACATTTACGCGTCTATCAAGGAGAAGTATATGTCTCAGGTTCCATATTCGTGCGCAGTTGGGAGCCTTATGTATGCTATGGTATGTACTCGTCCTGATATTTCACATGCAGTTAGTGTCGTTAGTCGTTATATGGGGCGTCCAGGAAAGGCACATTAGGAGGCTGTGAAATGGATACTGCGGTATTATTGTGGAACTACAGGTGTTGGTCTATTGTTTGGGTTTGCCAATTCTGGGGATCATACTGTTGGTTATGTTGATTCGGATTTTGCCGGTGACCAAGATAAGAGGAGGTCTCTGACAGGTTATGTTTTTACTCTGGCCGGAAGTGCTATTAGTTGGAAAGCTACTGAAATTCCTATTTTCCTACCGATCCAATAATCAAGAAATAATAGGAACGAAGAATAAACGATGAACACCAAATATACGTGGAAAACCCTAAACGGGAAAAAAAACCACGGGAAGGAAATCATGCACTATAACTCATTGTACGGTTACAAACAAACCTATACTTACAACCTAGAATCGCTCTCGGTTGACCAAGGTTGATTGCCGAATCATTCGTTCACCGCACCCAGTGCTTGACCGCCGCTGCCTTGAATCCACAAGCCTTCCGCAAAACTTCGGAAATCCACCGAAGAATAACTCTAAGTTTGTTTAAATAGAGTTGTGATTACCTCTTGGAGTTTCATTGTAGCCTGAACAATTGAAGAGGAACTCCAAGATTCAAAGATCAAGAAACCACTTGGTCGATTGAGGTTTAAACCCACGCATGCATGTTGCTGCCCCTTTCTCTTTGTTTTTCTCAAACCTCAGACCCATATCTTTTGGCTGCTCTATTCCTCTTTGTAGTCCTAGGAGACCACATGTCCTCAAATAAATTACCCCTTCTAGGTAATGTAAATCTCGTGCCTTAAACAGATTGCTTAGATTAAATTCCGATTGGTTGGTAAAGTCAAGCCTTGCAATTACCAAATGATCTTTTCCATGTGCAGCAAATCCTTTCTTCCGGAGAAACAAATCTTTCCTTTTCTACCTATACGAAACACTCACTCTCAATAACAAATGATTTGATTTCCTTCCACTTCCTAAAATGACACTCTAAAAATAAATAAAGAATAAATTTCAACTCAATGTATTTTTGTCATGGGATTTGCCAAATAAAAACTTGACCTTACAATCTCCCCCTTTGGCACTTCCATGACAAAACATACATGACAACCTATCCCTTAACAGATTGATCATGACCTGAGAAACTGCAGAAACAAATACTTAAAGACAATCTGTTAATCAATAAATTTCTCCCCCTTTTTGTCATGGAATGACAAAGGTAGAGTACACATGAATAAGATTAATAAGGAGTAAAAGGATATTTAGAAGTCCAACAGATTAGACAATCCATAAACAAACTAAAGCTAATATGCCATGTTAAGGAAGCCGAGATTCTAGAAAGCATTGACCATAGTAACTTAATTAACAGAGTACCAATCTAGAGTAAAAGACTAGCGAAGCTCCATCATGCTCAAAGCAACCAAAAAAAATAAAACCAATTGCCACATTGGGCACACATGAAAAACATGAAAATCCATCGGTGGCCCAGAGATCAAAAAGAATTGTTTTTTTATTTTATTTTATATATGGATGCTCTAGTAACTGCTGAGTATGAAAGAGACATTGCCTTAGAGCCCAAAACAAAACAGAAATTTTTTGTAGGACTAAAAATGCTCTGTTTGTTTTTTTTTTTTATATATTCCAGGGAAGACAAACGCATGGATGCAGAGATGAATACTCAACCATGAGAATCAATAAATGTCACTGCAAGTTTTTGAAATGCATGAGTAAACTTGTATGTATCCCAAGCATGAAGAAATCTGAAATTAAGTACAACATGCAGTATGAGACTATGACAATAGTGGGTGTGTGACACGTCAGAAATATTAAGACCACCATATTCGGATACAAGATTTCTCGTGTTCCATGAGAATGGCAACCACCCTTAAATCCTCCCATGAAGTCAAACCAGACATCATGATACGAATGACATCCCAAGGCCTAACAAACTCCCCCTCAACAATTAAATACTCCCCCTCAACCAATAAGTATTTTGCCATATCAATTTTTATTGAATCTTCCAAACAAATACTCGTGTTTTAGTATTTTTACCCCACTGCCTTTTGACACGAATATTGGAAATAAGAGTGCCTCATACCCAATCCCCGGTTACTAAGCGAGTGATCCAACACGGAAGCCTTCACAAAGTCTATCCATTTTGTGACACGAACACTCAGAGGGAGAGTACCTCACCCCAATTGTCCGGTACTCGATGAACGCCCGGATAAGCATTAAGATCTCACAATAGACTTTTGTCTTTTTTATATATTTTTAAACGGAACCAAGAGAACAACGTATCCAACCAAGATGCCAAAAGGTCAATCATCGGGGAAACAAAATGAGACATTCCAATGGACATGAGAACCAACTATCCAATCTGAATAATCTCTCTAATCCTGACGTGTAAATGTGGTGATCATAGAGTCATAAGGCATGGTGCAACCAATGTCCAAATGTATCACATGAGAGGAATGAACAAGAAAAATGCATGCGTTAAAAACAATGTGCATTTATGTAAAGCTCATGGTTGATTACTCACAATTGAAGAAACATGCTACGTCCAAACAATGGATTTTTTTAATTTTTTAATTTTTGAAAAATGATTTTTTTTTTTTGATGAAGAACAAACGCAAAATAGACTGCTCGACCAAAAAAATAAAAACAAATAGCAATTACAGTAACTAAAAAAAATCAACTCAATCAATGAGACATACCCCAATCGATCTTATTGCTAGGCATATAACGTGAGCAATCACGATTAAAATTCCACATGTGAGAGTTCCTAGCCTTATATGTCGTATGAGCATGAGCAACAAAACAATGCAAATCACACTTCTTAACCCATATGGATCTAGTCCTAACTTGAAAAGTCTTAATTTGATTGTTAGGTCTAAATGTAGGTATTGGGCTTCTCACTATCATGTTTCTATCATTATCACAGTTCGCATGATTAACCAAAGATTTATGAGCAGAGTGATGCTTGGAGACACTTTTATTGAGACTAGCATTTGGGTAGCCGTGAAGTTGGAAACAATTAGGTCTAATGTGACCTCTAACTTGGCAATAATGGCATGTAGGAATGAATTTAGCAAAATTACTATTCTTAATATCACAAGCCTTTTCAAGCACGTTATTGGCAATATTTATAGTGCGGAATTTTGATGTTACCTTTTCTGATTGCAACTCATTCGCTTTACCTCTTAGAGTTTTTGAGGGTGAAACTTCACAAAATCCAAGCCCTGTTTTGTCACTTGCTGGTCTTTGAACATCAAGAATTTCGTCTAACTTTTTGGAACCTGTATTCAAACGCTCAAATAGAATATTAGCATGATCAATTTCAATATTTAATGACTGTATTTTATCTTCCAACGCAGCGTTTAAATCAGTCAAGACTTTGTTCTTTTCTCGAAGACTCTCAACCTCCTTACTCAAATTTTCTTTCTCGCTAGTGACATTGCTCAAAAAACCTTGCAACTCTTCCACTTGTTTTTTAGCTATCACTAACTCCTTGTTAGAATTATTATAATTTTTAGCCATTTTCAAATTTGACTCATTAATCTTAATACTCTCCTTAAACAACATATCGTAGGACTGTTTTAGCTCATCGAAACTAAACTCCTCATCACTTCCCTCATTCTCACTATCGTCTAAGGATTCATGATCACTAAGATTTGACTGTAAAGAAGCCCCAAACGCCATAAAGTTCGTGTGATCAACTTGTTCTTCTTTAGAGTTATCAGACTCACTATCATCATCCCAAGTTATATTGGCCTTAAAATTAGTCTTCTTCTTCAATTTGTTAATACATTCATGAGCTAAGTGACCATATCCTTGACACTCATAACACCTTGGCCCTACCGGAGGTCCTTTAATCCCATTCTATTCTTTAGCACTAGAAGACTCACTTTTTCTTTTGTTTTCAAATTTCTTATTCCCATCACCTTTAGTCATTTTCTTTTTAAAAAATTGTTTGAAGTTTTTGGTAAAAATATCCAGAGCTTCAAGGTCATACTCATCATCACAATCTGATTCCCTAGACTCGCTTTGAGAGCTTGCAAAAGCAATCGATGGTTTAACTTTCGATTTTAGAGACTCGGGTTGTAACATATCAGCTTCATAAGTTTGGAGAATACCTACCACTTCTTCAACAGATTTTTCATTGAGTTTACGTTTGCCCTCAAGCATAGTGACCTTCGTCTTAAACCGCTCAGGCAAGGATCTCAATATCTTCTTAATCACCCTAAAAGGAGGAATAGGTTCACCAAGGGTTTCGCAACTATTGACGATAGCGATCAATTTAGAGTAGAATTCATTAAAAGTTTCATCCTCTTGCATTCTAATTATCTCAAATTCAGTAGTGAGTCTCTGTAACTTAGATTGTTTAACAACATCCGTTCCCTCATGACAAGTTACTAAAATATTCCACGCTTCTTTTGCAATCTCACAATTTGCAATCTTACGATGCTCATTAACATCAACAGCACTAAATAAAATATCCAAGGCACGATTATTAGCTTGTAAAGCAGCCTTTTCCTTGTGAGACAATTCAGCAGTAAGTTTAGGGACCTGTTTTTCTTCTACTTTTTTCGTGGGATGGCTATACCCTCCGATGCAAGAATTCCAAATTTCCTCATCCACAGACCTCATGATAGCTTTTATTCTAGATTTCCAGTAGTCAAAATTTTCACTATCCAAAATAGGTGTACGACTCGACGGATGATTCATGTTATTGTTCATGTTCATTATTACTATAGATCCGCTCTAGGAAGAAATCCAAAAATTAATGAGCGACCCGCTCTGATACCAATTGAAATTCCTATTTTCCTACCGATCCAATAATCAAGAAATAATAGGAACGAAGAATAAACGATGAACACCAAATATACGTGGAAAACCCTAAACGGGAAAAAAAACCACGGGAAGGAAATCATGCACTATAACTCATTGTACGGTTACAAACAAACCTATACTTACAACCTAGAATCGCTCTCGGTTGACCAAGGTTGATTGCCGAATCACTCGTTCACCGCACCCAGTGCTTGACCGCCGCTGCCTTGAATCCACAAGCCTTCCGCAAAACTTCGGAAATCCACCGAAGAATAACTCTAAGTTTGTTTAAATAGAGTTGTGATTACCTCTTGGAGTTTCATTGTAGCCTGAACAATTGAAGAGGAACTCCAAGATTCAAAGATCAAGAAACCACTTGGTCGATTGAGGTTTAAACCCACGCATGCATGTTGCTGCCCCTTTCTCTTTGTTTTTCTCAAACCTCAGACCCATATCTTTTGGCTGCTCTATTCCTCTTTGTAGTCCTAGGAGACCACATGTCCTCAAATAAATTACCCCTTCTAGGTAATGTAAATCTCGTGCCTTAAACAGATTGCTTAGATTAAATTCCGATTGGTTGGTAAAGTCAAGCCTTGCAATTACCAAATGATCTTTTCCATGTGCAGCAAATCCTTTCTTCCGGAGAAACAAATCTTTCCTTTTCTACCTATACGAAACACTCACTCTCAATAACAAATGATTTGATTTCCTTCCACTTCCTAAAATGACACTCTAGAAATAAATAAAGAATAAATTTCAACTCAATGTATTTTTGTCATGGGATTTGCCAAATAAAAACTTGACCTTACAGCTACTTTACAGGCTACAGTCGCGTTGTCTGCAACAGAAGCGGAGTATATGGCCATTGCTAAAGCTGTGAAGAAGGCATTGTGGATGAGAGGTTTGCTTTGTGAGCTTGGTCTTGCACAGGGTGTGAGTTCAGTATTTTGTGATTCACAGAGTGCTATACATTTGACTAAAAATATGATGTATCATGAGAGGACCAAGCATATCGATGTCAGGTATCACTTCGTTCGGGATATCATCTCACAGAAGCAAGTTGAGATGAAGAAAGTGGGTACGGCAGATAACCCAGCAGATATGTTGGCTAAACCGGTTCCGGTTGCCAAGTTCAAGCATTGCTTGGGCTTGCTTGGTATTTGCAGTTGATCGCCCCTCGGGGGCATTAGGCGAGTGAGAGGTTTGAAAGGGAGAGCTATATTTGGTGATTTGGTTTAGTGGAATTCAAGTCAAGATGGAGAATTGTTAGGAATGCCTTGTATTTCTTAGTCCCACATTGGTTAATTATATTGTTCCTGTTTTTGTAACCTATTATAAATAGGGCTTTTGGGGAATTTTTAAAGTATCTTTTGGGCTTTCATATTGTGGCCTTTCTAGAGTTACGGATTATAGCCGGCTCTTTGTATCTCTTCTCCACGTTGGTTAGTGAATCCTCTATCTTCTCGCCCGTGGACGTACCCATCTTGGGGAACCACGTATATGTTGTGTCTTTGTGATTTCTTGTTTAGTTTTCAATTTCTCGTTCTTAACTTGTATTCATAGCGTTCGTTACAACATTGACAATATTACAATTCTTGCCCTCACAAAAGTCTGTCTGACCCACTCTCTCATTCTCTCTCTCTCTCAAAACATATGATCTGATTGGACTTTGGAGTTTGTCCATGAGCACATATCCACGCAGTACACCCTCCTCTCTCTCTTTCTCTAGTAGTACCAAAAAGCAAAGCAACACCTATAACTTTAAAAACAAAATAAAAAGTAAAAAAACACCACCATGTTCATTATCGGATAAAATATGATTCATGGGCTCCAATTAATTGGAAGCTCAAAACTTGAATTAATCAGGGCAAAATTGAAGTCAAAGTAGATTTTGTATTATAGGTAAAAAAAAATTTCCAAGTTCCATTTGAGCTTTTCCAAAGTCCGGAGTGAATTTTTCAAATGAGACCCTTAAAAAATTTCAAAAATAAACATAGAAATTGTATTGCAAGTATTTTTTAAAATATAAGTAAACAAAATTATTTATCATGCCATTAGAGCTCATGAAACATATTCCTATATATGACCAAAAATCCTAAAGACACCGACGGTGCACATGGCAGCATGAATGTCCTACTCCGGGTCTCGCACGAAAAATCCAAGCTATTCCATAATTTTAAAAAACAAATTGAGTGGGCTATTGAAAACTCAAGTTAGTTGGATATATGTAGGTGCTCGATCAATCTTCCAATTTTTCATTCATATTTGACTGGGATTATCCATGCAAGAACCGGAGTGAGTCTCGCGTGCCGGTATGTGCACCATCGGTGTCTAGAGTAATTTTGACATAGACTTGACCCTAGTGCCATAAAGTTCTGGGTCCGCCCCTGCATTTTGGTGTTTTTATGTTTGTGTTGGTTCTTTACCAACCTTGGGCTGTTGGGATATTTTCTTTCCTCGTACTTTGGACTCAGTTTGTTGGGTCTAAATCAGTTCCTCTATGTGATTAGAAAAAAAAGGTTTTAGGTGGTCAGACCAGTGTACCCAATACCGTATTAGCTCTGTACTTCGTGTTATGAGTTAATGTTTTTTTTTTTGCCGATAAAAAAAAAACTGCATATTTGGACTTACAAACAACTCAGACTAGGCAAAATTTATTTTCTGACCCCGGCCCTTGGTCACAATAAATATCAAGAAGCAATTTAAGACACCAAGCATGATCGATATCATTTTCCAAAAAGATAAAAAAGTCAGTCCGCAAAACAAAAATGTGAGGACTCACAGCAACTCGCCTGCACGCATTGGCGAACTTCGCTAAACCATCTGAAAGCGCATTGTGACAAAAAGGTCACAGTTGTTATCTCGGTGGTGTATGTACAGTTTCTTCATTTAGATGATTTTTAGAACTACCAAATTGTGACATTTTAGTTGTCTTTTTCTTTAATACTCTCTCCGTCCCATTTCTTAAGTCCAGTATTTTATTTTGGACTGTCCCTTAATAAGTGTTCATTTTGTAAAGTTAATCGGTAAAAGTTAGTACATTTTACATTTTGCCCCTAAAAGTAGATTCAATCTGGAAAAGTTAGTGAGTAAAAGTGTAATGATGATATCTCCATATTGGGTAAGTAGGAAAAGTGGAGGTAAAAGTTGATGTGAAATGTGTAATGATGATATTTTCAATAAATTGGAGTTATGAAGTGGGACACTTAAAAAGAGACGGAGGAAGTATATGCTTTTCCCCAACGAAACAGCCTTGTTCGTTTGGATAGAGTTCGAAAGCTCAAGTTATAGGTCCTTTTGAGGTGTTGTAACTGTTTAACTCTCTGTTGGATGGTCTTGTTTTTTCCTTGTTTATCTTTGTTTTCCCCTCGATGTACCCTTTCGAGTTAATAAAAAGTTTCGTTTGCCGAGAAAAAAGAAAACAGTTGTATAAGGTCTTTATGTTAAGTAAGAGTGAAGGAGAGCTAAGATGATCAAAAGTCATTTGGGACTTTGCCTTTTACTTTGGGTGACTATTTCAGCCAGAATATGTGATTTGCCTCACATATATGCACTTTTTCTGAACTGTTCTGTTTTAATAGTTGGTTGCCATTTATTAGTTAAGCCATTTGCTGGTGAATGGTGCTATGGAATCCAGACAAAATTATCCTTCCTAAGGTCTTTCCAGATTAGGAATCTAATAGTGTATTTTTTTCCTCTATTCTTTTTTCTCTTTAGGAATACATTCTAGACTTGACAAGCGGTTTATTTCTCTTCAGGAATCGTTAGAAATCATTCTAAACTTGACAATCGATTCAGATGTAAATCAATCTCAAAAAACTTGAAACAGGAGAAAAGGATTTGAATCGCAAGATGCATAGATTATGAGAGTTCACCTACACCTTTAGGGTAAGAAAAGCAAGGCAAAAATTGCAAAAGGAAAAAAAGTTTTGAAGAGGGCATATTTTTCCTTCCTCTCCAAACTTGGAATCGATGAAGAAACGTTCTTAACTCTCTTTAGGATCGGAATAGCTAGAAATTATTCCAAACTTGACAAGTGGTTTGTTTCTCTTTAGGAATCGTTAAAATTAAATTCATTCCAATTATGACGAGCAGTCTAGATGTAAAATTCAGAAAACTTGAAACAAAATAAAAGGATCTGAATCAGAAGATACATGAATTACTTGAGCAATTTTGCTCACCCACACCTTTATCATTGTATTTCTTCTCTCTCTCTCTCTCTCTCTCTCTGCCCCGAAGAATAATTTTCTCTCTGTCTCACCAAAAAAAGTTATTTAGCGGTTTCTTCCTCTCCCCAAATTTGGAATCTAATGATGAAGCTAGAAATGTTTTGCACTCTCTTTAGGAACCATTAGAAATCATTCCAAACTTAACGAGCAGTCTATTTCTCTTAATTAGGAATTGTAAGAAATTGTTCCAAACTTCGGATCCAGATCCTCTCCCCATCTTTTTCTCCCCATATCTACCACATCTTTTCACCACAACTTGCCACCACATTAATGAGTTCATCCAACGGCTAGGATTAAAACGCAGCCCCTCCTTTAGTGAAACGACGTCGTTTCTTTTACTGTCCCCTAACGCACTAACGTTTTCTCCTTCTCTCCGTTTGTTCTTTTAACTGTCACAGAATTCGGGAAAAAGAAAACCCACCATCGTTGATTCCTTTTCCCCAAACACAGAAGAAACCCGGCCCCTGCTCCTCCATGCAATCCGTCCGGCGATTCTAGTTCAATAAGTCCGGGGACTCCGGTGCATTCATTCTGGCAACTCTGATAAAATGCTGATTTTGGTCAGATTTTGACCTCTCTCGACTCTCCATTTGATTTTGTTTTTGGTTTGTGTTTGTTCTAGAAAACTAGGGTTTTGTTTGTACTGTAATTTGATTTGATTGTGATTTTGGATGCTTTCCAACTGGATTTGGATTTTTTTGATTCTTCACATAGTTACACTTTGCAGGTCCATTCTGGATCATGATTTTGATCTTCAACCCAATTATTGGTTCCTATAAAGTACGGGAAAATTCCCAAAATTAGGTTCCACTTCGAATTTTCCTACTTAATTCATGGAAATTGGGTTGGATCCCTTTTTAATGCTCTCTTTTTGTTGTATATGCACACCAGAAAATCATAGCAGAACAAGAGAAACTATGAGCTTTCATTTTTTGAGCTCAAATTTTCAATTGACAATTTAGTGTGATGGCAGTTACGGCTTATGCTTTGTGTGCCACCAATTGCAGTGCTTGGCTTGGGACATCTATACTTGTAATGAACATGGTCATTCTCAAAGGCTATGGGGGTTTAAGTGCTGCAATTTATACTGAAATTTTTGACGTCTTTCTTCAAGCTTTAACATACCAAGTGAAGAAAATGCTTTCAGGGGTCTACACATCACCAAGATCATCAGCTGCTATTAAAAAGCAAGGAGAGGGATTTGATAGCATTCCTTGGCATTTTCAAAGTAAAGGACTGATCAAGCATTGTGTTGGTTGATACTCAATTAGCTTGGATAAGAGATATTGTGTAGTGCTTTTGTTTTGTATATAGTGTAGTGCTTTTGTTTTTTTTTTTTTTTGTCTTTGATAAGCTTCAAGGCTATTCCCTTGGCTTGACTTTTTCTTGGAAGGATTTCATAAATGAAGGAATGTCTTGAAACTGATTGCTAGTCATGGAGTTCATAAATCTACCTTTCCATAATGCATTTGAATCATTGAGTTCAATAATTCAACAATGGCTAATTCATCAGTAGCTAATAGAATTCTCCCCCAAGAGTACTACATCATAAGAATTATAGCCCAATTGAAGCTTTGCCAAAAAAAAGGGAAAACAAAGCACCTACAATTTGACTGCAATGCATTTTGTCCAGGTACATGTACAAAGCCCCCACATAACAAGGAGTAGGTAGCAGAACTGCTGCTATACAAAACAAAAATGGGGTCCCAAAAAAGGCTAGCAAATTACAGCTGCTTGCAAAATGCTACCAACACTTTCACCTACTGAGACGGTGCAAAACATGCCGCAGCAGCAGCATTCCATGTTGCAGGCATCGAATTGGGTAGTTGAGGACACTGTGATAGTAAATATTGGAGCATATGTGGAGGTACTTGTACTCCCTGCACAAGGCATTATTTCAATAATATGAACTGCTAAAAAAATTACCAGATACAATAAATAAGAGTTAACTTGATGTGTTACCTCAGATGAACTTCTTTTTTGTCTTGTCACAGCCAATGCCTTCTCCACGCTACTTCTAATCCGTCGCCTTCTACGGTCATAAACAATCCTCTTCTTTAGTCCTTTTGGTTTGATAGCATTTTCATTATCCGCACAACCTTGGTTTTCCTTGCTCTCACCCATGCCAACTGTTTCGCAGCTACTGTGGATTTGTAACATGCCTTCAACAGTTTGAAGCAACTTTGTGCCTTGCTCAATAGACACCTCATACGTATCTTTCAATTCAGAGGCCCTAGATGCAATCTTGTTAAAGAGGGAGCATAATGACTTATATCGGGTATTCTTTTCCAGCTTTGGGTCAGCCTCAATATCACGTCCTCGATAATCTTGCACTACTTCAGCTCTAGCTACTCTCGTCCACCTTTTTAGGATATATTGACTTGGGATTTCCATAATGTTCATTGCATCTTTAAGGACTTTAATAGCATGGCTGCACAGGACACCTCTCATTTCAAACAATCTACAAGAACATGACAAATTACCATCTCCATCTCTTTTCACTTGACGTAGTCTATCAGCTGCAATTAAGTACAAGATACAATCAGGCTCTTGAAGATGATCAAGACGACCTGTAATGCATAATTCAAGGGCATCAACATATTCCTCTTGAAACTCTTCAAATATGGTCTTTGTGTAGACTTTTCCAGCCTCAATCAACATCTTGACCGACACTTTTATCTTAGGCAACTTGTATGATAAAGCATACTCGGCTTCCCTTTCCTTATATCGTTTCTCATCAAGCAACCTCTCAAAGTGTGTGAAAAATTGGACCCAGTTATGATTAGATCTCAAATAGTCTTTCAGATCTGAATTGAAACTCTCACTAAGTTGAGTGCTCTTCATCCCCGCTGACCATGCCCATCTCACATAAGGCCTAGCCCATTTCTCTCTCAAGTCGAAAATGCGTTGAAGCCAAGTATTACTATAAAGATTATACTCATTCAACATAGCATTCCAAGCCATAACAAACTCCTCATCCTCTTCATACTCGTATAGAAATTTTCCCAATACTTCTCTAACTCCACCAGGACCCCGGAAGATGGAATTCATATGTTTCAATGCATTTTGCATCATATGCCATGTACATAGCCTGTGGTATACATTAGGCATCACAAATGATACAGCATTAGCCATTGCAGCATCCTGATCTGTGAAAATGGTTTGTGGATGCTTGTTTGACATTGCTTCTAAAAAAGTTTCAAACAACCATATAAATGAATCAGCAGTTTCATTATACATCAATGCAGCCCCAAACACAATGACCTCTCTATGGTTATTAAACCCGATAAACACTGCAAAGGGTCTATTCTCTCTGTTAAGCTTGAAAGTTGTGTCAAATGTAACAACATCTCCAAAGTGAGCGTAGTCTATTATCATTTTCGGATCTGCCCAAAAAATATTAGTAATCTGCTCCTCACAATCCAACTGCACAGCATGAAAAAAAGAAGGATTCTGCAATGCTTGATCTTGAAAATACTTTAATATACTCCCCGCTTCTCCAAATGCCAACATGTTTTGCCTTCTTGTTCGTAGGTAATTCTTTTGATCTACCTTCAAATAACCAAGACATTCCCTTCCACCAGCCTCTTTACCAATTAAGTCATAGGACGACCTAAGAGGTATCCCAGAGTCATGAGCCAAGTCAATTTGAACACATTGAGAAGCGGATATCTTTCGTCGCGATGGAAGCATATGGGCCAAATCACTTGGAACCAAGGGATGATTGTGGATATCCACAAAATCTGTAACTCTGTACTTTCCAATTTGTCTGATCAATTTAATAGCCATCAAAGCATCACAATCAGTCCTCGTCTCTGCTCTAGGATTTTTTGTCTGGTAATCTCGTTTATCATGTTTTCTATGGCCCTCTTTAGAACAAACAAATGTCCTAGATGTAATTTCACCACTTTTACTTTTGGCAGCATTATTTTTTCTTATACTAAATCCCATGCTTCCTCCATAGAAATTGTAAAAGTCATAAGCGGCTGATTCAGAGTCAAATTCCATAACTATAACAGGCTTTGGTTGAATATCATCCACTCCAGGAACACCCATCTCTAAATCTTCCATCTTTGATCAGTTGAACAGAAATTTAATCAATAAAAATGTTGTAAGATGGAAAAATAACATTCAATCTTGTTAGTCATCAGTCTACATAAACAGAGAGGTAAAATCAAACAATTAGTAGTTCAAGGTGATTAAAAAAACTTACAATACTTGCCAAAAAACATACTTACAGTCCAGAGAGAGAGAGAGAGAGAAGGGGGGTTGGGGGATAAAGATTGAAGTGGCGGGATGGGAAAAATAGACCAGAGAAAGAAGGGATGAAAATTATTGGCGGGGTAAATGAGATGGGTGAAGAGGGGATTTAGCGCCAAATTTTTTTCTGCTGGTTGGGGGAAATTTTTGATGGCGTTAAAAGAGAAAACGGAGGAAGGGGAGAAAAGTTATCTGCCAGTTTGGAGCCATTAATGCCACGATGTCGTTTCACCAAAGGAAGGGCTGCGTTTTAATCTTAGCCATTGGATGAGCTCATTAATGTGGTGGCAAGTTGTGGTGAAAAGATGTGGTAGATATGGGGAGAAAAAGATGGGGAGAGGATCTGGATCCCCAAACTTCACAAGTGGTCTATATGTAAATTTCAAAAACTTGAAAAAAAAGGATTGGAACCAAAAGATGCATGAATTATGAGCAATTTTGTTCATCTTCACATTTAGTGAGGGTATTTGATAAGATATGTTGTGAGTTCTGTTGCATATCAGGTTTTTTAGGCAATTTAGGTGTTTTGTATTGTATGTGCTTTATCTGAGCATGTTGAGGCCCTTAGGGTGTTTTCAGGCTTGGCGTGATTTCGGGCTTTACCCCAAAGGTGTTTGGGTTTCGGCCCACTAGGTGGTTTTTTAATCCAACCCTTAGTTGGATTTCCTTCCCCTCTCCTCCCAACTTTTTTTTTTCGCGCATCTCCCCCAACTTGATGTACCATTTGTTAAGTTTTCTTAATAAACTTTTTGCCCAAAATAAATCATAGTCACTTATTTTCTATGCATTAATTTATTTAGTTACTACGCAAAACTTTCATTTATAAATCGAATATCAGTAATACTTGATTAAAAAAAGCTTCAATTTTGCTCTATCCAATTCTACACCCAAGAATTAAAATTTTGTCAAGTACTTACTGCTATCTAATTGAGCTATTTTTTTAATAATTTCCTAACAAATTAATTTACACAAAATAAAGTTAGAACGTAACATGGTTCACCGTACCGAATGTACTTACTGCTATTTTGTCTAGTACTTACTGCTATCTAATTGAGCTATTTTTGTCAAGTACGTAACATGGTTCACCGTACCGAATGTAAGTAAAGTTAAGACTCATTCATTCTAGGCTAGAGTGAACAATGTGGCACTCATGAGTTATTGCCATTATTTTTTAATTTGTACTTCTGAACATTTATTAAGATAGAACATTTATGTGAATAGGATCTTATTCTTCACTTATCATTCATAGATAGAAATTCGAGGGGCACACTTAGGGGTTTTTTGGCAAAATAAGCTAGATGGTTTTTTTTTTTTTTTGTGCTTATTAAAAAAATTCGCATTTGTTAAATTTTCGTCATTTTTTTTGAGGATTATTCATTCTTCATAACAAAAGAAATCTAAAAAGTAAAAAAATTACGATCAAAACTCTTTTTTTTTCAAATAAAGACAAAAATAAGCCAATTTTTTCATTTTTATTAAAAAAAATGAATTTCGATCGTAATTTATTAGATTTTTCTTGTCATGAAGAAGCAATAATCTTGAAAAATCGATAAAAAACTAACAAATACAACTTTTTTTAATAAGGACAAAAAATAAACTATTTGGCTTATTATGCCAAAAGCCCCCTTACGCTTGATTTGGGCACAAGCTTGCGTGCATCGCACTCGTGCCCCCCTCTCTCTCTCTACCCTTGAATAATAAATACTCCTACACATGAGAGGAACAAGGGTGGTGCTGTGCACGACAATCAGCTTAGTTCCGGTCTCGCTGTCTTGCTCCGATGATTGGAAATATTCACTTCGTGGAACTCGTCGATTCCAACAAGTGTACCAAAAATCATCCTGATCAGATATCATTAAGTGCCTCATTAGAATATTATTATCTTGAAAAGAATGGATCCGAAACACTAGATCGAACCCATTCTTTTTAAGATAATAATGTTCCGATGAGGCACTAAATGATATCCAATCAAAATGATTTTTTGGTACTGTTGTTTGACTAGATGAGCTCTACGAAGTGAATGTTTTTGATCATCGGAGAGTGACAGAAGCGGAGGTGATTGCCGTGCACATACCACATGAGAATATCGCAAGTTGTGGACAGTTTTGAAAAGAGGGCAAATATACGAGTGCACCAATTAAACTGTACGTGAGCCTTCTATACATAGAGAGAGGGTCTGTCTATAGTTCAAAGCCTCAAACCCAATCCTCTACCAGCAAGTATAACACCCAATTGAAATGAGTCAGAGGGGGGGTGACTATGAGAAGGATCTTCGGCACCTTACATCAACCATGGTTGGAAAAATCGGTGAAGGTGCCCGGAAAACTGAATCCTTCTTCTCTTCAACTTGCATATTTAGGGTGCCCAACGAGCTTCGTAAGCTGAAGGAAAGTGCCTACACCCCTCGCTTCATCGCTATTGGCCCTCTTCACCGAAAAGACAAACACCTCCAAACACCCTTGCAACATGTCAAAATGAGCTACACGAATTTCCTACTCACTCGTCTGACCGTAGGAATAGAGGACCAGCAAATAGCTGAGCAAAATGTAGGGGACCCTTTATCCCCCTTCTTGTTTAATGTAGTAGTGGAAGCACTTAACATTTTGTTGGAAAGAGCTCGGGCGAAAAACATCATTAAAGGCGTGAAGTTGGGGACCAATGGGGTGACTATCTCTCACCTTCAGTTTGCCGATGATGCAATCCTTTTTTGCAATAATGATTTGGAGGAAATGAGGAATATTAAGAGAATTCTTAGGTGTTTTCAGCTGATGTCTGGCCTAAAGATCAATTATTCTAAGAGTTCTCTTTGTGGTGTAAATGTTCAACAAGAGGATATTGAAGTACTTGCACAGGTCATGGGGTGTCGAGTGGAGTCTCTGCCCATTAAATATCTTGGGCTTCCACTTGGGGCTAATCCGCGGAGGACCAAAACGTGGGAGCCTGTTATTGAACGGACTCAAAAGAGGCTTAGTAGTTGGCGGACGAAGACCATATCTACCGGGGGTAGGCTCACGCTTATCAACCATAACTCTAGCACTTTGCCAATTTACTACATGTCTCTATTCAAGATGCCAGTGGCAGTTGCAAAGTTGTTGGAAAAATTACAAAGACAATTTTTTTGGGGGGATACTTCGGACAAGAAGAAAATGCACATGGTTAGTTGGGAGAGGATCACTATGAAGAAGGAAAGTGGGGGCTTAGGAATTAAAAGACTGTTGCAACAAAATTTGGCCTTACTTGCTAAATGGTGGTGGAGATATAGCAATGATAAAAACTCTCTGTGGGTCAAGGTTATTACAGGGAAATATAATCTGGACCGGAGGAGCTGGCTCCCATATTCTCCAGGCTCTGGCTTGATCTCTAACGTATGGAAGGGTATTTGCTCAGTTGGGGCTAATGATTCAATCCTTGGATTTTCGATTCAGGAGGGATTCAAGGTGAAGGTAAATTCAGGCCGAGACACGCTCTTTTGGGAGCATACTTGGTTGGGTGAGGCTGCGCTTAAAGATGAATTTCCGAGACTATACAGCCGATCTACTCAACAAAATGAGGTGCTAAGTGATATTTGGGCAGGTGGGGACTGGAATTTGGAGTTTAGGGGATTATTGCGGGTTCGGGAACTCCAACTATATGAGGACTTAAAGCAAAGATTGAATGGTGTGACATTGGATCCTTCAAAATCAGATTTCATGCAGTGGATTTGGACAACGGACAAAGTTTTCTCTGTCAAATCAGTATATCGACAGTGGGAAAACCAAACGCAGTCACGACATACTCTACTGGGTTCTTTGTGGAGAAATTTAAGCCCCCCTAAAGTGGAAATTTTCTCATGGATGGCCATACAGGATAGAGTTGCAACTCGATCGGTCCTTGTTGATAGGAATTTAATCTCCGAGGCTCACTTGGCGGTATGCCCCTTATGTACTCTTCATGTGGAAACGCCTCAACACTTGCTCTTACACTGCCGTTTTTCGTGGCTGATATGGTCAGAAATTATGGAATGGTGGAATATTCAGTGGGTTAGTCCAAGTTCATTAGCAGAGGTAGCACTTTGGTGGTTTGGGAATAAATTTCGAAACTTGGAGAAACATATCTGGGAGGTATCCTTTTTTGCAACGCTCTGGTCTATTTGGCTAACGAGGAATGGTTGTATCTTCAACGGCACAACAACACGGGCTTCGGAAGTGGTGGTTTTGATCAAAACTAGAGTAGCCATGTGGATGAAGGCTAAGTTTGACATCAAAATCTACACAGTGGAGGATTTCAAAGGGTATTTGGATGGGATTCGAAAAGTGAAGTTGTGAAGTGGTTAAGTAAGTGAGGTGTTCTTATCCAACCTTGGTTGGATAAGGTGCCAGAGTATAACTCTCTTTAGTAGCTGTGTTCTAACGTCTAGATTGTAATCGATGTACCCCTTCGAATTCAATAAAAAGTTTCTTTTGCTGACCAAAAAAAAAATAGCTGAGCAAAATAAGTTCACGGTGGTACAGAAATGTTTAGCGGAAATGAAGACATCGATAGACGACGCAAAGAAATGCTATGCAGCAGAAGTTACACTGGATGAGGAAATGATGTTGGTCGATGGTTGTTTCATCCTCGAATTTCTCTACAGACAAAACACCTCAAAGTTAGAGGTAAGGAAGCTTAAAGCATCGGCTCTTTTACCAGTTGACAAAACTCTCTCTTGGTTTTTCCCCCCCAATTGCTACTTTTAGGATCATTTTTAAATATCTCAATTAAAATACTCTTCATACTAGTACATGCTTTATATGATTTGTCCATGCTTTTGGTGGCAACATTGTTCTGATCATAGACATTTATTATTATTATTAATTATTATTATTATTTTATTTTTTATCATTGACTTGTTTGTGATGACATCGTGCCCGCATTCTTTTTATTATTTGTAATACTTTGTCATTATGTAAGAAAATTCTTTCTTTGCCGTACGTGAAACAAATTATAATAATAACAAACCCATAACACACACAATTGAGTTGATAACTTGATATATTGAATTTTTAATTTTCACATAGCACACATTTCCCATTAAGGAGTCCAATGCTGATGTAGTTGCTAACCTAAGATTCCTCATGACTTGTTTTCTATAAATACACGTATTACATGACTATTTGACGATAGTCAAAATAAAATATTCAAGAAATTTTTATGTTCTTCTTGCTCAACTGGATGGTGAGGATGCTTAGGTGCTCGCTAACGATTCCTCCTTTGTCATTAATCAAACGTATGTATACATCTGTTACATGAATTTATTTATTTATTTTTTATCATCATCTGTTACATGAATCTACCACTCAAGTCAACATGAAAAGTTTGGAAAAGGGTAAAAATTTATTTATGTTGTTTTGTCAAAACAATACTCAATCCAAACAATTTTTTTTTTGCTCGGCATTCCAAACATTGTTCTCTCATATGTTATTCTACCTAATAGTTATATTCAGGATCAATTGTGTTACGACAGATTTTAGATGCACAGGTTCTAATTACACTGCAAGAAAATATTGTCCTATTGTGATGAATAAATTTTGTTTCTGAATCATTAGATTTTATCGCCAACAGTCCTTGCGAGTAAACATAAGACCACCAACTTACTTCGCCTATATGTACAGCCTCAGTTTTTATAACAAATCAGTGAAAAATATTTTCCGCGTTTACTATGACGCAATAAGCACCAAATATTTTATTTAACAACAAAGTTAATTCAAGTATTAACTTTATAAGTTTGCTTTTGTCAAAAATTCTTTTTGTTATTTTAAATTATGTTCACCGAAAGAGAAACATTGAAAAATTAGTAAAAAACTACATCTTTTGAGATAATTGAGCAATATTTATTAGACTTTTTAATAAACTGATCAGATTGTTAACTACAGTATTTTTTTTTATTCAAATGAAAAGTGAAAAACCTATAATTCCTCATGTTTTTAAGTGTAATACACTACAATTAAGTGTAATATACTACCTGTGAAGCGAAAAGGCGACCAAATGTGTTTTTTCTCACCGATAGTAAAGTTGGCGGGGAATTTCCTCGTTAATCATTTCCTTTAGGCCCCCGTTTGATAAATGGATTGGAGGCTGGGATTGGATTGCTAAGGTGATGGTATTAGTAATATTGTGTTTGGTTTTCAAAATTGGTCCGGATTGGTAGTCCCATGGGATGAACAATCTTAACCCCTTCTCATTACCAATCCCTTCTCATTACCAATTTCTTCTATTAATCCAATCCCATAATCTAACCCCACCTCAAACAAACATGATATTAATAATCTCATCATCTAATCCCATCCAAAACAAACATACTCATTATTAATCCCTTCTCATTAACAATCCCATTTCATTACCAATCCGAATCATAATCCCATCTCCTTACGAATCTCATCCATCTATCACTGTTATCAAACGGGACCTTAATATTTTAAAGGGTAAATTTCACTGACCTCCCCTCAGGTTTCTGAGAAAGACAGAAACCCGTCCTCACGTTTCTGAAATTGCACTGTCCTCCCCTCTGCTTCTATTGTCTGTTGCACTTTACCCCAACCGTTTGGTTGCCGTTACGGAAAGCAACTACGATGATGAGGTCAGCGGTGATGAGGTTAGCATGGAACATATAAATTAAAGGTTGAAAAATTAAGTATTCGAAATTTCAATCCGTTTGAATGGGTGAGAAGATTTTATTGTTTTTATCATTTAATTCTAAAGGGTCATAATTAAATTTTGACTATAAGACTCTCGTTGATTAGTCCTAAGAAAGTCGTAGAATCAAATATCTCTTAGGACTAACCAACGAGAGCCCTAGAGTTAAAATTTAATTATGACCCTTTAGAATTAAATGATCAGAAAAATAAAAATCTTCTCACCCATTCAAACGGATTGAAATTTGGGACACTTAATTTTTCAACCTTTAGTTTATATATTAAAAAATATGGTTGAAAAATTAAGTGTTTCAAATTTCAATCCGTTTGAGCAGATAGAAAGATTTTATTTTTCTGATCATTTAATTCTAAAGGGTCATAATTAAATTTTGACTCTAGAATTCTCGTTGGTTAGTCCTAAGATATTTGGTTGTACGACTTTCTTAGGGCTAATTAACGAGAGTCCTAGAGTCAAAACTTAATTATGACCATTTAGGATAAAATGATCAGAAAAATAAAATCTTTCTATCGGTTCAAACGGATTGAAATTTGGAGTACTTAATTTTTTAACCATATTTTTTAATATATAAACTAAAGGTTGAAAAATTAAGTATTCCAAATTTCAATCTGTTTGAATGGGTGAGAAGATTTTATTTTTCTGATCATTTAATTCTAAAAGGTCATAATTAAATTTTGACTCTAAGGCTCTCGTTAGTTAGTACTAAGAGATATTTGATTCTACAAGTACGTGGGCATAAAAGTAAAGTCAAGTTTTCCGTTAACGGGCGTTACCCAACAAGAAGCAGAGGGGAGGACAGTGTAATTTCAGGAATGTGGAGGGATGTTTCTGTCTTTGTCAGAAACCTGAGGGGAGGTCAGTGAAATTTACCCTATTTTAAAAACCGTGGGAACAAATCCATATAATCCACAAAATTTACATTCCATCTTCAAAAGGATACAATTTGCGGTGAAATGTATTTTCCTTGCTGGTTTTTTAATAGGGCAATGATAATGGCAAAATTCACTACAAGAAATTCAGGATCTCCCAACGGTTTTTTTCGCAACGGTTGAAAAATCCGTCGGTATAGATGGTATATAGTAACGGTTTACAAAACGTTACTAGAAACAGGACTATAGCAACGGTTTCATGTGACCGTTAGTAGATTACAACACTATAGCAACGGTTTTCATTAACCGTTACTAAAAATTGGACTATAGCAACGGTTTATTCATAAACCGTTGCTAATAACTGGACTATAGCAACGGTTTCCAATAACCGTTACTATAAACTGGTCTATAGCATCGGTTTTCATTAACCGTTAGTAGAAACCGGATTTAAAAAAAAGAATTAAAAAAATTAGGCTAGCACAGTTGGTTCGCGCACGGGCGCGCACACTCGAGGTCGGAGGTTCGATTCTCAGGAGGAGCAAGAATATTTCGCTCGCCACGTGGCGCCACGTCAGCGCCACGCGGGCACCATATAGGCTGCCACATCAGCACCACGCGGGTGCGGGCGCCATGTAGGCTGCCACATCAGTGCCACACGGGCGACATGTGGCTACCACGTCAGTGCCACGTGGAGGCTTACGTCATACAGTGGTTGGTTTTAAAAAAATGAAAATTGCCTTTAGCAACGGTTATAACCGTTGGTTAAAAAAAATATGTACCAACGCTTGTCAAAACCGTTGCTATACCTCTACAGGAACGGATATATTGCAACGGTTTGGCCGACGGTTCTCCAACCGTTGGTATAACCTAAACGAGTCTCTACCAACGGTTTTTGGGTTTTTTGACAACGCTTTCGGCCATTGCTATAGAATGATTTTCTTGTAGTGATTGTACCCAAAACTCTGGTGCATAAAAATTTTGTACACTGCACATGGTACAAGTCTTTTTTCACTAGAGTTTTGACACCAATAAAAATAGTTTTGACATTAACATTTTCCTTTTAATAAAACCAGAAAATAAAAGTTTTTCCTCGCTGAATGTGTACCATTTGCAAGAAAAAAAATAATTTTTTCTCTAGTTTTCGTAGCATTTTTTAAACAGCAAATTTAATTTCATTAATCTTTAGAAATAGATTTGCTTTCGTTAGCTAGGCTTCTTTTGTTGAAGTGTAAGTATCAAATTAATCCAAATAATTTGTCATGCGATAAACCAGGCTATACAAATTCAATTAATGATTTTGTATTTCAAAAAGCAGAGACCAGAAGCAGATCCTATTTTTGGAAACAGTTTGACCTGGTACAATGTGAAAAACGACTTGATACTCCTCGAGAACCAGATTCCTTTCTTTGTGCTTGAGAAATTGTTCCGACTCACAGTGGAAAAGATCCCAAATCGTCGCAACAAGAATTGGTCGCTCCCTGATTATGTGAGGTGTTGCTATGGGCGATGGATGAATCCACTACGAAATTCTGACAACAGTAGTAGCGCCAAAACTTGGTACTGTTCGCCCAGTGACTGTGTCCTTAGGGTTTTTGGTTGTACAACAGCAGCAAAAGAAGAAGAAGTTCAAAGTGGTAATACTATTGATCATCAACGTAGTACTGCCAAGTACTATCATATCCTCCATAACATACATGATGGTTACCTTCCTCATGGTCAAACAGAACAGAAAGATTTTAGTTTTAGAGAAATGCCTTCGGCATCGGAACTCGTCTATGCAGGAGTCCAGATTGTTCCCAGTACAGGAAACGATCTGTTCAAGTTCAAGTTTAGTGAACCTAAAGGTCTATTGTGGTGGTGTCGTAGGGCTCGTTTCGAAATCCTACCACTCATGATAGACGACAGCACGGAGTCATACCTCAGGAACCTCATTGCCCTTGAACAATGCTGCCCTGGCGTTTCGAGGTACGTTTCGTCCGGTGCGTGGGTAATGGACATGCTCGTGAACACTGATAAAGATATCAAAGTGCTCGAAAAGGCCGGAGTCCTGACGAACTACTTGGGTGCCCCCGAGGACGCCACCGATCTATTTAACAAGCTATGTAAGGAAATCATGTCAGGAGAATACTTCGTTGACACGTGCAGCAAAGCCACCAAGTATAGCAAGCGTTGTTGGCCCAGGAATATGGCACACGTGAGATGCACGTATTTTGATTCTCCGTGGACGTTCATAGCTTTCGGTGTCGGCTTCATTGCTTTTATCATATCCTTGGTTGAATTCATCCGCGATTTCGTTAAAAAAGGCTAATGTAGCTGTTAAGGACTCAAGAGATCTGATGGCATGGGCTTAATGAATCAAATGCATCTATGAGTAATGTACATATTTGTGTAATGTATATATATTTAGAGAGAGAGAGAGAGAGAGAGAGAGAGAGAGAGAGAGAGAGCTGTGGGATCCCCTTAGGGGGTTTCCATTCTTCCCCTATTGTTTGTGTGTGTGTGAGGTTGAGAGTGAGTTTGTGATCAAATGTGTGTTGTATTATTTATTTTTATTTTTCTAATAAGTTTGTCCGTGTGTTGTATTATTCTGGAAGAACTGGTAATAATATGAGCGTTGTGTGAAAATTCTAATCTCTTATTCGGTTATTCCCCTCATGATAATCATCAACATTTTGTCATGTTTTTCAAGTAGAATTGTATGCGTATCTCTTAGGGAATGTTTCTGATCAGTGGATGGCTATAAAGAAAGATCAGATGCAAATTTGTGTCGGGACGGTTCCCACTTGCATCGAACGGTTCCGGACACATTTGTGTTCGGATTTGTGTTTTAAAGTCGTGCTTGTAAATTTTTTGTTGTGCAGATTTGTCCGACCTGTTCAAGCGCAATAGCTCCATTTGACTTTGCTTCAACATCGTATTCGAGTTTGAATGCTGAGTTTTAAACCTTTCAGAGGCTGATAAGTCACTACCTAGAACAGAAACTGAAGATATACTTGTATGCATATGCTGGACACTGGGCGGAACTATTCATGGGCTACCTTGGGCTGTAGCCCATGTCTACCACAAAAAACCAAAAAAAAGTTTATAATAATTTATATGTAAGTTTAATCTAAATAATTTTAGCTCAACCCATCATTCAAAATTCAGCCTAGTCCAACCCACCATCCATATGATTCCAGCCAAAAATACCTCGAATCGCGATGCTTCAAATCCGTAAGTATTTTATTATTATGTAGAGCATTGGCTAGTGTGCTTAGATTTGTCTTTATGTTATTAAATGCAGAGTACTGGCAAGTATGTTAAGATTTGCTCTTATGTTGTTAAATGCAGAGCACTGACTGGTGTGCTTAGATTTTTATTAATTTAGTTGATGCAAAGCAGTGACTGATGTGCTTAAATTGGTTTAAAATATTAGCTCTTACAATCTTACTCTTTTAGGTTTAGATTCTAATGGAACAAAAAAAAAAATCTAGAAATTGTGCCAAATTTAGGGTGGAATTACGAGCCTTATTTTTTAGAAAATATTGTATGCATATTACATACGCTATTTTGTCCACTGAAATTTTTTTGGGATTAACCCAAGGCAAAATCAATTCCTGGTTCCGCCCTTTGCTGGACATGAAATTCATGAGCCATTATCTCAGTTATATGTGACCTGGAGTAACAAAATGTCGCAGGCATGGAAGCAGAGAGAGGAAGGCAGGTTACTAGACATTGTTGATCCGGAATTAACTGAATACCCGGAGGACGAGGTAATTCGATTCATCAAAGTAGCTCTCTTTTGTACCCAAGCAGCCTGTAATAAAAGACCAGGAATGAAGCAAGTGGTGGAGATGCTTTCCAAAGAAGTAACACTCAACGAGAAGCTAATGACGGAGCCAGGGGTGCATCTGGCACATACCTCTCGAGGATTGGTTGGTGATAGTTCGCGGATGACCTCTTACTTTGCGATACAGTTGTCATAGTTGTTACATCGTTGATGTTTGTACAGTATTTTGAATTAGATGATTTTCGGTACTACCAAATTGCGACATTTTAGTCATCTTTTTCTTTAATATATACGTTTTTCCCCAATGAAACTGCCTTGTTCGGTTGGAGGTTCTTCTGGTTCTATTCCTTTTGTCAGCCTAACAGTTGTATATGGTCTTTTATGTTAAGTAACAGTGAGGGAATGGGCTTAGATGAAAAGTCAATTGGGGCTTTGCTTTTTATTTTGTGTACTACGTCAGCCAGAAGATGTGGTTTGTCTCACATATATACATCTTTTTCTTCCTTTCCTTTTTTTTTTTTTTTCATTTACTGTTCAGTTTTACTAGTTAATTGGTTGCCATTTGTTGTTTAAGCCGTTTGCTAGTGAATGGTGCTATGGAAGTAGACATGCGGACAAAATTATCATTTTTTAGCTCTTTCTAGATTCGGAGTCTTATACTAGTGAATATTTGTCCGCTCTCTTCTTTCTCTCTCTTTAAGAATACATTCTAGACTTGACAAGTGGTTTATTTCTCTTCAGGAATTGTTAGAAGTCATTTCAAACTTGACGAGCAATTTCGTGGTTGAGCAAGTTTTTTATTCTTTGTGCTTCTTATTTCGTGGTTGAGCAAGTTCGCTCTTCCTTCTTTTCCCCTCGATGTACCCCTTTCGAGATTTATAAAATTGTTTCGTTTGCCGAGCAAAAAAACAAACTTGACGAGCAGTTTAGATGTAAATTTTAGAAAACTTGAAACAAGAGAAAAGGACTTGAATCAAAAGATGCATGAATTATGAGAGTTCACCTACACCTTTAGGGTAAGAAGAGCAAGACAAAAATTGCAAAAGCAAAAAAAAGTTTTGAAGAGGGCATATTTTTCCTTCCTCTCCAAATTAGGAATCGATAAAGAAATGTTCACTCTCTTTAATCAGGAATAGTTAGAAATTATTCTAAACTTGACGAGCGGTTTGTTTTTCATTAGGAATCGTAAGAAATCATTCCAAATATGACGAGCGTGGTGTAGATGTAAATTTTAAAAAACTTGCAACAAAAGAAAAGGATTTGAATCTAAAGATGCATGAATTGCGAGAGCAATTTTGTTCACCCATATCTTTATTGTTGTATTTCTTCTATGGTATAAAGGGGCAGTGTAAATAGTGTTTCGTCTCATTAATAAACAATGTTTTTGCTTCAGTTGTTACAAATGATCTATGTTTTCAATCATTCATTGATTTGTCTTCATGCATGTAATTTTTTGGATTTGGACATGCCAAGTAATTAAACTTTGTGCTTCAAATCAAGAAAGTAGGAGTAGTTACATTTGTGGTCCCACATGAAAAGTACCCACATGAACTGTTCTCTCTCTCTCTGTCCCCAAGAATAATTTTCTGTCTCACCCAGAAAAAATATTTAAACTCTGTTCGTTTAAAAGTTTTGAATTTTGGATTATAATCATTATCTTATTTCTCTTTTATTATTACTCCTATTTTTCTCTCTATCTCTTTTCAATCATTACCTATATTTTCAATTATTACTTTATTTTTCTCTGTACTGATTATCTACAAATCCAAATCCAAATCTAAAATCTCAAAACAAATGGGATCTTAGTGGTCCTATGCCCTGACACCAAATAATAGTTTAACAAATAAACATAAGAAAAAAAGAGAGAGGGATGTTAATAACAGTTGATTTCCTGTGTTGAATAATTTTCTTTTGAGTGATGTATAGAAGTTGATGATAAAAAAGAGAGAGGGGGTGGGAGTTAGCATCGAAATTTTCTAGTATTTGCAATAGTATCACTAATACTCTACCGCTGACCCATTTGTTTGTCCGAATCCTACTTAATTAATAAAGAAGTACCATCATTGTGTATTAAAATATTGAAAAAAAAAAAAGGATTGGAACCAAAAGTTGTATGCTTACGCATCAATTTTGTTCACCCTCACCTTTAGTGACAGTAGGTTTATCCACATTTGGTAAGGTATGTTACGAGTTCCGTTGAAATAATCAAAGGTACTTATTTTCTATGCATTAATTTATTTAGTTTTTAAGCAAAACTTCTTGTCAATCGAATATCAGTAATACTTGATAAAAAACCCTCCAATTTCGCTCCATCCAAATTACACCCAAGAATTAAAAATTTTGATTAAATATTTACTGCTATCTAATTGAGCTGCTTTTTTTTTTTTTTAATAACAAATGAATTTGCATAAAATAAAAGATTTTGAACATCCGTAACATGGCTCGCTGAATGTAAGTAAAGTTTCGCTCATGCATCCAAGGCGAATGGGAACAAAATGGCTCTTAGGAAATATTGCTATTAATGTTTTTCAATTTGCACTTCTTAACTTTTATTAAGACAGAACATTTATGTGAGTTGGATATTTTTTTCTCACTTATCGATATATAGATCAAAATTCAAGGGGCACAAGCTCGCATGCATCGCACGCGTGCCCCTCTCCCCCCGGATGATTATTATTCCTACATACACATAAGATTGCAAGGTCTTTTTTTTTTTTGTCGGCAAAAGAGAAATTTTATTCAAAACTCAAAAGGGTACATCGATTAAGGGAAAGAGTAAGAATGCATCACTACTAGAAACATACAACGTAACGAGGAATTGACATCTATGTCCTCGTACTATCATGTGCATACCACAAAAAGAATGACATCCAATAAAGTATTGGATGTACCCAAAAAAATACAATCACAATATCAGATCAATAAGATTGCAAGTTCTGGGCAGTTTCGAAAAACCATTAATTAATAATTATACTGTGAGCCTTCTATATATGCAGAGAGAGGGTAGGTCCTTAGCTCAAACCCAAAACCTCTACCACCAAGCATAAACACAACTGCTTCTTTTCTTTTGATCCGCAACACAACCGCTTCTTGTCTTTTGATCCGCAACACAACTGCTTCTTGGTTTCGTTGATCAAATGGAACTCGAAATCCTCCCAACTGAAATGACTCAAGCGCAGAATGACCATCGGCACTTTACATCAACCATCAATGAAAAAATCGGTAAAGGTGCCGACAAAAATAAATCCTTAGTCTCTTCAGCTTTCATTCATAGGGTGCCTGAATATCTTCGTAAGCTGAAGGAAAGCGCCTACACCCCTCGTCTCATCGCTATTGGCCCTCTTCACCGAGAAGACGGACACCTCCAAACACCCTTGCAACACGTCAAAATGAGCTACACGAATTACCTACTCTCTCGATTGACCGCAGAAATGGAGGACTTGGAATTAGCAAAGCAGACAAAGTTCACGGTGCTACAAGAATGTTTGGCGGCAATGAAGACATCGACATACGATGCAAAGAAATGCTACGCAGAAGAAGTTACGCTGGATGAGGAAATGTTGTTGGTCGATGGTTGTTTCATCCTCGAATTTCTCTACAGATTAGTCCATGACCCCCCAAAGGTAAGGAAGCTTAAAGCATCGATTAGCTCTTTGATTAGTTGACAAAATCTTGCTTCTTTTAACATCCTTTTTAAGTAGCTCAATTAAAATACTCTTCCTAGTATTAGTGCATGCATGCATTTGGTGGCAACATCGTTTGGATCATTACCGTGATGCCATCGTGCCCTCATTCTTTTTATTATTTGTAATCTTTTGTCATTATTTACCAGTAACAAACCCTTAACATACACAATTGAGTTGATATATTGGCTTTTTATCACATAGCACACATTTCCCATTAAAGAGTCCTAACCTAAGATTTCTCATGATTTGTTTTCTATAGGCTTATTAACCTTTTTGGTCCCCAAAGTATTAGTTTCGTCCCATTTTCGTCCCCAATGTAGAAATTGGAGACATTTAGTCCCCAACGTATCAATTTTGTACCAATTAAGTCCCCCAGTCTAAGACCGTGAGTCGAATCCGTTGAAATGAAGGGTATTTTCGTCATTTTGCCCACCCAATTTTCTGTCAAAGGAGAAAGTGCTTTTGAGGGGTTGGGAGAAGTATCTGTGAAAATGCCAGAGCAGCTCAACCAAACCAAACCACCACCACCCGCCGTCGGAAGAACGCCAGAGCAGTTGGCCGGAACACCTCTGGCTAAACAACCAACAAGTCCTCACCCATTCAGCTCTCAAAATGCACCTCGACTCCTCAGCCCTGCCGTCGGACCCTGATGAAACCCTTACCCTATACCCGAGCTCTTTTCTCTCCTTTCCGACGACCTCCTCTTCTCAATCCTCTCCAAACTCCCAGAATCCCAACACGTCGCCAACTCCGCCATTAACAAATGTCGGTTTAAGCTTAACGGCCATTTAGTACAATCCAGCAAGCTTCACGATTGGGAGACGAAGAAGGAAATAGGAAACTCAAGATGAAAAATAAACAAATTTGAGGCGCAACGAAAGCTATCGAAGAAACGGTGCGTCTCTGTTAACGGCGACAGAGCTTTTTCCTTCGATCTCTCTCTCTCTCTCTCTCTCTCTCTCCTGTCTATAATATACGCACACATGTTGATGGATACACATATATATATACGCGCATATAAGCATGTATATATAAATGTCAGATTTTACACTATATTTGGCCAGCAATCCAAATTGTGTCGATTCAGCGTTGCAATTTGGGCTTGAACAGAATCAGATTCTTGATGTGAGAAGTATTTATTCATAAAGGGTTGTTGGGGCTGTGTTTGGAGAGGATTATGGATGGGGGATTCCATGTGGTGGGTTTGATTGGAGCTAGACCCAAATGGGTGAAAATGCAAATTGTGGGGCGAGAGAGAGCGGGGGTTGATGGGTTTCAACTTTCACGGCCATCTCTTCTTTTCTTTTCCTTTTGACAGAAATTTGGACTGGGGAATGACAAGGAAGCCCCTTATTTTAACGGATGGGACTCACGGCGTTAGGTTAGGGGACTTGATTGGTACAAAATTAATACGTTGGGGACTAATGTCTCCAATATTTACATTGAGAACAAAAATGGGACGAATCTAATACTTTGGGAACCAAAAAGGTTAATGAGCCGTTTTCTATATATATAAATGTAGTACTTGTCTATTTCACAATAGTCAACATAAAAATATTCAAGAGATTTTTTTATGTTCTTCTTGGTCAACTGGAAGGTGAGGATATATATGCTTAGGTGCTCGCCGACTTTGTTATCTATACTGCCTGCATCTCGCTCTTTATATGACAAATGTGACAGATATTTTCCCTTCGTTACTACGCTCTCCGTCCCAAATTAAGTGTCCCTTTTCAGCATTTGGAAAGTCCTAATATTGTCTATATATTTCTTGTGCCTCACTTAATCTTGTACATAATACTTGCTCATCAGAAATACGGAGGTGTTCGAGAGTCTATTTTTTAGATTGTTTGTGGATTATGACAATTCAAGAAATGCAGTGAATTTGCTTCTTTCTTTTGTCTTCCCTGTTTCACATATGGACCATTGGTTTGGTTACAATATGTTCCTTTCGTTGAATAAATTCAATGAGTTTTGTGCAACTGCAAGTAAGAAATGTGGGCTGATTGGCCTGACACAGTGGTTTCCTTCCCGCAAGCTGAGCCAAAGCTTGCTTTGCGTGTACGATGAGTGGATAAAGATGGAACCCACCACAAGTCATGGAAAAACCAATATTCCATTGTGATTCAAGTTAAAAAGTGGGTGAATCTTAAGACTCTTGAGCAAATAGCTGACGAACTCTTTTGACTGCCAGATTATTTCTAAGAAGGACTGGATAGGATGGGATGGGATGGGATGGAGAATAGGCATAATAGAGAGGATAAGTGGGGTTCACGAATTATTGGGATAGGATAGGATGGGAATAATGGGATCACATTATTGGGTCTTACTAGGTTCAGTTTCTTTGTTCGAATTTGAACATCTGACTTGGACTACAAGTCGAAGGGAACTATAATTTCTACATTTAGTTGAAGTTTTTTTTTTTTTTGTTGGTCAGCAATGAATATATTGGATTGAAATCTCACAGATCTTTTTACAAATGAATTCTAGGGTTCGCTTGTTTGACAAGACTAATAGTGAAGGGCCATATTAGTTCATAGAATGCAACAGTATATACCTCTTTAGGATTAAATCAGTATACGTAGATTCTTAGAGTTCATTTGTTTGACAAAACCAATAGTGAAAGGTCATATGATTTCATAGGATATATAATTCCATCGAAATTTATAGTGATGAGATTACTAGTACCGGCCATTCTTATGATATTGTGTATATGGTACCCTACGTGTTTGTATATTTGTAAGGTATTCAGAGTGTATATCCAATGCTAGTTTAATCTAGGTCATGAGAATTTTAACAAAACATTATATATCTGGCCTCTTTTGATTGGTAGTTCACTCCTTGTTAATATTTGGTTAAACAAATGACACCTTAACAAATGAGGCCTCTTTTGTAGTAGGAGTATCTCTCTTGTGTAACGATACAAGATGTAAATGAGATTAAATTCTTTCCACTGGCGGTGGAAAATCCTACTTTTCTACCATCACCTTTTTCGGTCGTATCGTGTGTTTATTGTTTATCTGAATCGTTCATCTTGTAAACCCCACATAGTAGTGTATCCATGCAAAAAATAAGCTTGATCGGACATTAATAGGAGTATCAAAAATTGAATTTTACTTTGCAAAATAGATAGTTTATCTTTATTATTATTGACAAAAATCATATCGTCAATTTTATAAACTAAAATCTAAATTTTGATATATATGTCTGTCGACTTCCGATCTAAGTTAATTTTTTTTCCATGGCAATACCATAATGCGTGTCGTAAAAATATGAATGGTTAGATCACAATAATAAACACTCAGTGAGACCCATAATAGACGATGCTGGAAAAATGAGATTTCACACCGGCCCGTCGACGGTGAATAGGATTTATTCTCGATGTAAATTAGATTTGCCGTCTTTGTTTAGCCTTTTTGTTCTCTTAATAATTAGTTGACGTGTGTGTTTTTGGAAGCAAATGGTTGCGTCCCACTCTACAAATGACGCCGAATGATTGTTGTTTTTCAGAGGTTGGCAAGTCATTATCATGGGTAACCAAAAATATAAGGGGGCAATTAATTATCCTTAACTTATTCTATTTGGTAAATGGATTTTTAATAAACTTTTGATTACCATTTGCTTCAAGGATAAGCTTTTACTCTCACCTTTCATTTCTTCTTCACATCAGTTTGAATGTTGGGCTGGATCTACTATAATATTTTAAAAAAAATTAAAAAATCTTTGTTGTTTTATATAATTAGAAAAATGAGCAGGAAGTGGATACATATATATTCTATTTGTTGTTTTGTTGTGGAGCTCACGGTGGAAAATAGAGGATTATGCGACAGTTGGCTCGTTAATAATTAGTTCGAAAATTTTCCTCTTGAATAATTGTGGATAGTTTTTTGCTATTTGTTGAGTTTCCTCTTGCCTGTTATGAAAAATTGTACGAGCAAGTGAAGTTGCTGGTTGTAGAAAGTCCAAGAAACAGTGCACGTATTAAAAATTTACACATTTATATAGAAAATGATTTTCACACT
The DNA here is from genome assembly GCA_014282245.1 of Rhododendron simsii. Taxonomy (NCBI): domain Eukaryota; kingdom Viridiplantae; phylum Streptophyta; class Magnoliopsida; order Ericales; family Ericaceae; genus Rhododendron; species Rhododendron simsii. Next base: position 35,845,353 of record CM024957.1, on the reverse strand, counting down.
CCCTTTTTTTATTTTGACATTTTTTCCCCTTGTGTTTTAGTGAAAAAATGCATATGAAAGATTTACTAAAACACAAAAAAAAGAGTGTCATAATAAATAAATAAAAAAGGGATCCGGGGGTGCTGTAGTGCACCTCCAGCACTGCACGTGTAGCGCGGCCAATTCGGCAATGGGCGACTCGGATTTTCATCCAAATAATGGATGGGTAGGATTTGTAGAAGCTCGGATTATATCCAACCATTCATTGTCAAGATCGATGACTCGTGTACGCTCTACAGAATGCCTTGCAAGATCTTGCATTACAGGATTTCCAAATACTAAAAAAAGGGAGTGAAAATCATTTCCCTTCTAAAACTTGATCGAACTTTGTAATTTGCTGTGAATGGAGTATCTAGGATTGGATGAGAGAAATAATACGAAAAAAGTATGTTTGTAGGTGCGGTATTTATTTTGGGGTTCGGACACTCTCCGGTCCAAGTTATGGAAGACTCCAATCTAGACCGTATCACCATACATTGGGATAATCAATGGTTGGGATCCGCCCAAACTCTCAACGGTAAAAATCTCCGAGCAGATTTGAACCTTTAATTGCAGTAATAGACAATCTGTATTTGGTTTATCCCGTCCAGTCCAGTCCAAATTAATTAAGCATTGGAGGATCCAATTCCTTATTTTGGTAGGATCCAATTCCTCATTTTGGCAGTTTCCAAAATAAGTACTTATTTTTTAAGATATATTTTCAAGCTTAAAAATAATGTCCTTTAGTGAAATCAAAAGATAAGTAATCTGGATTATGTTTCATAGATCTCGACGAAATCTTTTGAACGATGTAAAAAAAATTAGAAGTTTATTTTCATAAATACGTTATTTTTAAGGTTCAAAATTGAAAATAAGTACTTATTTTGTAAGAAGGGAAAGTGGGAAGATTTAGTGATAGATCCACTATAGACATTTCAAAAGTCCACAAGTCCACCTAATAGTTTTGTAAAACCACAAGTCCACACAACCTAAACCCTAGGGTATCCTATGAAAGTGCCTAAATTACTAAAACTCTATAATCGGAAGTACATCCTAAAATCCTATGAAAGTGCCTAAACCCTTGGGTACCCTATCCTATAATAAAAAAATGTACCCTGAAATTTTATGGAAGTGTCTAAATCATAGGGTATCCTAAAATAAACTTGAGACCTTACAAAATTAATAAGTGTATTTATGAGCTTATAAAGTTAACATAATATACCTAAGACTAATCTTCTAAGAGTGGAACACCACCTTAGATAAATGCCCGATTACGAATCTTTACCAGAATTAACCCACATCATTCTTAATGATCCCGGTGATCATCAAGAACCTAATTAATGTGTGATTACATTGTTAGATGGTTAATTGAGGACTTCAGGTTGGTGCTGTGCGATGAGGTATACAGTACCGTACTACGTACCTCCTAGTTGTTGGATTGTGCATTAATCCGATAGCTCGGATCTTATCTCGACAATCAACGATCAAGAGCCATTTATTGCCGAGATGAGATCCGAGTCGTTAGATGCCGATCCGATAGTTCGGAGGTGCGCAGCACAGTGCGGCGCACATCACTCCATAGCATCATTCCCAATTCGTTGATTGATGAAATTTCTTAATCTCTATTAGATGAACATAGTATTTTCAAATAGGTACGAAACTTGACTTTTTTATGCTATGACTATGAGAACCTAACGTAAATTTATTGGAACAGTGGTGAGGATCCTGTTCAGGGCATTGTGGTACGTACCGTTTATTTTAAAGATTGTTGAGATCATCGACCATGCCAAAAAGTCATATAATCTATACTCCATATCAATTACGATTTGGTATGTTTCGAAACGCCTTTGTACTAAATGAATGCGTTCCAATTCGCTATTTTGTGTTTGTTTTTTTTTTTCAACATGAATACTTTTCAAAACATGTCAACCGGCACATGATGCACAAAATTTTTGACATGCATAGTATTCTCAACGAGCTCAAAAAAGTAAACGGTTTCCATCCCATAGTGCAACCCAAAAAGAGCTCACAATGGACGCAACACGAGCTGGTTCCAAATTCATGTACTCATTTTTTTTTTTCTGATAGTTATGCACACGTGTAAATTTTCGAGACTTCTAATAAGTGATTGGTGATGCTTTAATAAAGATTTTGATGGATTAAAAACTTAATAATTGCGTTTTTGTAAACTTATTTGTCCCGAGGCCATTTTGGTATTTTTTATTTTTCGTAATTTTCTGTTTAGTTTTTTTTTCATAATTTTTAGAATTATAATAATTATTCGTCTCGACTAGACAAATCAGAAAAGTATAAAAATATGAACTGATGTTGGAAAAAGTTTATATAAAACGACATTTTAAACAAAAAAATTATCTGTTTGATATTTTTTTCATCTTTAGTGAACTTTTGTTTGTTTTTAGTCATAATTTTTTTACTTCGCAGACTCCTCTTGCCGAAACGGATGATTAATTCAAAAAACATAACGCAAATCCTAACAAAAATTTAAAAAAAGAACAAAACACACAAAAGAAAGAAAAAAAGCAACTTTTTTACAACAACTCACCCTTATATTATCTCTAAACTCAATAATAGGCTAGATTAGCTCAGTTGACCTCTCTTATTCCTTTTTTTTTTTGTTTTTTTTAGTAACTTTCTCCTATTTTAACTGTTCAATTTGACGTAATTCACACGATACTTGTACCTGTTTTCATATTAATAATTAAGAGAGGAAAAAAAAAAATTTCAACCACTCTTATCCAACACAATAAATAAGGAAATAGAAGTGATATTGTAGTGGTTGTAATCACCAAACTAGCAAGGGATTAATTAACGGTCTCGGGACACGTTACAGGTCGCGGTGTAATAGTTGCGGGAGTCCAGAGTGACATGTAACTAATGTCGGTCGGAAAAATCTTGAGTTTTTAAATCATTGATTGGCAAAAAAGAAAAATTAGGATGTCTAAATCATCAATAACAGTCGGCCGTAAACGGATCCGTGAATGGAAAACATACCACTAAGGGGGTGTTTGGATGGCCTCTTTTCCCATTTTCCACTTCTCGTTATTGGGTTTTGGCTGTTTGGCTGAAAGAGTGAAAATGGATTTTTCGGAAAATGGGTTTTCCGTTTTGAGGTTTCTAAAATAAAAGGCAGAAAGAGGTAAGGAGGAGCTTTTCCAATTGTCATTTTCTCATTTTGTTCAGCTGCCATGCCAAAAAAACTTTCCTACCCTCTCCTTGTTGGGATAATTTCCACAAAAGCCCTCGTTGTTGAACGTTATCCTCTCAATTGAATTTTTCTTCACATTCACGCACAGTTCTTCACATACCAGTTCATGTACATAAGAGAATCCTCAATGGGGGATGGAAAGCAGTTGCTAAAATACAACCGGAATCTGCAACTATAATGGACAGCTCATCACCCCAACTGATTCTACCAGAATTTTGGACAGCCGAAGTTACCTGATTTCTTCGGATAGAAACCGGAATCTGCAAGAGCACGTCGTAATCCGCAAGAACACGCCGGAAGTTTGTCGGAAACTGATTTCCGATAGGGGTTGGATCGTGTCGCCGTTTGAAATGAACGTCGGGTTCGCGGCCAATGTCGCCATGAACGGACTAAACCGGACCCTCGCAGTCGCCGTCCCAAACCCTTCGTTTTGTAAAATTGAGAATCTGAACCTTACAAAATCGAGACCCATTTCTGAACCCGCCTTGATTACTAAAAGAAGAGAAGTGGAAGGTGAAGGAATTGCAGGTGGATTTTGGATATGAACGAGGGGGGTCTGGTGGTTCTCGATTCTGTTGAGAGAGAGAGAGAGGATACAAAAAAAAAAGAGTAAAGTTGAATGGTTGTAATCTCAACCAACGTTGGCTATTTTGTTGATGAAGATCCGACCGTTCCACTTTTTTTTGTTGATGAGATCCAACAGTTGATTAGTTGATTGAAGTGGATGAGAAGTAATTTCAGAAGTAAATTTTAAAAAAAATTGATGAAAATATTATTTATATACATTATATACCATTATTAATTACTGGGGGCAACATAGTAAAAAATCAATCAATAATTCATTTTCATTCCATATCTCCCAAACACTATTCCTGTTACAAAATGCATTCTACACATATCATCAAAACACTTTACCAAATATAAAATACATTCTGATCATAATCCCAAAAGTCAAAAATACAAAAAGTGAAAAATGAAAACCCAAAAAATAGACTCCCAAAGACCCTAAGTAACGGAAATCGATTGGTACGCACGCGTGTTTGCATCTCACATTGTCACCGGACTATCAAAAGGCGCGCAAACTGTTACGTAACACCTAACATGGTACGTAAGGTACAATTATTAAAAACACGTTCAAACTAGTACAATATAATGTCACGTTTGGAATGAATTTTTTCAAAAAGGGTGTAAAATTTTGTCCGGGTGAGCCGGAAAATGGTGGTTTTCCGCCACTCCTGTGGATTCCCTTCGCGCATTTTTTTTAGGTAATTCAAACCATACATTTTGTAGAGCCTGTAAAATAATGTATCTATGCAAAAAATCAACTTGTCCGGATATAGATAGGTATGTCAAAATTTGAGTTTTTAGACGAAAAAATGGACGGTTGTGGACAGTTTAACTTAAAAACAATTGATAGATGAGACCGTCCATTTTTTCGTTTAGAACTCAACTTTTGACATACCTATCAATGTCTGGACCAGATAATTTTTTGTATAGATACATTATTTTACAGTTCCTACAAGATGCACGGTTTGAATTACCCAAAAAAATGCTCAAAGGAAGCCCACGGGGAGTGATGGCAGAAAACCATCTCTGTTTGGCTTATCCAGACAGAATTTAAACTCTTTTCGAAATGGGAGTAGTTTTTATACATTGGCGGGGTTAAGGATGAGTTAATACGTTAGTCCACAATGTGTTTCAAAAGTTATCTATAGCTCAAAATCCTAAAACGCCTACGATAGAGCTCGGACCCTGATCTCCCACATGGTTGGATTTTTTTTTTTTTTTTTTGATCCGCCCACATGGTTGGATTCAAAAATCAGTTTTTCTTTTTTGCATGTGTGTCACGTGTCAGTCAGTTTATGAGACAAGTCATCACCTTTCCTTGGTGATCTTGTGGTTGGTTTGTCTTTGCTCACGGCTCTGTTGAGTTGTTGCCACGAGTGTATGAGTCCGGATTCCGTGAGGGATCCGACACGGACTTACCTTGTGGGACTCCCCTTTCCTGATCGAATTACAAAGATTTGAGCCGCTCAAAGTGATCAGAACGTGATTTTAAGGGTAACTGCGAGAAATCAGCAAAAAAAATGATCGGGAAGGGCTTGATCCGAACAGTTTTTTATTGAACGGTTCAGTAAAAAACTGCTCGGATCAAGCCCTTCTCGATCATTTTTTTTTCCTGATTTCTCGTGGGTACTCTTAAAATCACGTTTTGAACACATTAAACTGCTCGGATCGTCGCAATTCGATTGAGAAAGGAGAGTCCCGCACTGTAAGCCCGCGCGGGATCCCTCATTGGATTTAAAGTGTTGTTGCCACATATAGGAATTAGTGAGAATCATGCTGTCATGTCTTTCTCAACATATTTCGGAGCCTAAAAAATGGAGAAATTTTTGGGTATCGGGTGAGTACTACGTGATTTTCATACATCGCATTTAGACTGTCCATTTTGAATTTGGATGGCTCGATTTGGAAACTAAAAAAGGGGAGCAAAAGAGGATAGAGAGTTTCAATCTGAGCCGTCCAACACACTTTTAAATGGTCTGAATGAACTGCTTGGGTACCACGTGAGCACGTCACGTGATACCCACCCGAAATCAGTCCAAATGACGTGAATGTCTTAGCACTCACATTTCTCGTGTACGTTCGGCAATTATGTGTCGGCCAAATTTTGTTTTGATGCAGTAAGTAGGTGTCTAGGTGTCTGAACCTAAGTGATCACATAATTCGTATACGCAAGTAAAAACGACTTTGAAATACATTCTAAATTATTAGTAAAATTTATGAGAGCGAGGATGGCCCAGTTCGATAGCTATAGTAGTAGCATTTTTAGGTCTATGTTACAATTCATTCTTGAAATGATAACTGGTTCAAAATTTTAAATTAAAGGAGTCCGATAAAAAAAAAAGGCTCTGAGGGATGCTTTTTGTGACTTTACCGTGATAGTATCGGACCATATTTTGAGTTTAGTCCATAAAGTTATTGTACTGCGAGTTTTTTTTTTTCTTTTTCCAAATGTGAAAATTTATATTTAACTGTGAGGTAAAAGCTTATACAACAAAGAGAAAATCCATGAGAGCAAATGAGCGTTCACAGACCGGAAAAATCATTAGAGAAGACAATCAGAACACAGTATGTGCAGTCCTATTTTAAACTCGCCTAGCGAGATTAGGTTCGCAAATAATAAAACTAATACCAAGCTCATGACCAACAAACCACCGGACTAAATTCGGACGAAAAAAAAAAGTAAAAAAAAATACACTTCCCTTCATTAAACAGCCTTTCTCTTGCCTAGCCCCCCTACCGATCAAGCTCCCAAGTCGGCGACCCATGAAGCCACCGGCTACTGCAAGTCCAGAAGCAGTGCAACGGCAAACGACAAGCGGTTTTGGTGGAGAAGGGGGAAGGGAAACCAAATTAGAAGGCAGGAATTGATCCCTTCCTTCCCGCCGCCCATATTTGGGTATAAACCCAAAGGGAAAGGAGGGAAAGGAGAAGAGGAAATGTGGCGGCTGTTTTAGGGTTAGAGCTAGAGAGGTGCTCATGTTTATTACTATGAGTTACTGCCATGTAAAATGACAAAATCAAATTAACCTACGGTCTTGGTCAATAAAAAATAGATCGTGTGCATAAATTATTTGTTGATAATTCGCTAATTTACGTGTATTTTGACTAATTATTGCAAGATTAATTGTACAGTCCGCTAGTGGAGAGCTAAATTAATCACAAGTATAGGTCGTTGTTAGTTAGTTAGTAGCACTCTTTTGAAGACTACCAAAATCAAGTAGACTAGTAGTATCCAAATTACTCTCTTTATTATTCACTTGGATATTCAATTGAAAAGAAAATTTTTAGTTGCTCTTGAGTTCCTATCATGTGACAAATAGGATTTGAATTACTCATTCTTATTATTCATTCGGATTTTTAATTAAAAAATAATAATAGGTGCTCTAGAGTTACTACATACGAATATTGTTTATAGGTGTGGTGTTAAAGAGCGCGAGGTATCACTTGGCAATACTGATGACCAATCATCTAAAGAGAATTAAATCGTTCATTTTATAAACAAAAATTTAAATTTTTATATATTATCGATGTCCAATTAAACTGATTTTTTTTATAGGAATATGCTACCATGCGAGTTCTACAAGATAAACGATTCAAATTACGGCGATATATGCACGGTGAAGCCCACAATATGCAGTGGTTGGAAAATGAACTTTTACACCCGCGGGGTAGAATAATTTATTCTCAATCGCAAATGATACTCGGGTAATCATCGTAGAGTCGCAATACTCTCTAGTAGAAGCAGATAATAGTACTATACTACTACTGTGGATGACGTGCGCGCCAAGCGAAAATTGTGGGGAAAGAGAAAAGCGGAGGCCCCACCTCATCAGCCTCGGAGTTGGGAGAGAATTTCCATTGCCAACGCAACCCCAAAACACAAACCAAGATGCATCATCCCTCCAGTGTTTTCTAGACGGAGACACCTACACCTGTTTTTATAAGTATTTATATTATGTAGAGTTATAGAGAGAGAAAATCGCAGCCTCTCTTCTTGTTGTTAGAGAGAGAGGAACAGATACAGTGAATTGGGTGTCACTTTCTCACCTTTTTCTGGGTTTTGTTCCACTACAAGAAGAGACCGGTTCGAAAAGGGGCAATTTTTAGGAATTTCTTGATGTGGTTTTTTATTGGTTTTTGGTGTAAAGATTGCTATTTGGGTTTTTGAAGAGCAGAGAGAGTGGGAGGGATTTTGAGATTTGTGGTTGGGGTTTTTGTTGGATGGGAATTGGGAATTTGGAGGGAGGGCCATGAGAAAGTCTTTCAAAGATTCCCTTAAAGCTCTTCAAGCTGATATTCATCATGCCAATACCCTGTAAATCTCTCTCTCTCTCTCTCTCTCTCTCTCTCTCTCTCTCTCTCTCTGTGACCAGTAGTAAATTTCGATCAAACTTGGAGATCCATGGAGAAAAAACTCTCTTTTTCTATAACATAATGATTTTTGGTGCACAGAATATATTTGTTAAAGACTGTAGCAATCTGTTGCTTGTCGGCATGAGGGTTTTTTTTTTCCCCCCTTTTTCCCTTTCTGATCAGAATGAACAATTAATTGAAGCTGAAAGGTTCGAATTAGCCACAGTGCAAAAATCTGATGTCTTCTGCTCTTATATTTTTCAGTTTTTGTCCACTGAATAATAAAGCTTGTATAAATTCAATTGGTGGAGATCTCATGATCGCTTATGAATTACTAATAGACTAATTTTCCACCAAACTTCGAAATTTTTGCCTTCCTACGTGTTAGTTTCGAAGGTTCTACCGAAACCCCCGGTATAAAATTCTTTTTGGCGTTGATTCCGGGACTGGGTTCGACTCCGACCCTTGTGCCATCAATCTCTACGTTGGGTCAGTCCATACGGAGCTTTTCCCTGACTTTAATTTGGGCCGGGATGGTGGGATTGCTTTGCTTTCCGAATTAGTCGGTTCATTAGCCCAGATAGGGGGGCACAAAGTTGATTTTATTGGCATCAGTATTGACCATTCCTCAGTTTTTTGTCACAAGCTTATGCTTCCTTTCCCCAAATTTAGTTTCTTCCCCCAGCACTCATGGGCTTCTTATTTGATGGTTTGGACTAAAATATTTCAGAAATTTGCTGCCCACGGATAATTTTTTATCCGAAGGCAGAGGATTGTATTAGTTCTATGGTCAGGCAATGGTCTTTTCCTTTGTTTGACTTCAGTATTTTCTCTTGAGATACAGGGCTTCTGATTATCCACATGAATATGATGGTGCTTGCCTTCAGATGAGATTATCTTACAGTCCTTGCGCACGAATATTTCTCTTTCTTGTTCGATGGAGCGATTGTAACCTTGCCGGTGCCCTCGGATTTCTTAGAATCCTTATTTATAAGGTCAATATATTTTCTATATATGCAGCTTCTGTTGTTATGACAATGATCCAAAACTTGTGATTTTTTATCCATAACTTCGAATTTTTCCCTGCTGACCGGGATTCAACCCCATTAACATGATGGGAATTTGCAGGCTTACGATGATGGCAAGACTACCATATCATTCCATGAAAGAAAAGCTAGTATTAGAGATTTCTACGGTGAGTGGACTTTGTATTACGAATTTACAATGGTACTCTTATTCTCTTTGTTGTTGGTACTGTAAGACCAATTCCCTGACCATTGAAGCTTTTGGGACAATTGGTAACTTAATAAGTTAATATCATGTCAACACAGCGGTCGTTTTATGGAGTCTTAGATGTTAGGTCTCTTCGTTTGCATTCATTTATTCCTGGTTGCGTTATGATTTTGTTCATATAAGAACAGGTACTCGAAACACGCCGTCCCTCATTATAGTATATATCCCATTTTCTGTGCGACTTCATCTCTGACCAAGGTCGAAAGACTTGTCATTCACAACCTCATGAACTCACCCTGTGGGCAGGTGTGATATTCCCCTCTTTATTGCAACTTCAGAGAGGAATCACCGATGTTGAAGATATTAAACAGAGAGAGCTTTGTGCGGCCAAGTACCAAAGAAGAGAGGAGGTGGACAACGGTAAGCTGTCCGAGATTGAGATAGAGAGAGAAGAAGAATGTGGCATATGCCTGGAGGTAAACAGCAAGGTTGTCTTCCCCAAATGCAATCATTCCATGTGTATGAAGTGCTACAGAAATTGGTGAGCTAATTGTGGTGTTGACGATTTTCCGCTGGTCGGCATACCATTATTTTTCGAACTTTCTTTCTTTACTTGTTCCTGTATGTCTAATATTTTGTATGCTCTCTTCTTAAAAGGCAATGCATGCAAAATCTTCAATGCCTAAACTTTTGGCTGCCATATTAAGCTGCCGTGTGAAAAAGATTGGTTATACTAGCTTTTAAGCAAGATGGTCTTCGGGATTGAGCTTGGTTTTTTAAAACCATTTTACAGATATCGTATCCATGTCCAAAATCAGTACTAGAAGATGCTGAATCTATCATTCCGACTCAAAAGGCTTCAATGCCAAAAGTCTCAAAAATGGTTCATGGGAACTGATTTTCGCACTCATTTGCTTCTTTCATGTGTGTGCATACAATGTCTCTGTGAAAATGTGATCAATGGAAAGGGCGTTATTTATTTACATCAATAATGCGAAGAATAAGTGTAGATTTGCAGAAAGGAGTAAGAAACTAATCACTACCCTATTTCAATTGCCGATAGTGCAATACTTAAGGTTTTGATATGATCTTTATAGATTCACATGTGCTGCACATCCCTAGCTGAATTTTAGGACACCCTTTTGGATGTTTAGTTTGTGAACTTTGTCGAATTTTCAACTCCTGTAGAATTGGATTTGCTGCGTTCAAATAATCTTACTCTGTTAACATTGTACCAAATATTTGCTTCAGGCGCGCTCGATCTCAGTCATGCCCCTTCTGTCGAGATAGTCTCAAAAGAGTGAACTCCGGTGACCTTTGGATCTACACCAGCAGCTGCGATTATATTGACCTGACTTCAATCACAAAGGAAAATTTGAAGAGGCTGATGATGTACATTGAGAAGTTGCCTCTTGTCGTTCCGGATCCAATGCTCATGGCTTATGATCCCCGTTACCGGTGAGTAGGGCTTCTTCAGTATCTTGAATGTTTTGTAAATTTAGATGGTTTGTTGTACATAAGTTTTCTGCTTGTTCCTCTTTTTTAGACACTCATTTGTTAACCTGTACATGCATGTTGGCCATTGTCAGCAGGCTCTACTTGGTGTTGGAACTGTATTTTATTCCATTTGAATATAGAAGAAATTCTTTATTGCCCACTTTCTTCAGCTTTTATTTCTTTAAATTCTTTAAAATTAGCTCATTTTTCATCAAATACATGCCTTGCATACAGTCAAAGTACCTACTATCTGTTGCGAATGAAATCGGTTCGATCCAGCCGATTTGACAGGCCCTGACTACTTTGTGGGAAAAAGAATGGCAAATTAAGCAATTGTGTATGGTTCAATTAGCTTGATTCACGGCTTCCTTTGGAAAGAAAAAAGGTGACCTCAAATGATGATAAAAAAAAAAAGTGGTGTTGGAGACATGGGCGGAGCCATTAAGAGTCAAGAGGGGCAGCCGACCGCTGCCTTCCAATTTTTTTAAGAGATTGGTATAATTTTCACTCATTTTTTACTCATTTGACTCCCCTTTAAAATTCATTTTGCCCCAATCTATATGAGTAAAATTCATTTTTACTCATTCGACCCCACTTAAAAAAAATCCTGGCTCCGCCCCTGGTTGGAGAGCTTTTTCTGAACCTTCGGTGCATTATTTATTGACCATTTTGAGGGTTCATTAATTATTTTATTTGCATAAACAAGATAATTTGATGTAATAAGCTAGGTTACCGCGAGCCTCGATTGGCATCCAATCATGTATGTCACACATATAAGGACGAAAAGACCCAAAAAGTCTGAAAAAAATCAAAATTTTGGATCTTGTTTGTCATCTTAATGTATATATTTTAACTTTGGTCTATATGTTTATACTTTTGTCAATTCTACTTGTTGAGATAAAATATGATGTAAAAATTATACCTGAATCTTGTAAAGATCAAGAGAGCCACCAAAAAGCCATCAAAAAGCTCTTGAAAAATTGGGCAGAACTCCTCCCTAAAGCTCTATTTGAACTGAATATTCCAAATTGTGTGCTTTTTGGTAGCCCATAACTTCGAGAAAAACACTGTACAGGTCCATTCATTTTCCCAAAATTGACGTAGAATGACTTAACCCACCTAATCAGTAATCCAATTTTCAAAATTTCACCGCTCATTCTCTTCAACCACCATTACTGAATACCTTCTTGTCCACCATGGCCACCGAACCAAACAATGGACCACAGCCGACAGCCAGCGGATGCTGTGCGCGCAGACTCAAGACTAACTGCTCCTCTAACTCGAGATGCTGAAACAAATAGAGCCTAAATACCGTCCTACTTGTAAATCATCTAACTGCTCCTTTCTTTGTATTGTTGTAATCCCAGAAACGTTTCTTTAACGACCAAACCACAAGGTTGCTCATTAGTCATCCTGATCATACCTAGTGAAAGATCTTTGGATCTAGCGGGAACTGAAGAATGTCAGCAAAAGATAAATTAGACGCTCGAAAACAAGCTGCTTCTAGTCCTAGCGACACCAGCATTTCTTTACGTAGTTCTTACTCGGAAAATATGGTACTAACATGCTCGCAACACCATGTAATGTAAAGCAGGCTAAAGAGTGACAGTGAGAACTAAAAGATGTGCTAAGAAATACTTTCACCCGAGATAAACAGAAATCTTACGTGATAATACAACAATGCACAAAGTATGTTCTTCATGTTCAACCATTCCAGAAACCACTTGTTACCAGATAATATGAGCCTACAAATCATGTATGCCCTGGATGAGCCTTACACATACAAGTCAGGAAACATCGATTTTCAGTCATCATCCTCATCCTCGTCATCATCCTCGTCTTCGTCATCCTCCTACAGAAAGTCAAGCCATGTAAGTTGGAATTGGTTAACTCAAATTAGCAAAAGGGAGCAAGAAAACGTTTGGTTCCAAAAATTCGTGTTAGTCTCTTGTTTTCAACATCGTGATCCGAAGCAAGAAAGTGGTTTTTACATTGTAACACGGGAGGTTCTCTCCAGTGAACCTGACTGTAAGATTTCTAAGGCAGGACATATAAACCACCTCATGTAGAGGATTTTGTAGTTTCATGGCCATCAGAATGCAGAGTTGAGAAAAGCCCCATTCACAAAACTTTACTTGCAAGGAAACCCTTTTCTGTAAAAATTTGCTATGCGGGAAACTCGAGACAACATGTCTTTGATTGTTGCCACTGGAAGTTCCAAGGAATATGTTTTCATCACTTCATTAAAACAGTTCATACCTGTCCCTATGTTGTTTCTTTGGTCACATCACAGGTTAAATTATTCAGCTAATCATGACCGCACTTGACTATCATTGACTTCTTCAATATAGAAATTCTATATCATGAGACAACATATGCAATACTAGAAGAAGGAATTACCTCCCCGCTTTCCTCCTCATCATCATGAACCTCAGATTTCGACTTCTCAGATTCCTCATCAGCATCATCAGTCCTGCTTGCCTGGCAGAAAATATAGCAAAATAACAGAAAAAAGTAAGGGATCTAACGGGACTACATTGAACATACAAATTACAATGTCAGCATGCTATCGCAACTTATGTTCACCTGCTTCTTGTTATAAGCAGTCATAACCTTTTCATACTCAGTCTTCTTTTTGGCAGCTTTGGCTTCATAGGGAGCTTTTTCCTGCCAAAACAATATAGAACACACAAGATCAATAATATGCAAAGCAATTAGCCTTATTTAACCACAATTAACTTGTAGCCACAGATCACAGATGTCTGACTCCTAGATAAGAATAAAACTGTACAATACCTAAATTCATTAAACCCTCAAAACCACTGTGAATGAGACAACAAATTGGACTTACAATAATACAGTTACAACAACAACAACAAAACCCATGTAGTCTCCAATCACTGGGGGTATGGGCAGATCAAATTGGGTTATCAACAGTGACCTTTCAAGCTTTCACATGAAAAAATCTATAGGAAATTTAAGACAAAGCTAACCACTAAAAAGCTCGTATCTCACTTTAACAATACATCCAAACAGCTCCTATTCAATTTACGATAAGCTTTTTAGCACTTACAGATTTGGACATGGATTTCCACTTCTCTCCACCAGCTTTGCCAACCTTCAAGCACACGATATACATATGAAATTAGTATCTCATTCTTCAAGCCGATCTACGCAATAGATTGTACGACAGAGTGCAAAAACTTAAGCCCGTAAAAAACTTACAGCTGCGACACCCTTCACATTAGGATGTTTTTCCTTGAAGGTCTTTCTAAACTCCTCCCTGAAACATTACAGACTCAAATCAAAGGATATTTCTCAACTATGTAGAAAACCCACAATATAATTTTTACTAATACTGCAAATAGGAGAATCAATTCATACAGGAATACAAAAAAGGCGCTGGGAGGCCTTTTGGGCTTGTTGGGGTCTTTCTTGGCTGCTCCGACCTTCTTAGATGTTGGTTTGCTACTCTTCCCAACCTTTCTGAAAAAGAAGAGACACAGATACCATCCATCATTATGACATTCCTGTCACCACTGTATCCACAATCGAAAATACAGTTTAAATGTCAATAGAACTCAATGGACTTAACTCAAAACCGTTTGCCAATAACCTTACATAAACAAAATAATTCATATCCATAAAAACTGAATACCCTTAAAATCTCCACGCATAATTACCAAAATTCACGCCTAAAACATAGCTAACCTGTCGTTGACGGTCTTCAATGCATCCTTTGAGACTTTGTTCACCGCTGCCTTACCTTTGACAGGCTTCATTACTACAAGTGAATTCCTTGAATTTTAACAAATACAGTATGAAACAAGAGTGCTAAATCAACACAGTGATTTGTTCAAAAACATAGCTAGAACTATGCAACAAAAGAGTTTTCAAAGCCAACTATTCATCGTTAGACAAAATGAAGCATTTTTAACAGAACCACAAAAAATAATGATAACAGAAACCATCAAGTACCCAATCATTGGGGTAATCGGCGGGAGAGGATTGGAGCCCAACCTAACCTTTGGCAATACATGCACAAAGTGACTGCTAGCAGATTACCGCCGAAACAGTGACCCTATACCTCCAAGAACAGAGGAGCTAAACGGAGGTTTTGCTGCACAACTATGCCCCCATTTTTTAGAGAGGGCAGGCCTAGAGACCGAAATCAATTCATGTGCACATTACCATGATACCCTCATTCATAGTCCAGAGCATCGAAAAACACATAATTTTAACAGAACTAAATTTCAAAATAATTCAAAGTAACCAGTTATCCTCGAAATGCTAACAACTAAACAAGGAAAGGAATTGAGTTAACCAAATCGAACAAAACCAATCAAAAAACAAACGAAACCGAGGAAAACAAATCAGTGATTTATCCCAGAAAATGTTCAGGCAAAAAAACAGGGTCCAGAAATTAAAGCAACAAAATTACAGACCTGCAGCTCACATGACAACATAATTAGGCCAAGTTTGAAAATTCAAGCTTTATTTTTTCCGTAATTGACTTACTTTTGTTTAAAAAAGTTCTTTTCTTTTCTCTTTTTTTTTTTTTTGCAAATCACTTTTTAGAGGAAACGGAAATTGAAACAATATATAGAAAAAATTCAGAAAAGAGAAGGAAAAAAGGCCAAAAAGCTTTTTTTGTTTGTTCTGGGTAAAGGAAAAAACTATACAACGATAAACAGATGCATATGTATCAAAACTTGAAGAAAAGAAACGGATCTAAAGAGAAGAAATACCTTGAAGATCGGCGATCAGGGAGTAAGAAACAGAGCAGAAATGAGATGCGAAGAATAAAACAACAGCTGGAGGAAACCTAGAGAGAGAGAGAGAGAGTGGAGAGAGAGAGAGAGACGACCGAGTGAGTGGAGTGAGAAATGAACTGGATTAAAGTGACCGATTCCAACCGGTAAACGCTTCGCTTTACAGTTCCACACCTACACTACTACAAAAATAGATAAATACCACACTAAGGAGGTTCATAAAGATCACAGTTTTTAGTAAAAGTGTGATAAAAAATTGCAGACTAACTTTTTAATCTCAGTATAAATCAAAAGCTGAGATAAAAAGTGGTGCTTAGCCACGAAAAAGAGCAAGATAATAGATCTCACTCTTGCGACGAGATAAAATGAAAAAGACCTCACCCTTATAGTGTGATAGAAGATATTAAGACCTCGCTTGTGTGGTGAGATAAAAAAAAAAGACCCCACCCTTATGATGTGATAAAAAACTTTGGCACGAAAAAAAGTGATATAAAAGATCTCATTCTTTTGGCGTGATAAAAGACTGGGAAGTTCTTAATTTTTGCGTGGGCACTGCTTCTCTCATTTAGGCGCGAAGTGAAAAGTTAATTGCTCAAAACGACGTCATTTCACTTAGCCCAAAACAAGCCCTAGTTACACATGATATCCACTCGATCATTCTCCTGGCCTCTCCAGTACACGTTTCATCTCCATCCCCATCCTCACCCGCCTCCGCCTCCGCCTCCGCCTCCGCCTCCGCCTCTTAGCCCCCATCCTCACCCGCCACCGCCTCTTAGCCCCCATCGTCACACGCAGCCGCCGCCTTATCTCTCTCCACCACCACTTTGAAGGAAGAAACGGCGTGCTCCCTCGCGCGAGTTTGTTATCAGAGAGCCAGAGAGCCACCGCCTCTTAGCCCCCATCGTCACACGCAGCCACCGCCTTATCTCTCTCCACCACCACTTTGAAGGAAGAAACGGCGTGCTCCCTCGCGCGAGTTTGTTATCAGAGAGCCAGAGAGCGAGCTTCAAATGGAGGAGTCGATCAATCGAAATGGAAAATTCCTAAATCCAGCAGGTATTGTCTTCTCTCTCTCTAAAGATTTTCTCTGTTGTTCGTAAATCAACGGGTATTTATGCTGTTGAAGTGTTTGCAAGCATTTTGGTTTAGGTTTTCAGTTATTGCTCTTGATATTTTTTGCTCCGCTTGAAGTTTTGGCTTCCCCAGTTCTTATAGATTTATGGTGTACTCAAGATCTAAAATACATGTTAACAACTTGACAACCACGACCTGGAGATTACGGTTGTTGTGTACTTTAGGTTTATGCCCATCCTCATTTACTGTCCATTTCAAGAGTGTGTTTCGTGCTTGGGCGGCTAATCAGCAACCAATGGTGGAATCCGTATAAAAAGTTAAGAACAGCTAAATGACCAAACCAAACCCTCGACATGCATAAGACCCAGTAAAAGGCATGGAAAAAATACAAGAAAAAGATTGAGTGGTCAGTGATATGGTGAAGTGGTGAGTAAAGCTCCAGAGTTAAGAAAATGATCAATTGAGCAAATGGGAGTGCTTAATTGGTTAGCGAACCTTAACTCAGTCTCTAAACTTGCACTAATATCCCGGATTACTTTCTTCAGACACTCAGAGCAGTATGAAGGGAGAAAAACCCGAGTGACGATGCAAGAGTACACCCAAATTGCAGCAATGCATCGAAATCCTTATCGTGGTTGTAGTGATCAATGAACAAAATCTAGTACTTATGTTATATTTCCTGTATATAGTTCTATAACTAAGAGAAAGCGTCCGTTCATAGAAGTTTTTTGTTCTAGTTTTCATAGTTGCTGGTAGTTTGATTTTTTTGGGTCGAGATTATATTAGTGTTCATTCCCCTCCCGAATGAATTATCATAAGACTTTTTCTGTCAATGTGACATAGTGAGCTGCAAAAGTTCATTTAATCAAGTGTAGTAGTAAAATTGAGAGAATTGCAGAAAATTCTACCTGTTTTATCTAGCTCGATTGTGCATAACAGGTTCTCTTCTGCTGGTTTGCCCTCTTCTTAGTAAATCCAATGCAGAACATCCTTAACAGGTTCTCTTCTGCTGTTTTTCTGTCAGTTGTTTTCACACCCACATGAGCCTTGATCAATGTTTGCAACCAGAGACCTAAGCTTGTCTGTTGAAAAATCCATTCCCTAAGATTGCCAACACAGTTATTAGTATACAATTATTACCAGCACAAAACAGGTTACAAACAGTTAGCTTTAATTCATACCCAAAAATTGGTAAGAACATGCTTCCCTTGAACATCCTCAGCCCTAAGTCTGATCTTCCTGTAGGCATGGTCCTCATCACCCTGAAGGTCGGCCAAGGAGGCCTCAAAAACATGACCTGTTAGTAAGGGTGTACGGAGTAGTCGAATTATTAATTGGAAAATAGTCGAGGTATCAATGCAATCTCTCTCTTTTTGGGTTTTTTGGAATTGTTTTTATGTTTTTTCTTATTCAAATTATCGTATTTGTCTACAGTGCCCGAAACAACCTACAAACGTGGAATGTGGGTTCTATGTAATGAAATACATGAAAGATTTGATTAGAGATGAGAGGATCTTAAGCAAAGGAAATGTAAGACTTATTTTTAACTTGTATTTCTTTATATTGCTTTATGAATAGAACTGTTAACTTTAAGTATTTTTTTTTCAATCCATTGCAGTTCAATGGGAAAAAAACTTACACGAAAGCTGAAATTGATGAAGTGCGAGCCGAGTGGATAAAGTCCGTCATGAACGAAGTATACTCAGCTTATATGTGTAAGTTAGCTCTTCCTTTATTTGAGTTTACTGTGTGCTTGCGCTGCTGTCCAGTTATGAATTGTGGCTGCTTGTGATGGCTATTGTTCCTATCTGCTGTTTTTCTATGGATTCTATTCTGCTACTGCTTCGATTGTGATGAGTTTATTGGCTGTTTTTCTATTAGTTTACTGGCTGCTTGTGATGTCATTATGTATTGCACCTGTTAGTGGGGATGCTAGTTAAGCTCGATAATTCAGATTGTTAGTTCTGTTTGTGGTTGTAATCAGTCAAATGGGAGTTGGTTAGAGAATGGGTATATGGACAGCTCTATTTATATGAGGTGATAACTAATAAATTGAGTTATTGATCGACTGGTACTGTGTGTGTGTCTGTTATTGATCTACTAGGAATTGAGTTATTGATCTAGCTGATCAAGCAGTATATATATAGCATATTAATTCAACGCCATTTGGAACTACGACTGCTACTACTACAAAGTAGAAACAACAAAAAATAACAACCACAAATTACGTAGTTGGCCTTAAGGTGCCCATTCTATGATAATTCGATCTGTACAATTCATAAAGCAATAAGCCTGTGTGGCTGTAAACTCATGAATTGAGCTGTAAACTCATAGTACCATCGATCTGTACACATTGAGCTGTCCTTGTTAATGCTCTTAAGTATCGGAGAAATTCGATATCATAAGCCTGTCCTTGTTAATTCTCTTAAATGTCGAGCTGTTTGCAAGTGAAGTACTTGGTGCTTATTTTAGTCTGCATGTTAAATTCTTTTTCAATGTCATGCAACTTACTTTTATTCTTTGCTTTTGTTATATGGTTTCAATATCCTGTATGGCTTCGTGGGTCCACATGCAGTTGCAGATTTTGGGGATCTAGCTGGTTGATGTAGTGTGAAATTCTAACATGGCTTCTTGTTTGTCAGTATTCACTCACAAGCGTACAAGTTTTGTCGAATCCATTGAAACGGGTTGTTTTTATTCCTCGTCACATGTTTTTATGCTAAATTACATCTAAATGCCATATATATCAGTGAATTCTGGTAGTTTCTGTTCCGTAAGGATAGGAAGTTCACTTGCCTTTGGTTTCTTGTAAAAGAACATCGTGATAGGATAGGGCTGTTTGACAGAACTACATGTACAGATATAGTTTTAGTGCAGGCCAACGTAACTATAAGCTCCATAACTACATGCCCTCTCTTTGAGCGGGTGGTTTGACTTGACTTGGTCGCTTTCAATGCTGCCCAAAGGGCGGTTCTGTGGCTACATCCCGGGATTATGTGTTGCCTCGTTTTGCAGTCTTTACCAAGTCTTGCTGTCTCACTAAACCACTTATTTTGGATTCTGACATCATACGTGACCTTTACTAGCTTACCAGAATGCTCGAAAAGGACACGACCATTGATCGACGCAGCACATTTCTTCCAACGTGTTTAGAAAAAAAAAATTTATCGGCAAGTGTTTAGAATTCTTACATTGAGAGATGCCATACTTAGGCCGTTGTTGTGATCAAACTATTCCCAAGAGTTGTTGTGATCAAACTATTCCCATAAGGATATTGTATCATTTGCCGTTCTATTCTCTCTCTCTCTCTCTAATCTCTCAATGGCATCCTCTTCACAGAAAGTCTCTAGAAACTTGACTGGGATGGAACTAGTTCCTTATGTGCCAAATGCAAAAACGAAAAATGATGATCAGGCCCTTTGCCTAGCTATAGAGCAACCTCCAGTTATGATCTCCCTCATGAAAGTAAGTGTTCTTAACACTCCCTCTCTCTCGCTGTTAGTCACTTGGACCTCTTGGGTTAATTATGAGTAACGTGGTTTTGTTTCATTTTGTTTGTCCATTTTGGGTTAAATATGCCCTCATGTCCCCTTTCATATGGAAAAAAAAAAAAACCATTGCCCTCTGAATTACAACTGCAGGCGCTATCTCTCTCTCTCTCTCTCTCTCTCTCTCTCTCTCTCTCTCTCTCTCTCTCTTTCCTTTCTTCCTCTCCTTTTCCCTTTCTGTTATGCGTTTTCTGTTTTTTTTTTGATCTTCCCCTGCTTCTTGATTAGACGCCGGCATTACCGTTGGGTAACTCCGGTCTTGGGCTTAAAAGAGAATGGGTGATCCGGCGGCTTGAGTTGATTGAAGAACCGCTCCCCCTTCTCGTCCCCTTCTCTCTTCCCTTCTCTGTTTTCGATCTTCTGCTGGATGTTTTTTGTTTCCAGTTTATCTTGGCTGCCGATGGTGGTCTTTGCTGGAAGACTTCTGGGTTTGGCCTAACGACGACCGGCGATTTTGGTGATTGGATTTGGCGGGCAGATATGGGCTTTCAACATCAGTTGCGCCTTCTGCTTGGCTCTCTCCGTGCACTCGCTCTGAACCAGCAAAAGCAACTGAGTCAACATGCCCGCCGCCACCGCCTCCCTCTGGCACCCCTCCGCTGCCGAGCACAGCGACTGCAGCACCTCGGCCGCGTACTCAGTTGCCGGATCCGACACCTTCAGTATGATCCTCACCAGTAGTGGGACCGTCAGCGTGTGCTCTCCTCCTGACATTCCTCCAAATCCCCTTTTATTTCCCTCATAAATCCCCACTTTCCCCATTCGCGTTAACCTAATTTCACAAACCTTAGCTGTCAAATTGGAACACAGGTTGATGAAACCATCGTAGTCTATCACAGCTGATTTCTTCATGTTTGTGAAATTCGCATTTATGGTTTCCAACACTGGTAATCCTAGCTGTATATGTACATGTAGTGCAAAAGAAAAGGGTATAGAATCTATAGATATGTATATGTACTGCAAAACCCTAGCTGTAATTCGGTCATTGCAAAAGAAAAGGGATAATAAGGTAAATCCAACACTTCTGTTAACGGCATGCTCATGATTTCAGCAAAATGGTAGTTAAAGGGGGTTAAGAATATAAACCCAACTAGTGTGGTTCAGTTTCGGTTTAGGTTGGTACAAGCAAGTTATTTTAGCCAAGGAAACTTCAGTTCTTGGATTAGGTGTTGTTCACTCAAGCTTGGTTTTAGGCTATGAAAACATGGACATACATGAATATACTTTGCCATACTTGAATGCATATACAAGCATATGTATGATATCTGATATATATGTAGCCATGCTCTAAGATACTTCATAGAAGGGAGAAGTGTCTTAGAGAGGCAAGCGTGAGGCGTGTGCGTCTCATGAAGGCCATCGATTTTGAAGTTTGTGATGCTCTATTTCCAATATCTTCTATTGTTCAAGTTGCAGATTTTTTTCGGTCCAATATCTCACCATTCGGTACTTAGCCAAATATGTATTCTGAATTCTGTTCTTGGGTTATAGCCCTTGTGCATGGTTAATTGGCATAGTGGAATGCAGCCTTTGTGTGAAATAGATATTCCCATGACTGTATCGACTTCGACCCTAATCTGGATAAGATTTTGGTTCTAGCAAATGCAAGCTTTTGAACATTTTTACTTGGATTAGATTTTTACATTTTTGCCTACTGCTGGTTCTACTTCTCTTGATGCTGCTACTTTTTTGCTTGGAGTTCTTGATTTTATATATGCCGCCTAAGTTTGGTTGTAACGATATGTTTTCTGTTGGATTAATTTAGGCATGCTCTGAGAATGATGAAGTGCTTGAAATTGGCTTTTGAGAATGACAAAGTGCTTGAAATTGGCTTCAGAGAATGACGAAGTGCTGTTCATTGTAGCATAGGACATAACTTTATGCTTCTGGTTCACGTGTTCTTTGTCATTTTTTTGTTGAAGCTTTTGTTTTGCATTTTAGAAATTTGATTGATCTCATATTGAAAGTAGGCTTTCTGGCACGATGTTTCTATCTATGATATGTTTTGGGCAAGATGCAATATCATTTATGCATATTTTGTATGGCAATATCTTTTGTTTTGAAGAAGATAGCTACGGGCTGAATATATATTTTATGTGTATTTATTATTGGTTAGAGATTCAGGCATTTTTTAAAAGCAAAAAAAAAAAAAGATGCATCTTTCAATCACGTTTCTAGATTGTGATGAAAAGAACATTTAATCACGCCTTTAGATGAAAACCGTGATCTAAAACCATAAAAGATCACGCCTAACTATTTTCCATCTCATTTTTTAGGCATGAAAGATCACAGTACTTGGTGGTGATTGTTATCTACATATAATCACGGTTTTTCAAGAAAAGTGTGATAAAAAACCCAGAATGGAACACGGCAGTGAGTTTCCATCTCGGTTTTGGGTAGAAACGATCACACCTTTTGGGTGTGATTGTTTCTATCTTTCAATCACGGCTTATAACAGTGATAAAAAAGAGTAACTTACAATCACACTCAAATCTATCACGGTAGCGCGAGTGTGATAGAAAGCTAACAATCACTGCCAATAGCTGTGATTGTTATGCTTTATTGTAGTAGTGCTAAGAGCATCTTCAGGCCTATCCCATTTTTTAACCCGAAAATATGATTCAAAAGCCTTGTTTGAATCTCCAATGCTAAGCTCAATTTCTTTAACCCAACTTTCTCCGTCTCTATTTAATTGTTCATTACGATTTTTTTTGTGTATTTTTAATAGTATATAACTCTTAAGATTTATTTTTAAAAATATGTAATATAGATCATATTTGATAGATCTCAATTTTTTCTATTAGACAATGATTTCAAAAACATATATTATAGATCTTGTTTGATATGTCTTAATTTTTTCTGTAAGACAATGATTTCAAAAATGTAAAACATAATATATGTCGAGAGATATAAATTGTTAAAAATGCACCCAAAATTGTAGATGACAATTAAATAGGGACGGAGGAGTAATTTTTAAGGTTTTTTCTTCAAAATTTGGTTCAAAATTTCACATTTGTCAATACTAAGAAAGTGATATGAGGTATTTTAAAAAAAAAAAGTACCGATTTGGGTCTCCCATTATTTGGGTAAGAGGGTAGAATTAAAAAAAAGGGTATGTCATTAGAGATGAATTTTAAGTGACTTTACTTTAAAAATTTTGGGTTTGAGTGCAAAAAAAAAAAAAAAACAGCAATGCGCCTGGAACGCTACGGGTCAGGCACATTGGAGATGCTTTAATTTTGGGTCTAACTGTCTAAGTGGTTGCCTAATTTGCATGTGCATGCGTGAGTAAAAGCCTTTCGGAAATACATTCCAAACTACTCGTACTTAAATTTGCAAGAGTGGAGATAGAAAGCACGAACGCACAATGAGAATTGAGAGCAATAGCGCCTATCATTTTGAAGGATTATGCTACCAGAAAGTCTATGAGTACATATGTTCATGTACATACATCATTTGGGCTAGTTTCGGGTTTCAAATAAATGATCGGAACTGCTCATTTTGTTTAAAATACTTTACTAATGATCATTTCAAAACATAAGCTCAATCCAGTATTAATAAGAACATTCACTAAATTTCCAACTTTGCTTTAGAATTCAAGCTAATTCTCGGACAAAATTGGACGTTTCGTACACACCCTAATTGATACCGGATTGAGCTTATTTTTTGTAGGATCCATAAACAAAATATTTTAACAAAACGAACAACTCTGATCATTTTTTAGAGATTCAAAACGGACCTAAAAGGGGTATGCGGTCGCTGGTACAGATATGAAATCTCTACAAGTAGCACCTCTCTTTTGCTACTACTGCCTCAGGGGATTCCGGAGTGATTTTGCACTGGAAAGAAAAGGGTGTGACCGGGTACAACAAGTTTGGTTTGGGCTACTGACAAAAGTAATAATGTTCGTGCCAGTAGCCAAGCGTTGACACGTGTGGACACTGCAGGCGACTTTTCGTTGAAGTTTGACTTCGAATTTTGTGGTCGGAAAATGATTACCGAGTAGGAGTACAGAAATGATTTTCACAATTTTTTTTAAATAATTAATGAATACTGCTATGAGCATCCACGGTTTTCGTAGGAAAATAATATTCACACTTCGAATTTTTTGTGTATATATATGAAAAATAGGGTGTTTAGATCAAGCATTCTATACATATTACATGACGTTGATTCTCGCGTGGACCCCTCAATTTTTTTAGAATTTTTGGACAGCTCGAATCGGCCATCTGGTGGCAAAAGGCGGCCTGACGGGGCCGTTGGTACGATTTTCCTACGAAAACCGTCGGTACCTATATCATTTTTGCTAATTATTGCACTTTATTTTTTGTTTTCGGGTAAAATTTTTGTATGCGATTTTTCATTAAAAAATAAGGAAAAGAGTGCCATAGTAAAAAAAACTGTGAAAATCATTTTCTTACATTTCTAGTTTGGCAAGTGAGTATTTTTGGCAGACCTTTTACTTTATTCCAAAAATGCTAAAAACAAAATTCGAAAATATACTACCACATCCATTCGGAAAAACAAAATTTGAAGTGTTGATATGGTAGATGAAGTACATCCGAGGCAAGCTCAACCACAGAGCCCATTTTTGTATTGAGGAGATACATGCATGTACTTTGACCTTTTTCTCTCTCTTCTATATTTTTCGCTATCTTCGCTTCATGGCTTCGTTTGTTTCGATATAAAATATTTTATTTATTTTTCTTTGTTTGGCTGGGACAAAACAATAGAAATTTTTTTTTCACAATATAACTTTTTACTTTATAAGACTGAAAATGTTTTCCTCGTAAATTACTTGTAAGTTATTTTTATCTCTTTAGACGCCAGTCTTCTTTCTCGCTTTCTTCACTCCTAGTCTCCTGAAAATTAAAGTCTAAAGAAATTATTAGCCTTCAATAATGAGAGAGAGAGAGAACATGAGGATGAGAGAGAGGAGGAGGGAAACATGGCAGCTAATCTATAGCCTAGAGCTTTGGGTTGTATCCATGACCATGGTTTTCTCTTTTGAAAATATGATTTTTTTGCTTTTTTTTTTTTTTTTTCCCTTTCATCAATAATGAGAATATGTATACATACATGTGAAATATATAAGCGGAGATCATTGGCTATGTTTCCCTTTCTCCCTTATCCTTTCTTATCCTATTTCTCCTTTTATGTTTTGTCATGGTAAATTTATCTATGAACCATTATCCTATTTCTCCTTTTATGTTTTGTTACACAAAAATTATTTGTTCAAAAATAATTTTACAATAAAATATTTTACGACAAAACAAACGGAGCCATATATCATTTTTATTAATGTATTTTTGTGAATCAAGAGACTTATCCCCTGACCCTCTTTGTCTTTCCATTAGCTCTCTCATCTATCTCTCTCTACAACGTCGTAGCAAGTAGCAACAGATACAAAAAAAATAATAATAATAATTATATAATCGAGACCACCTTTTGCTACCTAAAATGAGAAGTTAAAGATATACAAATGGAGAAAAAGGAAGAGGTGGGCTAACTAAAAGTGCCTTCAAATCTAACATTAGGAGTAATCTTGTTGGCGTCTTGCTAATAGGATTTTTATTAATATTGAGGGGTGAAATACTAGATTAAGATTTTGCGAAAAGAAGTTGTTCAATATTTTTATTTTCCTACTGCATTATATTGATTTTTATTTTTTTGTATTTTCGGGATGAATCCTAGAATTAATTGTGCCTATCAAAAAAAAAAAAAAACACAAACACTGAAACTTACTACAAGATTTATCTATGTGAGAAAGTTTCGGAGTTACTAGAGATTTGTACGATGGATAAGTTCAAGACCTGAAGATCGATCGTTTGTGTAATTTGACCTCAACACCCATTTATTAGGAAGATTTTGTAGACCAGCTTGTTCAATCGTAAAAACAACTCTCTTTCTGCATGCGTCGGTTAAAAAAAAACATGCTTTTTGAGTGCTTCATGCCCCAATTTTGATTGCGGGCCTTTAAGTTTACGAGCTATAAACACAAAGCTCTAAACAAGATGGAAGTCCAGTAGAAGTTTAGCAAAACACATCTCCCACTATGGGCCCGAAAGAGGGAGAGAGAGGGTTTTAAATAACGATAGCGGACTGCGTACGGTAGTATATAGAGTATCAAATGATACGTAATGGAAATCGGGTGTTGTGACCGTGAATTTTTGGAAATTATTTTCGGCGACGAAGCACCTGAAGTGGCCGAGACATGTGTGAAATTTTTTTAGCTACTGTATAGCAAGAGTGTAACGATACCGGAAGAATGAAAAAATCGCTAAATAGAGGCCGATACGCTACGTGGTGGGCCGATATTTAAATCCTTGTTAGAGAGAGAGAGAGAGAATATCTGCATTCTGCGATGTCAACCACAACATCACGAAAGGCACATAGTTCCAGCATCCACAAACCAGATAAGGCAGTAGATAAGGCCGAGACTCTCACACCCGTCAGATGGATACGCTCCAAAATCCAACGGCCACTGTTTCCACACCCCAGATAATGTCCCCCTACTATAACCCAAAGCCAAAAATCACCAAATTCACACACTCCAATTCCCCCTATCTTCCCCCCTCAGTAGCGCACATTCCGCAACCATGGCCGCCACCACCTCTGCTGCCGCCACGTCATCTTTCCTCGGCACACGCCTCCCCGACGTAAAACAACCCAACAACTCGGGCAGGATCCGGGCATCAGCTCGGATACAAGCCCGATTCGGATTCGGCAAGAAGAAGAAAGCCCCACCAAAGCGGTCCGTGTCGAAAGATACAGACCGCCCGCTATGGTATCCTGGGGCCAAGGCCCCAGAGTACCTCGATGGGAGTCTGGTTGGGGATTACGGGTTCGACCCGTTCGGGCTGGGAAAGCCGGCGGAGTACTTGCAGTTTGACTTGGACTCGCTGGACCAGAACTTGGCGAAGAACTTGGCCGGGGATGTCATAGGGACCCGGTTCGAGACTTCGGACGTGAAGTCGACGCCGTTTCAGCCGTACAGTGAGGTGTTTGGGCTCCAGAGGTTTAGGGAGTGTGAGCTGATCCATGGACGGTGGGCCATGTTGGCTACGCTGGGCGCGCTCACCGTCGAGTGGCTCACCGGTGTCACTTGGCAAGATGCTGGAAAGGTACGTATTCATGCTTTCATAGTTAGTTATACATGCATACAGTGTCATATTATTCGACGATATGAGAATCAGATTGGACTATATATACAAGATCACTATATATGCAAGAAACGATTGATTTTAATAATCATACCATATTGCAATTGTTGGATGTATGTCTCTAGTTCCGATTCCGATTCGATACATTGTCAGATACACATAGACACTCATAACTACTTGCTGCATTCGTGTTGCACACCGTGCCATTTTGGTTCGACTTTAATTGAACTTCTGCTAGTGAATTATGATTGCCGTGTCAAATCCGGGAAGTAAATAGAGTTAATCAGCAAAGAAGGTATTAAAATTCAGGAGAAATCTACAATACACACCCCTTTAAAGTGCATATCATATGCACCTATTGGGTGGTCCATATTGTGTCACCTCATAAAAAATTACCTGCTGAACCGGTCATTCATAACATTTTAGGTCCATCGTAACTTTTATACCAAAAATTCGTAACTTTTGATTCATAACATTTTTCTTGTAAATCATAACCTTTTAGTGCATATCGTAACTTTTACGAATGAATCGTATCTTTTTAGCAACAGATTCATAACATTTTTAGAATCATAACATTTTGGTGTGTTTCATAACTTTACAAAAAAAATCGTAACATTTTCAGTTCGTAACATTTTCACTACGAAATCATAATATTTTAGTCCATTTCATAACTTTTTTATAATCAATTGTGCAATCGATTACTTAATCAATTTTTTTTTTTAACGGTAGTTAATCAAATATGTAATCTATTATGTGAATATTCAATTCCATAATCGATTAGACTTTATAATTAATTTTTCAATTGATTAGATATTAAAATAAATATATAGTAATTGATTACATATTCAATTAGACATCATAATTGAATATGTAATCAATTCTATTATGTTCAATTATGTAATCGATTAATTAGACAATATAATCAATTTTGTAATTGAATTGAGTACGATTGGGTAACAATGTGAAGTCGATTACTCAATCGATTTGCTAATTGATGGGCCTCAGTAAGTCCTCTAATCAATTAAAAAATAAGTTAAAAACAACATTGCAATAGATTTAAAAATCAATTGTTCTGAATAACACAAATATTTGATTACATGATAGATTATATTTCTATGCGGTTTCAATTACGTAATTGATTGGTATTGATAACACTTGTAATCGATTACATTATCTAATACAAGTATTAGTTATTTTTAATTCGGATGCTTGCACTAATTCACAAAATACTAGTAGTACGTCTATTGACCAAAAAATAAATAGCACATCCTAAATATTGTTGTCTTTTACACATAACCTAAAATGTATTGGTAAATTTATCTCATCACTATCACTCTCTTGATCACCCATTAACTTTTTTGTTAGTGTTTCCTACTTATTAATATAGATGATCGACTTCGCTATTCTTTTTAGTTGGACTATTTATGTGAAAATTCACTACACAATTAAAGATATTGTGAAAAATATTAAACATCATAAAAAATTTTTAAAAAAAGACTACAAATATGAAACACTTTAAAAATCCTGTAAAAAATGCCTTGACTTTTTATTACATTATGATCATGATAGTATCTTTTTCCTTTAGTAATTATCGAGAACCTATTTTAATGAAGTAAAATTTTTCCACTTGAAATAATTTTAGCTTCAAAGTTTTTAAAAAATAAAATTATAATTTTTAACATAAATTAATTATCAAAAATAAAATTAGGCTGGTTTCGTCGAAGGAAAAGAAAGATATACGCTAGTTGGAAAGAAAGTGAGAAGTGGGATTTTCTTTCCATTTTGGTTAATTCACAGGGTTTACCTGTAGCACTGGTAACAGATTTTTTGTTAGTATCCTTTCGTAACATTTTAAAGGGTTCAGATCATTTTTCAAACATCTAATGGTAATTAAAGAGGGTGCATATGATACACACCTAATTAATTCAAATTAGTCGGCCTATTAGACCGGATACAAGTTACTAAAATGCACTAGTAGCTAGTGGCCACTTTGTTAAAGTAAGCACAATTGAAAAGAGTTGCTGATGGTTTTAACTATTCAGGTGGAGCTAATTGACGGATCATCGTACCTGGGCCAGCCACTTCCATTTTCCATCACCACATTGATCTGGATCGAGGTCCTGGTCATCGGCTACATCGAGTTCCAGAGGAACGCCGAGCTCGACCCGGAAAGGAGGCTGTACCCGGGTGGCAGCTTCTTCGACCCACTCGGCCTGGCGGCCGACCCGGAGAAGAAGGCCACCCTCCAGCTTGCTGAAATCAAGCACGCCCGCCTCGCCATGGTCGGGTTCCTCGGGTTTGCTGTGCAGGCCGCAGCTACCGGGAAAGGCCCGCTCAACAACTGGGCGACCCATCTGAGTGACCCGCTCCACACTACCATTTTTGACACCTTCGGGTTTTTCTCTTGAGCTCCTTTTCTTTGTATGAAGCCGTTCTCTCTCTAAGTCCCCTACTTGTAAAAACTGTGAAATTTAACGGTTTAACGCTTTTTATTGTCTTGTATTGTGTATTCCTCTGTACTACGGACCGGGTAAGGAACCATGTCTTCGGTAGTTTGTTGGGTTAATGTGGAAGCTATATCGGATCGGATGTAATTACTCCCCTAATGTTTCGAAAAATTCCGATTATGTCAAATAATTGTCTTGATATTTCAATAGTAATTTACTAATTTATAAGGGCATGTTCATAGAGCAATGAACAAGGTATCTCGAGGTTGACCTTCTTGGGGACCTTTTGCTATAAGGTGATGCCTGCTGGATTAACTTACCAAAGGACCTCATCATTTTTTTTTTTT
Organism: Rhododendron simsii; assembly: GCA_014282245.1. NCBI lineage: Eukaryota > Viridiplantae > Streptophyta > Magnoliopsida > Ericales > Ericaceae > Rhododendron > Rhododendron simsii. Next base: position 35,815,108 of record CM024957.1, on the reverse strand, counting down.
TTCTTCTCTTTTGATTACAACTACGGTTGTCAATTTAGGTAGCTTTTAAAAGCATTTCGAATCCATCTTTTACACAATCTCCGTTTTGGAGACTCAAAATGATATCTTATATTCAAAAAATAAGTTTAGAGACTGCAACTATCTATACCAAACTCCAATCCACATTTTTTCATCAACTATTTTCATCTCCAAAACATTTCTCCAAATTTTCTGTCAATTCTTTGAGTATTAAAGTTTTATCAAACGCATTCAATAATAGACTAGGTATAAACGTATTATCCATATCTTCTCAATAATATCAATTTCGTAAAACCGAATTTGAAACATTAATTTTAGACAAAAATGGGACTGATAGTGTAAGAAACATATTGTTGGGTCTAGAGTGCCCCTATGGATTTAATTACACAATGTCATTTTCTACAACCGCTCTAAAAAAAGGCTTATGGGTGCGATGCCGAATGTCATAAAAGACTTAATTAGTTGAAACCCTCCCAAACACCAATTGATTTTCGGAGAGATGGTGGAAAAGCGGTTCGATAAGTGGTATCAGAGCCAGGAAATCATGACTTTGAGTTGTGGGAGTGTCATCGTGAGGGAGGAATTGTTGGGCCTAGAGTGCTTGATTTTAGCAGAGATGGTAAAAAAGCGGTCCGACACATATTATTGCTATTACAATTTGATATTGAACATAAATTTTCAAATGGTGATTTTGGAAAAAGAAAAAAAGCAATGGAGATAGGGTTACATTTAGTGGGAGAGTCTCCATTATTGCGAATGAAAATTGACAATTTAATTTGGAGAGTTGGATTAAAGAGGATTGATTCTCCAAAATGGATTTACGGGGATGGGTTGATACTCTTATTGATTGGATCACTTGAACGAAATCAAATACAATAGGAATCTCAATGGGTAGCGTCAAGGTCAAGATTCGAAAACTTTTTTAAGTGATATCAGTTCGTAGAGACCTAGACCATATAAGGTTTTATCCCGATTTTAAATGAGCCTCCACTAGTGAATTATAGGATTAGGTTCTCAATTACTATGAGATGCCCGTAAATTTGTTGAGACATCATGAGCTATAAGAGATCGGATAAATGGGTACAAATTTGTGCAAGTCGGTACGTTGGTGACCACATTGAAAACAATGTATACTCGAAGGACCAGAATCATATTTTACCCCTCTTCCATCTCATCCTTCCCTGGAGCCCTAATAAGAACTTCTCTCCGAGGTCTCTCTCCGAGCCACCGCCTGCCACCAGTTATCGCCGCCCCCATTCCTCACTACCGCCTTCTATCGAAAAGTCCCCGACTCTCTCTCTCTCTCTCTCTCTCTCCGGTTGTCGTTTCAACACAGCTGCGTCAGTAGGGCCGTCGTAGCACTGCCTCTGTTACCCGTAAGTTCTCGCACTACTCTTTCCATATGATCTGGACTGTCTATCTTAATCAATGACTGCACTTGTGTTGCGCCTGGTTTATAATTCGGAGGAAATAATTTTTTTTGAAGTTCAGTTGATTCTAGTCTTTGAATGAATGATTGAAATAAGTCAAATTGAAGCCACCGGCACGTATGTAATTACCATATATTAATATCAGTTTAAGTACTTACGAGACTTTGGGCACACACGCCGTGTGTGCATAAACGTGGGGTGTGGGAGCGGGTAGTTGAGCTCGAGTGGTTTTACTGCTTTGCCCTAACAGTTTGATTCATGTGATGATAAAAGTAATTGTAAAGTTCTGTTTTTTTTTAATCAGGACAATGTTGGAAATCACTTTTCGTGACACAGTTTTGAAGATTTGGTCACGCCATTGGTGTTCCCCTTTCTCTGTTAGAATCGATGTTGTTGATAGAAAATATATGTCTATATGTAGCAAAAACTTTGGTGGGTTTTATGGAAGAGCAACCGCATTGCTAAAATCGATCATCATAAACTGAACATTTCTGTTGAAAAATATCTTTTTTTCTTGAAATTGTAAAATATGTATGACCTCAGGCATACCCATTGTATTTGGACAATAAAGGGTAAAGCCTAAAGCCTATAGAAGTACAAAAAATCTTGGAAGGAGACTTCTATGTTCTTGCTAGATAGGAGTAATTTAGAAAGAACTTAGAATAAGATTGAACTCGAAGTATTTTCCATGTCATTGCTCATGTTGGGTGTATCAGAAAGAGGTAGGCATTGTTTTCGGAATGTTGGTTTCCATATTCAAATATCCGTTTATATGTTGGAAGTTTATATGGCCAATGTAGTACACAGCAAGGGAGGGAATCAAAATATTTTGCATGCCTCCTATATCCAGTTGAGGAAATAGCAGTACACTTTGTTTTTTAAAGAGGGGAGAATGAATATGGCAATTATCTAGCGTTCTTCTTCTTTGCCCCTCTCTCTTGTTTATTCAAATTGATGCTTACTAATCTATTCTCCATCTTCAAGTAGGATATTAGGGGTTTATGATTGGAAAATTTGGGCTTGTTAAAGGTGTCATAATTTTGACCAAAATGGTATATGTTATTTTACTGGAAATTTGGTTTGGGTACTGCTCATGTTTTAAAGCATAGAGTATCGTAAAAGATGTTTCAGAGTTTCTGTATGTTCCAGAATGTAAAATTTTCACTGCAAACCAACTGGTTGGTAGAACTTCTGTTAAGTAATTTCCGTAAACACTTGTCTTCACAAATCTCTGGTCCAAATGTGGGACAGGATTAGAAGAAACCTTTGTATCAGCTGGATACAATACCAAATCCTATCCAGAGAAATATTATCCTATTTCATATATGGCCCAACCGCCCAAGATCTTTACACCCACATGGGCCACATAATACTCCGTGAAGATTTGACTTTCTAGGTATGGCTTTCTCATCTAAGTAGAGAATGCAGGTTTGCTTGAAATAAGTTTTGAAATAGCTATAGGTTGCAGTCAATAAGAAACTAATGAGTTTCTTGACTGGTTAAGAAATGCACATTTTTGTTTCATACAAGTTAACAACTGAGATGACATTTCACTATGAAACAAAACACTGCAAATAGCTGCTCTTATAATTAATATTTTGACATCTTTTATGCAGATGAGTTACTTCTTTGCACGACACACTTTTTTGTGCAAATATTGATATGGGAACCCAAAATTTTCTGTGGAGTTTTGCTAAGAAGTGCTTCACATGTGGGCTTGTAGCACTTACAATTTCAGATCGTTATGCCAGTATCGTTCCTGTTCGAGGTGCCTCTATGTCTCCCACCTTCAATCCCCGTAGCAGCTCTTCTTTGGGGTCAATTGGTAACATTTTAACTCTCTGACCGAGTTTCTTACTACAAAGCAAAATTTGTTACATCTATTATGGATACATGGCTGCAGATGACAGAGTTTTGGTGGAGAAATTTTGCCTTCAAAAGTACCAATTTTCTCATGGTGATGTGGTAGTTTTCTGGTAAGTTTTACTTGCTTCTGTTTGATAGCTCTTGTGCATTTTTTGGTGTCATCTTTAGGGTATGAAATACATAACTTCTATTGTTGTTAACTTGTATTCAGAGTTTTTTGCTGAGTAGAATCCCAGTTTCTTTGTGAAAGTAATTTTTGTTAAGTGGTGGTCTGGGTATGCTAGTCAGGTTGCTTAAAAAATTAGTGCACTCATTTTCTAACTGAGCTGCATGTGCTTGTAAAAGTTCATGCGTACCATTAATCCCCTGTTACTTGTATCAATTACTGACATCAAACGTTCATCAGTACTAGGGTTGACGTATGTGAGAGTCACAAAGCTTATAATATACTTTGTATGGACATGAGCATATAATGCACCCTTCTCCCTATCCGACTGGTCTCTAGTTTGTACCTTTTTGGTTTGTGTGATCAGCAGCAAGTTTTGGTACTTGATTTTCTATGTATGCATGAGACATGCTACTTATGCAAAATTCAATGTTAGTATTTATTGCGATGTCGTGATATCTTTTGCAGCTCTCCTAGTGACCACAAGGAGAAACACGTAAAGAGAATAGTTGCCTTGCCAGGTGACTGGACGTCAAGTCCATATTCATATGATGTTCAAAGGGTTCCAGAAGGCCATTGTTGGGTTGAGGGAGATAATTTTGCTTCCAGCATGGATTCAAGATCCTTTGGCTCAGTATGTTACCCCTCTCTCATTCTAGTATCGGTTAACCGAGGTTATTCCCATTGGTGGTAATAGACCTATGTATTTCACATATTTACCTTTGTTATGAATGTGTAAGTCTGATAGCCCTATAGTTTACAGATATTGGATGGTATTTGTGGAGCAATATAGGTAAACTCTGCTTATTGTAATAAGCTAAAGTAATCTTGACGAGGTTGTTTAGAGAAGCGGTGATTGCTTAACTCGCTAGTATGTAAGAGTACCTGAAGATCTGGGATTCATTTCCGCTCAAGCCCCTTTTGTTCATAAGTTATAATTCGTATCATTTAAGGGCAGTATATAGTTTGTGAAGTACATGAGAGACAATTTAGCGTATGAAGATTGCCAAATACGTTGTCTTTTATAGGAGTATAATATCTAATATAATGGACATCCAGGCTGGATGATCCAGCATTCTCTGCACAAGGAGAAGGGATTTGTGACAAGCTAGAATTGGAAAAGATAAAGCTTCAAATCTTTGGTGTTTGTAGAACAGTATCTCCTTTATATCAATGTATGCAGCGAATTTTATGCAGTTTTTATTTTTAACATGAGATGTTGCTGATTTTATCATATTGGCAGATTCCTTTGGGTTTGGTTCAAGGCCGGGTTACCCACATTGTATGGCCTCCCCAGAGAGTTGGGAAAGTGGCGACTAGAGTTCCTCAAGACGGACTTCCCTTGTAAAACTATTTTTCAACGGCAGGTTTCTCTTCGTCAGGAAAATTTATTACTTGATTGATTTTTATTCTGAGCATTTGCTAGAGGTGCCATTTTTGGTTGTACCAAGCTTAATTTGTTTCGTCTCTGAGTTTTCCTTCTGTACCTTTAGACCATGATGTTAAGCTTATGGCAGTCATCTCTGAATTTTGACATGATTCATTATTTCTTCGACACTCGTGGATGCATATGTGGATTCTTTTATATGAACCGAATATTTGCAAGTGCTTCTTTATTTTTATTTTTTTGTTGTTGAATTCGTTTTTACTCCCTTCAAGTTAATGTTGTTTGTTGTGGCCGAATTTGTGATATTTTGCGAATTGCGGAAGTGTAAACTTGCCAAACCGTTGCCACTGCAATCAGCTCTCCAACCCCCTCGGGCAACTGTCAACGTTACGGCTGATCTGTTCAAACTATCTGAGGGCTGTGAGTTACCATGGAGGGAGGGAGAAGAGGAGGAGGAGCATCTTTGCGGGTGCGGCTTGGCATGACATTACAGCAGAAGGGAAAAGAACTGGAATTGGAACTTCACATTGGTGATACTGTAGTTTTAGAAGCCATATGGGAGGTTGTTTAATTATGGAAATTTGTTGAAATCTGTATAATCTCCTTGTTTTCATAGACCTAACATAAGTACTTATTGTCTTGATTTCATTCAACATTGTTTTTACACTGTTAGGAAGGTGTGGAAAAAAAAAAAAAAAAAAGAAGAGGAAGGAAATTAATTATCAGAGAAAATGCAGAGAAAGTTGAAGATTATGGTTATTTTCTTCTCTGGCTTTCTTGAGGTTCCAAATTTTTTTCTTTCGCGGATCACAAAAATTATTTTCTTTCTTTTCTTCCTATGTTCCAAACAAAGCACGTATATGATTTTCCCACTTTTCTTCTGATCATTGCTCCTTGATTGCAAACCAATAGTAAGGGAGGAGCTGTGAGGAAATCTGATCAAATTATCGAAGAGTAACGCTAAGTATTCAAACACAAATGTGTCAGAAATCATTTGAGATACATGTAATTCCTATCATGTTCGTAATAAGATCGCACTCGGATTACAACAATTACTCCATATAAGTACAGTTATCTCCTGCTCTTTGCACAAAAATCTGTGTCGTTAAAACGAATTCGTGATTGTTTTTAAATGAGTTACCATTCGAGAAAAGGGCCTATGAAAAATTCTACTGCAAAAAAAATTTAGCCGGAAACTATTCAGAAAGAGTAAAATCAATGGAATATTCATTGAATTGTATTTGCACCATTGATTTGCCCATTCGAAATAATTTTGACTACATTTCTTTTTGTACTTAGCAATACTTAACTTATTTCCTACCTTTGAAAAGTAGGAGGAGAAAAAGTGTTAGTGGAGAAGGAACGCAAGTGGAAATGGAAGTGTAACATTTTGGCGCAATGGTGGGATGTGGGAGTCATGTTTACCAGAAACTCTTCTCTCTCTCTCTCTCTCTCCTCTCTCTCTCTCTTATAAATAAGGAAGCGGGTTTCAGGCGGTTTGTGATGTGATAGCCGGTTTTTGCTTAACTTTCACTCTCTCTTCTTTACTCTCTTTTAACTCTTGGTAAGACATCATAGAATCGGAAATCATTCTCGTTATATCTATCGTATTATCATTGTTTCCATGATTAATCCCCTTGTAAAAATTGTGACTGCAGTCACAAGAAAGTGAAATTTTAATTGCCGACTATAGTTTTGTTAGTATTAAAAAGTCATTCAAATAATTTGCAAATCTTATTCTTGACTACTGACATTTTTTGAGCAGAAATGTTGCGTGTAACCACACTATTGGGGAATGCATCAATTTTAGATCCAAGTGGGGTTGAACATGCTAGCCCCCTGGCTTCAAGAGGAATTTTTTCCAATGGAGGATCCAATGTGAACAGATGGGCATCACCGTTTCAATCAGAAGTACGAATACTAACCATCAACATAACATATTGTTTGATCGAATTTCGTTGTTTTTCAGAAATATTCCTGACAGTTTTTTAACATTTCTTGCTAACTTCATTACTCTGGTCAAGTGTATTATGAAATTTCACTTCAGCTAAGATGGGTAGTTTGAGGCTAACATCATAAACTACTAGCACTTGGACATAACTTATCCACCATAACTGGATAAATGTCCCTGCCTTGGACAGGACACATTAATGTATTAGTACCACATGGGTAGAGATGCGTATGGATGACCTATATTTGAGTTATTGAGTGAGACTTGCTCATTACCTATAATAGCTGAGACAGTTCGAGATCTGTTCTATGGCTTACTCATCCACTGACTCACTGTTAAATGGCAGTGAGGCAGAGCGAGGGTGCTTTTGTTTGAAGCGATCATGTGTTCTGATTGTTTAACTAGAGGAGTCAACTAATTGTGTTTGAAATCAATCCTAATCAATATTTGTCTGGATCGGGTAATGAAATTTATTGTACAGGTTATGCATGGGCAATTCTTTGATCAATTTTTGTCATTGTTGAATCCACATGCACTGGGAATATACAATTCAAAACACATGATCGCTGGTCATTGTTGAACCCACATTGACTGTGAATATACAATTCAAAACACATGATCGCTGGGAGCCAGTTTCTTTTTTGCTTTTTTAATGTTGCGTTGAATTAATGCACTGGGACAAATAAAATATTAGTTTTGATGATATTATTAGTTTTGTTAATTTCTTTTTATGAGGTTTATATGAAGCAGGGGTTGGTGTTGTAGATGGTAGAAATTGAATGGGAAAGCTATGGAGGTGGGCGGGTGCATAAGGATCACATGCGATGGGTTCCAGTTTCCATGCAGAAATATTGCGAGGCATGTGGTCTTCCTGCTATTACTAGACAGAGATGAGAATACTGGATTTTATAATTGTAAGAAGTGGAAAGGGATACGAATTACTAGACAGAGATGAGAATACTGGATTTTATAATTGTAAGAAGTGGAAAGGGATACGAATGGGTTGAAATGGGTTAGAACGGGTGAGAATCTAAAGGATGATTTGGATGTTAGTCATGATAAATTAGAGTTTGAAATTTATTATGGTTCACTGTGTTTTAATAAGTTAGAGGACGGAGATGGGTCTCTCGCTGATGTTGTGTCTGTTTTTGTAATTGCTATTGTATACGATTTGTTGAACATGCAATCACATTACGATTAGTCCAAGATAACATCATTTGTAGTTACTTTTGTTTCAAGTGTGTGACTGACTCTCGATGGAGCTATTGAATTCAAGATTAGTCGAAGTGCATGGTTCCCACTAATTAGAAATCGGTTTGTCCGTAGGCACGACCAGTTGTCCATACCTTGCTGAAGAGTAACGACACTCAAGCCAGTTCCAATGCCGCATTCTTCGAGCCGTGCCTTCAGGCACGGGCATGCGCTAGTACATCTATATAATAAAACAGAGCTGTGTTTGAATCTAAAAGACAACCAACGCTTAAGATTTATCCCCTTTTTCTGCATAAATTTTCACCCTCCATTCTACAAAATGGCATGCCGTAAATACCTAATCTATCCAAGGGCTATCCTAAATGAAATTTTGGTACAATTTTGATTCGATTTTCCAAATTTGAAACGTAGATTGTGGAAACCCTAGCCCCATACCTCACGCTCCCCGTTCTCCCTCACACTCCGTCTCCCTCTCTCGGCTCTCTCTCTCTTCGATTGCTCTTCTAGCACCACCGACCGGAGCGACGAGTCACCACCGGAACTACGACCGTCGTTCAAGGCTCTCAGGGCTCTCTCTCTAACTGTGTCTTCCATCGCTTCCCCTGCCTCATCTACCACCATGTATTCATGTAAGCCAAAATCTCCCTTCGATCCACCACCACCAACCCAACACCAGCAGGCACCGTATCGCCTCTCCATCTGCTGCACCAGTCCTCTCCATCACCGCACCACCTCTCCAGATATCTCTCTCTCTCTGCGTCAAAGATGGTGATGGATTTTTTGAAAAATCCCAAACCCCAATCCTCAAACTCCGAAATTCATAACCGTAAACCCACTGTTCGTGTATATAAAGTATCCAGATTTTTTATTTGAAGAGAAAAATTAGCTACAACGATCAGATTACTTTGGGTTTCTTGATTTGGACTTTGATTTCAACCAAAATTTGGTCTCCACAGAGTTAGACTGGGGATTGATGTATGGAGTTGTTTACAGGCGAAGTTGACCTATCTAGGGTTGGTAAGAAGTTTTGATTTTTAAGGCAAAAAAAATTAGCCAATATGCATATATCTTTTGAAGTTATGCAGTTGTTTTAAAGTTTTACTTGCAATTTGTTGAATTTTTTGTATCATTATTGTTCTGCCCATCATTTACGTTATTGTTCCCACCTCTCACAACTTATTAGCAATAGAAATGTTAATGCTATTGTTCAAAAGGTATATGGACCCATTAATGCGAATTTGGTTTCTTGGACTTCTCTTCTATCAGTGTATGTGAAAAATGGCCACGGCTGTGTTCTTAGGATATGTTTTTTGGCGTTTTTGAACATGTACTTCAATTGCCTTCTAAGTGTTTGATGAAATGTGCCAACTACAATAGCCTTATGCTTTCGTTCATTTTTTTGTATAGTTATTTTCCAGAATCTTCGGCAGAATCGGCCCCCCACTTTAAACCAATTTTACCAAAATCTTATGAATTTGAGGTACACAAAAACCATTCCTTTTTCCCTTATAGTTATAATACCAAGTTGGCTGACATTGAGATTTCGTCTATCCATATTGGTTCTTGGCTTATTTCATATATTGTTCACGTCGCAATTTAGGTCTTTTTGTTAGGTTTTTGGATTAGCAGTGCTTAGACGGGTAGAGAAGAGACATATCTTTGTATCGTAACCATTTCTCTAATCTAAATAGATATATACACACGTACTGAGAATTACACTGATGCTTGCTCTCTTGCACAATTACAAAAGTTTACCCCTAACTGAAATCTATTCTAATTCCACGTGATTCTAATATATAAAGCTTACCTCTAATGGAATTTACTCTTTAAGTGATTCCCTTTTCCATGTCGTGCGTGGGAAAGAAAAAAAAAAGAGAGAAATTTCTTAGGACCTTATGGCCTTACCAAAGTAGAAATGTACAGAAGGCCCATGGCAATTATCAGCAAGGATAGCGCGCACGCGCGCACACAAACCCAGTGATTGTTTGCATGATTCAATATCGGAATTGGTTGTCAGATGAAATATGCTTCTCATTAACTCATCTTTGCCCATGTAAACTCTATTTCAAGTTGTCAATGTGGTTTATGTGAAAAGATTTTGCCTCTTTTTTCGATTATTTTCTGAAGTCCATCTTTTTACTAACGACAAAAAATATGTGTACCATAAGTATTTTGGATTATTTTCGATTATTTTGTCACTTTTGTCCATCTTTTCCATCAGTTGTTAACTAGGTATTAGAAAAAAGCCAATTACGAGTAGGGCTGCAAACGAATTGAGCGGCTTGCAGCTCAGCTCGTTAGTGGCTCGTTCAAACTCGGCTCAAAAGTTAAACGAATGAGTTTGAGCCGATTTTTTCAACTCGTTTTGTAAACAAGCAGAGCTCCAGCTAGGATAAGCTCGGCTCGAGTCGGCTCGCAAGCCGGGGTATATATAATTAAGTTTAGGATTTTTATTGTTATTTCATAATTTATTCTTTCTATTTTCAGTTTCCAGTCAACCAAGGAAGACGAGAGCACATGCATACCAGTACACCCCCACTCCATAAGAAAATGAAAGATATACACTTTCATAATCAAAATATTTTTGGTTGTATTAGGCCTATAAAAGGATATATATACATTTTTCGTTGGTTCGTTGAGGCTTGTGAACAAACTCGAGCTCGAGTCAAGCCAAGGCCCTCTCGGCGCGAGCTCGACTCGTTAAGTTTTCACTGAGCTCGAGCTCGAGTTCGGGTTCGTTAAAAACTTACTCTCTTTGTCCCCTTTTTAAAGTCCAGTATTCCATTTTAGGTTGTCTCTTAATAAGTGTATATTTTGTAAAATTAGTGGGTAAAAGTTGGTACATTTATTGTGCTCCCTAAACGTAGAATCCATTTTAAAAAGTTAGTGAGTAAAAGTGTAATGATGATATCTCTATAGATGGTAAATAGGGAAAGTAGAGGTAAAAGTTGATGTAAAATATATAATGACGATATTTTCTTAATAAGTTAGAATTACAAAGCAAGACTTAAAAAGGGACGGAGGGAGTAATAAATAAGCTTGAACACTATATAGCTCAGCTCGGCTCATTTGCAGCCCTAATTGCAAGTAAACCCATAAAAAAAAAAATTTGGGTTCATTTTTTCAAAGAATTGTGATTTTTTTTTTTTGCCATTCGGTAAACTTAATCTACTCTATCCTAGGGACTTGGAGAGGAGGATGGATGCTTACAGGAATCGAACTCTACCCAAGTGCATGAGAGTATAAGGGAGATACCAACTGCATTCCACTCCATTCCACTTGCGAATTGTGCACTTATGAGATACATTTACATACGTGCATTAATGGTAACTACTTTAAGAAATTAAATCTAGCATATATATCACATATTTTTTACTCTTCAGATAGGTTACTGTTTATTTTATTTACTCATAGAAATATTAAGGGGGCCCAACGTTTATTGTCAAGAGACTGTCTTATCTACGAAATAGCGGTAAATAACCTATTTATAGCACCAATCAATTTTAGCCGTCTACCAGGGACACGCTGTCTTGTCTCTTCTGTACGTCTTGCTCCTTCCCTTAGCCCACAAGATTACTCCTCCTTTATCCTCACGAATTATCAACCAATCGTACCTCTCCGGCTCACACGCAAGCACGCCTCAACGTAAACCCAACCTACAAACTGAAAACTGCACCACCAACCTCTTGGAAAAAATATCTCTAGGAATACTTGAAACCAAGTATCTCTATCAGTCATTCCAACCAGCTAATAAAATTATCTGGGCCAAGAAACACATAGGAGTATTATTTTTCCTCAGTTCACAAATTTGTTTATAAACTTTATTCATATTGGATTTAGACCTGATATCACAAACTTCATTCGAAACAAACACAATGGAGCCTTCTCATCTCTTTTCCCGAATTCTTCTTGTGCTTTGGATATCAGGCCTGGAATCTGCAATAGCTTCCAGTAGTACTTCTGGCAATGAGACTGATAGAATTGCTTTACTTGATTTCAAGAAACACATAACCCAAGACCCATTTCAAATCATGCCTTCTTGGAATGATTCCCTTCATTTCTGCAATTGGGTAGTTGTTGAACGCAATCCCACCAGTGGAAGAGTCATGGTTTTGAACTTGGAATCACATAAACTGTTTGGCTCCATTCCACCATCTTGACGCATGGAAATAACAAAGAGATTAGTTGCGTACTAATCAAACGAATGATAGGTACTCGTAACCACGAGCAGTTCTTGAATTCTCAAGAGAAAAAGACAAAGTCTGAATATTATTGATAAAAAGTTGCATAAACAATAGGTTACAACCCTTTTTATAGAAAAAAGGCGTAACCCTAGCAAAACCCTAACTCAAAAACGAAAATTCTCAAAATTAGGCGTAACCCTAGTCCCTTCTCTCATTTGTTTCAAAATTCTTTAATCACTTTATAGTTTAGCTTTAGTTTAATCAAATCAACTCAAATCCAAGCATTTTCCTTTGCAGAATTAAATTAGAAATCAATTGAACGTATTGCAACTTAGCTTTTTACTCCCTGCGAACGATCCTGGACTTAACCATTGTTCTTCGGAATACTAGTTAATTCCTTGGTTTTATAAATTATATTATTGGTACGAAAACGACAGACCAGTTCATTACCAGCAGTTTACTGCAACTCCCAAGGCTTGGAGGAATACTTCGTTCTAGCCTATTCTCCTCCATAAAGAGCCTCGTTAACGATGTCAAGTTACCGAGGGAGGATGGGATCTGCCCCGAAAATCTGTTGGCATTCAAATATAATCCGGATAGCTGTCGAAGTGTTCCAACCCCGTCGGGAATACTACCATTCAAGTAGTTCCCTTCAAAGCCCAGAAGGGTCAAATTCACAAGGTTTCCTATCGCATTGGGAATGTTTCCATATAACATATTAGAACCCAAAGTAAGAGTTTGGAGGTTAGTTGAAAGGTTGGCAATGGAGTTTGGCAATTCTCCACCAAACTGATTTCTTGCCAATCTCAACACTTCCAAATTAGTACAATTACTCAAGTAATGAATAAAATTTAGGCCTCCCATTTTCCCATTTCCAAGTTGATTATCATCAAAGTTGAAATGATTCAAACCTTGCAAGATTCCTAAACTTCTTGGCAGTGTCCCAGTAAGACTATTTTGAGCAAAATCAACCAACATAAGCCCGGTAGCATTTGATAAGGAAACCGGTATTGGTCCTGTGAAATTGTTTAAGCCCCCAGCAAATATTTCAAGATTAGGAAGGGTATGGCCTACATCTGGTGGGAGTTTCCCTTGTAAATTGTTTTGAACAACATTAAAGTAGTACAAGGAGGAAATATTGTAGATTGACAAAGGAACCATACCCGAAATCCCATTTTGGGAGACTTGAAAGAAGCCTAAACTGGATAGAAGACCAATTTGTTCCGGTAGGGTTCCTTGTAGGCTAGTTTGCATGAGCGAAAGAACATAGAGAGACGAAAGGTTTCCAATGGAAGCTGGGATTATTCCAGATAGATTGTTGCTCTCAACTCCAAGGAAAACCAACTTGGAAAGTAAGCTGAGTTGCTCTGGAATTTGCCCAACGAGCTGATTTTTCGGTGCACGAAAAATCGTAAGATCTCTACATTGGCTGATATTACTTGGGATTTTCCCAGAAAATGAATTGTAAGACAAATCAAGATGTTGCAGCATGATTAAGCGGCCGATTTCTTGAGGAATTTTGCCTTGGAAATTGTTGTCTGTCAGATTGATTCCAGTGAGGAATGTGAGGTTTCCTATAGAAGGTGGAATGGAGCCAAACAGATTCTGTGATTCCAAGTTCAAAACCATTACTCTTCCATTGGTGGGATTGCATTTAACACCTACCCAATTGCAAAAAGGCAGGGAATCATTCCAAGAGGGCATGATTTGAAATGGGTCTCGAGTTATGTGATTCTTGAAATCAAGTAAAGCAATTCTATCAGTCTGATTGCCAGAAGTACTGGAAGCTATTGCAGATTCCAGGCCTGATATCAAAAGCACAAGAAGAATTCTGGGAAAGAGATAAGAAGGCTCCATTGTGTTTGTTTTTAGTGAAGTCCTGATGTCAGGACTAAATGCAATATGAATAAACAAACTTGAGGACTATGGAATCACTTTTTGTTATTGTGTAAGAGATATTGGTTAAGTGTTGGCCCAGATAATTTATTATGGGGTTGTTAAGTCTTCCTATAGATACGCAAGTATTTCTTAAGCAATGAAAGAGATTGGTGGCAGTTTTGAGTATTTAAAGAGGGTAGTTTGATTTAGTTTGGCTGTTGTAATCTCTCATTTTACTTTTCGGCTGCTAAAATGTTGCAAGGAATGGCAAAGAGAACTCCAAGGTTTTGGAGCCCGGATATAAGAGAAGCCCAAAGAAGTGAAGTCCAAGATGAAGTATAGAGACAGATATCAGCTTTTAGAAGAAGCCAATTTAGAATGTACACCAAATATAGTATCATGTAGAAAATATAGAGGGACTAAAACCATCCTTGGAAGAGATTATTCTTTACACTGCCGATATAAACATTTGTTTCCTCAAAATTAATTATATTGTGCCACCTTGCCATGTTTTATTGATTGGAACCACTGTTTTGTAACGTAGCGCAATATAATTGATTTAGAGGAAACAAATGTTTACACTGGCGGTGTAAAGAATTTATTCTTTGCTTGGAATAGTATAAATAGAAGACGAGTCTAGCCATTTTGTATCAACAAAAAATCAAACAAATTGTACTCCCTTGTCTCATAATAAAAAACAGAGCCAAAGCAGCAGGCTCAGAGCAACATCAAAACACAACTGTGTACAACAAAATAACCAAAGAAGCTAAAGGATCCCACTGGGCCAATGTTCCACGCCCTGCAAATCTCCCTGTTTTCTTGAGTGTCTTTCACATTCCTCTAAGACAGCATAGCATCTCTAATTGAATCACAGATTTTAGCACTAGCAAAGCCAGAGTCCATACTTTTCTGCTGGAAAATTCGAGCATTTCGCTCTCCCCGGTATGCCATAAACTGCAGCAGATAGAGATAGCTCAAGCACACTTTTTCTTAGGTGATTCCCATTAGAGTACAGGTTAAACCAAATCATCTCATCATCCCATTGCATAGGGTTCCTACGCACTTGATTTCGCTTCAACACATCTCCCCAGACAACACTAGAATAAGGACAATATAAAACAGGTAGCACACATGAAGCATCAGCAACTATACCCCAAGCCATCAATCGTCGGCATTTATTGAGTTGAAACTTCATACGAATTGAACAACGGTAATTTCCAGAATGGTATTGCAGATTCTAGACCCGAGATCAAAAGCACCAGAAGAATCGGGCAAAACACATTAGAATGGTCCATTGTGTTAAGTTTGTGATATCAGGACTAAATTCAATATGTATAAACAAATTTGTGAACTGAGGCAAAATAATATACAATGTGATGTCTCTTTCTTGGCCCAGATAATTTATCACTGGTTGGAATGACAGATGGAGATATTTTTGGTTCAAAAGCATTCCTAGAGATATTTTTTAAGCAATGCAAGAGGTTGGTGGTGCAGTTTTGAGTTTCAATTAATGGGTACCTTGATTTTTCTGAGAGACCTAATGTGAAAACAAGCACAGTTTGACGGAAAGTGTTCACTAAGCCAATACCATACCATACCCCATGTGGGATTATATATCGCATGATGTTTAATGGCGGCTGATTTTTTTTTAACCAAATACCGTATATGTGGTCACCTTAGATAAGTAATTCAATTTGACACTCATATCTGGTCACCTATGGTCCACATATATTAAATTCCGAGTATGTTATGTCTTCGTGTCATGGTGTGTTTGGTGTCAATACAACACTTCTCCATCTATGGTCTCTATTTAAATAAAAGTCTTTGAACTAGCTTTCACACCAAGCTTGTATTTGCAGATTAATTTATCGAAGTTTAGTTAAAATAAGGACAAAATGTTGTATAAACTGACTATAAAAAAAATTTTATAGTACGTACAAAAATTCAAGGGATTTTTTTTTTTGAAAGAGCAACTTTATAAGTTTCGGTCTTGAACTAGGACTGAGCCCTTTTGATTTCTCTGATTCCTTAACAATAAGAATAAGAATCCTACAATTCCGATCACAGTAGAGGAATCTTAAATAAGCTTCACACTTGTGGATCTTTTATCGATCGGATTAAGTATTATAAGAGCATCCATATCTCCCTCCCTTCTCCCTCTTCTACACCAAAGTAGCCAGTGAAAATAACAAAACACCCATGAATCAGCATTGTTCAAGATTCGTCACAATACCAAAATACTATAGTACCTCGCGACAAAGCACGAGGCACTATTCACTCATTTACCAATAAAAGAACAATATCTTCAATCGAAGGATTTCTTTGCATTCAAAGGTGGATTTGCAGAGGTAGGTAGTGATGGGGTCGTAGGTGGGTTTAGCTTGGCGTCGTACATAGATGGGTTCAACTGCGAGAGGGAGAGAGAGAGAGGGGTTTGATCATCCGATCAACCCGAGGGGATGATTTTGTTGCTGGTTCGGCCTTTGTTTTTTTCCTACTTCTTCTGTCGTTTGCTTTTTCTTAGAACAAATAAATAATAATATCTATAAGAGTACTGCTATGTGTACCAACGGTTTCCGTAGGAAAACCATACCAACGGTCGCGCCGGACAGTCTCCGGCCATATATACACGAAAAATAGGGTGTTTACATCAAGTACCATATACACATCGGATGCCGTTAATTCCCGCGGAGGCTCCCTTGGTTTTTTTTTTTTTTTGTTTAGAATTTTTGAACGGTTCAGATCGGGCGTCAGTACGGTTCCCCTACGGAAACTGTCGGTACCTATATCATTTTCATATTTTTAATGGAATAGTTTTAATATAGAGAGTTCAGTAGATATTTTAAAAATGAATAGCTAAAGTGTGACCTTTTGAGATGTAAATTAGTCCAAAATGTCGAAAGACGGAGGCCAGATGCTCTAAGGAGGAGTTGGATTTTCTACGATCTATACCATAGGCTAGGGTTCGGTTCAAGTAGTTTTCTAACCCTTTCTAAGCTCAAATTCTCATAATTGATAATCGAGATTGTTCGTTTATTAAAATTCATTAAGAATACTAATTACGTCAAAATTTATGCTAATAAAATATTATTTGATATGATTTCAAAATACAATAATCTTCAAATAAATGGGATAGAGGGCTTTCAATCCAGTGTTCCAATTCTTTTGTTTTCAATGTAATATATGTTTTGAAATCGTATTATGATATCAAATCAACCTCTTTTTTTTTTTTTTGTCCTTTTTCAATAATTAACATAATTTTTTACATAGTTGATACTCTTGACAAGGAGTTGAATTCTCTTCGGTCCAACCAAATGGACTCCACAATCCAGTTCAAGCGGTCTTATGTCCTTCCACGGCACACCTTGATAATTGAAATCGTTCACTTTTCAAAGATCGTTCAGATTAACAACCACAAGCAAAAGTCACGATGATTAGATATCATTCAATATGCTTTTAGAACACAAATTATCTTAAAATGAAATGATTCTATGGCTGTGTGGTGGTCAAAACTCTCATCCCTAGGAGAGAAGTTCTCTTACTTGCCCCATCATTTTTAGCTGGCGACATACAACTCGGATCTGGTTTTTCAAATCTGGGACTTTCAGTCTTCATATCCGATCAGCCTCAGCAACAAATCTGTGGATTCTCCAGCAGTAGCTGTGGTGGCACCTAGCACCAGCGACTGCATTGGGATGAAGGGGGCGGTGAACTTCAACGACAGACATGATTTCTCGTACTTCTTCCAATCACATCCACGAGCGGATCGATGTCTTCAACACTAATGCTGCTAGTTTTTGGTAAGGGTGAGCAAAAAATCCGTCAAACCGTGAATTCAGTCCAAACCAATCCAAACCGGAGGGTTTGGTTTGGATTTTTTAGTTGTATGGTTTGGTCATGGTTTAAAAAAATTAGAAACCGTGTTATATGATTTTGTTTGTGGATTCACGTTTACGGTTATGGTTCCAAACCGATCCGAACCGTATAATACATACATACATATATATATATATATAAATTAATTATGATCCACCCAATAAATATGGGAGCTTTTAGTCAACTAATTTATTAATTTATTTATCACATAAAATTCACTGTAATATTTAATTTTCCTTCACTGCCAGATAATGATATGAACTTTGATGTAGAGTGATATCACAAGTTGGTTTCTACCATGCTGCTACTATTGCCCTTTTGCTACCTCATTTCAATTCAATAGCTAGTTTTAGAAATTATTTTTGGCCTTTTATTTGGTTAAACTATCTTAAGATGCTTAATAGTTGGTAGTCTTAGTTGGTTCATTTTAGTGACTTACAACATTTTATTTTCTTAGTTTAAGACTTAAGGCTATTTTCGGTATGCTACTCTTAATTAGTTGGTTGATAGTAGTATGTTTTACTAATTTGAATGGAATTGGTTTAAATATATGTATTTTTTAATTTATCTTCATAATGTTAAGTATTTTAAATATTTTTTGAAGACAATAGCTTAGTTCAAAGCAAACCGTGGTTTAAAACTGAAACCGAACCGTAAGTAAATAGTTTGGATTGGTTTGGTTTTATGTCTTTTGCGGATTGGTTTGGTTCTTGGTTTAGTATGAAATCGAGCCAATCCGGATCATGCTCACCCCTAATTTTTGGCGGTTTTTTGTTTTTCTTGTTGCTGCTTGTTTTTGTTGTTGATCGGACCGTTTGGATCCCTTCCAGTTTGTACTGTTTGGTTATGAATACTCCAATCAAATCTCGACACGAGAGAATCTAATTCCCAACTTTCCTAAAATATTGATGCCTTCGTCACCTTCTAGCTTCTCCAAATTTTCTTTCCCCATTCCAACATAACGAAATTTCCACGCAATTGCTTACGTAATTGCTTCTAGTGGTTCTCATCAATCACGTCAGATCACTTTAGCCTCCTGCGAGAGAGAAACAGACAACTGGAGGAAACTTCGCGTACACAGCCAGACAACAAAGGGAATTAGTACGAGTCGAAAAACCCATGTCGTCTTTCGCCGCCGCGACTCCGCCGTTCGACGACGACGGTGGCAGCAGCAGCAGCTATGCCGACTCGCGCCGGTTCGACTCGTTCTCCAACTTCGCCGACGGTGAGTCCGCTGCGGATGATGACGGGTTCTCGCCGGAAAGGAACGGCGACGGTGGGTTTGTCGGGTCGAACGGGCCGATTCTGCCGCCGCCGGCGGAGATGGAGTCGGAGGAGGGGTTTGCACTCAAGGAGTGGCGCAGGTACCTTGTTCTCTGGCTGCCTCTGTTCATAAATACGTACAGCAGCTGTCGCACAATTTGTATTTATCGAGACTCGGATCTACAGTAATTTATTTTTATTTTTACCGTAGTAACAAAATAATTTTAGTATTTCGTACTAGTTCCAATAGATTGTCCGATCCGCAAAAACGATAACTTGATGCATATTAGTTGAAAAAGGTTGAAATTTTTTGCAGCTAGTTACTAGATGTCGATAAATTCTTCTAATTTATTGAGAAAAGTTTGAATTTTTCTTGACAAGAATTGACTATTCTTTTAAGTTCTCATTGCGACGGAGAGAGCATGTATTCTTGCTAGGTTAGGAAGAGACAATATTGTATATGTACGAGTCGTTCTGATTTTATTTTATCAGAGAGTAGCAGATGCATAATTTGTATTTAGGGGCTGGACTAGATGTATTTACGTATTGACTGCAAAGATTATACTGTATCATAAGTATATACGTCGTACTCATTTCATTTTATGCCCAAAAAATGGTTGTCAATAAAAATTTTGGTTGTCTTTTTGACATATGTAGGGAAGTTGGGGAGTTTTGTCAAACAAAAGGAACTTAAAAGCGATTCTATATAATTTTTTCTACATTAAGCTGTAACATTAGTATAACTAGTAGGGATATTTGGATGTGTGCAGGGTCGGGCACTGCCGCACCCCTTGTGTACACACCAAGCAGTTGATTTACTTGGTGATTGCGGATTAAACGAGTTTGGTTTCATTGGTTTCTTGGTTTTCTTGCTGCTGAATTCGTAGTCTACACTGGAGATTTAGGCTAATTCGGATTGAATTTTGAGGACTGATGCACATAATACCCTATTACAAATCAATTTGCACTTTGACATGTTAATGTTTTGTAGTTTCATAAGATTTTATTAAACAAACCCCCATGGGAACAAGGAAACAGGGGCAAGCCCAAGAGTACATCAAACAGAAAAAAACAAAGATTACACACACCCAAGCATTACAAAGCTAGAAGAAAGAGAACTACTAACAAACATCAAACAACCACAAAATCAAGCCATCAAGGCCACAATACAACATCACAGCCCAAATTTAGGCATTAAAGACCATCAAAAACCTTGCAGGGGATATTCCAAGCACATATCATCGCAAATCTGTCAACACACAGCATCCGCGCCCTCAGACTTGTGTTGAAAAATCTTAGAGTTTCTCTCTTTCCAGATATAGTAGATAGTAGTTGCCAAAGATAATTTGTATAGAACCTGAGGAAGATCACCCCCCCTTCAAAGTTCAAAGTATTCCTTATCCAATTCAATTGCTGAGCCAGAACACCAGGAGTTCTTGAAACATTGATCTTAGCCATCACCTGCCTCCACAATCGAGTAGAGTAAGGACAGGTGAAAAAAAGGTGTTCATGGCTCTCAGGGACATTACGACACTGAACACACCAATTGATACCAATTAACCCCAATTCTGAATTCTGTCCATGGTAGATAGTCTCCCCCACTCAGCCATCCATTGGATGATACCCATTTTGGAACATGATGCTTGAACCAAATAATCTTGCACCATGGAACTGTAGGCAAACGGTGTCTCAAGGCCTCCTGCCAACTAGACTAGATGGAAAACATAACAGTAGCAGTGAAAGACCAGGAAACGCAATCCTCTTGAGTTAAGGAGGGCAGCTCAATTATATGTTTGTATAGCTGCAACTCTTTCTCTTGGATTTTGTTCTGAAAATTCTTGTGATTGTGAAGTGTAAACACAATTATCACTTCAAAGTACAGAGGGCTTTCCTCTGAAATCAGTTATCTGTTATGTGATGTCCGCTAAAACTAACACAATTTTTTAACCAAGCTACTTGAGTTTGAGCTCATATTTGACTTGGTGACACTCGTTCAAGATCGGTTTGTTACTTTGACAAATAAAGCTTGAAACTTTTTTAAAGCTCATTAAGCTTTCAAACCTACTACTTGGCCGTTTTGCTTATGTAGCATGAAAATGCAAGCTACTCAAGATTGACTCGTGATCGGCTTGATTGACTTCCATTTGAGACCAGCTCCTCTAATAAACAAGCCAAGCTTGGACATAATTTTGAGACTCATAATAGTTTCACAACAAACTTGAATGTTAGGGTCACTTATTAGTCCTACTCCAGCGTGTAAATATTAATGTCGTACTCATCTCGAAGTAGCTTGTCTCAAAGTATCGATACGAGATACTTTACATGTATATGGTCTCAGAGTTGATTGTGGGTGTTTTCTTGGATTGTGAGTGAATGTGCAGACTGAATGCAATTCGATTGGAGGAGAAGGAGAAGAGGGAGAAAGAACTGTTAAGAGAAATAATCGAGCAAGCTGAAGAGTACAAAATTGAGTTCTACAGGAGGCGGAAGCTTGCATGTGAGAGCAACAAAGTTGCCAACAGGGAAAAGGAGAAGGTAATATCAAAAGAAGGAAGTGGAGAATTTTCAGATTACCTTACACTTTTTGATGCGGTTTTTGTTCTCTTGCTTGGGTTGGGAGTGTGGCAGTAGATTTTAGTATTGTGTTTGGTTCTAAGGCATCGATGTCTTGGATTCGCATATGGGTAGGGATCCTTTTCAACTTGTCCATTTTGATTTTTTATGACTCTGCAACCTTGGTGTTTTGACAATAATGACTTGACTAGAATGCCAAATATTGTATATGCTAGCTAGTCGGGTCAAATGGAATCTATTGTGTTTTTGAATCTTGTAGCAGACGAGGAAATGCTATTTTACAAAGAATTTTAAAAGTAGTTTGTATGTCACCAAGCGAATAGGCGATGTCGAGAAATTGCTCCATTGATTAAACATCCATGGTGATTATTTTCTCTTTGGATCTTAGGAATGTATATGTAGCCAGTCTTGTGGTGAAATGAACTGGGAGCTGTAGAATCGGGCAGTTGTTTTGGATCAATAGAGAACAATTTGATGGCATATTGTACATAAACTGATAAACTTTCCTGTAATTTTTTATTGTTGGCCTTCTACATCATAGGCTGAACACCACAAAACCTGAGCCACAAAAGACTTCATCAAATAATGAAAATCTACTTGGGGACTGAATTTGCTGTGAGATACTGCGATGTCATTCTGCACTAGGCCTGGGTTTTGTTTGGTTATACGAAGGATATGCAGATTGGCTACTCTACGTACCTGTCGGAGCATTGCCCTCAGCACCATGCAACCATCTGCTATCTCACTGTGTGCTCTAAGCGCCAAAGAGTAGGTTTGCCCCACCAAGTAGCTAACCACTTGCTGGTACTGTGTAGGCATTTAAAGCATGTGAAATTCAGATTGTCGGAGCATTTTTTACGGACTTTATTGAGTAGTTGACCTCTAGCCTCTTACACCACCTTTAGTGTCTGCGTCGCTATCTATTGCATATGCACACACAGAATGTTTTGAGTTCTGAAAAAAATTTAGTTCCTCAGCAACTTTGAAATCTCGAATAGGCAGATATAATCAATCTTGAAATGTAAGCCCATGCCACATCTTTGTTTTCCTGACTTGGATCCATATTGCAGCTGTTTTTGGAAAAACAAGAGACATTCCACGGAGAAGCTAACAAGAGTTACTGGAAAGCAATTGCAGAGCTCATCCCCAACGAGGTAGCGACAATAGAAAAGAGGGGAAAGAAGGAGAAAGCAAAGCAGCCTTCCATTGCTGTGATCCAGGGCCCCAAACCCGGTAAGCCAACCGATCTTTCAAGGATGCGCCATATACTTGTGAAGCTAAAGCATAATCCACCACCCCACATGAATCCTCCACCCCCACCACCACCTTCATCAGATACCGAAAAGGATGACAAAACGTGGCCGTCACCTCCGGTTGCAGCCACTAATTCTCAGCAGACCGCTGTTGTAGCTCCCAAGGGTTTAGTTGTTGCATGAGAGAGGGAGACAGTGGTTGCATGCTATATATGATCCCCTTGTGAAAAGTTACCTTAAGCATCTTGTTGAGTATGTATTATAGATCACTTTAAAATGTGTGTAAGTGGCTTGTTAGTTTGAGAGATGTAGGAGTATTTTCCTTTTGTACAAAAGCTTCAGTCAATCCTATTGTACGTACTGCCAAAAAAAATCCTTTCCTACAGTAAATGGTTTGCTATGCTTCATTACGTCGTCCTCGCTAAATTTCTGTTAGGTTATTTCTGGATCATCCTGTAGTTTGAATTTGAATGTTTGTAGATAGTTCAGTAGAGGAGACAAATGTTCCCCTTTCGTTCATTACTCTTTTTATCGTAATCTTATCTTACGACAATGACCTTGCTGGTACAGGTATAGGTTCCAATTGTGTTGTAACCTCGAACTAATGAAAATAATGCTTGAGACAGAGACATACGGATACAAATATGATCGGAACCGTTCAATGAATGCACATAGAACTGACACGCTTCGCCGGTATCTAGATGTCTATATTCATAGGCACCATTCACCTGCAAATGATACATGAGACTGTCTTACTTACGGAGGTGCTGTAAACACTGTTTACAGACCCTTCCAATCTCAGCTGTCTATTTGCACATGCAATCAATGGCTGAGATTTATTTTTAATCATAACCGGACCCAATTAACTCTTTCCCGAAAAGGTTTTATTAATATCTTGACCGTCTAAAACACTTTGACGGTCACGACTCAAAATACATATGTGTGATACGTCACATCTTTTGGCTGAATTAACAACAGAGTACGTAGCAAAGATATATGACTCGGCCAGGGCCAGCCAAATGATTTTTGTAAAGCCCAATTTGTTGATCCAACTTTCCAACTTTTCATTTCAGAATCAGGATACTAAATTTTGAAAGAAACTTGCAAGAATAGATCAATCATTTACACATATCCAGTTGAGTTGATTTTTTTTTTTCCAGACCCATTCAAAGAATTATTTTAAAATTAATGAACGGTTCGAATTATTCGTGTGGAATTCAAAAATGGGCCCTGTGTGCTATATGTACATTTTTGGTGCTAGATGTACCCCTGGCTCTGTCAATAGCTTCTCGTTGAGTTTTACTACTTCGGAAAGCATCTCCAGCACTTGCTTCATTCCGGGTCTTTGAAATCACGCAGTTGCTCCAAAATCTTTCCATGGAATTGGATACGATGTTGAAGCAATTAAGCCGAAAGGAGCTGTTGCGCTTGAACAGGTTGAGCAAATTTGCACAACTGGTAAACTATAAGACTGGATAATTACATTCAGAGAAACATTCCCTTAGATTCTACTTGAGGAAAATGTTGATGATCGTCCTCATGGGAATAAGATATTAGAATTAGAATTTTCACACCACACTCATTACTACTTTCAAAATAATAATACAATACATATCTGATCACACACATAAACAATGAGGGAAATGGAAACCCCCAAGGGGGATATCCCACGGCTCCCTCTTTCTCTATCAAATATAAATCACACAAACACACTACTTATAGATGCTTCTCTCTCTCTCTCTCAAATTTACATCACACAAACACACTACTTATAGATGCACATTACTAGTACTTCCAACTACCCCATTATAATGCACACCCACCTTTTGACCCATGCCACTTGATTTAATTCGGATTGAATTTTGAGCACTGCTCAAAGGCCATGAGGTTCCTGAGTAATGACTCTGTGCGGTTGTATATCTTAAGTGGCGGTATTTCGAAACGAGCCCTATGATACCACCAAAATAGGCCTTCAGGTTCAGTGAACTGGATCTTGAACAGATTGTTTGCCGTACCACCTACCAGGTACAAACTTGACTCCTGCGTAGACAAGTTCTGATGCAGAAGGCATGAGTACTTCTAGTTCGCTTGGACTAAGTTTTTTCCTTTTTGTTTGATCATGCGGAAGGTAAGCATCATGTATTTTATGGAGGATATGATAGTACTTGGCATTACAGAGATCGCTATTACCACTTTGAACTTCTTCTTCTGCTGCTGCTGCTGTTGTAGAATTTTCCAATTTGTTGCCAAAAACCCTTAGGACACAGTCACGGGGCGAACACCAAGTTTTCGTGTTACTACTGTTTGTGGAACTTCCTTCATCTGGACTCATGATCATGTTGCCATAGTACCCCCACACATAATCGGTGAACAACCAGTGCTTATCGAGACGATTTGGGATCTGAGCCACAGTGAGTTGGAACAATTTCTCAAGCACTATGAGTGGAATCTGGTTCTCGAGGAGTAGCAAGTCGTATACCACAGTGTAGGCAGTGAAACTGTTACCAAAAATAGGATCTGATTTCCGTCCCCGCTTTTTGAAATGCAAAATTATTGATTAATTAAGTTTTTGTATCCTTGTTTATTCAGCAAATTATTTGGATTTGATCATATTGAAATTCAACAATACTAGTCTAACACGATGAAATCTAGACAAAAAAATTAATTTAATTTTCCTCTCAAATGTTACACATTCGGCAAGGAAAAATAGTTTTGGTTCACTAGCAAGATGAATGTGTGTATGTGAAGAAAGATGAATATACGTATATGTTGCGAAATTGCATCTACTCAATTGTGTACCTTAAGTGTGGGAGGTTAATATTAATATTAGTATCATTATGCTCGGCAAAGGAAGAATTTAAGTAAATAATCGGAAAGGATTACAAATAATAAAAGAATATGTGAATGTGGGCACGACGGCATTACATCCAACTCAATCATCCCAACGATGTTGGGCACGGACAAGTCATATGCCACCCAAACCCAAAAGGGAATGGTAAGTTTTTGTTATTGCAAAGCCTGAATGAGTGCTTCGTTGAATGTGTTACGATGGGTTTTAATCTTCACATAAAAAGCATGTGGTTGCTTCTATGATAGCAATAGCAAGGCAGGATTTGGTGGAGTTTTCAGAGATGGCCAGGGCAACTAGACGCTCGGATTCTATGGGAAGGCTAATTGTATAACAACAGTCTTGAAGTGGAGCTTTGGGCAATATATAGAGGGCTGACAATCATTCTAGCTAGAGAAAGGAATGCATAGTGTGAAGATATATAGAAATCTAATTCTAGTGTAGCTGTGAAGCTTTGTATTGAAGGCCCTCCAACTAATCATGCTCTTCGGCATACTGTGGAAGAAGCTCGAAGAATTGCAAGAAGGACCAACTCCTCCATATCACACATTTACCGACAGGCTAATCAAACGGCTGATTGCTCGGCGAGGTTGGTTTACCAGCAGGAAGAAGTGCTGGTTGTTACCCCGAGTGTCCCTTCTGCAGCTAGGGAGTTTTGTCTTAGCTGATGCTATAGGTGTGGGTCATCTTAGGACCTAATGCAGGAATTTTATTTCCTTCTGTGTCTTATGTTTTTAAGGCTGAAACCCTTTGCTTATGACTCTGTTGGTTTGAGTTAATGTATGGATGTGCGGGAGATATCGTTCTTGCTGCTTTAATTATTTATTTTATGTTTCTGATTTGGTGCTGCTACAGCTAGGTTTGTGGGCTTGGTTTTGGTTAGATTTGCTGCTGCTGCAGCTAGGTATGCCATAATCTGATTTAGATTGTGTGAAGTTTATGCTGTTAAGGAAGGTTTGGCTTGTCTAATTCTTCTGCTGGAAGAGTTTCTGTGGGTATAACGTGCTGTCCAAACAACTGTTAATATTTTGGGTCATGTTGTAGTTTGTGTTTGGGCTAAAATGACTATGTTTGCAAGTGGGCCATAAAATGTGAGTGTGTAATTTGGGTCAAGTTTAAGTTATTTTGTAGTTGGGCATTTGTGTAAAGAGAGGCCCAAGGTTGTATCTGTGGGAATTCACCCATGTGGGTGATGGTGATGGCTTGCCAAGAGTCAAAGATTGAGCAGCATAAATGGACTGTGAAAGATTTAGGCATGCTCCTGAAAGTTTTGGCATGGCAGAGCATTTATTGCTCTTGGAAGATCTCTTGGAAATCTCACGCGTGATCAGCATTGAATGCTCGTGGACGTTTTCTGGTTTCTCCCTATAAATACATGTGGTATTTGAGAGGTTGAGAGTGTGGGTAGTAGGAGAGAACATACAGAGAACAGAGAATAGAGAGTGTAGAGCTGTGAGGGCTCCTCCTTCGGGAGGGAGCCAAGCTCCTCCGTTGAGGGAGTGATACACGAGTGATAGTGAGGCTATTGAATTGAGTGTGAGTGATTGTAATCCTCCTCTACATATAGTGAATTCTGTGTCCTTCGTGAATGTACCTGTTGTTTTGGAGAACCACGTATATCTTTGTGTTGTGTGTGATTGATTGCTGTGTTTGGTGTGTGTGTGAGATTGTGGGCAAACCTGGGGCACAATGGTATCTATATATAAGCCTTGTAGAATTCTCTAGAAAATATGAATGAAAAATCTGAGTGGAGTGTTTTCCCCCATTGCTCTGTTTCCGTGTGTGTGTTCTCCCCGACACAATTCGCGGCAATCAATTGCTAGCTTGATTCACTAATCTCTCCACCAGTTAATCAAAGGCTTAGGGTAATCTCAAGTCAACAGTTTCCTTCAAGGTGCAAAGAGTGCATCTGGGTCTTTCTCTTGGATGAAGATAGTTGTTTCCTTACTGAGAAACCTTTTTGGATTGATAGATTTTGGGCTTCTGTTTTTTCTTGTACTCTTGTTTTAGGTTTCTCATCTCATATCTTTCAACCTTTTGTTGGATGATATTTCTTTCTTTGGGTCTTTCACTTTGCTTAATGTATCAACGATAATCATTTGGCTAGTGTTGTTCCCCTTTTTCTTTTATGTTTCCCTCGATCTACCATTTGTCGAGTTATCAATACAATCTTTTTGCCGATATAAAAAAAATTTGTATAACTGATAAAAGAGTTTATGCAGACAACATATAGGAGTATGACCAAGGGAAAAACTAGGAATTTGGAGGTGTTTGTCATTATGGTGAAGAGGGCCAATAGAGATGAGGTGAGGGGTGTAGGCTCTTTCATTCAGCTTACGAAGATCTTCAGGCACCCTATAGATGCTAGCTGAAGAGAAGGATTCGGTTTTCCGGGCACCTACATCGATTTTCTCAACCAGGGTCGATGTAAGGCGCTGAAGAGCCTTTTCATCATAGTCATTCACCGCAGCTTGACTCATTTCAGTTGGGAGGAATGGATTTTGTTCAACAACGTAGCAGGTGTTTTATCCTTGGTGGTAGAGTTCTGGGTGAAAATGGTTTTGGTTCGGATTTTCCTATTTGGGTTTGAGCTAAAGACAGACCCTCTCTACATATAGAAGGCACACAGGCTCAGTTTGGATGACCAGAATTTTTAGTAAAAATAGGAATGTGATTATTAGGAATCAAATTCCTATGAATTTTATTTAGTGGGAATAGGAATATGATTACTAGGAATGAAATACCCAAGAATACAATACCTGAAGTAACTTTATTTCAGTGTTTGGATTAATTCAGTAATCTTATGCAGAAATCAATTTTTTTTTGAAAATTTATCGAAGTAAATATTTCCTTTTTTTATTGATTGAGCCAAGAATCTAAGATTCCCATGGGGTAATGGAGGGATCAGATTCTCACTCAATCTGGTAATGTGATTCCTGGTTGCACGTGTCGTTACGAATCACAATTCTATTCCTATCTCTCCCAAACATGGGAATCCTAATAGTGTAGTATCACATTCATATTCCTGTTCCTTTTAAAAGTTGAAATCATGGAAGTATAGTGTTACATTCCCAATCCTCCTCAAAATTTCTATCATCCAAACTGAGCCACATTTTAATTGGTGCGCTCAGATATTTACCTTGTTTTCTTTTGAGTAGTTATTTACATGTACAAGAGCATCATCACATGGTGCTACGAATCATTTCAAAACCACATACATATAGGGTGGCAATGCTCTCGAACCATTTCAGAACCACGAATCTATCTGCTCTTTATAACAAAGTTATCAATTCCGTAAAGGCAAGAGTGCTTTTTTCCCTATTGGGACGCGAGGTACATACCAGAATCAATTTGTATCACAGTACCGTTTCGGTTTGAATGCAATATATTTAATGTGTTTTCAACATATATTCAGATGGACAAACACCTTAGAATAGATAAATAAAACCTTAAGAATTAAGATGATTAACATATAATGGTATAAAATCTAAGTTCTATTGAATTATCAATAAATTTAACTCTTTTTTAGGAAGATAATTTTTTTTTTGAATGGCAAAAAATTTATTAATCTTTGAAAACACATTACAAAGATTAAAAGGATCCTAAGCAGCATCAAACTAAAAAAGAGAAAACCCACGAGGGGAAACAACAATATCCAACGATCATATGCCAACAAGAACCCAAAGGGAGAGAATAATATATATATTTTAATTACCGAGATTCCGGTACAAACTCTGCAATAACCAGTCACGTTTACATAACTGCACAAAACATACAATCTAATCTAACTTGTAGGTTTGACCAGAGATGTGGCTCTTAGTTTATTTAGTTGTGGCTTTCAAGGAGGAGATTTTGGATTCAAGTTTAGGTGGAGAGATTTCGAATCTCCTTTAGTTGTTAACTTACCAATTTTCGCTAACCCCCATTAATATATACGATACTAGTAATGTATGCGTTCTATGCATGGTTAAAAAAGTTATAGTGGTGTCTTTTACTGTTCTCATGTATCGAACAAGTACCACGCTAGTTGATAAAAAATATAATTTAGCAAAAAAATCCATCAGTGTCAATTTTTTTCCTGAGCATCAAACGGACACAACTCTAATTGATAGAAAATATAGTTAAATAAAGCATATAAACAAAAACTAGAAAGTATTGATTTTTATTTATTATTTCTTTATCTAATTAAACAATCCCCCAATTTCCCTAAAAGATCTCTCTCTCTCTCTCTCTCTCTCTCTCTCTCTCTCTCTCTCTCTCTCTCTCTCTCTCTCTCTCTCTCTCTCTCTCTCTCTCTCTCTCTCTCTCTCTCTCTAAGAAATAATCAATAAGTATTTGAATTGGGATGAAGTTTGTCTTCCACCCAATTTTGTATGTTGCTTCACGTTTTTTTAGTCCTAAATTAATGGGTTGCCCCAAGCGTAGGGCGGAGATTGACGTAGCATGATATCCGGTAAATCCGGAATCAAATCCACAAAGACGGTAATGTGTTCTAACTTAGAACTCGGGTTGTTATAATTTAAGCAGGCTTTTAGGCAGCCACCCCTTGTAGTTTTGATTAAGATTAACTAAAACTTAAGAAAACAACTGTTATTTTTAAATAATTTAAAGGAGGTATGGTCGTAAGATTCATAACATTCGCAACCAGTCCAGATTAACCTGTTTCATTCAGTGTTCTTAAAAACATTCAACTTTAGATTGAAAAAGATACCCCGCAAGATGCGAAACTCTATGATCGCCGTTTATCCATGCGCAGCAGATAATGAGTTTTGGACCCTCATCCCCCCGTTCACATGGGATCCAATAATGCTTGGATTCGTCTACGGGAAGTATTTTATCAATCTAAAATTATTGATCACGATGTGTTGATCACCCCGTGACCCCACATATACAATTACTCACTCATTATTAAGAAAGAAACAAAGGAAACCCTAATTTGAAACATACTTCTATTACGCAAGATAAAAATAAACGAAAGATCTAAACTAAACAAGAACCAACGAACAACTTTTATAAGAACTAAAATTAAAATGAATTATCGAAATGCGAGTAATTGAACAAAGTTTCAAATAGCTTGAAAAGAACAAAACTCAGAAAGAAAAACTGTCGGGAACCAAATTGTTGCAGCCCCGTTCTCTGTTTACTTCCGCCCGAAACTTTTCTTGTCCGCAGTTTTTTTCTGTTTCGTCCATGGGAAATCAGATCTCGGCAGCCCCGTTTTTGTTTCCGTCCTGTGATAGCGTGAAAAGAGATTGCAGTCCAAACCCTTCTTTCTCCTCTTTATCAATCACCAGTGGGCCCGCCAGCTACACTCCCCAAAAATCACTAACCCTTAGTCATACAAAAAGCCCTGGGCCCACCAAAAATAATAATGAATTATATGCCCAAATATAAGTGTTAAATGCCCATAGTCTGATCGGCATCTTGTAGTTTCTTTGGGTACGAACTTCAACACACTAGAGTTAATTCGATCATGGACTTTGTTTGATCATAGAGAATTCAACTTTGCGCTTCATGCATCCGACGGCCTAAATAATAGTTGTTATCATCATTTTCCTACAAATTAATAATTCGACGTGATTGACCAAAAAGATAATAATAATTTCCAATTAAACGCAACTAACGACCGACAAGTATAAATAAGGGGGCCTAAATGAGTACATTTATGCACCTATCATATACTCCATATACATTATTTGCATGAAACTATCTTTTTTCCTAAAGATATTTTGTTTAGGAAAAAAGATATTTTGTTTTTCATTTTCAGCAATGAAAGAGGTTGGTGGCCCAGTTTTGATCAGTTTCAATGAATGGGTAACTTGATTTTTCTGAAAGACCTAATGTGAAAACAAACGCAGTTTGACGCAGTTTGATCAGATATATATGTGGTCACAAATTACTGAATGCCATGTCACAAAAACAAAAACAAAAACAAATGACTGAATGAGCAATAAGTAGGGGGAAATATTGACGGATTTTGAAAGCTATCAAGGACCGATTTATTAGTGGGAAAGCTCTCAAGGATGAAGGACCTATTTATTAGTGGGGACACAAGTGAGTTGGGTTTCGTACAATAATACTACTCCTATTGTAATATCGCTTTCATATCTTCCTTCATAAAATTCCGAGAGAACTTGTATGTTCTTCTTTTTCTTTTTTTCTCGGCAAAAGAAATTTATTAATCTTTGAAAAAGAGATACAAAGATTAAACGGATTATAGGCATAACGACTAGTGCCACCTGAGACCCAAGAAACCAGAAAGACAAGATGTCAACCAAAAACAAAACCCTACAATGACCACCCAATTAAGCCAAACCTCCTAAGACACGCACCTTGAAATCAAAGAAACTAAGACGAAACAAGCGCAACCTCCAACACAGAAACCACCATCAAGAAAAAATGTACATGAATGCTACTAGGAACCTCAAAAGCAAACCTCCAAAACAAACACGAACCGAACCAATTGAAACTTTGGCCTTTTGGTAGTTGCTAATTTTATCTCTTTTGGACACATAATCACAAGAACGTGAGAAACCATTACATTTTTCATATGCAAAAGACTGTATAGAAGTTAATTTACTTGGTTACACTTACTTTTAATTGTGGATGTTAGATTTTTTTGGAGGATTCCAACCTAAAACCAATTTGTTATAGGTAGAGTAGCCTTGAATATATTAACCAAGTTTAGGTGACTGAGATGATCAATGTGAAATAAAATCTAACACACCTCCTCACGTGCAGTTTGGGCAAGCACGTGGAGATACGAATTCAGGAGACAAGGAGATTTGACTTGCAACCCTCACATTTCCTTTTTAGCCATCCCAAACTGTTTGTAAATTTTTAAAATTAGCAACTACCAAAAGGCCAAAGTTTCAATTTTAGCCCTTTAGTTGTAAGGTGAAGAAAATACTAAGCATAATACAAATCTAGGTAAAAGGGTATTTGTGAAATTTAAACTGTACTTTTTCGCCCAAAACATTTTAATCAATAAAAAGGGAGAATTCCTGTAATCGACAAACAAATTGGGACCAGTCCTGTCCCCCTCTATTTAGATAACCTTACTCTTGCCGATGTTAGGTCTTCGAACTAGTTTCCGTATCAATAATATCCACAACATTTTTCCGTAAAAAAAAGAAGAAGCAAGAAACCTTTCGATAAGGTTCAAAAGGACAAACAGTTCATTTTAGGGAAAGTGGGGGCATGTTGTACAACTTGCATGTAGTGCATGATCCGAGCCATCGGATGCATGATCTGACGGCTCGGATCTCATCTCAGCATTGGACCATTAAAAATCGTTAATTATTAAGATAAGATCCGAACCGTCAAATGCTCAATCAAATGGCCGAGATGGTGCACAACATCCCATGCCGTGCACTTGTGCACAGCAGAGCCCCAGACAATGTCCAAAGCGAAAAAAGTAAACTGTAATTAGTTGGCATGTCCAAAGCAAAAAGTTTAAATAGGGACAAATCAATTGCTCCCACTTTGCAATTTGCTTGTCCAAAGCAATAAAGTTTAAATAAGGACAAATCAATAATTGATGGGTGGAATTGGTACTAAGGCATCAATGTCGATTCACCCACGGGAAGGGATCTTTTTCAACTTGTCCTTTTTGATTTTTTATGATGCTGCAACATTAATATTTTGACAATAATGACTTGACTAGAATTCAAGCTTCATGAATATCTATCGAGTAGGTTGTTATGGAGTTGTCTTTTTTTCAACAATCCATGGAAAGATTAGTTTCTCTTTGGACCTTAGGAATGTATA
Organism: Rhododendron simsii; assembly: GCA_014282245.1. Classification (NCBI taxonomy): domain Eukaryota; kingdom Viridiplantae; phylum Streptophyta; class Magnoliopsida; order Ericales; family Ericaceae; genus Rhododendron; species Rhododendron simsii. The sequence goes on along the minus strand of CM024957.1, from coordinate 35,781,432 downwards.
TCAGTCTTGTGGTGAAATGAACTGGGAGGTGTAGAAATGACTGAATTTGCTGTGAGACAATGCAATGTCATTCTCTGCACTATGCTTGGGTGCTTTTTGGTTATAATAAGGATATGCAGATTGGCCTACATACCTATCGGAGTATTGCACTCAGCACCACACAATCATCTGCTATCCCACTGTGTGCTCTAAGTGCTGATATTATGTAGGCATGTAAAGGACGTGAAATTTAGATTGTCGGAGCATGTTTTACAGACTTTATTTGATCAGTTGATCTCTAACCTCTTACACCACCATTAGTGTCTGCGTCGCTATCTACTGCATATACACAGAGAATGTTTGAGTTCTGAACTAAATTTGGTTCCCCAACAACTTTAAAATCTCGAATACTCAGATATAGTCAAATCTTGAAATCTAAGCCTATGCCACATCTTCGTTTTCCTGATTTGGATCCATATTGCAACTGTTTTTGGAAAAACAAGAGACGTTAATTTCCACGGAGAAGCTAACAAGAGTTACTGGAAGGCTCTTCCCCAATGAAATACCAGCAATAGAGAAGAGGGGAAAGAAGGAGAAAGCAAAGCAGCCTTCCATTTCTGTGATCCAGGGCCCCAAACCTGGTAAGCCAACCGATCTTTCAAGGTTGCGCCATATACTCGTGAAGCTCAAGCATAATCCACCACCCCCACCGCCACCTTCATCAGATACTGAAAAGGATGACAAAACGAGGCTGTCACCTCCGGTTGCAGCAACATAGTTTTAAATCGCGGTATCGGTTGCCGTCCCGGTATCGGTCGCGGTATATCGGTATCGGGACATATCGGTGATACGTCGCGGGAATCGGGTGTCGCGGTCGTGAATTTTTAAAAATTATCAGCAACATGTATAAAACTTGAAAAATATACTTTTGCGGTTATTGCCCCTAACATTGGCTTAAATTATCACATTTTAATTAATTTAAGACATTTAATAGTCCATTCTCTTCATGTGAAATATCCGATAATCGCTAGCCACAACTAATTTATGTTGGAACTTTAGTGTGTATTTGTAAAACATGGTATTTTTGTCTAGTCACACATTGACAAGTTACAAAACTTCTATCTATTTTAAATGAATTTGCACTTTAGTGAGTTTGTAAACGAGGACTCAAGGAGAGGTCTCGTGCGCTCAAAAAAATAGGCGGCAATTTGAAAAACTAATTCGGAAATCAATTAATCGGGTGCGCGCAGGGGGATGCAAATTCGGATTTGAGCCTTGCATACAGTTAAGCCCACATTTTGCTAAAATTTTGTTTTTTTATTTTGTTTGTTTCCTTTCACATATATATAAAATATACATATATATATAGTATCAATCCCTAGATTCTCTTGTTTCCATTCCCACTTTCCCACTTCGAGTTCTCAGCCGCACCAAACTCTACCGCCTACACCGAATGGAACCCTTCCAAATCTAAAAAATGCCACCGGCAACGGCCTCCGCTGCACGCCGTCCAGTCGTTCGCCATTTCTCTCTCCACCGTCTTTGTTCAAAGTTGAAGAGGGGAAGATTATAGACTGTGATTCACAGTCGAACATCGATCTAAACCTCTGAAATCGGTAAATCTCATACGGCTAACACAATATTCTTGAAAGAAATTGTAGGTTCAGTCAATTCTTTTGTGGGTTTTTGTCATTTTGAGATCGAAATCCTTCTATTTTGATCTGGTCCCTTCCGTTTCCATTCTGAAATTTTTTCTCCCCCTGACTGAGACGAATTTTTTCCCCCCCCCCTGACCGAGACCGAGACCAAGACGAACCGGCCCAGAAAATCAGTTACGGACCGATACGTACCGGATATCGGCCGGTTCACCTGTGATTCGCGATCTCCCCGTTGTACCGGCCAATATCCGAATCGGTCATCTCAAATCCCGGTATGAACCGGCCGATACGGTTCGTACCGGCCGGTATTTAAAACTATGTGCAGCAACCAATTCTCGGCAGGCCGCTGTTGTAGCTCCCAAGGGTTTAGTTGTTGCTTGAGAGAGGGAGAGAGTGGTTGCATGCTATACATGATCCCCTTGTGAAAAGTTACCTTAAGTATCTTGTTTAGTATGTATTATAGATCACTTTAAAATGTGTGCAAGTGGCTTGTTAGTTTGAGAGATGTACGTAGGAGCATTTTTCTTTTGTACAAAAGCTTCAGTCAAACCTATTGTACGTACTGCCAAAAAATCCTTTTGTACAGTAAATGGTTTGCTATACTTCATTACGTCGTACAGTAAATGGTTTGTACAGTTATTTCTGGATCGTTGTTTAGTTTGTATTTAAATGTTTGAAGATAGTTCATTATCTTTATTGTTAGCCCAAAGGTTTCTATGGAATACCTTATTGATTTTGATGATAACAAAACATATTTTATTGTAATTGAAATATAATTAATACTGTATGATATTTGCTATTGATTTGAATAATGTTTATTTTGTAGGATTTGATTGAGGTACGCAAGGAAAGATTCTACATCAAATTCTTATCTTCAATAGTCAAGATTTATTTTGGAAGGAAGAAGATTAAGGACAAATCTTCATCTAACATAAATGGCTGGAGAATTCTCTCAATAGAAAGTATGTGGTTTGATTGATCAAGATACAAGGAAATCGTTCCCTAGTTGGTGGAATTTGAATTTGAAATCATACAAGATTTTTACCAGTTGACTGAGTCAGCTCCAGAAGTATTGAGTCTGCTCATTATCAGGATTTGAATACATAATTGAAGGCCACGAATTTTAGAAGTATTATTCTTGGGAAAAGAAAAGGAAATGCTGGAGATTATATCTATATATTGCATTTTGGAAGGAGCTTCATTCAAGTCTAACCAAAGAAGAAAATGGAAAGAGTCGTTGGAAAAGATTTGTGCTACAATATTTTTCTCCAACGGTTATTTTTTCAAGCATATAATGAAGAGAAAAGGCATGCACGGAAACATACGGAGAGATTGAAGAAAAGAGCTTATTGTAAAGAAGAAATCAACCGTGAGCTAAATTGGTTTTATCCACACTTAGAGAGAGTGTTATTTGTGAGTTGATATTCATTGTAAAAGGGATTGTACACCCCTATTCATACTCTTGTGAGAGTTAATCTTTTTGTGAGTGGTTTTGAAAAGAAAATCACTTGAGATTTAGGTGTTACTAGCACCGAAGTCAAAACTAGTTGGGTTAGGTGTGACTAACACCGGAGTCAAAAATAGTTGGAGCGATTGGGGATAGATTGCTCTCTGTAAAGGTTGTCTAGCACCCGCGAAGCTAGAAGATTGTAACTATTGGAGATAGTGCAGCAAATCCCAAGTTGGACACTTGGGGAGTGGACTAGGCCGTGAAGTTGCGGACCGAACCACTATAAATCCTTGCGTTTGATTCTCTCTTCCCTACTCTCTTTATTTTCAGTTTTGCATATCAATATTGCATGAGTAGAATAGTATATCATTGATATTAGAATTGTGGTTGAATAGATTGCAATTAGTTTTTAAAATTCTGCGTTATATTTGAGATACCCAATTCACCCCCCCACTTGGGTTGCTATTTGGACCAACATTTATATCGCAAGTTTAACACATGATAACGACCTTTTTGTGTAATAACCTCGAACCAATGAACAATAATGCTTGAGATCGAGACATACAGACACAAATGTGATCGGAATCGTTTAATAAATGCGCATTGAACCGATCGACATGCATTGGCGGTATCTGAATGTCTTTATTCGCAGCACCGTTCACCTGCAAATGGCTCAACTTAACCATCAAAATGGCAACGTTCAAGCAATAGATGAAGGACAAAAAAAAGAAAGAAAGAGAAAAGATACGTATGTGTGAGATACACCACATCTTCTGGCTGAATTAACAACAGAGTATATAGTAAAGATATTTGACACAGCCGGGGCCAACCAAATGATTTTCATCAAGCCCAATTTGTTGATCCAACCTTCAAACTTTTCATTTTGACAATTAGGATCCTAAATTCTAAATGAAATTTGCAAAAATGGATCCTAAATTCTAGTTGAACTGGTTTTTTTCAGAGCTATTCAAAGAAATATACTCCCTCCGTCCCTTTTTAAATGTCCAGCTTCATAACTCCAACTTATTAAGAAAACATCATCATTTCATATTTTACATTAACTTTTATCTCCACTTTTCTTACTTTTATCTCCACTTTTCTTACTTATCCTCCATGTAGATATCATCATTACACTTTTACTCACTTAGGGGGTGTTCGGACAAATAAGCCAAAGTGGCTTATTTTTTGTCTTTATTCAAATTTTTTTCGTATCACTTGGCATATTGTCAATTTTTTAGAGATTGTTGAATCCTCATGACAAGAGGAATTTAAAAAGTAAAAAATTTTGACCGAAATCTAATTTTTTTTAAATAAAGACGAAAAAATTGGCTTATGAAAATTTTTCCATGGACTTGGATACGTACGGTGAGATGTTGAAGCAAACCCAAACGGAGATGTTGCGCTTGAATAGGCTGGGCAAATTTACACAACTGGTATATTCAGAAAATGTTGATGATCATCGTCATGGGAATAAGAGATTAGGATTACAGTTTTCACACAACACTCACTACTACTTTCAAAATAATACAATACGGCAACACCACACATCTGATCACACACATAAACAATGAGGGAAATGGAAAACGCCCAAGGGGGGATACCACAGCTGGGCTCTCTCTTTTCACCCACTTGATTTACTAACACGGCCCCATCTTGATCGATCTTTGTTCCCTAAGCTTCATCCGCTTTTCTTAAAGAAATCGTGGACGAATTGGAGAAACGTCATGATAAAAACTATGAAGCCGACACAGAAAGCTATGAACGTCCACGGAGAAGCAAAATACGTGCGTCTCAGGTGTGCCATATTCTTGGGCCAAAAACGCTTGCTATACTCGGTGGCTTTGATGCACGTGTCCCTGAAGTATTCTCCTACGATGATTTCCTTGCATAGCCTGTTGAATAGATCGGTGGCGTCCTCGGGGGCACCCAACCAGTTCCTCAGGACTCCGGCCTTTTCGAGCACTTGGATATCTTTATCACTGTTCACGAGCATGTCCATGATGTCCGCGTAGGACGAAACGTGCATCGAAATGCCAGGGAAGCACTGTTCAAAGGCAATGAGGTTCCTTAGGTAGGACTCCGTTTCATCATATATCGCGAGCGGTGGGATTACGAAATGAGCCCTATGACACCACCAAAATAGGCCTTTAGGTTCGGTGAACTTGAACTTGAACTGATCGTTTCCTGCATCGGGAACAAACTTGACTCCAGCAAAGACAAGTTCCGATGCTGAAGGCATTTCCCCAATAATATTAATAGATTCTTTCTGTTTTGTTTGATCACGAGGAAGGTAAGCATCATGTAGGTTATGGAGGATATGATGGTAGTACTTGGCAGTACTACGGTGGTGATCAATATTTTTACCACTTTGAACTTCTTCCTCCTCCTCCTCCTCCTCTTCTTCTTCTTCTGCTGCTGCTGCTGCTGTACAACCAAAAACCCTAAGGACACAGTCACTGGGCAAACACCAACTACTTTTGGCGCTACCACTGTTGTTGGAATTTCGCTCTGGCATCATCTTATCGGCATAGCACCACCGCACATAATCGGTGAGCGACCAGTCCTTGTCGGGGCAGTCCGGGATCCGACCCACAGTGAGTGGGAACAATTTCTCAAGTACATAGAATGGAATCTGGTTCTCCAAGAGTACTAAGTCTTTTTTCACTTTGCCGAAGGTATAACCGCAAAAAATTGGATCTTTTTCTGGTCGCTGCTTTTTGAAATGCAAAATCATTAATTAAATTTGTATTGGCTTTATCTGTCGAATTATTTGGATTTTAAGACAATAAAATCTAGAGACAAAATTATTTTCCCTTGCAAATGGTACACAATTACACATTCTGCGCGGAAAAACTGTTTTTTTTTTTTTTATCAGAAAAACTATCAAGGAAAATACATTTCACCACAAATTGTATCCTTTCGATGATGGAACATAAATTTTGTGGATTATATTTGCTTGTTCCTCTCAAGTTGTACTCATTAGGTGAGGGAAAAACTCTTCCCACGGTTATTAAAGAAAATGATTAACGATGAAATTTTTTTTTTCTAAGAAAAAAGAATATACTCTGTCGGTGAGAAAAAACACATTTGATTATTGGTTGCCTAGGTAGATTACACTTCATTGTGCAAGTATAGACTTACCTTAAATACACGAGGAAGTACAGGTTTTTCACTTTTCAGTTCAATAAAAAAAATACTATAGTGAACAATCATAGTTTAATTACTTAAAAGGAAAAATAAGCCGTAAATACAGTAAGATAGTTTTCATTTAGGGAAGGACGCCAGCAAAATAATTTTCAGTAGAGCTCCTTCAACTTTTTCAATTCTTGAGACATAAGGCCAAAACATATCTTCACGGTCAAAAGTTCCGTATGGTAGGGTACCCTAAGATTTTGGCACTTTCATAGGATTTTGTAATGCATTTTCCTATCATAGGATTTAGTGATTTTAGGCATTTTATAGGGCACATTGAGATTTTAAGTACTTTCATAGGATATCCTAGGGTTTAGGTTTTAGACACTTTTATTAACTTTCAGTTATTAATGAACTTTTATTAGTTTTGCAGAAAGGGTATTTTAGTAATCATGCAGCACATTAGTCCTCATGTTTGATTGCAAAACATGCATGTCCTTGAGCTCAAAATATGTAAGTATAAGGAATTTTTGGCTAAGTCTCACTAACCCTCGATAATAATCCGGGGTGGCTCCAAGATTTTAGTTCAACAGTAATTTTTCTTAATTCAAAATATATACAATCTGAATCAACATATTTGTTATGATTGAAAGTTTATCGGACCTAATTTATTTTGTGTTTTTGAACTACATATAATTTACTCACAATTTTAAGTGAATTTTCGCTTATTCCGGCTTTTTACCATATTTAATCTATTGCAAACAATACTAGAGAAAAATCAAAATTACATGTAAAATATGCAAAATTTTAGTACATTTTTTTAATCCAGAGAACCCTCTCAAACAGGCCTTTTCTTCACTACAGCCACCCTTGATAGTAATTGTGTTTTTTAAATGAAATTAGGGGCGGGTAACATTCAATGACCAGCCACCTCCCAATTAATCGACCAGATTTCATTTATAGTGTTCTTTCATTCTAAAAGGTACATATTGAACATCACCTATCTTTATGAAATTCTAAAAATCACAATCATTGATTCACACTATCTCACCAGCTAATTCTTTTGATATTACTTGTAGTCAAGTTAAAATTTTCAACGTAGAATATAGTTTATAGTTTCGTAAGTACTCCATCCGTCCCAATTTAAATGCTCTCTACATAAATTCATACAATTTTAAACTAAAAATACATATTTCTGCATATTATTTTTTTATTTTCTAACACCAAATTAAAGTACTCATTGAATACTTGAATTTGGTGTAAGAAAATAAAAAATAATATGCCAAAATATTTTTTTTTTGGGTTCAAAATTGCAAGAATTTTCATAGAAAGCATTTAAATTGGGACAAAGGGAGTATTATATTTTCTTAAAGAGAATAATCCCCTTTAAAAACTAGAATTTAAAATTATCATTTCATACGTGCATGGTTCAGCAGGTGTTTCCGGTAATGAAAATTTTGTACATTTTTATTGTGGTTGAAAAGTTATTAAGTGTTTCCGGTAGTAAATAAGTTGTTAAAAAATGTCAACTTGTTTGTGGAAGTGAAAAAGTTTTTGCTGGATATTTTAATGAAAAATTTGTTGAGTTGGTAAAAAAAATTTGTTAGTGAAAATCAGCTGTTACAATGTGTTAAATTTTTGGTGTTTTTTTGTTAATAAAACGAGATGGTAAAATACATAAAGTTTTTTGTGATTTTTGTTAATGAAAATGGGGTGTCAATAACAACGGCTATCACCTACATGCATGCACCATATGTGTAATAATTATTTTATAACCACACATATACGCAAACACTTTACACACACTCACATCTTTTGGTGGGTTCCACACACACTAGAGGTGTAGTGTTTGTGGGCCCTTATATGAATGTGATCGAGTAGATTTGTATAATGTTTGTGTAAATGTTTGTGGTTGTGATTGTGGTTGTAGAATGATTGTATATGTAAAGAACAGATTCAACCAGAAAATCATGTCGTGTTTACGAAAATTAAACTTGCTTTTTTTTTTTTTTTTGTAGACACTGCGAAAGTATTGGAAAAGTTAAAGTCTTGTGTCTATTGACGACGAAATCCAAATGATTCAGAATCCATCGCAATAGGACAATTTCTTGTAGTGTAATTAGAACCTGTTCATCTATAATATGTCGCAACATAATTAATTGATCCTCCATATAAATATTAGAGGTAGAAGAACTTATGAGAGGACAATATTTGGAATGAGTATTGTTTTGACAAAAAAAAAAAAAAAGAATATATTCTCTCCATCCCAATTTAAATGTTCTCTAGGAATTTTTGTGCATTTTCAAAAAAAAAATATTTGTACATATTTTTTTTTTATTTTCTTACACCAAATTAAAGTGTTGTGCATAGAAACAAACCAAACACACACGAGCACACACAAACACATAGGAAAATTTGGGGTGAGCATGGACATGATTGGTCTAATTTTATAGTAATCCAATAACCAAACCACTACTTACGGATTATGAATTTAGATAACCCAAACCAACCCATAAAATTCATAAAACGAAACTAATCCAAACCATTCAAAGGCGGTTTAGTTTCAATTTTGAACCATAGTTTGCTTAAAATTGAGATATTATCAGTATAAACTATTTTAAGTACTTAAAATTGCATAGATAACTTAAACTAAAAGTTATATTGATATTAGTATATTAAAGTCATCAAAACTCACTAACATCAACCAATTAAATAAGAATAGAATACATTAGAAAATAAGTTATCGAGAAAAAAGAGTGGGAAATCATTTGACTAAGCCCAAACCACATATCTTATGGTGGTGGAATAGAGTATTAGATAAGGAAATTAAGTTTATTAAGTATATCTAAACAAATTATATATATGGAAAATTTCTTTTATATCCTTTCAATTTTGACCAAAAATTCATTTTAGTCATTCACCTTTCAATTTCGACATAAAAATACTTCGACTTTCAAATTTATTTCAATGTCATCCTCCTTTAAACGGAATCCGTTTTCTTTGAGTCCAGTTATAAAGACCGATGGCCGCGCCGGGCCGTCTCTGGCCACTGGACGGCTGATCTGAGCCATCCAAAACTTCTAAAAAAAAAACGAGGTGGACTAGCGCGGGAGTTAACGGCATCCGATGTGTGTAGGGTGCTTGATCCAAACACTATATTTTTCATGTCTTTATGTATATATCCTTAAAGGATGGCATTGAAAAAAATTGAAAAGTTGAAGTATTTTTATACCGAAATTGAAATGTGAAGGACCAAAATGAATTTTTGGTCAAAATCGAATGGATATAAAAGAAATTTTCTCTTATATATATGTATATATATTACACGGTTCGAATTGATTTGGAACCAGAACCATTAACGTAAATTCGTAAATCAAACCATTTAACATTGTTTCTATATATACATACATATATATATATATATATATATATATATATATTTGAAATGGACTATATGAACAGAGATGCAGTTGGGTATTCACACCAAATCGTCAACTCAATGAGTACATTGATTCGGTACTCCATTCGTTCCATTTTTGTTGTCCATTAATATTTTTTTTTTGAGAACCGAGGTACAACCCTGCAGCCGAGCCTCTATTAGACCCTACTGCGTAATCCAAACCTCGGGGGAGACTAGTACAGCAATCCACCGCCACGGTCCCTCACTTAAATCTTGGTTTGCCTCAAGGGGGAATCGAACTACGCTATGTTGCAAGCGCAAGTTCGTCCTTATCATGTTGATAACCCATGGGTGGGTCATTGTTTATTATTTTATTTTTTATGTCTTTTGCCTTTATCTTTTAGTGTGAATCTCGAAAAATTTGCATTATGGGTCTTGTTTGATACATCTTGATTAGTTCTATAATACAAAATTTTCAAAATTATGAAAAACATTATAGATTGAAAGATATAAATAATTAAAAATGGCACGCAATTCAAAAATAGACAATAAAAATAGGACAAAGGAAGTATAAGAAAATAAAAAAATAATACATTAAATTTTTTTTTGAGAAATTAAAATTACACAAAAATCCGTAGAAAAACATTCAGTAGTGATAAGCGTGTGATATCGCAGATATAAGCGCCTAAGTAGGGCATATTAGCGCGTTAGAGGCGCGGTTTATTCCATATTCCATTTGATGTTGTGCTTTGTCTTGTTTTTGTGTTTTTGATAGTTTTGCAAGAAATAAGGCGGTTTTTTGTGCCAAGTTTGGATCGCGAGGCCTTGAGGCCGTGTTGGACGCCGCCCTACGAAGTCATGACGGGTGTGTGTGGCGTTGGGTGCATGGCGTTGGATGTCGGGTGCCAAAATTGCATGCAAAGCATGGAAATCTCACTAACGTAGGCGGTAGGGCTACAGCTCAGAAGTGTAGCCCTGCAGAGTGCATTAGTTAGGAACAGACGAACCCGTAGCCCTACGGCTATTACTTGCAGCCCTACCGGTGGTTTTAACGAGCATTAGCTGGGAACAGACAAATCCGTAGCCCTATAGCTATTCCTTGTAGGGCTACCGAAGGCTTTAACGGGAAAAATTGTTTTCGTGCCTTGTTTTAATTTCTGACTTTGGGGATTAATATAAATACCTCTCCAAACTTTGTTTTTAGGGTTCGAACATTAGATAGCAGCTTTTTCTTACGTTGTTTCTTCCAGAGCTCTTTTCCTTTGGAGGTTTTGAAGTTTTGTTCAAGTATTCTAGTATTCGGTAACTCGTTTCAACTTTTGTTTTTAATTAAAGTTATTTGTTTGTGTTTTCTTAATTTCAATCTTTCGGTTATTTTTCCATCTCAATGAAAAAAACATGATTAATTCTAGGGTTTTATTCCTTTCAGTTTTAATAATGAGTGAATAGTTTTTCTGAGGTTTGGTCGTTGAGTAAAGGGGCGCCGCGACCCAATTAGGATTCCTTGCAATTTTTCTGTACATTAATTTAATAAAATAATTTTAATTGGTGAAAACTACGTTCGTTGGATGAATCCGAGGCATTGCCGGGACTCATGTGAGCAGGAACGGGGGACCCAAACCTGTTCGCCGCTGCGTACAGGACCGGCAACCTTAGGATTCGCATCCTTCAGAGTTTTCAATTCTCCCTAAAATTTAACCGCTTTTAGAACCTTGAAAAGTGAGTGGATTCTGATTGGGTAGCAAGCGCCGGATTCCCTACGACCGTGCCTCTCTTTTTAATCATTCAAGCAAGTTATTTGTTAGTATTAATTAATTAATCAACTAAAAGACAAGGGGTGGCTACCTAAGAGCTAATTTTAATATTACAACCCGAGGTTCCACAGCACACACTTCACCGTCCTTGGTGGATTCGACTCCGGTCTTACCGGGTATTGTGCTACATCGGTCTCAGCCCTACGCTTGGAGCAACCCATTATTTTAGGTCTAGGAATCGGTCAAGCAAGTAGTAAATAGGAACGGAGGAAGTAAAAAGATTTTTACCCTTTTACAAAGTTGTCATGTTGACTAAAAATAAAATTTCATTACTCCCTCCGTCCCCTTTTTAAAGTTCAGTATTCCATTTTGGGCTGTCCCTTAATAAGTGTCCATTTTTTAAAACTAGTGGATAAAAATTGGTACATTTTCTATTTTGCCCCTAAAAGTAGATTTTATTTTGAAAAGTTGGTGAGTAAAAGTGTAATAATGATGTCAACATAGAGGGTAAATAGGAAAAATAGAGGAAAAAATTGATATGAAATGTATAATGATGATATTTTTTTTAATAAGTTGGAGTTACGAAATGGGACATTTAAAAAGAGACAGAGGAAGTATTAAACTGTGATTGATTAATTGAATGCTTTATGACTAGACAGTCACTAGTGATTGAATGCTTTATGATCGACTATACTAGTCATACATAATTGCATTTTGATGTCTTTATGCAAATATGCAATTATTTCCATCACTTTTTATCTCATCTTCGCTATCATCATCTTTCTGTTTGCACCTAAGAACATCAGCATTGGACTCTTTAATGGGAAATGTTTGCTATGTGATAAAAAGTCAATATATCTATCAACACAACTGTGTGTCTTAAAGGATAAACTTTTATATATACCGGAGATATTAATCCCTTTGGTATTTCTTTCGGTCCATTTTGTATTTTCTGGCTATTTTTTTATCATATTTGGATGATCGGCTCCGTTCATTTTCTAGAGGTCGGCGAGAACTTTAATCATACCAAAATCGTGTTCATTAAACTTTAATAGATACATGATCAACACACGTGAAAATTGAAGAAAATCGAAACAGGGTCCAAAATTAAACACACTAAATTGGAACCTAGTTTTCTTTTTTTTTCTTTTTTTCCATTTTCACGGGTGCCGATCATGCAGCAAATAAAGTCCGATGAACATGATTTTTGGTATGATTAAGATTCTTGTCGAACTCGACAAAATGAACGGAGCCGAACATCAAAATATGATATGAAAATGGCCGAAAAATACAAAACGAACTAGAAGGAGATACCAAGGGCGTTGGTATCCCCGGGATACTTAAAAGTTTCTCATCTGGCCGGGTTTGTTATTATTATTTTCTTTTTTGTTTCTCGGCAAAGAAAGGATTTTCTTAAATAATGACAAGGGATTACAAATAATAAAAAGAATGAGGGCATGATAGCATTGCAGACATGTCAATGATCTGAACCATGTTGCCACCCAAAACATGGACAAATCATATGCCACCACACCCCAAAAGGGAATGTTATTAACTTATTACTGAATTTCACCTGTAAAGCATGCACTTGCTAGTATGAAGAGTATTTTAATTGAGCTACTTAAAAAGGATGCTAGAAGCAGCAATTGATAAAAGAGCTTATGCTTTTAGCTTCCATAATTACCGGTAAGGTGCGATATCTGTAGAATAATTCGAGGATGAAACAACCATCGACCAACATCATTTCCTCATCCAGTGTAACATCTTCTGCTGCGTAGCATCTCTTTGCATCGTCTACCAATGTCTTCAATTCCGCTAAACATTCCTGTAGCACCGTGAACTTTGTCTGCTTTGCTAATTCCAGGTCCTCCATTCTCGCGGTCAGTCGAGAGAGTAGGTAATTCGTGTAGCTCATTTTGACGTGTTGTAAGGGTGTTTGGAGGTGTTTATCTTTTCGGTGAAGAGGGCCAATAGCGATGAGGCAAGGGGTGTAGGCACTTTCCTTATGCTTACGAAGGTATTCCGGCACCCTGTAAATGGAAGCTGAAGAGAAGAAGGATTCAGTTTTCTGGGCACCTTCACCGATTTTCTGATCGATGGTCGATGTAAGGCGCTGAAGAGCCTTCTCATCAGAGCCAATTTCCCCTTGACTCATTTCAGTTGGGTGGATTTGGATTTCCATTTGATCAACGAAATCAAGTTGCAGTTGTCTTATACTTGATATATGGTAGACGTCCTAGAGGATTGGGTGATATTAATGGATGGTTTTGGACCTTTCGGTAAAGCTGACGGGTAGAACTATTATATTGACGGGTAGCTGACTTGGTTTGCAATAATTTCCTTGTAATTTCATTTAGTAGTAATAAGTTTATTCTTCTGTTTATTTTCTCACGCTACACATAAATATTGCAAAGTAGCCAGTGTTACTGAGGTACATCCTACACACACTTCAATCAAAAAAAATTCAGAATAACCAATTAATGCTAGAATGATTATCCAAAAAAACATTTGTGCTAAGAATTAGGAAAAAAACTCATATTTATTAGGAAAGTAAATTAGTACATAAATTATCAAACAAATTGTTAATGTAATTGACGATTTCCGAATGCGACAAACCGTTGGAGTCTGTATCTATTCCTTTTCAATTTGGGTTTGAGAGGTGATTTTATTTTGTCTAGATTGGATACTCCGCCCGTTGGTTCACGAAGGCCATGCTTGTGTGAGGAGTGGGCAGTCCAATTTTCTGTTGGATGGTTTTGTTTTAATTGCCTGCGTGTGGAGGATTGTCTCCTTTTTCTTTCCTTGTGGTCTGTCTCCTTTGCTCGTAAGCGCTTGTGCTTTGTGAGCTTCATCTCGATGTACCCTTTTCGAGTAAATAAAATTCTTCCTTTTGCCGAGCAAAAAAAAAAAAAAAGGTCATGCCGTGCATTTTGCTTGGAAAGGTATATGCATCTCATGTGCATTTAGCTTAATATTTTTCCATGCATAATTAACGCTATTCGGTGTCTTAATCCTTTATGAAATACTATTTATGCACTAACCTTATATTATTGGCCTTGTTTTATTTGAAGGAAAATTTTGTCTAAGGCCTTTTTAAGTGTTTGGACCTTAGTAGCGCCTTAGCAGTGCCTTACCAGACTAAGGCCCTTATACGCGTGTTAAGAGAGCCTTAGTAGTGCCTTAGCTGAGTAAGGCCCTTATGCGCGTGCTAAGAGCGCCTTTAAAGGGCTCTCCAGGATTTTTCTTGCTTGGCCATATATAAGCTTGTTTTTCATTATTCTAGGGCAAGAAGAGATACAAGAGCCCACTTTAGAGAGAGAAAGCATTATCTTCTTTACTCTTGTGCCTTCATTTGCTTTTGGATGATTTGAATCTAGCATTCAATCATCTTTGTTCAATCTACAGAAATACTTTCTTGATCCATGTATTCTCTCTAGGCTGATTCTTTTGCATAAAAATCTTCATTTTACAAAATCCATACTTTCATACCTATGAATCTACATGGCCGGATGATACCGGAGCCGTTTTAGAGCGGAGATCGACATGGTGTTGCTCGAGGAGTGCATGGAATCAAGAAGGGGCACGGGGTGCTAGGCAAGAAGCGGAGCTAGGTGTAACTTGGGGTAAAAGTGGTAATTCCTAACTTGTTGTATTTTGCCTAACCTTTTGATTTATGGAAATTTGAGTAGATTAGGCTGTGATTTTATGCTTAGGGTGTTTTTGACCCTAAGTAGTTTCCACGTATATCTTGGTACGGTGTTTGTGTTATTTAGTTTTATTGCTCTTTACTTATATTGTTGAAGTGAATTGCGTGCCATGGGGATTGGATAGTTGTTTGAGTTGTTAGTTGCTATAATTTTAAATCGGTCATCCCATTCACCCCCCTCCCCCCTATGGGACTTTGTAGTGAATTAGATAATTTCAGTTGGTATCAGAGCGGGCTGCTCTTTGTTGGTATAATTGCCTGAGTAGATCCTGTTTTTGCACTATGGACAGAGATTCCCTAATGGAGGGTGCTTTTAATTTTCAACCACCTTATTTTGATGGAAGTGACTATGCTCTTTGGAAAACAAAAATGGAAAATCATTTAATATCTCAAGGCATTAGGGTTTGGAGGTCTGTTCTGTATGGCTACGAAGAACCTACAATCGAGGATGCCACTACTAAGGTGATTAGAGCGAAAAAGGAGTCCGAGTGGAATTCTAGTGATAATACGAGTTGTGAGGCTAATGCCCGTGCTTTAGGTGCCATCTTTGGTGCTATGTCTAGAAACGAAGTCACACGTATTTCCTCTTATGTCACGGCCAAAGAGGCTTAGGAAATACTTCGTACATCTCATGAGGGAATAGAGACAGTTAGAGTGTCGAAGCTTCAAATGTGCACCATGAAATTTGAGCAACTTATGCCTTGTTTGGTTTGGTTTTTGAAAAATTTTTTGAAAAATTGTAGGGGTAATAAGTGAAGAGAGATAGAGAGAGAAATGTTGGAAGTAGGGGGACTCTAGGGGGAATTTTTTGAAAAATTCTTTTTGAGAAGGGAAGAGAACAAGGCATTAAAATGCATGATGAGGAAAACTTTGATAGTTTCATCTCTAGGCTAACCGAAATTGTTAACACTTCTCATAGTCTAGGTGAACCTCTCTCCGATCTCAAAGTGTATCGCAAAATCCTTAGGTCTCTTCCCGAGAGGTTTAGGGTTAAGGTCACTGCCATAGAAGAGCGTCCAGATGTTGACAATTTGACCTGTGCCGAGCTTGTAGGAAAACTTCAAATCTTTGAGATTAACCACCTCTCCGATTTCAAACCCTCTAAGTCTAGTATCAGTATAGCTTTTAAGTCTGCCTATGAGGACACCTCGGAGACTTGTGAAGATGATGATGATTTGAGTGATGAAGAGATTACTAAATTTGCTAAAAAATTTAAGAAGTTTTTTAAGAGAAGGAATGACCTAGGTAAGTCCCATAAACCTTCGTCTAATCTTATGAAAAACATTCTAGGAAACGATGATGAGAGGCCATCGTTGATTCGTTTGACAAGTCTAGAAAGCCACAAGGAATCCAATGTCACGAATGTCATGGTTTTGGCATATTCAATCCGAGTGCGCTAACACCCTCAAGAAAAAGATGAAAAAGGGTCTTAAAGTCATGTGGATGAGATGATAGTGGAGATGATGATGGTGAGAGAGGATTTTCAAATAGGAGGTGAATGGAATGCTCAGGCCTCCGTGTAGGGCTAC